>CM059813.1:17805663-19005663 GCA_030435695.1 Brachymystax lenok tsinlingensis | reverse complement strand
ACAAATCCTTATGCTGAATATCTTACTGAAGAAGGGACTGAAGATTTGCCCGAGCCCCTGAGGTTGGTGAGGCTGAGCACCGGAGACCATAGATGGGAATGGATGGACGTTTTGTTGAGGGACCAGTTGAGATGAACATGGGGCTTCCAAGCACTCCCTCTCCAGCTATATCTTCTAGCATTGCCCGCCATCCCCTTATTAGACCCCCATGACGATCTCTGAGGCCAGTCAGGACACTGTCTGATCTGAGCTCACATCAGATAGAACTATGTAATCATCTGTTGGACCGTTTGCATAAAAAAAAAAAGAGAAAAAAAAGTGCTTTTAGAGTCGTTAGCTGTTTGCTAGATATTGTAGCGTCCCCCTGTTGGAAAGGATGACAAGACAATACAGTATATGTGACCTGGATGTTTTGATTCTAATAATATTCTAAACTGATCTTGTTGATATTTTGTAAATGGTGGTTATAATCATTAGTTGTTTATACAGAGAGTTCAGACTGGGCCAGGGTTGAGTTAAAAGTTCAAGAGGAAGGGTTGGATAGAGAGACAGTATGTTCTTATGATCAGATTGTCATAATGACGGCGACGCCCTTAGCTTGGTTGCCGAGGTGACCATTTGAGTTACTTTTATTTCAAAGAGAGACCTTAAAAGGTCAAATGAATGTACATCCATGTCAGCCTTTTGAAGACACGGGGGGCTGACCTGGGTGGGTTCGGACAATGTGTTCTCATTCGCTCGTTTAGCCTTAAACGACACTAAGGGGTCTTTTTCTTGAATCTTAGCATTTACACCTTTAGTACACCCTTTCCCCTTCGTAACGACCAGACAGAACTACTGAGCATCCAGACAGGTTGGTGTCCAACTCAAGGGACAGGCTCCACTAGCTCTAGTCCAGAGCATTATGTGCAGCTTGCCAACACTCTGCAAGCTGCATGTAACACCCTGGACCAGAGCTATACAAAACACTAAGACACTTGCACTATACAAATAGGGATATGGATCATATACAGTCACAAACAGTTTATAGATCTGGGCCCATATTTATCAAATGTCTCATAGTATGAGTGCTGATCTAGAATCAGGTCCCCCTGTCCATCTAATGTTTTCATTGTGATCAAAAAGGCAAAACTAGCCCTAGATCAGCACTCCTTCTCTGAGACGCTTTTATGAATACAGGCCCTGAAAGCATCCATTGGAGCCATAGGTTTACTCCGTAGCATGACTGGGTGTATACCTGCAGAAAGCGACAAACCCACAACCATTTAGCTACAGTAGTTAACAATGACTACGGTAACCCACCAGGGACTGTGGCCATTTGTGTGGCGTAGTTAAGCCAGCTCGTTGTGTGGGTATGGATGGATAGATGGCCTTACCCAATGAGAAGCAAGCAGCACACAGGAGTAGCCTGTCTGAGGTAGCTAGGTGTATCCCTGACCGCACGGCAGACAGACAGTCCGTGTAAGTAGCTTCTCTCAGTAGTGTATCTCTGTAGCTCTACAGTGCTTTGGGCCTGTCTGTACTGGTCTGTGCTGTTCTGTGGTTGGTTGATACGTTTTTCTTTCTATGATGTCATCTCAAAATCATAACGTGAGGGGAATGGATTGGGCCTCCAGGTTATTTTTCTCCACTGGAATTGTACATGGAACTCAAGTTAGGCTTCAGGAGCCAGGATAAATGTCTGAGATATATATATATATTATATATATATATATATATATATATATACACATTACCCACTTTTGTGTGGAGTTTCAGTTTAGTCTCAACTCCCTATTCCACCTATTGAACTATAAAAGAATGGGGGATTCCACCACACACCCCTCACAACCTCAACTCTACCCACCCACTACTGCTTACTTACCTGTCCTTATCCTTACAGCCTGTTTCTAGTCGATCATGTATGTTGGATGTTTTCCTCCATTTAACCTCGCAACCTCCTTAACCTTTTTCTAGTTGGCCCGGTCTTGTGTCCATCAAATGATTCAGCCAATCATCCCAGTCCTTTTAATAGAGATGATTATTTCCTTGATGGAGGAAGAAGCCCTATCCTCCTTCCCAATCAAAATTGTTTTATTGTGCTTATTTTTTCTTTTAAAGTGTCATCATGAGGAGAACGTGATCCATGTTATTTTTAGTTTTTTTTGTAGCAATGTTCTTTTTTAACATCTTGATGTTCACTTGCCTCTACTAGTTTGTCCTTTTATGTCAATGTATGAATTTACCAAAACTATTTATTTATAATGATCTAAATGAATTCATCTGTCTTTTTTTTTTTACATTATGCTCTCGTTTTGTATTCTCTTTTTATCCACGTTGATCTTTTCACCAGTGTCTGTGAAAGAGCAGACCAGTGTCTGTGAAAGAGCAGACCAGTGTCTGTGAAAGAGCAGACCAGTGTCGCAAACTGACTGTGAGAGATCAGGAGGTCAGTCACCACATGTATCCAGCATAGAGGCGAGCATAAAATGACGACTGTGTTACTTTGTTAATATTATTTTAACAGTGAATAAAACACTTATCTTGCGTTATTACATCATTTTGATTGTGTATTACACTGACGTGATGCTCTTTGCGCAGATGTTTTTTGAACATACAGTTGAAGTTGGAAGTTTACATACACTTACATTTGAGTCATTAAAACTCGTTCAACCACTCCACAAATTTCTTGTTAACAAACTATAGTTTTGCAAGTCGATTAGGACCTCTATTTGTGCATGACACAAGTAATTTTACCAACAGTTGTTTACAGACAGATTATTTCCCTTATAGTTCACTGTATCACAGTTCCAGTGGGTCAGAAGTTTACATACACTAAGTTGACTGTGCATTTAAACAGCTTGGAAAATTCCAGAAATTATGTCATGGCTTCTGAAGCTTCTGAAAGGCGAATTTACATTATTTGAGTCAATTGGAGGTGTACCTGTGGATGTATTTCAAGGCCTACCTTCAAACTCAGTGCCTCTTTGCTTGACATCATGGGAAAATCTAAAGAAATCAGCCAAGACCTCAGGAATAAAATTGTAGACATACACAAGTCTGGTTCATCCTTGGGAGCAATTTCCAAATGCCTGAAGGTACCACGTTCATCTGTACAAACAATAGTACGCAAGTATAAACACCAAGGGACTGCGCAGCCGTCGTACTGCTCAGGAAGGAGACGCGTTCTGTCTCCTAGAGATGAACGTACTTTGGTGCGAAAAGTGCTAATCAATCCCAGAACAACAGCAAAGGACCTTGTGAAGATGCTGGAGGAAAGAGGTACAAAAGTATCTATATCCACAGTAAAACGAGTCCTATATTGGCATAACCTGTGAAAGGCCGCTCAGCAAGGAAGAAGCCACTGCTCCAAAACCGCCATAAAAAATCCAGTCTACGGTTTGCAACTGCACATGGGGACAAAGATTGTACTTTTTGAAGAAATGTCCTCTGGTCTGATGAAACAAAAATAGAACTGTTTGGCCATAGTGACCATTGTTATGTTTGGAGGAAAAAGGGGGAAGCTTGCAAGCCGAAGAACACCATCCCAACCGTGAAGCACGGGGGTGGCAGCAACATGTTGTGAGTGTGCTTTGCTGCAGGAGGGACTGGTGCACTTCACAAAATAGATGGACAATGATGTGGATATATTGAAGCAATATCTCAAAACATCAGTCAGGAAGTAAAAGCTTGGTCGCAAATGGTTCTTCCAAATGGACAATGACGTCAAGCATACTTCCAAAGTTGTAGGAAAATGGCTTAAGGACTACAAAGTCAAGGTATTGGAATGGCCATCACAAAGCCCTAACCTTGTGTGAGCAAGGAGTCCTACAAACCTGACTCCGTTACACCAGCTCGGTCAGGAGGAATGGGCCAAAATTCACCCAACCTATTGTGGGAAACTTGTGGAAGGCTACCCGAAACGTTTGACCCAAGTTAAACAATTTAAAGGCAATGCTATCAAATACTAATTGAGTGTATGTAAACTTCTGACCCACTGGGAATGTGATGAAAGAAATAAAAGCTGAAATAAATAATTTTCTCTACTATTATACTGACATTTCACATTCTTAAAATAAAGTGTTGATCCTAACTGGCCTAAGACATGGAATTTTTACTGGGATTAAATGTCAGGGATTGTGAAAAACTGAGTTTATATGTATTTGGCTAAGGTGTATGTACATTTCCGACTTCCAACTGTATATTCACATGGAAATATGCACCAATATGCTAAATGTATTGTTATTGAAATTGCAAGAATTATGTTAAACTCAACCTTCAATTGCACTCTTTGGAATCTGTGAAGGATAATGGATTTGTATATGATGAAAAACTATGCGTATGTCCTTATATTAAGACAGGAGCGGGAGTTACAGATAGGATGGAAGCAAGTACTGCACAGCTTTTTGACACTACATTTCAGTCAGTCTACCACATCAGTAAATATGACATCTTATGTATTTGGCTGGAATGTCATACCTGAGTGTTAAAACTAGTACAATATTAGCAGATATCTGGTCCTCTGGTTTCAAGACCTGCTATTTTGGGTGTACAGCACAAGTGTCAACTTTGGAGAAAATAAATGAATTGCAAGAAATGTGCATTGGTCCATTCCAGCCTAAAAGCAATGCAAAGAAAACCAAGCAGCAAACATCAGTAACGAGCTGGTTACATGACACCATAAAATATTAACATTATCAACAACCAATATCACCACTTCCTGAGTTTTAGACACAAAACCGTCTTTCCTTTTCTCCTTGGTACTCAGATACAAAATACTACGTTACATTACGAAATACTTCCAAAGACATCCCTCCACTGGCCACCCAAAAGAACCGTGAATGAGATGAAGGACTGAGGCCTGACATAAAATACAACCCCAAAAAGGCAGATGATCGGCAGCAATGGCGCTCTCTCATGGACGCCTTGTGTTCTACATATGAAGTTAGTGAGAGAAAAAAGTATTTGATCCCCTGCTGATTTTGTACGTTTGCCCACTGACAAAGAAATGATCAGTCTATAATTTTAATGGTAGGTTTATTTGAACAGTGAGAGACAGAATAACAAAAAAATCCAGAAAAACGCATGTGAAAAATGTTATCAATGGAATTACATTTTAATGAGGGAAATAAGTATTTGACCCTTCTGCAAAACATGACTTAGTACTTGGTGGCAAAACCCTTGTTGGCAATCACAGAGGTCAGATGTTTCTTGCAGTTGGCCACCAGGTTAGCACACATCTCAGGAGCGATTTTGTCCCACTCCTCTTTGCAGATCTTCTCAAAGTCATTAAGGTTTCGAGGCTGACGTTTGGCAACTCGAACCTTCAGCTCCCCTCCACAGATTTTCTATGGGATTAAGGTCTGGAGACTGGCTAGGCCACTCCAGGACCTTAATGTGCTTCTTCTTGAGCCACTCCTTTGTTGCCTTGGCCGTGTGTTTTGGGTCATTGTCATGCTGGAATACCCATCCACGACCCATTTTCAATGCCCTGGCTGAGGGAAGGAGGTTCTCACCCAAGATTTGACGGTACATGGCCCCCGTCCATCGTCCCTTTGATGCGGTGAAGTTGTCCTGTCCCCTTAGCAGAAAAACACTCCCAAAGCATAACGTTTCCACCTCCATGTTTGATGGTGGGCATGGTGTTCTTGGGGTCATAGGCAGCATTCCTCCTCCTCCAAACACGGCGAGTTGAGTTGATGCCAAAGAGCTCCATTTTGGTCTCATCTGACCACAACACTTTCACCCAGATGTCCTCTGAATCATTCAGATGTTCATTGGCAAACTTCAGACGGGCATGTATATGTGCTTTCTTGAGCAGGGGACCTTGCGCGCTGCAGGATTTCAGTCCTTCACGGCGTAGTGTTACCAATTGTTTTCTTGGTGACTATGGTCCCAGCTGCCTTGAGATCATTGACAAGATCCTCCCGTGTAGGTCTGGGCTGATTCCTCACCGTTCTCATGATCATTGCAACTCCACGAGGTGAGATCTTGCATGGAGTCCCAGGCCGAGGGAGAATGACAGTTCTTTTGTGTTTCTTCCATTTGCGAATAATCACACCAACTGTTGTCACCTTCTCACCAAGCTGCTTTGCGATGGTCTTGTAGCCCATTCCAGCCTTGTGTAGGTCTACAATCTTGTCCCTGACATCCTTGGAGAGCTCTTTGGTCTTGGCCATGGTGGAGAGTTTGGAATCTGATTGATTGATTGCTTCTGTGGACAGGTGTCTTTTATACAGGTAACAAACTGAGATTAGGAGCACTCCCTTGAGTGTGCTCCTAATCTCAGCTCCTTACCTGTATAAAAGACACCTGGGAGCCAGAAATCTTTCTGATTGAGAGGGGGTCAAATACTTATTTCCCTCATTAAAATGCAATTCCATTTATAAAAATGTTCACGTGTTTTTCTGTTTTTTTTTGTTGTTATTCTGTCTCTCACTGTTCAAATAAACCTACCATTAAAATTATAGACTGATCATTTCTTTGTCAGTGGGCAAATGTACAAAATCAGCAGGGGATAAAATACTTTTTTCCCTCACTGTAGTAAATATACACTACTACACTACTGTGTAGTTCTCTGCCATACAACACTTTTCTACTAGGCCATGCTGACATGTGCTATCCAATTCTATCCTTATTGGTGATTCCATACCACTTCTTTGCTCAAAGTGAAGTTAACACACTCCAATTGGAAACAATTACCAAACTATGAAATGCTCTTCCACTTTGATATTAAAAATAGTTCAGGAGTAGATGTGACAAAGTCATAATTGCACCAATGTAAGCCACCAATACTTTTGGGCATTAGGCAGAATGCATGTTGGTCCTCCAAAGAGCTCTACAGTAAAGCTTCCATTAAAGCTTTAAAGGAGAAGTTTGCCCATTTTTACAGGTGGCCTTTTTCACTCTTTCTGTGCTTGTTGTTGATCCCCCAAACCATTTTTTTTAATAGTTTGTTTCGTTATAGAGAAAATGTGTTGTCACATTTAGCTGAGTCATCACTTGCTATGGACTACAATGCATTGTGAAAATGTGTCTAAGCATGTCATAAACAGTAGCGGTGTGTGGGTAAAAGCACTGGGCAACCCAAGCCAGAAAAAAAATCCATATCACAACCTATGTGTTGTGATAATTGCGTTGTTTTCTTTATAACCTGTTCATTTGCCTTGCCACTGTGATAAATAGTCCTAAGGCAGGGACAATAAAAAGACACAGTGAAAGAATAAACTGAACCACACCTTTTCTTTCCATCACAAAACCGGAGAGCATATTGCATGTAACAGTTACATGACATTCAGCAAGCAAGTTAATATTTCTTTCATGTTGACGAAACGGTCTATGACTCTGGCATACAGTACACACTTTTAGTTGTTTTACTAGGCTACCTGGCTAAAATGCTTGCTCTCTAGTCTAACTTCCTTTCATGGGCAAAAGTGAGCCAAATAGTTAACATTAGCCTACTACATCTAGCCACATTTTGAACTTCCATCCTCTTAGGACAGGGGCACAATGTATGCACAATGTTTGATGAGATGTGATTGGTGTGAAGCCAAATCCAAACTGGCTTCCCTTGACACTTTTTTTTGGTGTGCTAGGACCATTCACAGTTGAGCTCACTCAGTTTAGCTCAACGCTAATTGGATATTATTTTATACTTTTTTTTATCAAGGGAGGCTAAATGCTCACTGGCTTCCCTTGCATTCAATGCTATGGGCGGCAATAGTTTCATACTCTTTTTGACCAGACAACATCAGATAGATGGGCTACACATACAGAAACAGAGGGGCGCTGTTTTGCTCGCTCCAATGCTTTCTTTGGTGAGATACATTCAACCTCTTGCAAATTGAAGGAGAATTATGAAACATAGAGAGACTGGCTTCTCTTGGCATTCATGAATACACCCCCACTGGTTATAAAACACTCCAAACTACCTCATATTACATCAACATCTCATTCTGGATAATGTCTTTGCACTCAATTTTAGAAAATGTTTTCCACTGTTCCATGAATCCATATTTGCATATTTTTGTTGTTGTAAACTGCATCATTCAAAAATTGATTTATGTCACAGTGAAAAAAACATTTTGAGTGCAAAAGCATTATCCAGATTGAGATTGTGATGTAATATGAGTTGGTTTGGAGTGTTTTGTTACATGCTTTAGACACATTTTCATAATGCATTGTAGTCTACAGCAAAATGTGACAACAATAACATGTTTAAAAAAATTCAAAAAAATACAAAATGGAAAAGTGGTGCGTGCATATGTATTCACCCCCTTTGCTATGAAGCCCCTAAATAAGATCTGGTGCAACCAATTACCTTCAGAAGTCAAAAGTCAAAAAATATCTAAAACTTTGAACATCCCACAGAGCACCATTAAATCCATTATTAAAAAATGGAAAGAATACGGCAGCACAACAAATCTTCCAAGAGAGGGCCGCCCACCAAAACTCACAGACCAGGCAAGGAGGGCATCAATCAGAGGCAACAAAGAGCCCAATGATAACACTGAAGGAGCTGCAAAGCTCCACAGCGGAGATTGGAGTATCTGTCCATAGGACCACTTTAAGCCATACACTCCACAGAGCTGGGCTTTACGGAAGAGTGGCCAGAAAAAAGCCATTGCTTAAAGAAAAAAATAAGCAAACACGTTTGGTGTTCGCCAAAAGGCATGTGAGAGACTCCCCAAACATATGGAAGAAGGTACTCTGGTCTTGGAATGGCCTAGTCAAAGCCCAGACCTCAATCCAATTGAGAATCTGTGGTATGGCTTAAAGATTGCTGTACACCAGTGGAACCCATTAAAACTTGAAAGCGCTGGAGCTGGAGCAGTTTTGCCTTGAAGAATGGGCAAAAATCCCAGTGGCTAGATGTGCCAAGCTTATAGAGACATGCCCCAAGAGACTTGCAGCTGTAATTTCTGCAAAAGGTGGCTCTACAAGGTATTGACTTTGGGTGAATAGTGGGTGAATAGTTATGCACGCTCAAGTTTTCATTTTTTTGGTCTTATTTCTTGTTTGTTTCACAAGAAAAAATATTTAGCATCTTCAAAGTGGTCTTATGTTGTGTAAATCAAATGATACAAACCCCCCCAAAAATCTATTTTAATTCCAGGTTGTACGGCAACAAAATAGGAAAAATGCCAAGGGGGGGTGAATACTTTCGCAAGCCATTATTATTCAATCATTGCACCCACACTGCTCACAAGTGTCTGCGTAGCTGGGCTCTAAAATAGAACTTGGTGGTATTTGTGACGCTTGACGCACTGCAAGTCCCGCCTCTCCCATCTCCTCATTGGTTTTTAGGAGCATATACCCACGTGGGTGATTGAAAGATGAACTGAGATCCACACTACAGTCCAGTTGGTGGTGGTAATGCACCTTAAAGTTGGGTTGCCAACTTCCATATAAAGTCCAAAGAAGAAGAAGCCTGAAGAGATTACTAGAAACAAACTCGGTTTACCCTTTATCTGTGGATTAATTGTCGGAGTAGAGGACCTTGTGCATTTCAGGTAAAATAACAACCCAATGTTTATATCCCAGGACAAAGGAGGGTGGAGATCAGAGAATGGTTGAGGGAAAAATGTATGTCACGCTTCTGTGACATTTGAGTGAGATTCATTTACAAACTACATTATGTACACACAGATGTGTCAACTTACCACTATGAAAGGATGCCAAGAAAACAAACCTGAAAAACAGATAAAAACCAAACCTATTGGGTTATTTAATCTCAATAGAAAATATTTCTAGTGGGCTAAGGTGGAACCCAGTAGCTATGTAACAGCATTGATTGGGACCAGGGTTGGGATACTAATTTGTTCCAGGCGTGGCCAGTACCGTGATAAACACTCTGAAGACAACACACTGCACGTGAGTCAGTATCCCACATGCTACTTTCCCATTCCTGTCAATTCGAGGCGCTGATTCTTCGCCATGGTTTCCTGCCTTTCCCTTACACACAAGATGGACAGGTAGAACTGTACGTGCGCATCTGACGTCAGTTCAACCCCATTTGAACCCACAGACAGGCCTCAATTTTTAAGGGGGAGTTGATCACTTTGTCCTAATACAGTGGGGAAAAAAAGTATTTAGTCAGCCAGCCACCAATTGTGCAAGTTTTCTCACTTAAAAAGATGAGAGAGGCCTGTAATTTTCATCATAGGTACACTTCAACTATGACAGACAAAATGAGGAAAAGAAATCCAGAAAATCACATTGTAGGATTTTTAATGAATTTATTTGCAAATTATGGTGGAAAATAAGTATTTGGTCAATAACAAAAGTTTATCTCAATACTTTGTTATATACCCTTTGTTGGCAATGACAGAGGTCAAACGTTTTCTGTAAGTCTTCACAAGGTTTTCACACACTGTTGCTGGTATTTTGGCCCATTCCTCCATGCAGATCTCCTCTAGAGCAGTGATGTTTTTTAAGTGAGAGAACTTGCACAATTGGTGGCTGACTAAATACTTTTTTTCCCCACTGTAAGTGGAAAAATAATAGTATTTTTTTTTTGTACATTTAGCGAAACCCATAGTAGAGAAAGTTAATTACAATGTATTACACCAGTTTCTCAACAAATTCATTCTGTAAAGTGAAATAGGCTACATGATAAAGCTGTTGCAACCCGTTATTGACAAGCAAGAGTAAAACTTAAGCAGTCACAGCTGCAGCCTACCTAACATTAGTTGTTACACAATAGATGACAAGTTTAGCTAAATAACACAATTAACTACTGGGTCAATAATTGAATTACACAGATATGGTAAAAAGGGTAATTAATTGCGTGGAGTGTTTTATTCTCATCAACAGAGTCTGTGCTGCATTTCTTGATATTGAAATTCAAGCTATGGTGTGACGTGAACAGAATCACTATTATTCCTACTTTCTCATGTGCATTTTGGGTATTGCAGTTCCGTTGAGCTGTTGAGTGAGTTCTAGACACAGTCATTGACACGCTATTTATTCCTTGACCCGACTCCATGAAGAGGGGTTAATTACTTAAATTTGCATTGTGGAACAGACTGTGAATTCCAATAGTTGATGGTTAACCTCTATGGCACCAATATTGTCTTTATATTCAGAAGGAATGTTTAAAAGAATCATCATGGAGCCCAAACCTTTGATCAGCAGCACTACATTGTCTTTTATTGTCTTCACTAAAATAATTAACCTTTCCTGATAATTATTTTGTAGTGAAAGTTGCAATTGGGCAGTATAGTAGAGCTTGCAAGTATCAAGCAGTACAGTCCTAGAGAATAAAAAAGCAATCAAGATTGCAACTGAATGTCCAGAAGTAATTGCCTAAATCTAGAGTATTGTACAGTCTGCAACCTCATCATGATGTGCATATAATGCTCTCTCTGTGGAACCATGGTATGATTGGAGCATTGTGCTTTGTGTGGCTCACTGCTGTTATTAAACCGGGGCACCTGGAATACCGCCCATTCCAAACCTCACCGCTAAATGGACACTCAGTGCTCCTCCATTCATTGGTCATTGTGCTCCAGTTCCTCCCAAACTAGCATGTGACTCATCCAACATGGCTAGACACTAGACTGCCACATTCTAACTAAAATGGCGCCGGAGAAGAAGGCAGACGTTTTACGTGTCCCCAACTGATTTAGTTTTTTTGTTAGTTTATCTGCGTTGTTTGTAACTTATTTTTTTACTTATTTTGTACATAATGTTGCTGGCTTCATCAATAAGTGCATCGATGACGTCGTCCCCACAGTGACCGTACGTACATACCCCAACCAGAAACCATGGATTACAGGCAACATCCACACTGAGCTAAAGGCTAGAGCTACCACTTTCAAAGAGCGGGACTCTAACCCGGAAGCTGATAAGAAATCTCACTATGCCCTCCGACGAACCATCAAACAGACAAAGCGTCAGTACAGAACTAAGATCGAATCGTACTACACCGGCTCTGACGCTCGTCGGATGTAGCAGGGCTTGCAAACCATTACAGACTACAAAGGGAAGCACAGCCGAGTGCTGCCCAGTAACACAAGCCTACCAGACGAGCTAAACTACTTCTATGCGCGCTTCGAGGCAAATAACACTGAAACATGCATGAGAGCACCAGCTGTTCCAGAAAAACTGTGATCACGCTCTCCGCAGCCGATGTGAGTAAGAACTTTAAACAGGTCAACATTCACAAGGCTGCAGGGCCAGACGCATTACCAGGACGTGTACTGCGAGCATGCGCTGACCAACTGGCATGTGTCTTCACTGACATTTTCAACCTCTCCCTATCTGAGTCAGTAATACCAACGTGTTTTAAGCAGACCACCATAGTCCCTGTGCCCAGGAACACTAAGGTAACCTGCATAAATGATTACCGACCCATAGCACTCACGTCTGTAGCCATGAAGTGCTTTGAAAGGCTGGTCATGGCTCACATCAACACCATTATCCCAGAAACCCCAGAAACCCTAGACCCACAATTTGCATACCACTCCAACAGATCCAAAGATGATGCAATCTCTATTGCACTCCACACTACCCTTTCCCACCTGGACAAAAGGAACACCTATGTGAGAATGCTATTCATTGACTACAGCTCAGCGTTCAACACCATAGTGCCCTCGGAAGCTCATCAATAAGCTAAGGACCCTGGGACTAAACACCTCTTTCTGCAAATTGTATCCTGGACTTCCTGACGGGCCGCACCCAGGTGGTAAGGGTAGGTAACAACACATCCGCCACGCTGATCCTCAACACAGGGGCCCCTCAGGGATGCGTGCTCAGTCCCCTCCTGTACTGCCTGTTCACTCATGACTGCATGGCCAGGCACGACTCCAACACCATCATTAAGTTTGCCGATGACACAACAGTGGAAGGCCTGATCACCGACAACGACGAGACAGCCTATAGGGAGGAGGTCAGAGACCTGGCCTTGTGGTCCCAGGAGAACAACCTCTTCCTCAACTGCAGTGGACCAGGTTGAGAGCTTCAAGTTCGTGAAGAGGGCACGAAGAGGGCATGACAAAACCTATTCCCCCTCAGGCGACTGAAAAGAGCGCCAAGTCTAGGTCCAAGAGGCTTCTAAACAGCTACTACCCCCAAGCAATACGACTCCTGGACACCTAATCAAATGGCTACCCAGACTATTTGCATTAACCCCCCTTTTACACCGCTGCTACTCTCTGTTGTTATCATCTATAGTCACTTTAATATGCATAGTCACTTTAATAACTCTACCTACATGTACATATTACCTCAACTAACCGGTGCCCTCGCACATTGACCCTGTACCTGTACCCCCCTGTATATAGTCTCGCTATTGTTATTTTACTGCTGCTCTTTAATTACTTGTTACTTTTATTTCTTATTCTGATCCAAATTTTTTAAAACTGCATTGTTGTTTAGGAGCTCGTAAGTAAGCATTTCACTGTAAGGTCTACACCTGTTGTATTCGGCGCATGTGACTAATAAAATTTGAATTGATTTGAACATTTGATTTGATTTGAACATAAAGATTCAATGCAACCAACTGTCTGTCCACTTACATGTGCTCACACCATGTGAGATTATAAGGGTACATTGCCATTTAAGGCCAGATTGTTCTTCAAGATGTTCAAACGTTCATAGATGACCAGCAGGGTTAAATAATAATCACAGTGGTTGTAGAGGGTGCAAAAGGTCAGTACCTCAGAGTAAATGTCAGTTGGCTTTTCATAGCTGAGAATTCAGAGGTTGAGACAGCAGGTGCGGTAGAAAGAGAGAGAAAGTCGAAAACAGCAGGTCCGGGACAAGGTAGCACGTCCGGTGAACAGGTCAGGGTTCCCTAGCCGCAGGCAGAACAGTTGGAACAGGAGTAGCAGCACGACCAGGTGGACTGGGGACAGCCAGGTCGTCACGCCAGGTAGTCCTGAGGCATGATCCTAGGGCTCAGGTCTTCCGAGAGAGTGAGAGAATTAGAGGGAGCATACTTAAATTCACACAGGACACCAGATAAGACAGGAGAATTACAGCAGATATAACAGACTGACCCTAGCCCCTCGACACATAAACTATTGCAGCACAGATACTGGAGACTGAGACAGGGGTGGGTCGGGGGACACTGTGGCCCCGTCCCGATGGTACCCCCGGACAGGGCCAACCGGGCAGGATATAACCCCACTCACTTTGCCAACGCACATCCCCCACACCACTAGGCTGAGTATAGACCACGAAGATCTCTTCCACCGCATGAGCCCAAGGGGAGCTGGTCTCTCTCTCGCTCTCTCTCGCTCTCTCTTTCTCTCTTTTCTCTCTCTGTCTGTCTCTCTCTGTCTCTCCCTCTGTCTCTCTCTCTCTTTTTCTCTGTCTCTAACTTCCTCTCTCTCTCTCTCTCTCTCTCTCTCTCTCTCTCTCTCTCTCTCTGTCTCTCTCTCTCTCGGTGTCAACAAAAAGACGCCATTACTATTTGTGTCTATTGGGCCCATGAGAGTTAAATATGTGTAGATAGTATGGGGCTGAATACTGTAAAGTCTGTTTAGCCAAAGCCACTAATTCATTAGACTTGCATTAGACTCATGGCAGCTGTGGGACGAGACTCATTCAAAGTTGATGTGATGGACAGAATCAACAGCAGAGGTCAGTGAAGACCTACATCTGCTGTGCTGCTGCGGACACCAATGCCACTCTCGATGATAATGAGAAAGCTGAGATGAGGAATTCAGTTACCACTTTTGTCTCCATGTCATGCACAAGATGAATGGCAGAATAAGGAAGGCCCTAAAAATTGTCAAAGACGCCAGCCACCCCAGTCATAGACTGTTCTCTCTGCTACCGCATGTCAAGCGGTACCGGAGCGCCAAGTCTAGGTCCAAAAGGCTTTTTAACAGCTTCTAACCCCAAGCCATAAGACTCCTGAACAGCTAATCAAATGGCTACCCAGACCCATCTTTTACACTGCTGCTACTCTCTGTTTATTATTTATGCATGGTCACTTTAACTCTACCTACACGTACATATTACCTCAATTACCTCAACTAACCTGTGCCCCCGCACATTGACTCTGTACTGTATATAGCCTCGCTATTGTTATTTTACTGCTGCTGTTGAATTATTTGTTACTTTTATTTTCTATTTTTCTACTTATCTATTTTTTTACTCAACACGTTTTTCTTCTTAACTTCTTAAAGCATTGTTGGTTAAGGGTTTGTAAGTAAGCATTTCACTGTAAGGGGTACACCTGTTGTATTCGGGGCATTGACAAATATCATTTGATTTGATTTGATAAACACATTTGAGGCAAATGGTTGATCCAAAATGTGTGAATGGTAAATGGTGAAGCAATCAACCGTCTCTCGTCCTCACGTGACCCATCTCCCTCTATCTACCTCTCTCCCCCCTCTCTCTCTGTCTCCCTCCTGTCTGTCTGTCTGTCTGTCTGTCTGTGTATGTGTCTGTGTCGCTCTCTCTCTCTCTCTCTCTCTCTCTCTCTCTCTCTCTCTCTCTCTCTCTCTCTGGATGTGGTAAGTAGCCTCCCGAGTGGTGTAGCGGTCTAATGCACTGCATCTCACTGCTAGAGGCATCACTACAGACCCTGGTTCGATTCCAGGCTGTATCACAACCGGCCGTGATTGGAGTCTCATAGGGCGGCTCACAATTGGCCCAGCGTCGTCCTGGTTAGGGGTAGGCCATCATTGTAAATAAGAATTTGTTCTTCAAATCAAATGTATTTGTCACATGTGCCGAATACAACAGTGAATTTTACCTTACAGTGAAATGCTTATTTACAAGCCCTTAACCAACAATGCAGTTTTAAGAAAAATAAGTGTTAAGTAAAAAATAGATAAGTAAAAATGTAAAATAAAAGTAACAGCAGTAAAATAAAAAATAGCAGCAGTAAAATAACAATAGCGAGGCTATATACAGGGGGTACCGATGCGGGGGCACTGGTTAGTTGAGGTAATTGAGGTAATATGTACATGTAGGTAGAGTTAAAGTGACTATGCATAGATAATAAACAGAGAGTAGCAGCAGCGTAAAAGAGGGGGGCAATGCAAATAGTCTGGGTAGCCATTTGATTAGCTGTTCAGGAGTCTTACGGCTTGGGGTAGAAGCTGTTAAGAAATCTTTTGGACCTAGACTTGGCGCTCCGGTACCGCTTGCCGTGTGGTAGCAGAGAGAACAGTCTGTGACTAGAGTGGCTGTAGTCTTTGACAATTTTTAGGGCCTTCATCTGACACTGCCTGGTATAGAGGTCCTGGATGGCAGGAAGCTTGGCCCCAGTGATGTACTAGGCCCTACGCACTACCCTCTGTAGTGACTTGCAGTCGGAGGCCGAGCAGTTGCCATACCAGGCAGTGATGCAACCAGTCAGGATGCTCTCGATGGTGCAGCTCTAGAACTTTTTGAGGAACTGAGGACCCATGCCAAATCTTTTCAGTCTCCTGAGGGGGAATAGGCTTTGTCGTGCCCTCTTCACAACTGTCTTGGTGTGTTTGGACCATAATAGTTTGTTGTTGATGTGGACACCAAGGAACTTGAAGCTCTCAACCTGCTCCACTACAGCCCCCGTCGATGAGAATGGGAGCGTGCTCGGTCCTCCTTTTCCTGTAGTCCACAATCATCTCCTTTGTCTTGATCACATTGAGGGAGTGGTTGTTGTCCTAGCACCACACGGCCAGGTCTCTGACCTCCTTATAGGCTGTCTCATCATTGTCGGTGATCAGGCCTACCACTGTTGTGTCATTTGCAATCTTAATGATGGTGTTGGTGTCGTGCCTGGCCATGCAGTCATGAGTGAACAGGGAGTACAGGAGGGGACTGAGCACACACCCCTGAGGGGCTCCAGTGTTGAGGATCAGCGTGGCAGATGTGTTGTTACCTTCCCTTACCACCTGGGGGGCGGCCCGTCAGGAAGTCCTGGACCCAGTTGCAGAGGGAGGTGTTTAGTCCCAGGGTCCTTAGCTTATTGATGAGCTTTGAGTGCACTATGGTGTTGAATGCTGAGCTGTAGTCAATGAATAGCATACTCACAGGTGTGAAAGGGCAGTGAGGAGTGCAATAGAGATTGTATCATCTGTGGATCTGTTGGGGCGGTATGCAAATTGGAGTGGGTCTAGAGTTTCTGGGATAATGGTGTTGATGTGAGCCATGGTCAGCCTTTCAAAGCACTTCATGGCTACAGACGTGAGTGCCAGAGGTTGGTAGTCATTTAGGCAGGTTACCATAGTGTTCTTGGGCACAGGGACTATGGTGGTCTGCTTGAAACATGTTGGTATTACAATCTCAGTCAGGGACAGGTTGAAAATGCCAGTGAAGACACGTGCCAGTTGGTCAGCGCATGCTCGGAGTACATGTCCTGGTAATCCGTCTGGCCCAGCGGCCTTGTGAATGTTGACCTGTTTAAAGGTCTAACTCACATTGGCTACAGAGGGCATGATCACGCAGTCGTCCGGAACAGCTGATGCTCTCATGCATGTTTCAGTGTTACTTTCCTCGAAGCGAGCATAGAAGTAATTTAGCTCGTCTGGTAGGCTTGTGTCACTGGGCAGCTCGCGGCTGGGCTTCCCTTTGTAGTCTGTAATAGTTTGTAAGCCCTGCAACAATCCGACGAGCGTTGGAGCCAGTTTAGTACGATTCAATCTTAGTCCTTTATTGGCGCTTTGCCTGTTTGATGATTCGTCAGAGGGCATAGCGGGATTTCTTATAAGCTTCCAGATTAGAGTCCCACACCTTGAAAGCGGCAGCTCTACCCTTTAGCTCATTGCGGATGTTGCCTGTAATCCATGGCTTCTGGTTGAGGTATGTACGTACAGTCACTGTGGGAACGACGTCATCGATGCACATATTGATGTAGCCAGTGACTGATGTGATGTACTCCTCAATGACATCGGAAGAATCCCTGAACATTTTCCAGTCTGTGCTAGCAAAACAGTCCTGTGGCTTGGCATCTGCTTCATCTGACCACATTTATTGACTGAGTCACTGGTGCTTCTTGCTTTAGTTTTTGCTTCTAAGCAGGAATCAGGAGGATAGAATTATGATCAGATTTGCCAAATGGACGGCGAGGGAGAGCTTTTTACGCATCTCTGTGTGTGGAGTAAAGGTGGTCTATAGTTTTTTTCCCTCTGGTTGTAAATTTAACATGCTGGTAGAAATGAGGTAAAACAGATTTAAGTTTCCCTATATTAAAGTCCCCGGCCACTACGAGCGCCGCCTCTGGATGAGCGTTTTCCAGATTGTCTAGGCCAGGTATTCCCAGTGCTGTTGGGGGTACGCCAAATAAAAATGTGATTCACATTAAAAATATATATTTTTTTTTTAAATGTCTTCACGTTTTCAAACAGTCAATTTATTTTTTCCAACAGGCTATACATTTGGGTACGTTTTTTTTCTCGCCTGAGTAGCCTCGTTTCACTGCCCAAAATAAAATTAAACCATCTAGTGTTCAGCGAAATAACAACACAATGTCAAATACAGGTAGCCTAGTCAAATAATTAACAACCAATCACATTAACCGTTACTCTCTTGCAGGAATTCCACTAACGGTCAGTAAGAGAAGACATCCTCTTCTGCAAACCACTGGAAACCAGGACAACAGCTTTTACAACATACAGAAGTGCTCTGGTTATCAATGGGCAAAGTATGGACACGTTTTTTTGAATTTAGAGATGAGCTTAAAGTTTTCTTTATTGACCATAATTTTCACTTGTCTGACCGCTGGCATGATGATGAGTTTCTCCCTCGACTGGCCTATCTGGGTGATGTTTTTTTTCGCCTGAATGATCTGAATCTAGGATTACAAGAACTCTCCGCAACTATATTCGATGTGAGGGACAAAATTGAGGCTATGATTAAGAAGTTGGAGCTTTTCTCTGTCTGCATTAACAAGGACAACACACAGGTCTTTCCATCATTGTATGATTTTTTTGTGTGCAAATTAACTCAATCTTCCGGAAAATGTCAAATGTGATATAGCGAAGCACCTGAGTAAGTTGGGTGCGCAATTACGCAGGTACTTTCCCGAAACGGATGACACGAACAACTGGATTTGTTATCCCTTTCATGCCATGCCTCCAGTCCACTTACCGATATCTGAACAAGAGAGCCTCATCAAAATTGCAACAAGCAGTTCTGTGAAAATTGAATTTAATCAGAAGCCACTGCCAGATTTCTGGATTTGGGCTGCGCTCAGATTATCCTGCCTTGGCAAATCGTGCTGTTAAGACACTGATGTCTTTGCAACCACGTATCTATGTGAGAGTGGATTCTCGGCCCTCACTAGCACTAAATACAGGCACAGACTGTGTGTGGAAAATTATTTAAGACTGAGACTCTCCAATACAACCCAACATTGCAGAGTTATGTGCATCCTTTCAAGCATACCCTTCTCATGAACCTGTGGTGAGCTATTCATAATTTTCAATGAACAAAACGTTTTATATATAAGATGGCTAAATAAAGAGTAAATGATTTATTATATTATTATTTGTGCACTGGTCCTATAAGAGCTCTTTGTCACTTCCCACAAGCTGGTTTGTGACAGAAATTCACACTCATTCTTGTTTAATAAATGTATCGTATAGTGTGTGTGGCAGGCTTACAATGACGGCAAAAAAAAAAAACATTTGAGAGTTTGCTGACCCTGGTGCTAGAGGGGGTACGCAGCTGGAGGTTGAATGTTTGAAGGGGTACGAGACTATAAAAAGTTTGGGAACCACTGGTCTAGGCGTACTGCTTTTAGAGCCTATAGTTTCAGAGTGCCAAATGCTCACAGTGTTACGACTTCCGCCAAAGTCGGTCCCTCTCCTTGTTCGGGCGGCGTTCCGGCGGTCGACGTCGCCGGCCTTCTAGCCATGGCCGATCCACTTTTCATTTTCCATTTGTTTTGTTTTTGTTTTATACACACCTGGTTTCAATTCCCCAGTTACATGTTCATTATTTAACCTTCTGTTTTCCCCATGTTTGTTGTGCGTTATTGTTCTATATTATGTCAGTCCATTTGGTTGGCTTGGTATTTGTTACTACTTTGAATATTTTGAGTAAACTACGTTGTGTTGCTCATCTCTGCTGTCCTGCGCCTGACTCTTTTGTACCAACTACACCAAGCCGTGTGACACACAGAGATAAAGATGTTATTACCAACCTCCTGAGGCTGCCTGCCTGTCAAGATGGCAAACAATTTAGGAGAAGGGTGGAGAGGAGCAGTTTTCTTAGTAACGCCACAATAAAACAGCTGTTCTAGTTTTGCACCACAGAAAATATCTCCTTAAATGCATAACTCATGAAATAATAAAGTCAATACATTTTCATCTATTATTCAACACTAGTCAGTTCTGCTACATACTTTCTGTTTTAGCAAGTTATTGACAGAACACGAGTCAGAACTAGACAATAGTTTAAAAACACCATGCTCCTCAGTTATTTATCCTATGGTGTTAATGGTGGTTTGACTGTTGGTGTTGTGGTAAATGGCCATAAGAGCAATCGCTGTCACAGCTGAACATTCGGGTTGGTCATTTTTGGGAAAGAAGGAGGGGCTGACGCTTATGGTAACAGTAGAGGAGGGGCTAGACGCTCTTTCAGTGCGTTAATTTCACGGTCGGGGAGGGGCAATGTGTGGGACTCATGGACCAAATGCTGACTCCCCATCAAATGTAAATCATGTGAGGGACTGATGTAACGGGACAAGTAGAGTAATAGTAGGAATGGTAGAATATTATAATGTTTATTGGGGAGCTTATTGTTAAATTGAATTTATAAGTTTCTATAGAGTGGATATAATTTAATAATTACCCCTAGGCTATGATTTTGAGAATTGATGACAATTGGTGAGGGACGCACAAATCCGTTAACATTGTAACATAGTTATATGGCATTAAAAGAGGCAATGGAAAAGACCCCATCATTTGAGATGACGTGGGCATTGCGACCAGAAGTGGATACTGAAGCCAGGATGAGTTGGAATCGGAGCTGGAACAGTTTTTAAACATCCGTATTTATCAAAAGGAAAACGGAAAACAGTGAGGCGTCCGTGGCAATTTAAAAAAAAGGTCAAATAAGTCTGGTCTATCAAGTTAATAAGATAACATACTACTCCCCCAAAAAAAAAAATAATAATAATATTTTCTCAGGACTATGCCTTTGTCGATGGACTGCATTGTAGTCTGTTTTCAAAACAATGTAGTTTCTTTAGTTCTGAGTGTAAGCTTGCTTAATAGGATTTTATACATGGATATGATACTTTTTGTTATACAATGATTGTTATGTTTGCTGCTTGTATGTATAATGACAAACCGGGGCGTAGGTTTAACTACTTTTAATGAACATATACTTCAGCTCCTTGTTTAGCCATGCAAGGCATTCTTCAACCACCTGCCCCCCCGCATAGCCTGCTGGGTAACATAGTCTTAATGTTATTAACACATAACAACACATTGACTTAAACAAATTATAGGGGGAAGGGAAATATAGGCTTTTGTCCCTTATGTTTTGTCCTGACCAATTATTTGAATAATGGATATGTCCATTCATTCCATGCTGAGTGATACCACTTAGCTATATTAGCTACAGTAGTTTGAAGGTGAACAGCGTTCAGCTCATTTGCATGATGTTGTG
Source organism: Brachymystax lenok tsinlingensis (assembly GCA_030435695.1). Lineage (NCBI taxonomy): Eukaryota > Metazoa > Chordata > Actinopteri > Salmoniformes > Salmonidae > Brachymystax > Brachymystax lenok. The sequence goes on along the minus strand of CM059813.1, from coordinate 18,984,117 downwards.
TCATGGTGGCATGGCCCCTAGCCTACAACAGTCTCAAAATTACTCTATGGCTATCTACTAGACCACTATTATGTTCTCATGCTATTGCCATTTGATGCAAGAAAGTAACACATACCCAGTAACTCTCTGTAACACAGAGTTGGGTCAGGTAATATGAGATGTTTGTGCACTCAAAGCTCCACACTGGCACACTGTGTATTGCTTTTTTCCCAGCTGGGAATTATTTTGTTTTTGCATGAGACATTGGAGAATTGATGCAAAGAGAACTTGTGTTGCTGTGTGGAAATGTTTAGTATGCTGGTTGGAACTGGCAGAGATATGACTTCCGCTCCTCTGTTCTTGTGGAAGGCAGGGTTTACTGATGTGCTTGCTAGCTGGGCTTGGTAGGGAGGGGGTTGAGAGAGCAAGGTTGGCCACAGCTTCCAGCTGCTTCATGCACCTGGCTTAAAACCCAAGGGAGGGAACTCGCTGTTTACTGGACAGAAAGAGAGGTTGTATTATCATGTGAAAAAGTAATGCCAGATGAGGACATAGGATACAGTACTTTTGTACAACTTTTCTAACTACTGTACACGGAAGGTACGTAGAGCACGTTTATTTACCACAAATATTTTGGAGAAACTTGATTAAAATCACTTGTTTCGTGAAAGAAATAACATTTGGGAGATCACTGATAGAGCAGGTGTATAAAAAGCTGTAGAACAACACGGGTAAGCTCTCTGCTGACCTCTTGTGGTTGGTTAGCTTGTGAGCCTACAGCCAGACCATAGGAATAGGTCCTAGGAAAATTGTTTTGATACTCACATTCCTCTCCTCTATTTCAGATTGAACCTATTGTCTGGGGGAAACGAGTGCTTTCTGTCGGTGACATCCAGCAGAAGGTGAAGGAATACAATGCTCAGATCAACAGCAATCTCTACATGTTGCTGGTATGTAAATGTCAACGAATGTACACACACACAAACACACACACCTGTGTCGAATGGCCAGTTAACCTTGCTTTGTAAATGAGTTGCTGACCCATTATGTACGGGTGTCCTGTATATGTATGTGGTAATCTGTAAGTTAATACACTGTACAAAAATATAAACACAACATGCAACAATTTCAAAGATTTTACTGAGTTACAGTTACATGCTGACCAAACCTGACACCAGAAGCGATCAGGACACGCAGATTGAAATATCAAATCAAACTCTGAACCAATTATATTAATTTGCTAACATTGGGTTGTTATTTTACCTGAAATGCACAAGGTCCTCAAGTCCGACAATTAATCCACAGATAAAACAGAAAACCAAATTTGTTTCTCGTCATCTCTCCTTCTTACTTCAGGCTTCTTTTTCTTCTTTGGACTTTGTATTGCGGTTGGCAACCAACTTTACAGCATTACTACAACCTACCAGAGTGTGGACCTAAATTAATCTTTCAATCACCCATGTGGGTATATGCTTCCAAACACCAATGAGGAGATGGCACGTTGGTATATGCTCTTAAAAAACAATGAAAAGATGGCAGATGCCGGACTTGCAGGGCGTTGAGCGTCACAAATAGAACCTATTACTATTTTAGCGCCTGGCCACGCAGATGCTTGCTGAGGCGCCCGAGCAGTATGGATGCAATGATTGAATAACATGTATGTGTACATTTATTTTGCAAAGCTCACACACGCGACGTGAGCGGTGTGGTCAGCATGTAAGGAAATCAGTTAATTGAAATAAATTCATTAGGCCCTAATCTATGTATTTCTCATAACTGGGAATACATTAATGCATCTGTTAGTCACAGATACCTTTTATAAAAGAGTAGGGGCGTGGATCAGAAAACCAGTTATTATCTGGTGTGACCACCATTTGCCTCATGCAGCACGACACATCTCCTATGGAATGTTGTCCCACTCCACTTCAATGGCTGTGCGAAGTTGCTGGATATTGTTGGGAACTGAAACATGCTGTCATACACTTCGATCCAGAGCATCCCAAACATGCTCAGTGGATGACATGTCTGGTGAGTAATGCAGGCCATGGAAATACTGGGCCATTTTCAGCTTCCAGGAATTGTTTTCAGATCCTTGGACATGGGGCTGTGCATTATCATGCTGAAACATGAGGTGATGGTGGCGGATGAATGGCACAACAATGGGCCTCAGGATCTAGTCACGGTATCTACGTGCATTCAAATTGACATCAATAAAATGCAATTGTGTTCGTTGTCCGTACTTTATGCCTGCCCATTCCATAACCCCACTGCCACCATCGGACACAGTTCACAAAAGCAAACCTCTCGTTCACACAACGCCATACACACTGTCTGCCATCTGCCAGGTACAGTTGAAACCGGGATTCATCCATGAAGTGCACACTTCTCCAGCATGCAAGTGGCCATCGAAGGTGAGCATTTGCCCACTGAAGTCGGTTACGATGCCGAACTGCAGTCAGGTCAAGACCCTGGTGAGGACGATGAGCACGCAGATGAGCTTCCATGAGACGGTTTCTGACAGTTTGTGCAGAAATTCTTTGGTTGTGCAAACCCACAATTTTTTCAGCTGTCCAGGTTGCTGGTCTCAGGCGATCCCGTAGGGGAAGAAGCCAGATGTGGAGGTCCTGGGCTGGCGTGGTTACACGTGGTCTGCAGTTGTGAGGCCGGTTGGACGGACTGACAAATTCTCTAAAACGATGTTGGAGGCGGCTTATGGCAGGGAGATGAACATTAAATTATCTGGCAACAGCTATGGTGCACATTCCTGCAGTAAGCATCCTGATTGCACATTCTTTCAGTAAGCATGCCAATCTGGGGCATTGTGTTGTGTGACAAAACAGCTAGAGTGGCCGTTTATTGTCCCCAGCACAAGGTACACCTGTGTAATGATCATGCTGTTTAATCAGCTTCTTGATATGCCACACCTGTCAGGTGGAGGGATTATATTGGTCAAAGGAGAAATACTCACTAAGAGGGATGTAAACAAATTTGTGTACAACATTTGAGAGAAATAAGCTTTTTTGTGCGTACGGACAATTTCTGGGATCTTTTATTTCAACTCATGAAACATGGGGAGAACACTTTAAATGTTGCATTTATATTTTTGTTCAGTGTATATGAGTTCCTCAGGCACATTATGTTCACACTGTATTGACATGTCCATTGACAATCCATCTAAGAACTCTGTTCCTGTATCCTTTTTACAGAACCGAGACGGATCATACACTGGCTTCATCAGGGTCCTTTTTAAGCTGACTCGTCCCGTGTCACTCCCACCACCTTGGAAGCCGTCTTCACCACAGGAATCGGGGCAGCTGGAGGGGGGGTTGAAGTGCCGGACCTCTTTCTACCTCCCCAAAGACACAGCCAAACACCTGGACATAAGCTCCCGGACACAGTCACGAGAGGTTATAGAGGCCCTGCTCAACAAGTTCACTGTGGAGGACAACCCGGCCATGTTCGCCCTGTTTGAGCGCAGTGAACGTCAAAACCAGAGTGAGTGTCCATAAGCAATGTAACCTAAATGCACTATCATGAACGTTCTCAAATCATTCCACTTATTATGATACCAAACACAATGAAAGAAAATGTCCAGGTCACTCTCTCTCTCTCTCTCTCTCTCTCAGTTCAATTCATAAATTGGCATGGGAAACATGTTTACATGCCAAAATGTAAATAAGCAATAAAAAATTAACAGTAACATTACACTCAAAAATGTTTCAAAGGAATAGAGACTTTTCAAATGTCATATTATGGGTATGTATCTCTCTCTCTGTCTCATTCTTTGTTTTACTTTTCTAGTATACCTCCGTAAGCTGTCTGATGACGAGCGGCCACTCCACCTGCGTCTGTGTGCCGGACCTAATGAGATAGTCCTCAGTCTGGTCTTGAATGAGACTGGGGAGGTCAACGTGAGTCATCTCCAAAACCATAGAAATATAACATATTTCTATGTCTGAAAGATACACAAAGAGGGCTCTCATATGCGCAATACTGAAAATGAAGTGTATTGGAATGTGTTGACAGAGTAATTACTCTGTAATGTAACTTTATTGCATTGAGATTGAACATTGAGTAACTCTCTCTCCCACAGTGGGATGCATTCAGCTTCCCTGAGCTGCACAATTTCTTGCGGATCCTTCAGCGCGAGGAGGAGGAACACGTCCGGCAGATCATCAAGCGTTACGCTCTGGGCAGGGACAGGGTGAAGGAGGCAATGGCCAGCATCATGATGGAGAGGCATGCACACTATTGACCAGCAGCCACCAGGAGCATGGTACACAAAATGAGTTCAAAGGTCTTTAGAGATGTCCTTGCTGTAGCAGATGGAGCACAGCACAACAAACTCTGCAGCTGTAGATGGCAACTATGGCTAAAGGGGGTTAGATAGTGGGAGAGACAGGAAGTCAGAGATCACTCATGAACATGTCCTTGAGACAGACTTCGGGCGTGTTCGAGAGGATCAACATCGTAATGTATCATGGGTAAATTGTGACTGACTGACGGAACTACAAATAATAATGAGTCGTTACTTGTAGATCAGTTAGTCGGCAGTCGCCTGCACTGTCAGCTGCAATGTCGAACAAGCCCAGGGACATAGTAGTGTAAGCTAGGAGAGAAGGTAGAGATATTTAGTGCAAACCAGTGTGCTACTACTATGGGTGTTGTGTGGCCTGGATTGGGCACTACTGTGAATGACTGGAAGAAGTTGTCTGAGGAGTGAGGACAGACGATAAAGTAATTGACTAGATGCCCAGGAGATGTCCTGGTCTGGACACTGCTTAACTGGAGTTTTTCCACTGGGAAAATGTATTCTGCTGCTCAGATGTTGGGGGAGGGTGCGATAACTGAAGATTTAACTGTATTGAACTGTTGTTACTCTCATAATTCCCCTTATCGTTAATAAAAGGATCATTGAATGCGTCTGACATGCCAATCTGTTGTGGGCTTTCTCTAGATTTCTATCTTAGTTTAGGGACGTGTAATGAAACTTGACAACTGTTTTAGACCAGGGTTGTGTTCAGTAGGGCATGTCGTAGCAAAAATGTATTTCAATCTAAAACAAAATTCTGTGTTCTTACAGGGACAGTTTAGGTCTCTCCCTGTTTCAAAAAAGTTTTCTTCCTACTGCACATGGTCCAGCTATCTGGGAAGCCATCTGTCAAAATTACTCAGATAAATCCTTTAAACTTTTAATTAGCCAGTGTCATGCATGTTTTATTATGGGAATTGCATATCTAAGGAAAGGAATCTTTTGCAATGTGTTCATATGTCCACTAATAATAAAAATATAAATAAGTCATTTAATATTTATTTTGTTATCTGTGTTGTTATCATGACTTAACGTTACATCACTCACTTTAAGTAGACTATTTGCTCATCTGCTCTCTTTCCTCATCTCCAGTCCTTCCCAACAAGGAAAGTAAAACAAATTGACTGGAAGTGACGCAGGTACATTCCCTCCATTTGACGGAAGTGAGGGAGAGGCTGAAAGCTGAGGCTAGCTTTTTCAGCGTGAGAGAGCTGTTTGTGTTTGGAATGCATTCGTCGTCAAAGGAAGTTGCCACATCCTAGGTTTCATTCGACATCAAGCTGAAATTACTCTGGGTATGGCGATAGTGGATGCGCTTTCAAGCATGTAACAAATCAAATGGAAACGTGACAGCACGTATTGACAGCAAGTATGGCGTTTTGTAGCTAGTTAGCTATCTGATATTCTGAAGGGCCTTAGCTACAACTAACATATCACCGCCTCAGACACGCTGGAATGTTCTGCCAAGCTCAGTACTTCAACCTGTTTCAGATATTACATGCTGCTATTTAACAGGAACGTTTTAAAAGTGAGTAGTCGGCTAGATCGCTACGGATGATGACAGGACGTCGTTGGTGCTAACAGCTAGCTAAGCTACATTGGTTTGGGAAACTAACGCCAGCATCAAATCTTACCATGCTCGTTTGCTATGTTAAAAAAAAACTGGGTGGTTCGATGCCTGAATGCTGACAGCCGTGGTATATTTAAGCAATAAGGCACGAGGGGGTGTGTTATATGGCCAATATAACACGACTAAAGGTTGTTCTGAATCACGACGCAACACGGAATACCTGGATACAGCGCATAGTCGTGGTATATTGGCCATATACCACAGACCCCCAAGGCGCCTTATTGCTATTATAAACTGGTTACAAACGTAATTAGAACAGTATAAATAAATGTCATACCCGTGGTGTATGGTCTGATATACCATGGCTGTCAGCCAATCAGCATTCAGGGCTCGAACCACCCAGTTTTATAATTAAGTGATAATGACCGAGAAGCTGGTGTTTGGAGAATATATTGGCACGGGGTGTTAGGGACGAGACAACGGGTTAGCAACAATCAAATAATGATAGACATTTTCATGTTATTTTGATGAATTTATGCATACTATTTCATCCTTCCACAAGATATAGTCCTGACAATGTGTTGCTACCTAAGCCGGCCGGTCTTTCGTTCTATCAGTTCGGTTGCCAGAGACTCTACCCAGTCGTTCAGTCTTTTTGTTCTGTATCTATGGACGCGACCCAGACGTTCGTTCTACATGTTCCATTGCCATACTGTCTGGCAGCATTCTTATCTCTTGCTTGCTAGCTAGCCAACTACGGCTAACTTAGTCACGTCAAACAGCGCAGCCAGAATAACAGTAGCTGCATTTGTTTGAGCTGCTTTCTAGTGACATTTATTTAGATACATCCATAACAATGAGCTAGTGAGACGTAATTTCGCCTGGCATAGAAAATGTGTTCTCTCATCAGGACACTTGTTCAGAGAAACTAGCCAACAACACAGCTAAGATGAGCACTTCAAACTGAAGCTGGAAAGTGTAAAATAGCTGCACTTTGTTTCGTTGTATCTTTTTTCAATTTACATTTCTTTGTATATATCCATAAAAACAATGCGGTCTGATTCATGATTTCGACTGGCTGAGAAACGTCTCGTCTGTCTCGTCCCGACTCTTGACATTCCCATTACAATGGAAAAGCTGGAAATCGAATTTGAATATTGAAACAATGTTGCCAATGTCGGAGAGACCGAGGTTTATACAAATCTCTGAAGTTGAAAACTAAATGTTAGTCTAAAATTATTTTATTTTACCTTTAACTATGCAAGTCAGTTAAGAACAAATTCGTATTTACAATGACAGCCTACCCCAGCCAAACCCTAACCCAGATGACACAGGGCCAATTGTGCGCGTGCCCTACGGGACTCCCAATCACGTCCGGTTGTGATACACCAGGGTCTGTAGTGACGCCTTTAGCACTGAGATGCAGTGCCTTAAACCGCTGCGCCAATCGGGAGCCCATAAATGTGAGATAATGTCTAGATGCTTTTTATACTGGAGATCAAGTTTATAAATTGCCCGGCTGGGTTGATGGGACAGTGGATTGCGCAGTCAGATGGAACAGAGTAAATAGACATTTTAATGTCATAGATTTAGCTGGTGGTAATTTGTGGAGTAGACACCAGCTGGAAAGCGGTTTTAACCAATGAGCATTCAGGATTAGGACCACCTGTTGTATACAGACCGTATACCACGGGTATGACTTATTTTTGCTGTTCTAATTACGTTGGTAACCAGTTTATAATGGCAATAAGGCACCTTGGGGGTCTGTGGTTTATGGCCAATATACCACGGCTAAGGGCTGTATCCAGGCACTCCGTGTTGCGTCGGGATCCTGAACAGCCCTTAGCCGGGGTATATTGGCCATATACCACACCTTATCTGGCCTTATTGCTTGAGTATAGAATACTAGATGAAAAGACCGCTAACTCATGCTAAATAGTCACAGATAGCTAGCTAGCTAGTTAGTGAAAGATTGCAGGTAATGTGGTCTCTAGCAAAATCAGCAGCTGCCAGGGAAACATTTGTCACAATTCATCAATATATAACTTCTAGTAACTTCCTTTCTCTGTAATTCCTTTAGATTCTAGCTAGCTACTGTCTTCTACTTGATAAACAACGTCCCTGTCTCGAACTGTCGACACCTTCATCGAGCACCAACTAGCTACATCTCTCCTGGGTGCAGTCTGGCCAAGAAAATAATGTCCTACAGTTAAAGATGGGAGGTAGTGGCTCCAAAACCAAAGGTTATTGGCCTTTTGCTGGTTCAGGCAGTGTTGATGGTGATCCAACCAAAGAGGGAGTTGACGAACAGTCGCTGGCGAGGCTCCGAAGTTTCCGAAATGCGACGCCCTTCGTGTTTACTAGACGAAGGTAAATATAGCATCATAAGTAGCTATAGTGCATTCGGAAAGTATTCAGACCCCTTGATTTCTTTCCACATTTTGTTACGTTAGACTTATTCTAAAATTGATTTTAAATTCCTTCCTCAATCTACACACAATACCCCATAATGACAGCATTAACAGGTTTTTAGAAATTGTAGCATACCCTGTCTTCTTGGGTATGACTCTACAAGCTTGGCACACCAGTATTTGGGGAGTTTCTCCCATTATTTTCTGCAGATCCTGTCAAGCTCTGTCAGGTTGGATTGGGAGCGTCGCTGCACAGCTATTGTCAGGTCTCTTCGAGACTTGTCCCGAAGCCATCCTGCGTTGTCTTGGCTGTGTTCTTAGAGTTGTTGTCCTGTTGGAAGGTGAACCTTTGCCCCAGTCTGAGTTCCTGAGCACTCTGGAGCAGGTTTTCATCAATGATCTCTCTCTGTACTTTGCTCCGCTAATCTTTCCCTTGATGCTGACTAGTCTCCAGTCCTTGCCGCTGAAAAGAGTGTGCAAAGCTGTCATTAAGGCAAAGGGTGGCTATTTGAAGAATCTCAAAAACAAATACAAATTTATTTTATATAACACTTTTTTGGTTACTTCATGATTCCATGTGTTATTTTGATGTCTTCCCTATTATTCAACAATGTATAAAATTAAGAAAAACCCTTGAAGTAGTAGGTGTTCTAAAGCTTTTGACCAGTAGTGTATCTGTGGACCACACCTAGTGTGATTTAATCACGCTGTAACACAATTAATTGGTATATACCGCCTCAAACTAATGCTTGCAAAATCGTTTAAATGTTCCTTACAAGACAGAATGTTGAATAAAATTACATTTAAACTTACTCTACTGGTTGTCTGTGTGGTCTGATCTTCAGCTGCTTGAAATTTGACTAAATATCTACAGAAAAGTATTGTTTACCCAACTTTTTAGAGAGCCAGTAGGTGTATGGTTCGGTTCAACACCAAAGTAAGGTTTGTTTTCTATTGGATATTTGTTTTTCTTTTGTCAATATCTATTGAACCAAGTATGCCATGACAATTTTATATTCTGAATCGGGAGGATAGAGAACAATTGAAATTCGCATACAAAAAAGGTGTTGATTTGTTCTCCATCCTCCCCTAATTCAGACTATACAATTGTTAATTGTCATGGAATGCTTGGTTCAATAGCTATTGATGAGAGAACAGAATATTGACTATAAAACAAACTTTCCTTTACTGAACCGAAACAACTCGGCTCTCTAAAAAGTTGTGATAAACAGGACTTTCCTGTGGATATTTTGTCTAAAATGAGCAGCTGAAGGATAAACCTCACAGACAATTGGTAGAGTAAGTTTAAATTATATTATATTCAACCTTCTGGCTTGTAAGGAACATTTACACGATTTTGCAGGCATTAGTGCAAGGCTGTACAGTTGAAGTCGGAAGATTACATACACCTTAGCCAAATACATTTAAACTCAGTATTAAATTGTTTAACTTGGGTCAAATGTTTTGGGTAGCCTTCCACAAGCTTCCCACAGTAAGTTGAGTGAATTTTGGCCCATTCCTCCGGACAGAGCTGGTGTAACTGAGTCAGGTTTGTAGGCCTCCTTGCTCGCACACACTTTTTCAGTTCTGCCCACAAATTTTCAATAGGATTGAGGTCAGGGCTTTGTGATGGCCACACCAGTACCTTGACTCTGTTGTACTTAAGCCATTTTGCCACAACTTTGGAAGTGTGCTTGGGGTCATTGTCCATTTGGAAGACCCATTTGCAACCACGCTTTAACTTCCTGACGGATGTCTTGAGATGTTGCTTCAATATATCCACATAATTTTCCTTGCTCACGATGCCATCTCTTTTGTGAAGTGCACCAGTCCCTCCTGCAGCAAAGCACCCCCACAACATGATGCTGCCACCCCCGTTCTTCACGGTTGGGATGGTGTTCTTCGGCTTGCAAGCCTCCCCCTTTTTCCTCCAAACATAACGATGGCCATTATTGCCGAACAGTTCTATTTTTGTTTCATCAGACCAGAGGACATTTCTCCAAAAAGTACAATCTTTGTCCCCATGTGCAGTTGCAAACTGTAGTCTGGCTTTTTTATGGCGGTTTTGGAGCAGTGGCTTCGGCTTCTTCCTTGCTGAGCGGCCTTTCAGGTTATGTCGATATAGGACTCGTTTTACTGTGGATATAGATACTTTTGTACCCTGTTCTTCCAGCATCTTGACAAGGTCCTTTGCTGTTCTGGGATTGATTTGCACTTTTCACACCAAAGTACATTCATCTCTAGGAGACAGAACGCGTCTCCTTCCTGAGTGGTATGACGGCTGCGCAGTCCCTTGGTGTTTATACTTGCGTACTATTGTTTGTACAGATGAACGTGGTACCTTCAGGTGTTTGGAAATTGCTCCCAAGGATGAACCAGACTTGTGGAGGTCCACATTTTTTTTTTTCTGAGGTCTTGTCTGATTTCTTTTGATTTCCCCCAAGATGTCAAGCAAAGAGGCACTGAGTTTGAAGGTAGGCCTTGAAATACATCCACAGGTACACCTCCAATTGACTCAAATGAATTAGCCTATCAGAATCTTCTAAAGCCATGACATCATTTTCTGTAATTTTCCAAGCTGTTTAAAGGCACAGTCAACTTAGTGTATGTAAACTTCTGACCCACTGGAATTGTGATACAGTGAATTATAAGTGAAATAATCTGTCTGTAAACAATTGTTGGGAAAATTACTTGTCATGCACAAAGTAAATGTCCTAACCGACTTGCCAAAACTATAGTTTAACAAGAAATTTGTGGAGTGGTTGAAAAGCGAGTTTTAATGACTCCAACCTAAGTGTATGTAAACTTCCGACTTCAACTGTATGTACCAATTAATTGTGTATTACAGCCTGATGAATCAGACTAGACCACACCCAGCAGTAACCCTTATGTCTTCTCTTCCTTCAGCTCCCTGTACTTTGACGAGGATGGAGACCTGGCCCATGAGTTCTACGAGGAGACGGTTGTGACGAAGAATGGCCGCAAGAGGGCCAAACTGAAGAAGATCCAGAAAAACCTCATACCTCAGGTAACAGCCCCCATTTGGAATATACAATTCAGGGGTGTATTCGCTAGCAACCAAATGGAAGCAATCAAGAACTTCCCTGTTTCATCCTATCTGAATTTGGCCAATAGAAACTCTTATTGGCCCCCCCTTAGTATGCATGATAAAAATTGTCCCACCCCCACACCAGTATATCCAATATGGCGATATCCAATATACTGATCACATATCTGAATGTTTAGGTAACTAATGAATGATCATATGCTTTAGTTTTTGTTGTTTTCATCATTCTGTCTCTTGTTTTTTTTTCCCCCTATAGGGAACCATAAAGCTGGAGCACCCCTGCATCCATGTGGATTTCCCTGTCGTTCTCTGTGAGGTTTGATGAAGCCTGGAGCCACGTTTTGAGACCAGACTCAGACTAGCCAATGTGTCAACTCCGTCCCCCTGTTTCCCCCTCCACCTATACTTTACCCTGAAGCCCTCCACCTACCCTCTAAACCTCCGTGGTCTCCCTGTGATGATGTTTGGCCGGAGCCCTGACCTGTGATGATAGACAGGCTGTCTAAACACATGATTGTGTTGAGCCCCTGCATGTGGACTCTGTAAAGTGTGGCCTGTGTGCAGTCACGTTACACAAAGTAGTAAGTGGCCACTTACGGAGACCATCGATGATCTGTGAAACACGTCAGATAAGATGGCTGAAGACATAATTATGCTCCTGTTACCCTCAACCTATTCAATATATACAGTATGTGTGTTAGTGGATATGGAATGAAATGTGACAACAGCTTGTCTGCCTGTCTCACAGCAGCAGTGTGCTCTGGTAGGTGGATCCATTGTACTTTGTAAGGAGAATGTAATGGGACAATTTGAGTTGAACCATGGGCTGTTAAGTAGAGTAGTGTCTCTCAGAATAGGCTGGCAATCCTATATCTTTAAACTCCGGCCTAGAGAGTTAATTTACCGTCTGTACGTATTAAGGGGTGAGATTTTCCAATACCTGTTCAGTCTTCAGAGCTTCCAGAGTAATGATAGGGCTTCAACTATTAGGGCCATATCCTGAGGTCAGAGATATAGAAATATTTAATGCACATTTTATGTTTACAAGTTTCTTTTTTTTTTTATATATATATATAATTTCCACCATGCATGACGCTGGCTCTGCTTCTGTCATTTCTCCATGATGGAGCTAGACAATCGGTGGCCAATGTGATCTAAGCTGATCTTAATGTGTTGTGATGTTTGACTGGCTGTGGTGATCATGGTGTCAAGACCAGGGCTTGTAGTTATGAAGTGTCTGAGTATGCGTTGATCTAGAACCAGTTTTAACCTTTTGAGATCATCATAGTGAATCACATTAACATTAAAGGGACTGGGATCTGATCCTAGATCGGCAATCCTACTGAGTTGCTTTTTTTTGAGTACGGGCCCAGGCCTCAGACACGTACAGAGAAGCAAGAACTTTAGTCCCCCTGGGAAAGTCCTCTGTTCCTTCGCTGCTTTAGCGCGATACATTTCACTGTTAATTTATTATAACTGTTACAATGGCATTGTTTTTAATTACAACTCAAAATGTATCCAGTTGGGTCGTGGTCCCTTTGTCTTCTACACAACATTACACAAACTGATGTCTCCCTCTTTCAACTGTGGAATTTCTGTGTTCTCTTCTCCCCACATCTGTGTTCATGGATAGTGTTATGGAATAGGTAACGTAGTTTAGACAGCACACTACCACGTCCACACTCCACCCCCCCCGCCAGGGGGCAGCAGCAACCATGTCCAGGTGTTGAGCCTGGTTGATAAGAACATCAGGTGCTGCCAATTCAGGTGGTCATTAGTCAGTGTCCCAGCTTGAGAGCCATGAGGCTGCTGGGTTGCTTTGGTGGCCATGAGGCCTTTTGTTGTGATATAGGCTCTTTAGTTTAGGTATGCCTGTTTTGTAGTTTTTTATACATTTGTTTCCGTCACCATCTGAACAAAGTAATCCGCTTTGGCTCGCCGACCCAAAGGAGTCAAGTCAGAGCTGGACCTAAAGCAAGGTTGCTGTCTCCCTGGGCACATGTGCACCCAACACGGTCCTCAAACACTGATTTCTCATACAATGAACAAAAATAAATCCAACATGTAAAGTGTTGGTCCCATGTTTCATGAGCTGAAATAAAAAATCCCATAAGTTCCATATGCACAAAAAGCTTATGTCTCTCATTCTGTGCACAAATTTGTTTACATCGCTGTTAGTGAGCATTTCTCCTCAGCCAAGATAATCCATCCACCTGACAGGTCTGGAATATAAAGAAGCTGATTAAACAGCATGATCATTACACAGGTGCACCTTGTGCTGGGGACGGAAGGTCACTTTAAAATGTGCGGTTTTGTCACACAACACAATGCCCATGATGAATTGAATGTTCATTTCTCTACCATAAGCTGCCTCCACTGTCATTTTAGAGAATTTGGCAGTACTTCCAATCAGCCTCACAACCGCAGACCACGTGTAACCATTTCAGCCCAGGACCTCCACATCTGGCTTCTTCACCTGCTGGATCGTCTGGGGTAGGGTGTGGGTGTGCTGAGGAGTATTTCTGTCTGTAGTAAAGCCCTTTTGTGGGGAAAAACAAATTCTGATTGACTGGGCCTGGCTGCCAAGTGGGTGGGCCTCTGCCCTCCAAGGCCCACCCATGGCTGCACCCTTGCACAGTCATGTGAAATCCATAGGTTAGGGCCTAATGAATTTATTTCAATTGACTGATTTCCTTATATGAACTGTAACTCAGTAAAATCTTTGAAATTGTTGCATGTTGTGTTTATTTTTGTTCAGTATATAAACACACACATTCAATCATGTTACAGATCATGTAAATAGGCCTAAGACCCCTATACAAAGCCAGTGCAACAATATCTGTAGGCTAGTTATTTGTTTTCGTAACAATAGTTGTGCCTAATTTAGCCACAAGTGGGAGTATTTGTCATTTGATGCTGCAGCACCTTTGATCTTTGCCCTTTAGCCTCCCGTACTAGTGATTGGCTCAAGCTTTTCCCCTAGCGACCCCAACAGAAAGGCGATTCCCTCTGCCCAATACAACACCATTGTACTGACCAACCGATGAGAGCATTGCTCCAAAGGAAATTTTCAGACGCTGTACAGATTATTGCTTTATTGGCCATTATCAGCCAGTCTTGGAGGAAGGGAGGAAGCCTGCCCTAACTAACAGGTGTATACTTCCAGACCTCTCCCTGAAAGTGGAAAAGATCAACATTGGGCCAGAGCACGTTCATGTTCACAACGGCACAATCTATTGAATCACCATTTCCACAGACACACACCTCTCTAGCCTGCCTCTCAGGGGGGCGTTCTCCCAAACACGGGTTGATTGGAGGCATCCGGAGCCTCATCCCAGTTGTATCATATAGTTATGTAATGTGAAATATGATGGTGGCAAGGAAAGGGATAATTACTACCATCACTAGCAGTAGCTGCACATCCATAACATAAGCTGAACATCTGTACCAAGATAGCCTTGACTCCAGTCATTCTATGTTTAACCATAGAAACAAACTAGAATATCGTGTGATGTCTGGTAGCACGAGATTAGTACAAAGGTACTGCTAAACCCTACATGCTTTGATCTATGACCTAGGAACTGTTGCTTATGCCCAGCGTATAAAAGCAGCTTTTGTTTCTGACTATGCAGGGACACACTAAGGACAGGGTCTATCACGCAATGAGAAAGTGTCTATTATATAGGGCTCAACACAATGCAGCACAAAGTGGCAATGTTCCTACCACAGAGGTCTTTTGTGGCAACAGTCACCCAAAATACCAAATGCAAAGAACAGAATGTACATTCATGATCATTTGAATGTACTTTCAACAGCATTTAAAGTGCTGATTAGACTAAAAACGATGGGTTGCCAGAGACTTTTCACGCTAGCCCCAAGCATTATCGTGTGTGTGTGTGTGTGTGTGTGTGTGCGTGCGTGTGTGTGCGCATGTGTGTTTTGCACATAGCATGCCGTTCTGTTGTAAATTGTGTTTGTCTGATTGCTAGCAGATGACCCACAGTACTTACACTGTGACTTCATTAAACTTCATAGCAGTGGATAGACACCACAGAGGCTGCTTCTGCTGCAGTTTCTCTACCACTAATCTGAGCATGTGTAGTCTGGGATACACTACTTGAAAGGTTGTAATTGTCATCCACTAAATTGTGTCTATGAAAGTGAATTGTAGATATTTCATAGAACGTTGTTTCACTAACATTACTAAAGACACTACTTCAAAAAAAAAATCACTACAGAGGTTGACATTAGATCTGGTTGACAGGCTTCAGAGACATTGTTTTGCGTCTCACATTATGAAACTATTGAAGGCTGTGAAGCTCTGTGTTCACACGAGTGTGAGTCTGTGTGCGCCCTTGACCTTGGCACAGTTGGCAGCTGTAGATTGCGCCCAGGTCAATACCACTATGTTCAGCAACAGCATGTGGCTTGTCCTTGGCCCTGGTGTCACACTGGTGGGTACTCTGCTGATGTGCAGTCGTCTTTGTGACGCTGTCGTTGCAGCCACAGTCCACCAATGTTTCTGTTGTTATGGAAGGCGTCTTCCTGTACCCCGTCCTCTATGGGTCTGCACATGCTAAGAGGGGAAATTGAAATCTGGGAAGGATGTCACTAGCGTATACACAGGGTGGAGGAAATGACCCCAACTACACTCTTAGAAAAAAAGCTTCCAAAATGGTTCTTCAGCTGTCTCCATAGGACAACCATTTTTGGTTCCAGGTAAAACCCTTTTGGGTTCAATCTAGAACCCTCTGTGGAAAGGGTTTTACATGGAACCAAAAATGATTCTTCAAAGGGTTCTCTTATGGGGCCAGCCAAAGAACCCTTTTAGGTTGTAGATAGCACCTTTTTTTCTAGGAGTGTACTGCACAGGAAACAGCAGAGGCCAACTCTCACCAGGGGTGTTTGAGCGGGTATACTGGTCGGTGTGTTTGTGTTCGTGGGGCTACCTTTCACTCTCATACCTTTTTCCTATTTATTACTCATGAGGAAGGTGGGTCGTTCCACCTCCAAAAACCACAAGAAAGAGGTTTTCTACGGCCACCATCTCAGATTGTTCTGAAATTGTTTCTGTTGTTAGAAACAGTTAAGATTAGCACCCAAATATTCAATTCTAATTTAAACTAACATCCGATTTGGAAAAAGCTTTTTCTAACAATGAGTTAGACATGAGGAATCCAAAGAAATTGTCAAAATCCACCCACGGTCGTTGACGTTGTTAAGTTTATGTCCCATCCTACATCCTGGTGCTAAAAAAAACAAACACTTAACAGCAGAAACGGCACCATCTAGTCAGACCTGGTAATATCAGGATGTAGGATGGGACATAACTTCAATAATTAATTTATCTGAACAGGGGGGGAAAAACATGACCAAATTCACTGAGAGTACATTACATGAATAACAAATACTCAGAGCCACAGCTGCATACTAATTCTGAGACATAGAGAACTGATATTGTATACTCATTGTTAGGGTGGTCTTGGTGTGGGTGGCTTTTGACAATTTCTTTGAATTGCTCATGTCTTACTCACTGTTAGAAT
The DNA here is from genome assembly GCA_030435695.1 of Brachymystax lenok tsinlingensis. NCBI lineage: Eukaryota > Metazoa > Chordata > Actinopteri > Salmoniformes > Salmonidae > Brachymystax > Brachymystax lenok. Next base: position 18,967,235 of record CM059813.1, on the reverse strand, counting down.
TGGATGTTAGGTACTTTATATATTGAATATTATATTAATCATATAACTGAAAATGGCCAATTTGGGTGCAAATAAATTAGCTTAATTTCTCAGAGATCTAATTATATTTAAACAAAATAATGTTGCAGGAATGCTAATCTTATCTGTTTCTATCTACAGAAACGATTTTAAAACAATCTGAGATGGGGGGTGTCATGGCTTGCTGAAATGACATGGAACGACTCAAGTGTCTTTTATAACCGTGTTCTTTGCCCATCTGAAAGTGTATGTTGAGTGTGTTTGTTTGTCCTGAAAAGAGGTCTGTGTAATTGTCTGCTTAGAGGATAAAAGAATGCTGGGTCATGGTCCACTTCACTTTATTGCTTTTATACAAGGTTTTGTTCTTGTCTATTCAGCCTACAACAAACTCTGTGGTGAGTCGCTGTGTGCACTGCATCACAGGAGGGAGATTAAACAACGGTTAATTGTTTTTTTTATCTCTGTACTTTCCCACAAAGCTAGAATAATATTCCAGAGGTTTGGTGAAGGGCTATGCACAGGTGAGATGGAAAGTTTAGTTTTTTTGGTAGGTTGTGTTCTGAACTTCATAATCTTTCTGTTGGGGCTTTCAAGAAACCCCAAATTCTCTTTGGGTCCAAAGAAAAGGGATAATGAGTGTCTTATTTGTTCACGTTGGCTTTTATACAAGCATATTGTTTTTATTTCCCATATTGTGAGCCTTATTGTGGCAGTCTCCGAGTATTTATGAGGAAACTCAATGCCCATTCCCCCCTGGAGGACATTTTTCTTTCAGTTTAGGGAAAGAACAAGTATTAGTAGCAGAAGAGCTCTTTCTAGCATCACACTTCCGAGAAGGGAATCATTATTTTTTCTGTCCCTGGCTGTCATATAGCGAGGCGCTCACTTCAGAATGTTTTGCATAGTACTTATTGTAATTGTCATTTCAAAGAATTTTGCGTAATGTTGCAATTAGTGAATTACCATGAAACATGTTTGTGGGTGGGACTGAAGCCAACCAAACTGTAAACAAATGTAAACACACCAGAAAAGCCAAAGGATAGGAAAGAAAACGAAAGCCAAAGAAAGACTAGAAGCTATTTGGAAAGCCAATGATCAAGGAGCCATTTTCCACAACCTCGTGTGGCTTTTCTGTTATCCCTGGTCATCTCGTATGTCCTAACAGACCCGTGGTTTTATGGGGATGTAGATTAATGCAGGGTCAAAGGTGACATTCTCCCAGCAGGACAGTCAGACAGGAGTCTTTGAACTGGCCCTGTCTCGTCTCGAGTTACCTCTTTAGAGTTGGGAATTCTAAACTGTTACATTGTGCATGAGTGGAATGCAAACCATTTTGATTGGAGGCATCCGGAGGCTCTTCCCAGTTCTATCATATAGTTATGTAATGTGAAATATGATGGTGGCAAGGAAAGGGATAATTACTACCATCACTAGCAGTAGCTGCACATCCATAACACAAGCTGAAAATCTGTACTAAGATAGCCTTGACTCCAGTCATTCTATGTTTAACCATAGAAACAAACTAGAATATTGTGTGATGTCTGGTAGCACGAGATTAGTACAAAGGTACTGCTAATTCAGACTGAGTAACCTGATTAAGGTCAGAACTTGATGATCATAGTTAACATAGTGATTATTACCCTAATTTTACCCTTATCCATCTTCAGCACCAACCCCACTAACTGGCACTGGTGATTATTCACAAGCCTAGCTTCTTAGTTTAGTGACTGTTATTGGCTTTGATCTATGACCTAGGAACTGTTGCTTATGCCCAGCGTATAAAAGCAGCTTTTGTTTCTGACTATGCAGGGACACACTAAGGACAGGGTCTATCACGCAATGAGAAAGTGTCTATTATATAGGGCTCAACACAATGCAGCACAAAGTGGCAATGTTCCTACCACAGAGGTCTTTTGTGGCAACAGTCACCCAAAATACCAAATGCAAAGAACAGAATGTACATTCATGATCATTTGAATGTACTTTCAACAGCATTTAAAGTGCTGATTAGACTAAAAACGATGGGTTGCCAGAGACTTTTCACGCTAGCCCCAAGCGTTATCGTGTGTGTGTGTGTGTGTGTGTGTGTGTGTGTGTGTGTGTGTGTGTGTGTGTGTGTGTGTGTGTGTGTGTGTGTGTGTGTGTGTGTGTGTGTGTGTGTGTGCGTGCGTGCGTGCGTGCGTGCGTGACCCCAGACCCTTCCCCCCAGTACAGGGTCAGACTGAACTGTATACCCTGAGCTGGACAATGGGAGACGCTTGAGGTCGTACTGCAGTCAGATGATCAGTGACAAAAACAAAGGAAAACCCTGGCTTCAACACTAAACCCTAACATGTGCCTTATCTCTCTTTCTCACACACACACACACACACACACACACAGGATTTTTGTATGGTTTGGGCATTTGGGGATTGTATTCTAATAATTAGTCTTGTAAAATAAGTCATCTTTATGCCTCAGAATTGATACCTAGTATAATACCTGATCCAACAACCTGTCAGTTTACCATTAAATTAAGGGATAGGGCGGAATTGACTCTTATGAGCATGAGAGGGAAGGAAGTACCTTCTGGTTTGTTTCAGCCCTAAGTCTAACTAACCCTAACGTTGGTGAGAGTGGTGAGTTATATTTTATTGAGTTTATGAGCCTGATGTCTATTTGGCATGGTTGCAGGTGGGGTCTGTCAGAGGTTGAAATAAGATGTGAGGCTGGACCTCTGCATTTAACTACTGGCACACTCAAAGGACTGTCAATGCAGGGGGTCCCAGGACACTTTAGCCAACATTATAGGGGGAAAGAAACTGGTCTGTACAACACATCCAGTCCTCTTCGGTGGATTTGAGAGGAAAAGGACTCTAGCCTCTGTTGGGTAAGTGGGAAAAAATTCAGCGACCGATTTATTCAACAACTGATTATCACATGTCTGCATTCCAATTTTTGTTACTCCATTTCTTACTATGCATGTATACATCATCTAAAGGTAATGTGCTCTACTCCTGAATCAATTACCCCAGGTTGATTACCAGCTGCACTTCTGACACCGTTTCTCATAGTCTGCTATGACAGGAGGCACATCACATTGATGCCTTTTGTAAAATGTCTAAACGTATCACACACAGGCCTCAGTGTGTTAAGTCATTTTAATTTGATAATATTTCGATTTACTCTAACATTTATTTGTATGTGTTTTCAGGTTTTTCACAGATGTTTTGTGTGTAGTCTATGCATGGGAAATTCTTGTATAAAAGTTGTGAGTTTTGTTAGCATGCTATCAATTAGAGTGTAGTGTAGAACAAATCCACCCCTAAACTTCCCCGCTAGAGAGTTTCTTCCTTGGATAACTACTTCAAACTACAAAACACATTTCCACAACATCTTTGTCATTCCTCTCTGCACTGCACTGCCCTTCTCTCAAAAAACACTCAAATCCTCTCTGGTTTGCTGAATGATTTGTTCCTGTCAAGTAGATTCCTGTCTGGATTTCACAACAGTGGACCCTAGGCCAGACTTCAAAGCACCACACATCTGTGCCTGTAGCTGCTTAGCTGTGTGTGGGTGGCATACTAAGGCACTGATTGCATTGCGCTAAATGCACTCTACTGTGGTCAATCATTCAATGAAATTAAATCAAACTTTATTTGTCACATGCGCTGAATACAACAAGTGTAGACTTTACCGTGAAATGCGTACTTACAAGTCCTTAACCAACAGTGCAGTTCAAGGAGAGTTAAGAAAATATTTACCAAGTAGACTAAAATTAAAGTAATAATTAAAAGTAACACAATAAGAATAACGAGGCTATATACAATAAAATGTATTTATAAAGCCCCTTTTACATCCACAGTTGTCACAAAGTGGTTATACAGAAACCCAGCCTAAAACCCCAGAGCAATTAAGAGGTAGAAGCACGGTGGCTTCACTACTACTGTAGGTTACCTCCAGGTGTGTGTTAGTTTGTAGCAATTCCTGATTACTGCCTGCTCCACAGGGCTTAGAGAGAGGGGAAAGCTTTAAACCATGGACATTCAGCGGAGATAGACCAGACTACAGGCAGATACACCTGGAACTGATGCAAAGCAGGCAGGGCCTGTTCACATGATACTTTAAGGTATCCCAGTTGACTTAAAATGGTCTGGTCTTCTGTGTTCCCTGTACTGAAATTACATCTGCGAACAAGCAAACAGAGTGAGAAAGAGAGCGAGAAATTCCTGCTGTAGGTCTTAACCTGCTTGGTCAGCAGCCATGAGAGATGCAGCAGCCATGAGAGACGCTTTCCCCTTCATAAGTTTGACCCTGCCAGGTGAGTCAGCATGGAGAGTCAGTGGTCGCTCCCAACCTTCACAGGAACAGCAGCTATGTCCACAGCACACGGTCAGCGGACATCATGCTTTCTAGGGGGTGAACTGCAGATGTGTGGATGTAGTTAGACAGCTGTACGCTTTATTTCAGTTTCCATAGCTTTAATATAATTCCTGAAAAGTATCAGTAAGGACTACATTAAGATGACTGAATTATAACAAATACAGTCTAAAAGTAGGATGTGCTCGTTTAAAGTGGACATCCACACTCCTGTAACACGTGGTATTTATAGACTACCTAGTCTTTTAGTAGTTCAACTCAAGCAGTGCCGGTCGCCCACATCTCTGCTATCTAAACCTACATAAACATGATTCATTGGATTGGTTCCTACATGTGACTATCTCCTATCTTAATTTAAAGAACTTATTCGGGCGTGATATCCTACCCCTCAGCGAAATTGGAAGACTAAGCCACCATTGACATTTTAAGGGAGTAATCGTAAACAAACGTCAAACCAAAAACGCTACAAATACATTAGTATGGCTTTAACATACAAATAAATATATATTGACATTAATTAGTCCAATGACATATATGTAATACTCCTCATCAAGACGAAGTGACCTAAACAATGACGTCAATTTCTGAACGTATCCCCCCTTTCCCGTAGAATGGAACGAGCAGTTCTGAACTCGTAGCACATCGCATCGTTTCTCTGCTTGGAACTGGGCGCGATGCGTTGTTTGCCAGATGGGATTTTCACGAAAAATGAATTGATTATAACATGTTATTAGCCAGAAGACTGGTGGAACATTTCCACCATGAGGGGATTTGTATACCAGGATCTCGGCAGATTATTCTATGTCGTTTTTATTTTGAAACCACACTAGTGGAATAAACCGCTGTCCTGATCTAGTCCGCTACAGGTCAGATTCCCTTGGTCAACTAGTGAAACTTGTGTTGCTACAGTAGCAAGTAGTGTAACATTATTGCACCGTTCGCAACTGTATCATTACATTTCCGTTATTGAATTTGGCTACAATGTAATGAGTTAACGCAAGGACTGGGAAACTACCTCGTGCTAACGTTGTGCGCGTTAACAACTACATCGCGTGTTCGTACTAGTTTGAGGTGAATTTGGTATGCATATAATGACTTATTTGATTAACGAATTAGCGACCAATGAGAATGTAATGATAATCATTCGCATTGTCTGAAACTGGTGAGCTGTTTTGGTTTTACATTTGAGTGTATTGTTCGATTCGTTTCGAGGCCAGCAGAAACACGAAAAACAGGGTCAAATGTATTTTTTTGTCTACAGAAACAATCAGGGTTGGGGTGCAATCTGTTACATGTAAGGATTACAAAAACGGTAACTGTAATTCGTTACATTATAGCAAAAGGATTGTGGTCAGATTACAGATACCTTTGAAAAACTAGATGATTACTTTAAGGGTTACTTTTAAATTCAGAAAGGATGTTAGCGAAAAACATATTTTACATATGTTTTCTCAATGACATTCAAATCAGCATTGAAAAAAGTTAACATTTGTTACACCTGAGCGAGTCTGACCACAAGTCAAAGACCACTATGATGACACACCAAATGTGTTTGATCGATCGCGCGAAAAGCGCAGGAATAGGCTTTTGAAGGCTACAGTCTAAGGTATGTCTTTTTATGGTGCGACTACTGTCGGTATCCAAAGATTATCCAACTTGAATAAACGCTTGGAGGTAAGGATCACAGCAGTGGTGTAGTCTACGGCAATACGGATGTCACATAGCGTCACATTGATGTGAATCGCACTGCTCTCATTTAGTTATTTGCGCCTTACGGATTGGGGTTGTTGTGTATGGCTGTTCACAAATCTAAATGTGTATTTGAACCCAATAATGGTTGAATTCAAGAAGTTTAAACTGCCTAGCAATCATTGTTTTTGAAACCAGTGGTCAGCCAGTGAAAAATGCACTCTTGCAACAACTGCCTATAGAAAAAAAGGGGAGCTTTTATTGCTCAATCTAATTCATGCTGATAAAAAAAATCCATAGGCCTAATGGACACATGCTCAAACTCACACACTTTTGATAGATGTAAAGGGGAAATCTGTCGTTTTTTGACTACAATAGGCCTATAGCCAATGCAGCATATGGCATTTATTTTTCACATGTACTGTAAAACACTTTTAGTGCTCAAAGCATGCCGTTCCATGACCGCAGCATTTATTTTTCAACTCTAATCAATGAGCCCAATCAGTCCTCCATGACAACAAAATCATAAACAACAGAGTAGGGCTGTCTAATAAATCCTTAGTTTTGGGGTTACGCTCAGTTAAAACAATTTGTCTTAATCTATAATTCCGTATTTCCAAGTCCCATTCTTGAAGATCAAGGGGTATAACATTTATTGGAATGACTGGAATTCTGATAGACTTTGGTTTTTAATGTAAAGATATAATTTTATCATTATTTTTATATGTAGTAGAACGCGATGGGTTAGAAGAAGCCTACATAACCAACCCATAAAGTAACATTTTACATCTATATATGGCCAGCTATGTAAACTTTAACATTGATTTATCCTGCAATAGATGTCGTTAAATTGGTAACATACATTTTTGTCTTCTTCTAATGTCTCTTAAGGGGAAAGTAATCTCAAAGTATCAGAATACATTACCGAGTTTGGAAAATCCAAAAGTTACATTACTGATTACAATTTTGGACAGGTAACTAGTAACTGTAATAGATTACATTTAGAAAGTAACCTACCTAACCCTGGAAATAATATAGTATCTCCCCATGCATTGTCAGACAGTTTTGTGTCTGTCTTTTGTTTGTGTTATTTACTGTAGGGCTACATGGTCTTCCAACAATGTTAGTATGAAGAGTAGTACCAAGATACTCTCTTACATTTCATAGATATCCTACAAGCTTGCCCTGTCATAATGATTGGCAATCTCCTACCATATGTGTGCCAATCAGTGTTGTGAAACGAAGTTAATGTTGATTTGCAGTTGAAAACACACACACTCTTGCTCAAGGCGTATTATTACATAACACAGTTAGAAATGGTTTGTGAGGGCACCTGGAGAAATGTATATTAAGTAAACATGCCATTTCATTCAGTAAAAATAGCTCTCTTTGTATCACTGCCAAATTATATAGTCTGTACAGAGAAACTGAGTAACTGGAGAGACTCATTTCCTAGGCTGTGATTGTAAAGAGCTACATTGACATTGTGTCTCTCTTCCAGGGCAGAGAAGGTGGCCATGGGGGTAGCGCCTCACTCTCTCCTGGCCCTAACTGGCCAGCTGCCCTGGCTGCTGCTCCTGGCTCTGCTCACTCCCTGGAATGTCCTCGGAGCTGAAGAGCTGAAGCCCACTAGATGGCCCATGTTCTCCCAGAAGCCTTTGCTCCTCGCCTGGAATGCCCCGACAGAGGACTGCCGCCCCCGGCACGGTGTGCGTTTCCCGCTGGAGCAGTTCCAGATTGTGGCGTCGCCCAACGAGGGCTTTGTCAGACAGAACCTCACCATCTTCTATAAGGACCGGTTAGGGCTGTATCCGTATTACGAGCGTGACGGCACCGCGGTGAACGGTGGGCTCCCACAGGCCGCCAGCCTCACGCAGCACTACGAGAAGATGCCCGAAGGTGTTCACAAGTACATAAGTGAACCAAACGCTAAAGGTCTTGCCGTTATCGACTGGGAGGAGTGGCGTCCACTGTGGATCCGCAACTGGGACGTCAAGGACGTATACCGGAACCAATCCCGGCAACTGGTGGCCAACAAAAACCTGGAGTGGCCCCTGGAGCGCGTGGGGAAAGTGGCCCAGCAGGAGTTTGAGCTGTCGGCCCGGAAATTCATGCTGGAGACCTTGCGGCTGGCCAAGAGCCTGCGGCCCAACCAGCTGTGGGGGTTCTACCTGTTCCCAGACTGCTACAACCACGACTACCGGAGCGTCCTGGAGAACTACACCGGCCGCTGCCCTGACGTGGAGGTGGCCCGCAATGACCAGCTGACCTGGCTATGGACTGAGAGCACGGCCCTGTTCCCATCTGTCTACATGAGCACAGTGCTGCGCTCCACCACATTTGGGCGCCAGTTTGTCCGCAACCGGGTGAAGGAGGGAATGCGTCTGGCGTCGGCAGGCGACGGGCTGGCACGGCCTGTCTTTGTCTATACCCGGCCTACGTATGCCAACGAGCTGATTCCGCTGACTGAGGTAAGAGGGCCCATGTTATAGGCCTGATTCTGTCCCTATATTGTAGATATGATTAGCCTACTCATTGTGACCATAACTTGTTCTATGCAGAGACCTGATATCTCTGTTATTGTTATTCCGGTAAGAAATCAATCAGACACACTATAGCTTTGAAATTCTCAGCTGCCTCTTACCACAACTGTTTTTTTTGTGGAGAAAGTGTGTGTGTGTGAGACTGAATTAACCCTGATGTACAGTACCGGTCAAACATTTTAGAACACCTACTCATTCAAGGGTTTGTCTTTATTTTTACTATTTTCTACATTGTAGAATAACCAAAATGTGTTTTATATTTGAACCTTTTCAAATAGCCACCCTTTGCTATATATTTTGATTTGTTTAACAGTTTTTGCTTACTACATGATTCCATGTGTTATTTCATAGTTTTTATGTCTTCACTATTATTCTACAATGTAGAAAATAGTAAGGATAACACATATGGAATCATGTAGTAACCAAAACAGTGTTAAACTAATCACGTTTTAACATGTTAACCAAGAGTGCAGTCTGAGTGATGTACTATAGTATGTCAGTCCCCTCTGGTCTTACAAGGCAAGTGTTACTCTAACCAGGGCCTAAACATATAGGGCTGGTGGTTTTACAGATACAGATTAAGCCTAGTCCTGGACTAAATAGCGTTCTCAATGGAGATTCTCTATTGACCATGGTATTTATTTCAGGACTAAGCTTAAAGGGATACTTCAGGATTTTGGCAATAGGGCCCTTTATCTACTTCCTTAGAGTCTGATGAACTTGTGGATACAATTTTTATGTCTCTGCGTGCAGTTTGAAGAAGGTTGTTAATTACTCATGCTAGTAGATACCCGTAGACTTCCAGTCATTGTGCTAACACTAGTTAGCATTGGCTCACAAAACTACCTCTAACTTCCTTCATACTGGACACAGAGACATACAAATGGTATCCATGAGTTCATCTGACTCTGGGGTGTAGATAAAGGGCCGCATTGACAAAAATCCAGCTATGTAAGTATCCCTTTAACTTGTGTCCTGGAAACGGGCCCATAAGGATCTGAATGCTTTGTTGTCTGGATTGTATAGTGTTAAAGAAAGCCAGGCTGATATGCCAGGGCTAAATATAGAACATTCACATGTCCACACACACTCCTACATGACCACACACACTCCTACATGACCACACACACTCCTACATGTCCACACACACTCCTACATGACCACACACACTCCTACATGACCAGGCTTCGCATGTCCACACACACTCCTACATGACCAGGCTTCGCATGTCCACACACACTCCTACATGACCACACACACTCCTACATGACCAGGCTTCGCAACACAGAGTTGCCTGTGTTTTCCCAGAAACCTAAATATGTCTCTCTGCGGTTTCTACACCAAATATCATTACCTTTGGCCAACTTTCCAATAACACGCACATGCACTAATCGGGAGTACACACACACACACCCATTGCGCACAAAATACCCTATCTCAAGCAGCAACTGATTCTTGGCCACACCGGAGTCCTGAATGAATGAATTGGGCCATAGTAGAGCCAGTAGCCTAGTGTAAATCATTCCTTTCGCTCTTTACTGTCCAGTTTTGCTTGGTTTAGGACAAATGCAGGAAGGAAGACAGACTGTCTCCAAGTTCAAGTGAATTTCCATTGTGTGTGTGCGTGCGTGTACATGTGAATGTACTGTTTAATCACTCTGTTGAAAACCCTGTGGAAAAACTCCACTGAGTGATGTTCGTTCGCTGGTTCCCATTTCTGTCAGCAGCTTTCATTACATTTCCTGCAGCTGTTTCACCAAGGGATAGAGAGGGGAGTTAGACAAATTCACTGTAGTAGTGAGTCAAGAGACAATTGGAAATAGATTACTGACAGAATAGATTTAAATGAGAGGTTGGTTGTGTGTGTGCTGAAGGGGTGCTGTTGGAGAGGTTGGTACTAATGTGTGTGAGAGTGTGTGTGCAGTGAGGTTTGTTGTGTATGTGGATGAATCATTTGCTGTCAGGCAGCCTGGGCATCAGTGTTTACTTTCCCACTGGACCACTCTTCACACAGACACACTGGATGAGAGAGGGAGAGACAGAATGTGTGTTTGAATGATTATTCTGAATGAACGAGAGATCATGGTTAGCCTATATATTGTATCATGCTTCATTTCTTACTTTGAGTGTGTCTGATAATGATGTGTCGGAGTGAAAGGATGTGCGTGGGAGAGTGACACATCTGTCCGTGGGTTTGAACCAGGGAGTAACGAGATGTCAGTTCCTCTGACATTCCATTCTGAATCACCATCTTTTCCATATAATGTGACCTCATCATCTACATGAACTGTAAAGGGTGTGGGTCAGCTCAGCTGGTCAGTGTTAAAGAAATGATGAAATGATGTGTGTGTTCCTGTTCATAGAGGGTGGTGCGTGTGTTTCAGATCGATTACAGTTAATGTCATTGTAGTCAGCCACTGCAGACTGACGGAACTACAAATCGCCTGACGTCATGATGACTACTCATTAGGATTTGACGGGTCGTCACCGACTGCACAGTAGTCGATCTCAAACATGGCCAGTATGTTCATAATGGGCTGCCGACTTCCATACTGAACTTTGTGTGTGTGTGTGTTTGCAGACAGACCTGGTGTCCACCATTGGGGAGAGTGTAGCCCTGGGAGCATCTGGGGTCATCATCTGGGGAGACCATACCTACGCCAGCAGCAATGTGAGTGTTCTCATCACTCAAGCTGTTTAATCATTCATATATTATGCATAACCTAGTTTGAGTCCTCTGTCTGGTGTTCCCCTCTGTAACATACTTATGGCTGCAGCAATGGGAGTGTTCTCCCTGAAGATTCCCTATTCCCAACATAATGACTCAAACTAGGCATAATCTATGAATGTTCAAATTGGGTTGTTTCCCAAACGGCACCCTATTCCCTACATAGTGCACTACTTTTGACCAGGGCCCTGTAGAGAATAGGTTGCCATTTGGGGGGGGGGACACCTATTTGATCATTCATAGATTATGCCTGGTTTGAGTCATCAGTCTGGTGTTCCCCTCTGTAGCTACTATGTAACGACTATTTCCTGTCTATCCACATTAAATGCTAACATGTGTTGGTGTCTCTGTTTGCCCCGTATCACACTTGACCTCCAATTCCCCACTGAGCCTCTGTCTCACTCTGTGGGTATATGTGTGTGTCTTGATGTATGTGTGTGTGTCTCGCTGTATGTATGTGTGTGTCTCTCTCCAGGCCAGCTGCTCCAGTCTGAGTGAGTACCTCCGGGGTCCGCTGGGCCGGTACCTACTCAATGTCTCCACAGCAGCAGAACTGTGCAGTCAGAAGTTGTGCGGCTTCCATGGCCGCTGCCTCCGCAAACACTCAGACACTGATGCCTACCTGCACCTCAGCCCCCTCACCCACAGCATCAGCAGCCAGGGGGGGAGGCTGAAGGTGACTGGGCAACTAGGCCAGGGGGAGCTGGCTGAGTACCGTCAACACTTCCAGTGCCAGTGCTACAGTGGGTACAAGGGCGAGGGCTGTGCCCAGGGAGAGCTGGGGAAGAGTGGTGCTGCCCCTGTCTGGAGAGTCTGGTCTGTACTGACTCTGCTGCTCCCTCTGGGGCTTCTCACTGTGCTCCACTGAGGCTGGGAGGAGCAGGAGCTGACACCGTGCAATATGGGGGAAGCCACCACCACCACACCTTGGTCCTGGCTCTAGTCCTGGCCTCTACTGGTGCTCAGGGGGCTTCCTGGTCAGGGATGGGCACTAGCTACTCTGTGGGACTGATCCATGGAGGAGAGGACATGGGAGTGCCTGCCTCTCAACACGATGAAGGAAGGAGGGGACTGAAGATACCCCTCAGTACCCTTCAGTTACCCACACAAGCTAAAGGGACAGCATTTGAAGTGGGCAAAACAATAGGCCTTATAGTTTGACTTGATGTTTTTAGTGAGTGGGGGCACTGCAGGTGTGGCAGACATGAAGGTCTATACTGTAGTGATCTATCCCTCCCTTCACCAGAGCTGGAAGACATCTGGAGCTAACAGCCAGAACTAGAACTAAGATGTCTGCAAGGTGTATGAATGCTAACCAGCTGTATTATTGAGTTGGTGTGTGTGTCTATGTGAACTGTCATAAGTTAGAAGTGTACTAGAGTTACTAGTTAGACTGTAGTTTGTTAGAATGTGCCTCTCTCTTTTTACTCATGTTGAAACTTATGAGGGAGTTGAATCTTCAACAACAGAGAAGCTAACGCATCACACGAGCGCTACTTTTCTACGAAGAGACTGCCACTGTGAAGCTTCTGTCCAGAGACCTGTGCTGTGCTTGGATAGTCCTACCTCTCGGCTAGACGGCTACACCCTCACCCAGTTCTGATCTGGCCCAACTGCAGATACGGCAAGGAAAATCAACAGCAATTTTCAGCATCTTTTTGTAATGGTCTCTTTTTCTATGGTCTTATTCTTTTTATGCCTCTAATGTTGCTGTGGAAAATAACTGGAATATTTGGAATAGACTGCTTCATTTGAATATTCATGACCTTCAGTAAAGCTTAGCATTGTGGCAAGGAACTCATTTCATCTACATAGCTGTCACACGCAGACTGCTTTTGCAACCCTTCAGAAACCTGTCACATTAACAAGAAACGACTCATCGAAGAATGTGTAAGAAATGTTTGTAGTCCACAACATGTTCTTTGACATTTGTAAACACGCCACTCATCTGCACATATGACAGTATACCAGTGCGAAGTGCCTGTCCAATGAGTGTGTTTGGCCTAACGTGTCTGTGGTCATCATCCTTATTGTAATGATTCTTATTCTGGTGCATCTACATTTTCTCTGTGTAGATGTTTTCTGAGTGTTTGTGAGGATTGTAAACCAAAGCTGAAAGCACTTTCACTCATTTTGTCTTTACTCTATTCTGCCTTCTGTTGCCTGAAACCAAATTCCTTAGAAAATGGCTTTGTCCTCTTGTAGGCTTCTTCCGGGGACCTCCAGGGGCCTCGGTGTGGGTCTGTCATTGTCACTGTTCTTATTTATGTCCCAAAAATGTTTCTCATTTACTCTCTTACATGTGCATTGGATGTAATTGTAATTAGTCATTTCTTTTTATTACATTAAACTTGAAATATGAGAAGGCTCTCATTGAATTTGTATGTTGGAGTTGTGCTGCCGTTATTAACATCATGGTGGGTCAGAGTTCACAATCACATACCACGTGTTGCAAACACAGTAAACAGTTTGACATACATTTTGGAAAAGTATGTTTTAAGCATTCATGGTCAGTACAGTGACACAACATGTAGTTGGATTTAATGGCATCAGAAAAATAAGGGAAAAGGTGATACTTAATCAGTTGCACAACTGACTGCATTCACCCAAACCCTCTGAATCAGAGAAGTGCAGGGGGCTGCCTTAATGGACGTCCATGTCATCGCCTCAGGCGCCCGGGGAGTAGGCGGCAACGTGTCTGGTAAGGTTTTCACGTGAAGGCCTTTGCACCTTGGTAACTTGCTCTCCTGAGTCACCTACCTCTGTGTCTTGCCAACATTTCACTTTTCCTATTTTTCCCCTCTCCAATTTTGGGGATCTCTTCCATTTATAAGGGGGGTAATCTCATGGTGCCAAAAGCAATATTATTGTGCTAGGATAACAGTGAAAGTCTTGTTTTATAACTAAAACCAGACTTTGAGCCCCCCCAATCTTTCAGTTCCGACCCTCCAGGAGGAGGGGTACTGCTGTTCACTCATTCAACAGCATCCCAATCTTTTGGCACGTGTAATACTATTGATGTGTGTACAGTTGGACTATTAAAGGCAATGTGTGGCCAAGATGTGAATTGAATGCAAGACTGCTGTTACTGTAGTTGGTAGGTAAACAAAACCATCATTAACAAACAAGTTAATGAAGCCCTATAACATCTTAGTTGCCTTTATAACATTTTTAGATTGATAGGAAAATGTAAATCAAATCAAACTATTTCTCACATGTGCCGAATACATGTGAAATTCTTACTTACAAGCCCTTAACCAACAGTGCAGTTCAAGAAGAGTTAAGAAAATATTAACCAAATAAACTAAAGTAAAAATAATATAAAAAATAATAAAAAGTAACACAATAAAATAACAATAACGAAGCTATATACAGGGGGTACCAGTACCGAGTCAGTGTGTGGGGGTACAGGTTAGGTGAGGTCATTTGTACATGTAGTTAGGGGTGAAGTGACTATGCATAGATAATAATCTGTGAGTAGCAGCAGTGTACAAAACAAATAGAGGGAAAGATCAAAGGTAATAGTCTGGTGGCCATTTCATGAATTGTTTAGCAGTCTTATGGCTTGGGGGTAGAAGCTGCTGAGGAGCCTTTTGGTCCTAGACTTGGCGCTCCGGTACTGCTTGCCATGCGGTAGCAGAGAAAATAGTCTATGACTTGGGTGACTGGAGTCTCTGACAATTTTATGGGCTTTCCTCTGACACTGCCTAGTATATAGGTCCTGGATGGCAGGAAGCTTGGCCCCAGTGATGTACTGGGCCGTACGCACTACCCTCTGTAGTGCCTTGCGGTCAGATGCTGAGCAGCAATCCATACTTCTGACCTTTTTCAGTGAACGTTGCCTTCTTATACAGGCTTTATTTTGTATATGTGAGAGTATACTGTATGGTATGAATTGTTTAGAAATAGAAGCCATCTTTAATAAATACGAATTAGATGTAAGAGAAGAAAACCAAGACATTGTGAAACGCCAGGTGTGGATGGTGAGGGATGAAACACAATACCATCCTCTAATCTTTTATTATACAAGTCTGGACCACAATGATGCACTGTGATCACTCCATGTGGACATTTTGGAACAAAAAGGATGGAGTGTTTTTTTTATTACACCATCTCTTTGTTTTATTGGTCATCAACATCTGTTTCATTGTTAATTTCCAAAATGTTACAAAAGAGGTAAGAGTAAGAATATACTATAAAGTATGCATGCAAGCTTCCTAACTGCTACAATAACAAAATGTTGAAGGATATTTGTATATATATGCCTGGTCCTATAGACATTCTTCAGTGGACATTCGATACAGGAAACAAGATAACAAAATTAATTGTATTTCCATTGTGGTCCCCTTGAAAATACACAAAAACAAAACATATACACAAGATTATAAACCAGGTAGTTTGTGTCCTGGTTGTTGATTGGCTGAAAGCCGTGGTATATTTAAGCAATAAGGCCAGAGGGGGGTGGTATATGGCCAATATACTACGGCTAAGGGCTGTTCTTAGGCGCAACGCGGCATGCCTGGATACAGCCCTTAGCCCTGGTATATTGGCCATATGCCACAAAGCCCTGAGGTGCCTTATTGCTTAAATATACCACGGATATTACCCATATTTACTTGTTTACTATTGTAACTACATTGGTAACCTCGGGGGGTTGTGGAAGATTGCCAATATACCACAGCTAAGAGCTGTATCCAGAAACTCTGCGTTGCGTAGTGCATAAGAACAGCCCTTAGCCATGGTATATTGGCCATATACCACACCCCCTCAGGCCTTATTGCTTAAATATACCACGGGTATGACGCATAATTACTTGTTTACTGTTCTAATTACATTGGTAACCAGTTTATAATATAATTAAGGCACATCAGGAGTTTGCTGTATATGGCCAATATACCAGGGCTAAGGGCTGTATCAAGGCACGCCGCGTTGCGCCTAAGAACAGCCTTAGCCGTGGTATATTGGCAATATACCACACCTCGTCGGGCTTTATTGCTTAATTATAACATCTCAAATACATCTCAAATACATCTCATCAATAGGGAGGACACTGTAAAAGTAATAAAATAGATGACCAAGTAATGTTCATTGATACAAGTATACTTTCTTTTAGCCTGTGTAGTTTTAAAGCATTTTGCCTATAAACCATTTATTTTCTCTTAAGGTTTCTTAAAACTTCCTAGTGTAGGGATGGATTTTTTTATAAGGTTTGGTACACCATTCCATTCTTCTGCACCAGTTTTAAGGAAAGAGCTTTTTTCCAGCAATCCCACTGGGCAAAAACTGGTTGAATCAACATAAATGTTTTTGTTGAAATGACATGGAAACAATGTGATGACGTTGAATCTATGTGGAAAAATGATTGTATTTGCAAAAAGTAAAAACATACAGGAATTTTTTCACCCAACTTGGAACCTAAATGTCATGGTGAAATGTTTTGTTGATTTCATGTTGAATTCACATTAGTTTACAAAAATTTAAATTAGATGTACTGACGTCTGTGCCTAATATAATGCTACTATAGCACAGCGGTCTAATATTGGCAACACTGGCTCTGGTGTGATGGCTATGAGGGTCTACAATAACATTTAAATAACCAGATAATACAAGATACCAAACCACAGCTCACTATATACAAATACACTACAAGTTTTACAAAATTAAATTAAATTTCACTTCTAAATCTCTCATATTATCAACGTCAAAGTGAGTTATTGAACAGTTCCATATCAGAATGAATCCATCCTTTTACTCCTTTGTCCAAGACAGTTTAGTAGACGGTGTCTTTTCAGATAGTAAAGGCCTCTGAAAGTATTTTTACAAACATAGCAGGTATGATGTTGCTGCTTGGAGTGGCTCTGGATGAGCTTTAGTAGGGCAGATGCTTCAGACCAGCCCAGTTTCCACTTGGAGCTCTCAGAAACATGGCTCTCTTGCTTGGGTGTGTTATTGTGGCGGCGAGTGTTGAGGTATTCCAACCACTTGTTTCTATGATTTCGCTCATGCTTCTTGAGGTTGTCTGTCCTGTGGAATACTTTGTAACACATTGAGCATGAGAAGGGTCTTTCAGTAGAATGTGTGTACTTGTGGTGCTTCAGATGATCTGCCCGGCTGAAGCTTAGGCCACATTCCTCACATTGGAACACCTTGCCTTCCTTTGGGTGAGTGTGATACCTATGTCTCCGGAGAGAGTTACGGTCCTTGAACGTTGTCCCACAAGCCTTACAAATATAATTTCTCAACATTGTGTGCATTTTACCGAGGTGGATGTTTAGGTCCTCCTGCCGCCCAAATGTATCTCCATAACACTGACTAAGGTGAGGTTTCTCATTGGTGTGCAGGTTTTCGTGCCGTCTCAAATGCTCTCGCCTCTTGAACTTTGTACCGCAATATGAACAAACATGGGGAGTTTCGTCCGAATGGATCATTCTGTGTTTCCCCAGCTTTTTCCCAGTACTAAATGTCTTACCACACTGGTGGCATGTATAACCGTCTGGTCCTGGATGATCAACTTCATGATGCAACATCAGTTCCTTTTGATGTTCACATCGCTTCTCACACAGCTGGCAGACGTGGTTTCTCACTTGATGAGTTTTTTCATGCGTCCGCAACTCTCCTGGATCCCTGAATCCAACGCCACAATCAAAACAGATAAAGGAACTGACAGAATGAGAACAGCTGTGGCGCTTTAGGTGATCCTTTCGGCCAAAGTCTTGCCCACATTCTTCACAGTGGTGCAGCTTGGAGGCTTTTACGTTGCTCTCCCGAATTCTCCTAGAGTCTTTGCGATCCTTTAAACATTTTCCACAAAAATTAAACGAAACATGATATATGAAACAGTCCCCACAATCTTTGCAAATAAATTGTCTCGATACATCTTCTTCGGTCTCTCCTACAGTGTTTAAGTCCATTTCAGTTGCCTCCTGATCCCTTTGTGTCGGCAAGCCTTTCAAGGTGTCTTTAATGATACATGTCCTGACATTGCCTACTGCTTTTAGGGTTTTGCGGTATTGGTCTGGGTGCATTTCCCTGGCATGATTCTCAAACTCCAGTCCACTGGCAAACTTTAGGACACAGAGTTGACAATAGAAAATATCCCCCTGTTGGCTCACCCTACTTGCCTCTATGAAAGCCTTTACATGCTTACGCAGGTGGAAGCACTTATGCTTTTGGAAAATATCTGCCTTTTCAAAATGGCGGTCACATTCACAGCACGTTAAAGCAAATGTGTTTTTACGCAAGTTATTTTCCCGATGATACATTTTTTCGTGTTTGGTGCAAGCTTTAAGCTTGTTGAATGCTCTACCACAAACCGGACATCTAATCTGTTCTTCCACTTCTGCTCCGTGCTCCTGTTTAGGAGGCACTACTTCACTTTTGCCCTGTGCCCAAGCATGTCTTTTCTGGTGTTTTTGGTAAGATTTGAAAAACTTAAAAACCTTCCCACAGTCCAGACAGGGAAACGGAGGAGAACGTTTAGAGTTAGAAGGAAAAGGAGAAGGTTTTGAGTCAGAAGGAAAAGGTTTAGAGTCAGAAGGAAAAGGTTTAGAGTCAGAAGGAAAAGGCCTAGAGTCAGAAGGAAAAGGCCTAGAGTCAGAAGGAAAAGGCTTAGAGTCAGAAGGAAAAGGCTTAGAGTCAGAAGGAAAAGGAAGAGAACGTTTAGAGTCAGGCGTTTGCTGCTCTGCAGTGTTGGCTAGTTCATCATCAGAAGATATTAGAATACATGCATCCTGATCCTCAGTATCGTCGCTGTTCTTCCTGTTTTTCTTGATGGCCCTTACACAAGTTTCTGTGGCATCTTTCCTATTGCCTTCAAGACGTACAATAATCTCAGAACTTGAAAGATTCCTCTGTTTTTTTCTGCTTTTTTTGATTATCCTGTGAGTCTTCTCATGCTTTATGAAAGAAGTTAGGTATTTGAACCCCTTACCACAGTGCCTGCAGGTGTGAAGGCCTTTCACTTTCTGATTGACATTTAAGCCTACTGCTATGATTGACTTTCCATTTCCTCTTGGTCTTGATACAATGTGAGTGGCCTGGTGCTTTGTGAATGAAGTTAGGTATTTAAACTCCTTCCCACAAGTCTTGCAGGTGTACAGGGCTTTGATATGAGTTTCCTCATGTTTTCGGAATGAAGTTAGGTATTTGAACACCTTCCCACAAGTCATGCAGGTGTGCAGGGGTGAGACACCTTCTGGTTCCATTGACTTGGCTTTCGGTCTTCCTCTCTCACTTGCTACATCACATATTGAATGAGAGCTTATGAAGTGCTGCTCCAGCTCTGGTTCGCTAGTGAAGGAGGCTTCGCAGGCATCACATGGAAAGAACTGGAGTTCCACATTCGCAAAACCTTTAGAAAAGACAGAGGCAACAAGTACAACATTTAAATTATTTTGACCTCAGTTAACAACCCAGTTAATCGGAAGTTAGCCTAACCCACAACCCAATACCCTTGTTATTTTCTTACCATGCCCATCATCATTATGAAAGTCAACATCCATCTCCATGTCCAGGCTGCCATGGTTACTTTCAGGTAGGTTGTCTTTTACCTCGAGAACAAGTAAGTCTGGAGAGACATCTGAGATCTCCAGGGTCATTATCTCTCCATTGGCATATCCAGATAGTGAGCTAGAAGGGTCCTCCCTCTCCAAATCAATGGACTCCATATTATCGTCTTATCCTGAGTGACGTATCACCAAAGAAGCACACAAACACACAAAAATAATAAATCTACAAACATCTCTAAAGATGTTAGATAAAGAAGCCCTTCTCATTGTTGATAGGCACACAATATGTGCACTTTTCAATTGAGAAACAAAGCAGAATGCAAATTATCGGGGAATCTCAAAGTTGAACGCATTCATGGCCAAAATAACTCGATTATTTGGTTTGATGTTACTTAAATATTATTTTGAGAGATTTTTTTTTTTTTTTACATTGCACGGTTGATATCACTTCCATTGCCTGTTAGCTAGCTAGCTGTGGGTAAAGTTAGCGGATGTTGGCGAAAAAAAAATAATAAAAAAAAAAACGAACCATTGATTCGGTTTTCTACCATAGACTAGTTTCAGGGTGAGGAACCATCTAATAATCTAAACACCAAACTTCTGCAGAGAGACATAAAGCACAATAGCTATGCCTAACAAATTCACAAATTTACCAGATACAAACCTAAAACAACATCGAGTCACTCCGTTCTTTTTCTGCCGTGGTTACCCGGTCAAGACTAGAAGGGATCCAGCTTTGGTCAAATTAACATCAAAAGTTGATTTTTTTTGCATTTTAGCTAACCCTAACCATAACCCTTGTCATAACCTTAACACGATTATCTTAACCTGCTAAATTCATTCTATTAACCTGCTTCGTAAATGATAATAACCTGCTGCGAAAAGACAAATATGATGTTAATTTGACAAAAGCTGGATCCAGTCTAGCCATGACCTGGCTTTTACCCCGCCATATTGTTGTGCAGCCCAAAAATGTGTTCGATTAGAACAACAATTTAATGGCTAGATTTGATCTAAATGAAAAATGTTTTCATTATTATATCTTGTAGATGTCATAGTTAATCAGTAGTTAATTATTCCATAATTGATACTGAGTTACATTAATTGTATATATTTTACAAGTACCTGGATTTGTCTTGGAACGAAAACAACGCATAGTAATAGTTCTTTTCCGGAATTATTTATGTGAAACACACTTTATATCTGCCACTGCAAATAGCAGACTATTTCACTACGCATCCATTCGCAACTGTCATATACTAATAACAACTACGATTACCCAGCTATTTATGAGGTATATTTTCAAATAATTTTATCTTAGCTATGAAGTTTGTGTCACAGGACGAATGACTGTCTAGATGAAGGCTTATATCATGCATGCTAGCTTATATCATGCATGCTAGCTTATATCATGCATGCTAGCTTATATCATGCATGCTAGCTAGCTACCTAGGTAGCTAACAACGTTAGCTTAATTTCACATGGATGGGTGTATTGACACTCGGAACTATTTCGTGTCCTACCTTCGCTGCCATTTAGTTCAGCACTACTAGCCACTAACGTTATCATAATAATGTTCAGTGCTTTAAACATAATCATCAAAATTATACAAGTGTCATACAAGCATGAATTAGGGTGTACACCACAGGCAAATACTCTCCTCTTTATGGATATTTTAGTATATCAGAAACTACCTATGGACATTTGGTTGGCTTCTTACAACATCCTGATTCTCTGTTATTCTCTCCAGATCAACCATCTTTGGCTGATATGAATTTTCTACGAAACCGTCTTGTTGTGCTGGGCCTGGTGTTGCTGGCCACTGTGCTGTTGTACCTGCTACTGCCGTCCATTCGTCAGGGCAGCATGGAGCCTTCCCTGGATGTCCAGAGGATGGGGCTGGTGGCTGTCTCTCCTCCTCCGCCTCCTGCCATCAACGTGTCCGTCCGCACAGGGCAGCTACCCGGGGACCCTCCACTCTTCTTCAGGGAAGCTTTGCCGGTCGATGGATCTGGTAGGCAGATACTGCCCAGGTGAGGGTAGTCACCACCAGCAGCAGTAAAAATGGTCAGACATCCACACACTGAACTCTCTCCTCATACAAATTAGCCTAGCCCAGCAACCTCATATCTGGAAACTGCTTAAAGTAAGAATTGCAGAGAAAACAAGCCCTTGTACACAGATTTAACTAAAAACTTGAAAGATGTGTTGATGCATAAGCATTGTAGTTAATAATTATGGTTACCCTGTGCAAATGTTAGTCACTGGATTGGCGTTACGGTAGTGAGGGAGGACTGAAAGAAATAGTGACTTAAACACCTGGTTGTCTTTCCTATACAGGCTGCAAGTGGTCCTTCTCCATGGCCAAGCTTTCTCTTCTAAAACCTGGGAGGAACTGGGCACCCTGGCCTTGCTGGCCACAAACGGATACCAGGCCTTGGCTGTGGACCTACCAGGTTTGAGCTATAATAACATTCAAGCCTGAGAATGTTATGTTGTTAAACTGGCTGAAATGCAGTTAAAACCCACTTAAAGCTGGAATCCTTAATGGTGAAACTGCCACATCTGTTTGGGATATTAGAACAACAAAAAAGTTACTTAAAACAACCAACACTGTTTTTTCCCCCAGACATCATTGCACGTACAATAGAACAGTATGTAATGATTTTTTTTTAACCACGATGCTCCTCTGTTTCAATAACAAAACAATAACAAATGTTACTGCAAATTTCAGCTTTAACTGTGGTTTAATGTGCTGCACGGTGTTGTTCATTGTGTAGCACAGCATCACTGACCCAACTGTTGGGAATGGCAGCGTGAAGGAGTTGGAAGGGAACACTATCATTACTGCACTTTGGTTCTCATTGAATTCTACAAATATTTATTTTACACCCACACAAAATGCTAAAATAGGATGGAGAAGGTATTTTATAATGCTTTATCAGTTGTTTCTTTTCTCTCTCTCGCTCTCTTTTCTCTCTCTAGGATTTGGGAACTCTCCGGACTCGGATGCTGTGAAGACAGACCAGCATCGGGTGGACCTTCTGGGGAGGTTTATGGAGGCTTTGGGCGTGAGGACAGCGGTGCTGCTCAGCCCCTCTATGAGCGGCCACTACTCCATCCCATTCCTCATGAAACACAGTGCCCAGCTGCACGGCTTCATCCCCATAGCCCCAGTAGGAACCCGCAGCTACACCCCTCAGCAGTACCAGGGCATCCAGGTGAGAGATGTAATGCTGGCTTTTTGGGTGGTTGCGAGTTCAGTCAGATACATAAACCAACAAAAAAAAGCAAAGAACTGGATGGAATTTTTCGTGGAACTAGATACTTTTTTGGGGTGTGAACCAGTTTCCAGTGGGATGCTTCTAGTAGTAGCAGCGGAAGCAGTGCGAAAATGATGGCAATGATTACTTGAATGGATACAGTGCCTTCAGAAAGTATTCATACCCCTTGACTTATTCCACATTTTGTTGTTACAGCCTGAATGTAAAATAGATTGGGTTTTTTTCTCACCCATCTTTACACAATAAACCAAAGTGAATTTTTTTTACAAATTAAAAATTAAATACAGAAATATGTCATTTGCGTAAGTATTCACACCCCTGAGTCAGTACTTTGTTGAAGCACCATTGGCAGCGATTACAGCTGTTTTTCAGGATTACAGTTTTTCAGGATAAGTCTCTTAATAGATTTCACGCCTGGATTGTGCAATATTTTCCCATTATTCTTAAAATAATTATTCAAGCTCTGTCAAATTGGTTGTTGATCATTGCTAGACGTCCATTTTCAGGTCTTGCCATATATTTTCAAAACTGTAACTTGGCCACTGTCTTCCTGGTAAGCAACTCCAGTGTAGATTTGGCCTTGTGTTTTAGGTTATTGTCCTGCTGAAAGGTGAATTAATCTCCCAGTGTCTGGTGGAAAGCAGACTGAACCAGGTTTTCCTCTAGGATTTTGCCTCTGCTTAGCTCCATTCCCATTTATTTTTTATCCTAAAAACTCCCCAGTCCTTAACGATTACAAGCATACTTATAACATGATGCAGCCACTACTATGCTTGAAAATCTGGAGATGGGAACTCAGTAATGTGTTGTATTGGATTTGCCCCAAACATAACACGTTGTATTCATTTTTTGCTTTATTACTTTTTTGCCTTGTTGCAAACAGGATGTATGTTTTGGAATATTTTGTATTCTGTATAGGCTTCCTTCTTTTCCCTCTGTCAACTAGGTTAGTATTGTGGAGTAAATACAATGTTGTTGATCCTTTCTCAGTTTTTCTCCTATCAAAGCCATTAAACTCGAACTGTTTTAAAGTCACCATTTGCGGCCTCATGGTGAGATTCCTGAGCGATTTCCTTCATCTCTGGCAACTGAGTTAGGAAGGATGGATGCCTGTATGCTTGTAGTGACTGGGTGTATTGATATGCCATTCAAAGTGTAATCAATAACTTCACCATGTTCAAAGAGATATACATTTTTTCTACCAATAGGTGCCCTTCATTGGAAAACCTCCCTCGCCTAAGGAATCTGTGTTTTAAATTCACTGCTCGACTGAGGAACCGTGAAGATAATTGTATGTGTGTGGTACAGAGATGGGGTAGTCATTCAAAAATCATGTTAAAAACTATTATTGCATACAGAGTGAGTTATTAACTTATTATGTGACTTGTTAAGCTCTTCTTACTTTTTGAATTTATTTAAACTTGCCATAACAAAGGGGTTGAATACAATGACTCAAGACATTTCAGCTTTTTATTTTTTATAAATTTGTTTAAAAAAAAAAAAACAGAATTCCACTTTGGCATTATAAGGTAACGAGTGACCAACAAAATATATATTTTATCCATTTTAAATTCCGGTTGTAACAAAATCTGGAACAAGTCAAGGGGTCTAAATACTTTCT
Source organism: Brachymystax lenok tsinlingensis (assembly GCA_030435695.1). Lineage (NCBI taxonomy): Eukaryota > Metazoa > Chordata > Actinopteri > Salmoniformes > Salmonidae > Brachymystax > Brachymystax lenok. The sequence continues at coordinate 18,942,486 of CM059813.1, read as the reverse complement.
GAAGGCTCTGTACATTTTGTTGGCTTTGAATAGGTTACTGTATATAGTCACTCTTAAGCAGTTAGAATCTGACATGATGGTCTTGGGCACAGCTAAACGGTTATTTTGGCACAGAGAAATACACCAATAACAGCAGGTCTTGTCATCTTAGATCAGTGCAAGTCCTTGATTGGTTTAAGGTTATCCCTGACTGGGCTCACACACAGTCATAGTTGGTGTGTTTAAATTCCATTACTCAGAGCCTCTATCAGTAATAAATTAGTGACATTTTTCTGCTAAGGATATTTGCAGGTTTTGTTTACATAAAAGATGTCCCTGACCGGTTATGAATGTTGTGCAGCCATGCAAAATAACCACCAGGGAGCAGAATGGAGCTATGGGTATCTGTAATGCATTTGCACAAATGACCGAATCTGTTTTTAGACGTTGAGAACAGCCTTTGAAATGTATTTTTACCCTAATCTGAGTAGTATACTGTCCGCAAATTTACAGTAAAACACTAATGTAGGATTGCAAAATTCTGGTAACTTTCCCGATTGGAGGGTTCCGAATATCTCTCTTATCCAACCTGGAGTTCTAGAAAATGTTGTGAAAGTGGCCAGAATTTTGCAGCCCTGCACATATGTATTGTATCCTGATCCTTGTTTGCTCCTATGTCCCTGTTCAGACTCCTACTCTGATTGTGTTTGGAGCGCTGGACACCAACCTGGGGGCCCAGTCCCACAAGAACCTCATGCAGCTCCCACACCACTCAGTCCTGAAGATGGAGGGGGCGCGCCATGCCTGCTACATGGACAAACCTTGGGAGTTCCACCAAGCACTGTTGGACTTTCTCAGCAAACTGGAGTGAGGGGGAGGAGGAAGATAGAGGGAAGGAAAAAATAGATAAACAGGGTTGTGTTTGTGTGGAAGTGGAGGAATTATACACAAATAAGAAAAAGGGAAAGTAGTCCTCTGGGATAATAGGGCAAAGGCTGCTTTTGATATTACAAATTACCCCGGGCCCCCTAGTTACCCTGGTAGAGTGGCTTACTCCAGGCCCTTAGCCACCCTGGTAGTGGCTTACTCCAGGCCCTTAGCCACCCTGGTAGAGTGGCTTACTCCAGGCCCTTAGCCACCCTGGTAGAGTGGCTTACCCCAGGCCCCTAGCCACCCTGGTAGAGTGGCTTACCCCAGGCCCCTAGCCACCCTGGTAGAGTGGCTTACCCCAGGCCCCTAGCCACCCTGGTAGAGTGGCTTACCCCAGGCCCCTAGCCACCCTGGTAGAGTGACTTACCCCAGGCCCCTAGCCACCCTGGTAGAGTGACTTACCCCAGGCCCCTAGCCACCCTGGTAGAGTGGCTTACATTGCAATGCTTTTGTTGACATCCCATCAAATCGAGAGCAACTCTAAAAGAAGTTTACTCTTTGAGTTGAGCATGTAGTACAGAATATATGCAAATTCAAAGACTAGAAGAAAAGACTGTTGAGTTTTTTTCTACAGGCATCATTATTGGTTCCATGATGAAGATCAACATCAGTTAGTTGAGATGAGGATGAAGAGGTTTTAAAGGAGATCAAAGGCAATAGTACCAGGGTCGTATTCATTTGTGCACACAGTAGCAAAGTGTTTTGTAACTGAAAACAAAAGTGTTTCTTATTGGACAAGTTCAGGTAGTCCCTTCCTTTTTCATCCCTCTTGCTTCTGTTTGGTTCATAGTGAATACGAACGACCCTGTTTAGAGAAATTACCTGTGAAAATTGTGAGATCAGTTTCTTTTTTAAAATCTATTTTTTTTTTTTTTTTGAGAATCAATGGTTGCCAATTCACAACTGGATCTCATGGTACAGAAAGTTGGATAAAGACTAACAATAACATTAAGATAAGTATTTATAGACTTCAGCTCCCGGTTGCAGCATGTTCACGTTCATTCTGAATTTCTTGCTGTGTGTGTGTGTGTGTGTGTGTGTGTGTGTGTGTGTGTGTGTGTGATTAAGGTATTTACTAAATTAGAAAGCTGTTACAACCAGAAAAGTACACTCCGTTACATTTCTATGTTATGAGGATAACCACTATTTTAAGTTATTATGAATTTGTACATATTAGGTGATTTTGTTCGGACAACAAATTAAAGCCTCAAGTTAAATGGCTTAAACAATCATGAAAGGTATTTTGAGTTGTGCTGTTATTGCGCTTAAGTTCCTTTAATAAAGACTGCAGAAAATATGTTCTGTATTTAGTTATTGTCTATTTACAACAAATACTCAGTGAAGGAAATATACAAAGACTGTACTGGTTGGAAGTCAACGTATGGAGGTCAATGGCGGTCAATGTGAGCGTGGAATTTGGTAAAAAAAAATGGAGTGTCTTATTTGCTATGTGAGGCTTATTTGATTGAAAATACATTTCGTGATGTTTAGATTGTTACCAATTGATTATTTAAATACACACGTGGCATACCGTCAACTTGGAGAAAAAATATTTTATATCGGAGTTGTGCCTGTTGGTCACACGATACCAGAAAAAAAAAACATGAGCTGGCGCACACCCAGAAAAATAATTTTGGGTGGAGGTGCTGACCAACGACTAATAAACTATAAAAATAAAGTCGCTCACTCCATATATAAACTCCCAGTCATTTATTGGATAAGTCACCAACGTTTCGGCATCACTGCCTTCTTCAGGGCGACATGATACCTGCCTTCTCATTGTCTAGAATGGTCCCACGTGATCTCGCCCCTCTCACAGGGAGACTGGACGGACATCTGATCGTCCTCGCAGTGGCAGACCACGTGTAACAACACCTGCACAGGATCGGTACATCTGAACATCACACAAGACGGACAGGTACAGGATGGCAACAACAACTGCCCGAGTTGCACCAGGAACACACAATCCCTCCATCAGTGCTCAGACTGTCCGCAATAGGCTGAGAGAGGCTGGACTGAGGGCTTGTAGGCCTGTTGTAAGGCAGGTCCCTACCAGACATCACCGACAACAACGTTGCCTATTGGCAAAAACCCACCGTCGCTGGACCAGACAGGACTGGAAAAATGTGCTCTTCACTGACGAGTCGCGGTTTTGTCTCACCAGGGATGATGGTCGGATTCGCGTTTATCGTAGAAGGAATGAGCGTTACAGCGAGGCCTGTACTCTGGAGCGGGATCGATTTGGAGGTGGAAGGTCCGTCATGGTCTGGGGCGGTGTGTCACAGCATTATCGGACTGAGTTTGTTGTCATTGCAGGCAATCTCAACGCTGTGCGTTACAGGGAAGACATCCTCCTCCCTCATGTGGTACCCTTCCTGCAGGCTCATCCTGACATTACCCTCCAGCATGACAATGCCACCAGCCATACTGCTTGTTCTGTGCGTGATTTCCTGCAAGACAGGAATGTCAGTGTTCTGCCATGGTCAGCGAAGAGCCCGGATCTCAATCCCATTGAGCACGTCTGGGACCTGTTGGATCGGAGGCTGAGGGCTAGAGCCATTCCCCCCGGAAATGTCCGGGAACTTGCAGGTGCCTTGGTATAAGAGTGGGGTAACATCTTACACCAAGAACTGGCAAATCTGGTGCAGTCCATGAGTAGGAGATGCACTGCAGTACTTAATGCAGCTGGTGGCCACACCAGATACTGTTACTTTTGATTTTGACCCCCTCTTTGTTCAGGGACACATTATTCCATTTCTGTTAGTCACATGTCTGTGTAACTTGTTCAGATTATGTCTCAGTTGTTGAATCTTGTTATGTTCATACAAATATTTACACATGTTAAGTTTGCTGAAAATAAATGCAGTTGACAGTGAGAGGATGTTTCTTATATACAGTTTTGAAACGATGTGCAAATAGTGAAAGTACAAAAGGGAAAATAATAAATAAAATAAATAAATATGTGTCTCTAAGGAGGTTGGAAAGTGCAGCTCAGTTTCCACCTCATTTTGTAGGCAGTGTGCACATAGCCGGTCTTCTCTTGAGAGCCAGGTCTGCCTATGGCTGCCTTTCTCAATTGCAAGGCTATTCTCACTGAGTCTGTACCTAGTCAAATCTTTCCTTAAGTTTGGGTCAGTCACAGTGGTCAGGTATTCTGCCACTGTGTACTCTCTGTTTAGGGACAGGTAGCATTCTAGTTTCCTCAGTTTTTTTGTTAATTCTTTTCAATGTGTCAAGTAATTATCTTTTTGTTTTCTCATGATTTGGTTGGGTCTAATTGTGTTGCTGTCCTGGGGCTTTGTGGGGTCTGTTTGTGAACAGAGCCCCAGGACCAGCTTGCTTAGGGGACTCTTCTCCAGGTTCATCTCTCTTTAGGTGATGGCTTTGTTATGGAAGGTTTGGGAATTGCTTCCTTTTAGGTGGTTGTGGAATTTAACCACTCTTTACTCTATCTCTCTCTCCTGCTGCTTCCTCTCCTGAGGTCAGCGAATCATGAGAAATTACCATCTCGGTCATTATATACGTATTAAGCCACTGCCTGTTCACCCCGCTACCATCCAGAAGGCGAGGTCTGTACAGGTGCATCAAAGCTCACAAATCTTGCTGCTGTCACAAATCTTGCTGCTGTGATTGCAAACTGTGGTATTTCACCCAATAGATCTGGGAGTTTATCAAAATAGGATTTGTTTTCGAATTCTTTGTGGGTCTGTGTAATCTGAGGGAATTATGTGGCTCTAATATGGTCATACGTATCTCTGTTCCAAGTCAGCAGACCCTTAAAAATATATATATTTCACTGCGACCTGCTGCTGACTATCAGGCAGTGAAGCAGGCTGTTGCTGAGTGAGTGAGTGGTGGGGAAGGCCGCAGGGGTTTGTGTATGGGGGGTGATTCATGCCAGAATTAAGCCTTGTGAAGCTACTGATACCTCTCACCAAGACACCTAACGTCTTCCTAGCGCCATAAAACACCACCATGAATTAACATGGACTGTCAATTGAGACAATTTTTTTCCTGAGGGGTCAAACTGCTGACGCGTTCACATCACGTGCATGTCACACGACATGTACACATCATGTACTGTAGACAGTGTTCACTTCACATGTCAGTTTGCATGTAGGGTTATTATGAATGATCTTACCATGAACGCCTTAAAAAGGTCTACATGACATCTACTTGTACATCATGCTTTCACGTCGTGTACACAAGTGTCTTTTAACTTCTTACGGAGTGGTGGGACACCCACTCCCGACACTACCTGGTGAAATGCAAGGCGCAAAATTCAAAATCCAAAAGTTGAATTATTAAACATGCATCAATATACAAGTGTTTCATAGTCATCAAAAGCTCTGCTTCTTGGCAATATCACAGCGTTGTCAGATTTCAAAAAGGCTTTACGGCGAAAGCACCACATTTGATTGTTTGAGGGTAGCACCTAACATATTTTTCCTCATTACCATAAATTCATAAGCTATCACGGTTCACAGAAAACACATTTCACAGCGAAAACAAATCAATTACCTTTTGAAGAACTTCTGCTGAGGGCTTCCCAAGTGTCCAACGAAGACAATCCATGGTTCTTTTGTTAGAAAAAGTAATGTATTATATCCATAAATCTCCAGTTGTTTGGGGCGTTATGATAAGAAAATACAGCCTCCAATCGTCCATTGAAACGTGAAGAGAACTCGTTCAACTTATACCTATAAACTTGTCCAAGAACAATCAAACATAATTTTAAATGTATCCTTAGGAACACTTTTATGTATAATTAGTATAATATTTCAACCGGAATATAAACTGGCCGATAAGAAAGGAAAAAACCACAGAGCGTGCCAGCCGTGAACGCGCATTTACTTGTATTGACATCTGCGTGGACACTTCCTTATTCGTCTTCTTCTCTGCTCTAAAAGCAGCTAAGAAGAATCAGAACACTTTCTCGAGACTGTTGTCATCCAGAGGAAGCGATAGGTACTACATTCATATGCCCTTATATGAGCATTTTCATAAGGGAGGGGTTCTAAATGAGGCAATCTGTCAAATCCACTTTTTCCAGGACAGAAATTCCTCGGGTTTCGCCTGCCATATCCGTTCTGTTATACTCACAGACAAACTGTTAACACTTTTAGTGTTAATTCAGAGTGTTTCCTATCCAATGGTACTAAATATGTGCATATCCTATTTTCTGGGCCTGAATGGGAGGCATTTTACTTTGGGCACGGCAGGCTCTCCAAAACGGTCACCTCGTGCGCTGCTTCCAAAGAAGTTAAGTTTATTATTAAATATCTCACAATGAACGCCTTACAAACGTCTACATGACGTCCACATGTACATGATTTAGATACAAATATTTTTAATTGCCAGAGTAATCTAATCAATTTCATTTGTCGATTTAGCTAAAATAGGCATATCACCCCAATACAACAATTATTAGGCTAGTTGATTTGCAGCCAACCTGTCACGACTTCCACCGAAGTCGGTCCCTCTCCTTGCTCTGGCAAAGTTCGGCGGTCGACGTCACCGGTTTTCTAGCCATTGGCGATCCACTTTTCATGTTCCATTGTTTTTGTCTTGTTTTACACACCTGGTTTCAATCCCACAATTACTTGTTCATTATTTAACCCTCTGTTCCCCCATGTTTGTTTGTGAGTGATTGTTTGTATGTAATACGGTCTTTTGTTTGTGGGCTTGCTATTTAAGAGTTGTATTGTTTGTGAATAATTTGAGTAAATACGTTTATTGCTCAATTCTGCTGTCCTGCGCCTGACTCCTCTTCACCAGCTTCACACAGGACTTATTACAGAATCACTCACCAGACGAATGGAGTCAGCAGAATCAGACACCTTCCCTGTGGCAGTAGAGGAGCGCGTCCAGCAGCACGCGACCATGTTGCAACGTCTGGGCACCGCCATGGATCGCGTACTGCAGACGATGGATCGATGGGAGAGAGAAGGTGGTCTGCCAGCGATGCCCATGGAGCTGGGTGGTGCTGCGCTTAGGGCGACCGGAGGAGGGGCCATTCCCTGCACCATCTGTGGCTGCAGAGGGCACACTGCTGGTCGGTGCTGGGGAGGTTCCTCAGGGAGTCAAGGTAGCAGGCAGGGTACTATCGTGTCATCCCAGGTGAGTCGGCACCAGGCTCACCCAGAGCCCCCTGTTGCTCACATGTATGTGTTTATTACATTTCCTGAGTTTTCCCCACATTCCCAGCATAAGGCGCTCGTAGATTCAGGCGCAGCTGGGAATTATATTGACCGTTTATTTGCTCATAGTTTAGGGATCCCCATTGTTCCTGTGGATATGCCCTTCCCTGTACACGCCCTAGATAGTCGACCATTAGGGTCAGGGCTGATTAGGGAGGCTACCGCTCCACTAGGCATGGTTATGCAGGAGGGTCACCAGGAGAGAATCAGTCTCTTCCTTATTAATTCTCCTGCGTTTCCCGTGGTGCTGGGCCGACCCTGGTTGGCCTGTCATGACCCCACCATTTCGTGGCAACAGAGGGCTCTCAAGGGGTGGTCACGAAAGTGCTCAGGGAGGTGTGTAAGGGTTTCCATCGGTGCAACTATGGTGGAAAGTCCAGACAAGGTCTCCACCGTGCGCATCCCCTCAGAATATGCCGATTTGACTCAATTACCACCCCATCAACGGGGGGATTGTGCAATAAATCTCATGGTAGACGCAGCACTTCCCAGGAGTTACGTGTAGCCTCTGTCACAGGAGGAGACGGCGGCTATGGAAACATATGTCTCCGAATCCCTGGGGCAGGGATACATTCATCCCTCCACTTCACCTGCCTCCTCGAGTTTCTTTTTTGTGAGGAAGAAGGATGGAGGTCTGCGCCCATGTATTGACTATCGGGGTATCAATCAGATCACTGTGAGATACAGCTACCCGCTGCCTCTTATAGCCAGTGCGATAGAGTCAATGAACGGGGCGCGCTTCTTCACAAAATTGGATCTCAGGAGCGCTTATAACCTGGTGTGTATCCGGGAGGGGGACGAATGGAAGACGGCATTTAGTACCACCTCGAGGCACCATGAGTACCTCGTCATGCCGTATGGGTTGATGAATGCTCCATCAGTCTTCCAGGCTTTTGACAAGATTTTCAGGGACCTGCATGAGCAGGGTGTAGTGGTGTATATTGATGACATTCTGATATACTCCGCTACACGCGCCGAGCATGTGTCCCTGGTGCGCAGGGTGCTTGGTCGACTGTTGGAGCATGACCTGTACGTCAAGGCTGAGAAATGTCTGTTCTTCCAGCAGTCTGTCTCCTTCCTAGGGTACAGCATTTACACTTCAGGGGTGGAGATGGAGAGTGACCGCATTTCAGCCGTGCGTAATTGGCCGACTCCCACCACGGTAAAGGAAGTGCAGCGGTTTCTTGGGTTTGCCAACTACTACCGGAGGTTTATCCGGGGCTTTGGTCAGGTAGCGGCTCCCATTACCTCACTGCTGAAGGGGGGGGCCGGTGCGACTGCAGTGGTCGGCTGAGGCGGACAGGGCTTTTGGTCACCTGAAGGCTCTGTTTACCTCGGCTCCCATGCTGGCTCATCCAGATCCCTCTTTAGCGTTCATAGTAGAGGTGGACGCGTCCGAGGCTGGGATAGGAACCGTGCTCTCTCAGCGCTCTGGGAACGCCACCAAAGCTCTGCCCCTGTGCTTTTCTTTCAAAGAAACTCAGCCCGGCGGAGGGAAACTATGATGTGGGGGACCGGGAGTTGTTGGCTGTAGTCAAGGCTCTGAAGGCGTGGAGACATTGGCTTGAGGGGGCTAAACGCCCTTTTCTCATCTGGACTGACCACCGTAATCTGGAGTACATCCAGGCGGCGAAGAGACTGAACCCTCGCCAGGCAAGGTGGGCCATGTTCTTTACCAGTTTTGTTTTCACCCTGTCCTACAGACCAGGTTCCCAGAACGCTAAGGCAGACGCACTGTCCAGGATGTATGACACAGAGGAGTGGTCCATAGATCACACTCCCATACTCCCGGCCTCTTGCCTTTTGGCACCGGTAGTGTGGGAGCTGGACGCGGACATCGAGCGGGCATTACGTACAGAGCCCACTCCCTCTGTGTCCAGCTGGGCGTCTGTACGTTTCGTCTGCTGTCCACGACCGGTTGATCTATTGGGCCCACACGTCACAATCCTCTGGTCATCCTGGCATCGGTCGGACAGTGCGCTGTCTTAGTGGGAAGTACTGGTGGTCCACCTTGGCCAAGGATGTGAGAGTTTATGTTTCCTCCTGCTCGGTGTGCGCCCAGTGCAAGGCTCCTAGGCGCCTGCCCAGAGGGAAGTTACAACCCCTACCCGTTCCACAACGGCCGTGGTCGCACCTGTCAGTGGACTTCCTGACTGATCTTCCTCCCTCAGAGGGTAACACCACGATCCTGGTTGTTGTGGATCGGTTTTCTAAGTCCTGCCGTCTCCTCCCTTTGCCCGGTCTCCCTACGGCCCTACAGACTGCGGAGGGCCTGTTCAAACACGTCTTCCGGCACTACGGGGTGCCTGAGGATATAGTCTCTGATCGGGGTCCCCAGTTCACGTCCAGGGTATGGAGGGCATTTATGGAGCATCTGGGGGTCTCGGTCAGCCTCACCTCAGGTTTTCACCCCGAGAGTAACGGGCAGGTGGAGAGAGTAAACCAGGATGTGGGTAGGTTTCTGCGGTCATATTGCCAGGACTGGCAGGGGGAGTGGGCGGCGTTCATCCCCTGGGCAGAGATGGCCCAAAACTCACTTCCGCCACTCCTCCACTAACCTCTCTCCCTTCCAGTGTGTACTGGGGTATCAGCCGGTTTTGGCACCTTGGCATCAGAGCCAGATCGAGGCTCCTGCGGTGGACGAATGGTTTAAGCGCTCAGAGGAGACCTGGGACGCCGCCCATGTGCACCTGCAACGGGCCGTGAAGCGGCAGGGAACTCTGAAAAAACGAGCTCAGACTGGGAAAAATCGTTTTGAATGGTTATCCAACTCAGAAACTCTGGCATCTTTCTCTTGCCTGAAAATCACCTCTTTTTATTTCTTCCCCAGTGTTCCCAGGTTACTGGTTTAACAGACACAATCACTGTCACCGTGCAATCCTTAGACTATACATTTCTGTGGAGATTTCTTATGGTTAAAAGCAGGCCTTGAATTGAGGTATGTGAGGATACAGGCCTAACACTTGTCATAGAGATGGGCAAAAAGCGTATGCTTCCCCTTGTTCGCTTGGCCTAGATTATTAACGATCTAGATTATATAAAAGGATCTAGGCTATAACAATGATTAACAACACTATTATTTCTGCATAGTCTACTAGTCTATCGAAGGTCTTGCTCAGCCTCAATATGGTTTCTTGGTAGACCTATAGGCTTATGAAACATTCACTTTATATAAAAAATGTTGTACCTCTTTTTACTCTCCCCAATTTTGTGATTACGATCTTGTCTCATCGCTGCAATGGGCTAGGGAGAGGCGAAGGTGGAGTCATGCATCCTCCGAAACATGACCCGTTTGATGTATTTGACACCGTTCCACATATTCCACTTCAGCCATTACCACGAGCCCGTCCTCCCCACTCAAGGTGCCACCAGCCTCCTGTGGTATTGGGTCTATCCATAGACCAAACAGTTTAACAGATACACTTTTCTATTCAGGGGAATGGCATTAAATAAGGCTATTAATTTCAGTGCAGATCATGATGAAGCCTGAACATTTTAGCTATATTTGTCAATGATTTAGCCCACAATCGCCTACAGATTTGACACACATGAAGACCTATATTTAATCTGGATTTGACACACATGAAGACCTATATTTAATCTGGATTTGACACACATGAATACCTTTATTTAATCTGGATTTGACACACGAAGCCCTATATTTAATCTGGATTTGACACACATGAAGACCTTTATTTAATCTGGATTTGACACACATGAAGACCTTTATTTAATCTGGATTTGACAAACAATAGCCTGACTAGCATCCTGACTTTTCCCCACAATATATTTGTTCCCAATTAGGCTAAATGTAGTCCTATTAATAAGCTTTTAATGTGTTCCTATTCATTTGCATAGGCTAACCATTGTGATAATGATATTTACTATCTTCAATCAAATTAATCAATCAAATTGATTTATAAAGTCCTTTTTACATCAGCCGATTATCAGAGTGCTATTCTGCTTTTTCTGAAAAAACAGGCATCACGGTAAAACACCCAAAAAATTGTTTTGATGCGTCCCCACATACATTAATGTTACTTACCTTACAGATCACAAAGTCAGCTAATTTCCATTCCATTCATATGCAAATACATTTGATTCATACATTGGCTTGTCTGTCATGTTGTTATTTTAAGTTGGCCATCCCTTATCTACACTGAAATAATATTATTTCAGTAGTCCTCTATTATGATTGAAAAAGAATCATAGCTCATTAGTACACCCTTGTGGTTGAATATATATTTAATGTAGGTCCTAGAATACAATGAATAATATTGAACTAACAAATACCATCAAGGGATATGTAACAATTTACAATAATAAACACCTTGTGAAACAGCTGTGAAAATCAACCTGGCAATTTTTAAGATTTAAATATATAAACGTTGATCTTTTTTTGGTACATGTGTGTCAATTTAGTTTCACCGATTTCTTTGTACACTCACATGGCAATCATAGACTGAAATACTGAATTCTGATGTGTGGAATAGAGAAGAGGTGGGTGCTGTGTGGGTGGGAGGTTCTGCCTGTCACTTGTTCTCAACAGGCAGTCAGTCTCGGAAGGGGGACTCGAAGAGGGAGACTGCGAAGTCCAGGCCCTGCTGCTCTTTTTGGTCTGAGTGTTTGCAGTCCTAGTGTTTTTAGCTCAGGATAGAGCAATAACTTTCTCAGCAGATAATGACAACATGACAATAACAGTAGTTGTAGATGATGTTATGAGAAGTTGGAGGGTGGTTGGTAATAGAAGTAATAGACAACAGGTATTTGTATTTATTATGGCTCCCCATTAGTTCCTGCCAAGGCAGCAGCTACTCTTCCTGGAGTGCAGCATCATTAAGGCAGGTATACATTTTAAAAACATTACAATACATTAATAACAGATTTCACAACATATTAAGTGTGTGCCCTCAGGTCTCTACTCTACTACCAATTATCTATAACAAAAAATCCATGTGTACATGTGTGTATGTTATTGTGTGTTTGTATGCATGTGTCTATGTTTGTGTTGCTTCACAGTCCGGAAAAAATCCACGTGTACATGTGTGTATAGTGTGTATGTTATTGTGTGTTTGTATGCATGTGTCTATGTTTGTGTTGCTTCACAGCCCCAGCTGTTCCATAAGGTGTATTTCTGTTTTTTAAATCTAATTTTACTGCTGGCATGAGTTACTTGATGTGGATAGAGTTCCATGTAGTCATGGCTCTATGTAGTACTGTGGACCTCCCATAGTCTGTTCTGGACTTGAATCCATGTCTGGGTTTTAGGCAGAACCGCTAGGTCCTGGAGCAGAGTAAAGAGAAGGGATTATGATGACATCCGAACTTTCTGTACTATTTTTCAACAACGTTTTAGATCCTCTTTGTTTTATTTTCTATGAACAAAGGCTCAGTTTAGTTCAAGTAATATATGTAAATATGTGATGTCACAATAAAATGTATTAAAGTGTTAATATTTGTACGAAAAATGGAAAGTAAACAAGCAAACACAGGTTACAGGTTGATCAGTTATGTACAGTTATTGAATGATTTAATTTAAATGTTTGATTAGACTTGCAATAATGTTAATGGCAGACAGAAAATATGGGATACCTGTCTCAAATGTTTTATGTTAGTGGGGTGGATGAGGGAGGTGAGGGATGAGCCCTGGAAAAGATAGGTGAGAGAGGTGAGATGTGATAGAAACTGCAGGAGGGTGTCATGATCACTGGAGTCACACACCTTAAAGTGAAGGTTAAGCGAAGGTTACTTAACGTGACCCAGTGGTTAGCCTTGAGATCGACTATTTGGAGAAACCCCTGGGCCAGTGTTGGTACTGCTAAATGGCATGGCGATGCCGCCCACCACGAGGAGGCAAATGTAGATAGTTATCATCTGAGATTTTTATATTCACCTTAACGGTTGGTGACCCCAGCTAGGGTCGAAAGAGCAGCAAGGTTTCCCAGGTCTCGCCTTCCTTTTGTCCTTCTTCCAAGCCAAGTCATTCACCTGGATGTCAAAGCTCTTGGTCCCCTTCTTGATTCTCCTCCGGTGGCTCTCCTTCTGTTTCTCCTGTGTCTTGTCCATGTTCAGTCTCATCTTGATTGACAATATAAATAAATGCAATTATAGTTAATATTATTACAAATACATCTCTGACATATCTCGTGGAGGGCCAGAAAATTAATTAACGGCAGACAATAATTTTTACCTGGTCAAAAACCACATCCTTCTCAGCCCATGCCTGAAGATGGTCCTCAAAGGTGTTCTGATCTGGTTCGACAACTTACACCACATCAGGTAGAGTTTCAGTGATCTTAAAGTACATTATACAAAAATAGCAATAGATAAACACTTAGTCAATCACACATTTTTAATACTACAGTATTTGTATTTGTATTTACTGTGGATCCCCATTAGCTGCTGCCAAGGCAGCAGCTACTCTTCCTGGAGTGCAGCATCATTAAGGCAGGTATACATCTTCCTGGGGTCCTTCAAAATTAAGGCAGTTGATACATTTTTTAAAACAATACAATATATTGACACATTTCACAACACACTGTGTGCCCTCAGGCCCCTACTCCACCACTACCACATATATATAGTACTAAATCCATGTGTGTGTATAGTGCGTATGTTATCGTGTGTGCGTATATATACTTGGATGTGTAGTGTCAGTGTTTGTTGCTGGCATGTCATCTCTAAGTTTGCTTATCTTGCCAATGAAAAAGTCATTAAAGTAGTTGGTAATATCAGTGGGCTTTGTGATGAATGAGCCATCTGATTCAATGAATGATCCAAAATTTGATCAAAAATTTCATTTAAGGTGCCCCAAAGCTTTTTACTATCATTCTTTATATAATTTATCTTTGTTTCTCAGTATAGTTTATTTTTATTTAGTTAAGACACATGATTTCTTAATTTGCAGTATGTTTGCCAATCAGTTGGGCTGCCGTATTTGCCATACCTTTTGCCTCTTCCCTCTCAACCATACAATTTTTTAATTCCTCATCAATCCACGGGGATTTAACAGTTTTTACAGTCATTGTCTTAATGGGCGCATGCTTATTAGTAACTGGACTAAGCAATGTCATAAATATGTCAAGTGCAGCGTCTGGTTGCTCCTCATTACACACCATACACCAGCAAATATTATTTACATCATCAACATATGAATCACTACAAAACATGAATCACAACAAACAAGTATATACAATAATTCTATATACAATTGCACTGTTTACCTCAGTAAACAGTTGCGGCTTCCGTCTGTACAGAAGGCGATACAGTGGATGCTCAACTAAAAGTTTTGAGATTATGCTGCGGAACAGAGGTCATTTGTGGTTTAGTATGGTACCCTGTGTCACTACTTCATTGCTCCAGACCAGCGCAAGGGGGAGATGACCCTTATGTTCACTAGGCTAAGCATGCCTCTCCTCATTGTCAATATGCCTTGTCCATTGCTGTTCTGGTTAGTGTTTATTGCCTTATTTCACAGTAGAGCCTCTAGCCCTGCTCAATATGCCTTATCCAACCCTTTAGTTCCACCTCCCACACATGCGATGACATCACCTGGTTTAAATCTTTCTAGAGACATTATCTCTTTCATCACCACTCAATGCCTAGGTTTACCTCCACTGTATTCACGTCCTACCATACCATTGTCTGTACATTATGCCTTTAATCTATTTTATCACCCCCTGAAACCTGTTATTTTTACTCTCTGTTCCGAACGTCCTAGACGACCAGTCATTATAGCCTTTAGCCGTATCCTTATCTTACTCCTCCTCTGTTCCTCTGGTGATATAGAGGTTAATCCAGGCCCTGCAGTGCCTAGCTCCACTCCTATTCCACAGGCCCTCTCATTTGTTGACTTCTGCAACCGTAAAAGCCTTGGTTTCATGCATGTCAACATTAGAAGCCTCCTCCCTAAGTTTGTTTTATTCACTGCCCTAGCACACTCTGCCAACCCGGATGTCCTAGCCGTGTCTGAATCCTGGCTTAGGAAGACCACCAGTAACACTGAAATTTCCATCCCTAACTATAACATCTTCAGACAAGATAGAACGGCCAAAGGCGGCGTTGCTATCTATTGCAGAGATAGCCTGCAGAGTTCTGTCTTGCTTTCCAGGTCTGTACCCAAACAATTTGAACTTTTACTTTTAAAAATCTGCCTTTCTAGAAACAAGTCTCTCATTGTTGCCGCTTGCTATAGACCACCCTCTGCCCCCAGCTGTGCTCTGGACACCATATGTGAACTGATTGCCCCCCATCTATCTTCAGAGTTCGTGCTGCTAGGTGACCTAAATTGGGACATGCTTAACACCCCGGCCATCCTACAATCTAAGCTTGATGCCCTCAACCTCACACAAATCATATTTGAACCTACTAGGTACAATCCCAAAGCCGTAAACACGGGAACCCTCATAGATGTAATCCTAACTAACTTGCCCTCCAAATACACCCTGCTGTTTTCAACCAAGATCTCAGTGATCACTGCCTCATTGCCTGCATCCGTAATGGGTTTGCAGTCAAACGATCTCCTCTCATTACTGTTAAACGTTCCTAAAACACTTCAGCGAGCAGGCCTTTCTAATTGACCTGGCCAGGGTATCCTGGAAGGATATTGACCTCATCCCGTCAGTAGAGGATGCCTGGTTATTCTTTAAAAGTGCCTTCCTCACCATCTTAAATAAGCATGCCCCATTCAAGAAATTTAGAACCAGGAATAGATATAGCCCTTGGTTCTCTCCAGACCTGACTGCCCTTGACCAGCGCAAAAACATCCTGTGGCGTTCTGCATTAGCATCGAACAGCCCCGTGATATGCAACTTTTCAGGGAAGTCAGGAACCAATATACGCTGGCAGTTAGGAAAGCCAAGGCTAGCTTTTTCAAGCAGAAATTTGCCTCCTGTAACACAAACTCCAAAAAGTTCTGGGACACTGTTAAGTCCATGGAGAATAAGAGCACCTCCTCCCAACTGCCCACTGCACTGAGGATAGGAAATACTGTCACCACCGATAAACCCACAATAATTGAGAATTTCAATAAGCATTTTTCTATGGCTGGCCATGCTTTCCACCTGGCTACCCCTACCCCGGTCAACAGCCCTGCACCCCCTCAGCAACTCGCCAAAGCCTCCCCACTTCTCCTTCTCCCAAATCCAGTCAGCTGATGTTCTAAAAGAGCTGCGAAATCTGGACCCTTACAAATCAGCCGGGCTAGACAATCTGGACCCTTTCTTTTTAAAATTATCTGCCGAAATTGTTGCAACCCCTATTACTAGCCTGTTTAACCTCTCTTTCGTGACGTCTGAGATTCCCAAAGACTGGAAAGCAGCTGCGGTCATCCCCTCTTCAAAGGGGAGACACTCTTGACCCAAACTGTTATAGGCCTATATCCATCCTTCCCTGCCTTTCTAAGGTCTTTGAAAGCCAAGTTAACAAACAAATTACCGACCATTTCGAATCCCACCGCACCTTCTCCGCTATGCAATCTGGTTTCAGGGCTGGTCATGGGTGCACCTCAGCCACGCTCAAGGTCCTAAATGACATCATAACCGCCATCGACAAGAGACATTATTGTGCAGCCGTTTTCATTGATCTGGCCAAGGCTTTCGACTCTGTCAATCACCGCATCCTTATCGGCAGACTCGACAGCATTGGTTTCTCAAATGACTGCCTCGCATGGTTCACCAATTACTTCTCCGACAGAGTTCAGTGTGTCAAATCAGAGGGCCTGTTGTCCTGGCCTCTGGCAGTCTCCATGGGGGTGCCACAGGGTTCAATTCTTGGGCCGACTCTTTTCTCTGTATACATCAATGATGTCGCTCTTGCTGCAGGTGAGTCTCTGATTCACCTCTATGCAGACGACACCATTCTGTATACTTCTGGCCCTCTTTGGACACTGTGTTAACTACCCTCCAGACGAGCTTCAATGCCATACAACTCTCCTTCCGTGGCCTACAACTGCTCTTAAACGCAAGTAAAACTAAATGCATGCTCTTCAACCGATCGCTACCCGCACCTGTCCCCCCGTCTAGCATTACTACTCTGGACGGTTCTGTCTTAGATTACGTGGAAAACTACAAATACCTAGGTGTCTGGTTAGACTGTAAACTCTCCTTCCAGACTCACATCAAACATCTCCAATCTAAAATTAAATCTAGAATTGGCTTCCTATTTCGCAACAAAGCTTCCTTCACTCATGCTGCCAAACTTACCCTCGTAAAACTGACCATCCTACCGATCCTCGACTTCGGTGATGTAATTTACAAAATAGCCTCCAATACTCTACTCAACAAACTGGATGCAGTCTATCACAGTGCCATCCGCTTTGTTACCAAAGCCCCATATACCACCCACCACTGCGACCTGTACACTCTCGTAGGCTGGCCTTCACTTTACACTCGCCGCCATATCCACTGGCTCCTGGTCATTTACAAGTCCCTGCTAGGTAAAGTCCCGCCTTATCTCAGCTCGCTGGTCACCTTAGCAGCACCAACCCGTAGCACACGCTCCAGCAGGTATATCTCACTGGTCACCCCCAAAGCCAATTCCTCCTTTGGTCGCCTCTCCTTCCAGTTCTCTGCTGCCAATGACTGGAACGAACTTCAAAAATCTCTGAAACTGGAGACACTTATCTCCCTCAACAGCTTTAAGCACCAGCTGTCAGAGCAGTGTACAGACCACTGTACCTGTTTATAGCCCATCTGTAAATAGCCCAACCAACTACCTCATCCCCTACCGTATTTATTTATTTATCTTGTTCCTTTGCACCCCAGTTTTTCTACATTGCACATTCATCTACTGCACAGTTTTCTTTTACCATTCCAGTGTTAAATTGCTATATTGTAATTACTCTGCCACCATGGCCTATTTATTGTCTTACCTTCCTTATCCTACCTCATTTGCACTCTTTGTATATAGATTTCTTTTTTTTCCTACTGTATTATTGACTGTATGTTTGTTTTATTCCATGTGTAACTCTGTGTTGTTGTGTGTCGAACTGCTTTGCTTTATCTTGGCCAGGTCGCAGTTGTAAATGAGAACTTGTTCTCAACTTGCCTACCTGGTTAAATAAAGGTGAAATAAAAAAAAAAAAAAAAAAAAAAAAAAAATAGAGCACTGATTATGATTTTGGGTCCCAAGGTGCTTGTTTTTTTGTTTCTAGTATTACTTACTATAACTGTTGTTACACTAAGGTTTTTATTTTAAGAGAAACAATAATGTTCAATTATATTCTATGATATTCTTCAAATATATGTGTTGACTGAATTTAAGCAAGTGATGTTTGCTAAATAATCAAGTTGATGGCGCAGACATATAGCCTCGGCACCTACATACAGTGGGGAAAAAAAAAAAGTATTTAGTCAGCCACCAATTGTGCAAGTTCTCTCACTTAAAAAGATGAGAGAGGCCTGTAATTTTCATCATAGGTACACTTCAACTATGACAGACAAAATGAGGAAAAAAAATCCAGAAAATCACATTGTAGGATTTTTAATGAATTTATTTGCAAATTATGGTGGAAAATAAGTATTTGGTCAATAACAAAAGTTTATCTCAATACTTTGTTATATACCCTTTGTTGGCAATGACAGAGGTCAAACGTTTTCTGTAAGTCTTCACAAGGTTTTCACACACTGTTGCTGGTATTTTGGCCCATTCCTCCATGCAGATCTCCTCTAGAGCAGTGATGTTTTGGGGCTGTCGCTGGGCAACACGGACTTTCAAAGATTTTCTATGGGGTTGAGATCTGGAGACTGGCTAGGCCACTCCAGGACCTTGAAATGCTTCTTATGAAGCCACTCCTTCGTTGCCGGGCGGTGTGTTTGGGATCATTGTCATGCTGAAAGACCCAGCCACGTTTCATCTTCAATGCCCTTGCTGATGGAAGGAGGTTTTCACTCAAAATCCCACGATACATGGCCCCATTCATTCTTTCCTTTACACGGATCAGTCGTCCTGGTCCCTGTGCAGAAAAACAGCCCCAAAGCATGATGTTTCCACCCCCATGCTTCACAGTAGGTATGGTGTTCTTTGGATGCAACTCAGCATTCTTTGTCCTCCAAACACGACGAGTTGAGTTTTTACCAAAAAGTTATATTTTGGTTTCATCTGACATTCTCCCAATCCTCATCTGGATCATCCAAATGCTCTCTAGCAAACTTTAGACGGGCCTGAACATGTACTGGCTTAAGCAGGGGGACACGTCTGGCACTGCAGGATTTGAGTCCCTGGCGGCGTAGTGTGTTACTGATGGTAGGCTTTGTTACTTTGGTCCCAGCTCTCTGCAGGTCATTCACTAGGTCCCCCGTGTGGTTCTGGGATTTTTGCTCACCGTTCTTGTGATCATTTTGACCCCACGGGTGAGATTTTGCGTGGAGCCCCAGATCGAGGAAGATTATCAGTGGTCTTGTATGTCTTCCATTTCCTAATAATTGCTCCCACAGTTGATTTCTTCAAACCAAGCTGCTTACCTATTGCAGATTCAGTCTTCCGAACCTGGTGCAGGTCTACAATTTAGTTTCTGGTGTCCTTTGACAGCTCTTTGGTCTTGGCCATAGTGGAGTTTGGAGTGTGACTGTTTGAGGTTGTGGACAGGTGTCTTTTATACTGATAACAAGTTCAAACAGGTGCCATTAATACAGGTAATGAGTGGAGGACAGAGGAGCCTCTTAAAGAAGAAGTTACAGGTCTGTGAGAGCCAGAAATCTTGCTTGTTTGTATGTGACCAAATACTTATTTTCCACCATAATTTGCAAATAAATTCATAAAAAATCCTACAATGTGATTTTCTGGATTTTTTTTCCTCATTTTGTCTGTCATAGTTGAAGTGTACCTATGATGAAAATTACAGGCCTCTCTCATCTTTTTAAGTGAGAGAACTTGCACAATTGGTGGCTGACTAAATACTTTTTTTCCCCACTGTAAATCTGAGTGACTCATTCATGTATGACTTTGGATCAAAATAAATAAGTACCAACATTCTTTCTGGTAGTCTTTAATAAATAATTGTTTTGGTTATCCTGACCTGGGCACCATGTATTATAATAGTCCATTATGGGCTATTAGCAGGACAATAGACTCTTGCCAACACCTTGCTGTATTTTGGTACTTTGTGCAAGGCAATTGATCAGCATAAAACATTTTGTGGATGGGGCCTCCCGAGTGGCGCAGCGGTCTAAGACATTGCATCGCAATGCAAACTGCGGTGCTACATACGCTGGCTTTTGGTTTCTCTCCCTCTAAAAACAGAAATAAATCATTCTAAATAACAAACTGCCTTTATTTACAAATTAGTAAAATTAGTAATTAGTCTCACCCCATGTTCAAGAACAGCCCTTTTCTCGCTCACTTTAGGTTATTTGAAAGCAAAATAATCTCCAAAATATCTTTATTTTTTGAACAAGCCATAGAAAGTTGGTTGCAATTTCAGTTTAATCCACCAGAAAAGACAGAACAAATAATACAAAAAAAATTGGGGTTAAACTCAAATATACTAATTGATAAAAAAAACTTTATTGGCTGTACTAGATTTTCCTTGCTCCTGAAAGCCCTAATCTGATCACTTAAAAAAAAATTATAGTAATATTTCACCTTTATTTAACCAGGTAGGTCAGTTGAGAACAAGTCCTCATTCACAACTGTGACCTGGCCATGATAAAGCAAAGCAGTGCGACACAAACAACACAGAGTTACACATGGGATAAACAAACGTACAGTTAATAACACAAATAAAAAATCTAAATACAGTGTGTGCAAATGAAGTAAGATTAGGGAGGTAAGGCAATAAATAGGCCATAGTGGTGAAATAATTACAATTTAGCAATTAAACACTGGAGTGATAGATGTGCAGAAGATGAATGTGCAAGTAGAGATACTGGGGTGCAAAGGAGAAAAAAAAAAATAACAATATGGGGATGAGGTAGTTGGGTGGGCTATTTACAGATGGGCTGTGTACAAGTGCAATGATCGGTAACCTGCTCTGACAGCTGATGCTTAAAGTTAGTGAGTTAGAATTAAGACTCCAGTTTCAGTGATTTTGGCAATTCGTGCCAGTCATTGGCAGCAGAGAACTGGAAGGAAACGCGGCCAAAGGAGGAGTTGGCTTTGGGGATGACCAGTGAAATTTACCTGCTGGAGCGCGTGCTATGGGTGGGTGCTGCTATGGTGACCAGTGAGCTGAGATAAGGCGGGGCTTTACATAGCAAAGACTTATTGATGACCTGGAGCCAGTGGGCTTGGTGACAAATATGAAGCGAGGGCCAGCCAACGAGAGTATACACAAATTTTAGATCCCAAGCGGTCTTTATTTTCATACTGTATGCTCTCACTCTCATCACTATCTCCTTTGCCATTGCAACATTGACACAGAGGGGCATATCACACTCATGTCTGTTCTTGGTACACACACACACACACACACACACACACACACACACACACACACACACACACACACACACACACACACACACACACACACACACACACACACACACACACACACACACACACACACACACACACACACACAACTGTTGCATCTTGTTTACATTCCTCAGATTTTCGGCATCCAGCTAAGGCCTTGGATGGGCACAGAGGTATGTACAGTCCTTTTCAGTGTGGTGGCAAATTAGAAGAGGATGTGGTTGCTTGTTGAGGGAGAGAAGTGGAGGTGGTGGATAGAACAGTTGCAGTGACACTGATTGGTTTCTCTGGCTCCTCACTTCTTGACCAAAAGAAAGATAGATTTAGAAATGAGTTCGACATTGCCATAGTTCAACAGCTGAAAAGCCTTCAATAACATGCTCCCAGAGATAGCAAGACATTCAGTATTCACTGAAGGAAGTAGCCAACCCATCTCCACTTACGATTTCATTCATCAATGAAATAAATTATACTATAGCACATTCAATGACACTATTATTGTAGACTATAGGCTACCCCTGTATCTACCTTGTATAATATCGCAAGACATTCAGTGTTCACTGAATGAAGTAGCATATCCATCCACATTTACAATCTAATGTATCAATTAGATAAATAATATTAGCACTTACAGTACAGTTAGATTATTGTAGAATAGGCTGCTACTGTATCCACAGTATATTAAGATACCGTTATGATTTGACAGGCATGATTTTAGGTCTTAGATCGAAGTTGTATGTTGTACCTCGTTTCCCTTCTTCAGTGAGAAGTAGTTCTGCATCCCCCATTCAATTCAGTTTGAGTGTGAACGTGTAGGCCTAGTGACAGAGGAAAAATAAACCCGTAGCTCCAGCACACAATGGCATGTATGGGTTGTCTATTAAAATGTAACATATGTACAGTATATATCCTATAGTACAATGGCATGTAAGGTTGTACATTACAATGTAAAATATGTATACATCCTATAGCACCATGTACATTTTCATTTACAATTTAATTCGCCATGAAATAAATAATACTAGTACATCAAATTATGTTATTATTGTACACTAGCCTACTCTGCTATCGACACAGTAAATAATATTGCCTACGTGCTTTCGACAATACGTTATCAACTCGTTATCAACAAAAAGCCCTTATTTTCAAATAAACCAAATTTGCTTTATCAACACAGTAAATATAGCCTACTTGATCCTCAATCTGATAAAGTACATCTTCAAAAACAAGGACATTTCTAAGTAACCCCAAACTTTTGACGGTAGTGTATAAGAAATTTATTAGCACTATGCACCTCTGTTAAAGAGTTGTGTCTATTTGTCTGAGTTCCAAATGACACCCTAATCCCAATATATTGCACTACTTTTGACCAGGGCCCAGTAGTGCACTATATAGGGAATAGAGTTGCATTTGGGACTCACACTTAGTGTGTCAGTGAGGGTCTCTGTGTCTTTTCTCACATTTCACTTCAGTGTTGTGCTCCTCTGTCTCCACATTATGCTGCTGTTGTTGTTGTACTAAATGTTTAGAGATTAAATGTTCTATGAGTTTGTTATAGCGGTTGGCTTCATGTAATCTCTGTGTCTGTGTGTTTTCTGTGACTATTAGCCTAACTCAAGTCTATGCCATTTTAAATATATGGAGCTCAGAGTACCTTTGATTGAACTCAAACGTGGAAGGTAATGGTTACATATTGTCAGTCTCAGTGGTTAGAAAACAATATCTAAGTCATTCTTAAACAGGAGAGAGAGAGAGCCTGCATTTTATAACTATAGAAGTCATTTAAAATAGTTTATATAAAATGATTCAGGCCAACAAATCTTATTACTGTACCCATGTATTAATGGTTTTCTGTTTGAGACTCCTATAACCCTTGTCATAGTGTAAAAGTCTTGGCCCTTGGGTTGTGTTTATCTCTTTACAGATCCTGCTCTGATGTTCCTGGATAGAATAGCAGAAGAGCTTGGGCTGTCCATGAATACAATTTAGGTGTGTGTGGTTAGATGTTCCCTGCTTCGACATTCAATTCTTCACACATTAGAGCTCACATGTCAACTCTCTCTGTCTCTGTCCTCTTCACAACTGTCCATAGGTCTGCCCCAGCAGAGTTGTGTCTATCATGATCTGAGAGGGGACCAACCCTGCTCTGAAGACCATCCTGCTCAACTCACACACTGACGGTGTGCCTGTTTACCAGGTAAAGACCCGGTCAACGTTCAGCAGCCCAGATGCAAGATGCAACATTTACGCACAAGGGATGCAGGACATGGAGTGTGTCACCATACAGTGAGTGTGACATCATCACCACCCTGTTGGGATATTCTAGCGTAAGACAACAGGTCAAAACTCCTATTCTGTTAACTTTTCCCAAATTCCTTGATTTTCCAGAAATCCCAGTGGGAATATTCTTGAAATAAGGAGGAATCTGGAATCTTCCAACCAGGATTTCTGAGAATTTTAGGAAAGTTACCAGAATTGTAATCTAATTTCTATGTTACCAGAGTCCTTTACATCTCCAAGTTCTTGTATACCTCATAACCAAAAAGGCAACTGCTTGATGTCTCCCATAGGTACGTATATCCAGGACATCAGAAGACTTAAAGGAGAGGGAAGGAAGTTTACATGCACAATCCACCTAATGTTTGTGCCAGGTAGGATGATCGGTCATTGGCTAAGACAGGCTTCTCAGAATGTAATACTGTGGTGACACTGTAATAATGTGGGATGCATCCCGAATGGCATCCTATTCCCTATCTAGTGCATCCTATACAGTGCATTCGGAAAGTATTCAGACCCCTTGACTTTTTCCACATTTTGTTACGTTACAGCCTTGTTCCAAAATTGATTAAATTAAGTTTTCATCATAAATCTACACATAATACCCCATAATGACAAAGCGAAAACGGTTTTACGAAATGTTAGCAAATGTATTAAAAATAAAGCCAGAAATACCTTATTTACATAAGTATTCAGACCCTTTGCTATGAGACTTGACATTGAGCTCAGGTGCATCCTGTTTCCATTGATCATCCTTGAGATGTTTCTACAACTTGATTGGAGTCCACCTATTTTAAATTCTATTGACTGGACATGATTTGGAAAGGCACACGTCTGTCTATATAAGGTCCCACAGTTGACAGTGCATGTCACAGCAAAAACCAAGCCATGAGGTCGAAGGAATTGTCCGTAGAGCTCCGAGACAGGATTGTGTCGAGCACAGATCCTGGGAAGGGTACCAAAACATTTATGCAGCAGTGAAGGTCCCCAAGAACACAGTACAGTGATCTCCATCATTCTTAAATGGAAGAAGTTTGGAACTACCAAGCCTCTTCCTAGAGCTGGCCGCCCTGCCAAACTGAGCAATCAGGCGAGAAGGGCATTGGTCAGTGAGGTGACCAAGAACCCGATGGTCAGAGTTCCTCTGTGGAGATGAGAGAACCTTCCAGAAGGACAACCATCTCTGCAGCACTACACCAATCAGGCCTTTATGGTAGAGTGGCCAGACGGAAGCCACTCCTCAGTAAAAGGCACATGACAGCCCGCTTGGAGTTTGCACACAGGCACCTAAAAGACTCAGACCATGAGAAACAAGATTCTCTGGTCTGATGAAACCAAGATTGAACTCTTTGGCCTGAATGCCAAGCGTCACGTCTGGGGGAAACCTGGCGAAATTCCTACGGTGAAGCATGGTGGTGGCAGCGTCATGCTGTGGGATATTTTTCAGCGGCAGGGACTGGGAGACTAGTCAGGATTGAGGGGAAGATGAATGGAGCAAAGTACAGAGAGATCCTTGATGAAAACCTGCTCCAGAGCACTCAGGACCTCAGACTGGGGCGAAGGTTCACCTTCCAACAGGACAACGACCCTAAGCATACAGCCAACACAGTGCAATAGTGGCTTCGGGACAAGTCTCTGAATGTCCTTGAGTGGCCCAGCCAGGGCCCAGACTTGAACCCGATCAAACATCTCTGGAGAGATCTGAAAATAGCTGTGCAGCGACGCCCCCCATTCAACCTAACAGAGCTTGAGAGGATCGGCAGAAAAGAATGAGAGAAACTCCCCAAATACAGGTGTGCCAAGCTTGTAGCGTCATATCCAAGAAGACTCGTGGCTGTAATCGCTGCCAAAGTGCAAACAAAGTATTGAGTAAATGTGATATTGTTTTATTTTTAATTTTTTTGCAAACGTTTCTAACCTGTTTTTGCTTCGTCATTATGGCCACTCTTGGTGACATCACCACCATCAACATGACCATGGTGAAAGTAGGCGTGGCCTACAACGTCATCCCTGCCGAGATGGATGTCAGCTTCGACTTGAGAATCCCGCCCACTGCCAATCTTCAGGTGTGTGCTTCATTAGAGCGGTGAGTTAGAGCAGTGGCACAGGAAATGTCTGAACCCTAACAACGTCTCACTTTCAAACACTTTAAGAAATGCATATATTTTGTTGTTCTAGAAGCTTGCGCTTCAAAGTTATGTCAGTTTGTGTTGTTCCTTTTACCAGCTCATGGAAACAATGTGTTTGATGTATTTGATACCATTCCACTGATCCCACTCCAGCCATTTCCACGAGCCAGTCCTCACCAATTAAGGTGGCACCAACCTCCTGTGCTAGAGACAAACCACTGTGAGCTAAATGTGGTTCTCCATATAAATGCATCTATCCTGAGATTGTTAAGATATTTACAATAGTAGATGGTCCACACTCCAAAAACGGAAGTGTTCAGTTACTTCATGCTGTTTTATTCGTATAAATCAAAAAAACATATTTATTATCGTATAAATCAAAAAAACATAGTTATTATATCAATATTTGCTCATAAAAATGCTTCCACAGCCATTTCTCACATAATACATTTTACAGACACAAAAAGATCCCACCTTCTCTAGCGTATTTTTTACATAATTTTTTTTTTGCGTTTTGTCAACATTTGGAATGTTGACATCATCCCCTCTGTTTCTATCAGGCCTGTCGTGACATGCTTTATCCAACATGTAACAAATTTGCAGTTTCAATCAGGCCTGTCATGACATATTTTATCCAACATGTACTTTACTCGTGTAAAAAGGTTGGATGGAAACCTGGTTTCTGTGTCAGATATTTGGTGGCAATGCTTCTTTCAAATAAAGTGGATATCTAAAGATCATGTTTGTGTTACTCTTGGTTGGTCTCCCTGCCATCGGCTTCTCCCCAATGAATCGGACCCTAATCCTGCTGCACAACCACAACGAATATCTAAATGAGCAGGTCTTCCTTAAAGGCATTCAGGTGTATGAGAAACTGGTGCCAGCTTTGGCCAACGTGCCTGCTCTGCTTTGTGATGCCTTGAGCAGTGATTCTTAACTGGTGTGTGACCCAAATATGATTGGATTTTGTGGATTTTTTGTTGTTATTGGGCGATTTGAGTGTTGGGTCACGGCTGAGGCAACCCAGTTAAATTTGGATCCCTAAACAAAACCAGTTTAGAAAGCACTGGCGTAGAGGACAACACCTTGGCTACATCGCTTCCTGTTTCCAGGAACCTCCCTTTGCCACATGTCAATCTGATCTGACACCTCTCACACAGATCACACTAATCTTGAATAATCCAGATTGTTTTGAATAATCCAGAAAGCAACACCAAAGAATCAGATGAGATTACTCCATCCATATAGTTTAGGATAGTCACTATGCCTTCTGTATGCATAAAATCTCATTATTTTCTCTGACAGTACAGTCATGGCCAAAGGTTTTGAGAATTACACAAATATTAAATTCCACAAAGTTTGCTGCTTCAGTGTCTTTAGATATTTTTGTCAGATGTTACTATGGAATACTGAAGTATAATTACAAGCATTTCATAAGTGTCAAAGGCTTTTATTGACAATTACATGAAGTTGATGCAAAGAGTCAATATTTGCAGTGTTGACCCTTCTTTTTTCAAGACCTCTGCAATCTGCCCTGGCATGCTGTCAATTAACTTCTGGGCCACATCCTGACTGATGGCAGCCCATTCGTGCATAATCAATGCTTGGAGTTTGTCCGAATTTGTGGGGTTTTTGTTTGTCCACCCGCCTCTTGAGGATTGACCACAAGTTCTCAATGGGATTAAGGTCTGGGGAGTTTCCTGGCCATGGACCCAAAATATCTGTTTTGTTCCCAGAGCCACTTAGTTATCCTTTTTTGCCTTATGGCAAGGTGCTCCATCATGCTGGAAAAGGCATTGTTCGTCACTAAACTGTTCCTGGATGGTTGGGAAAAGTTGCTCTCTGAGGATGTGTTGGTACCATTCTTTATTCATGGCTGTGTTCCTAGGCAAAATTGTGAGTGAGCCCACTCCCTTGGCTGAAAAGCAACTCCACACATGAATGGTCTCAGGATGCTTTACTGTTGGCATGACACAGGACTGATGGTAGCGCTCACCTTGTCTTCTCCGGACAAGCTTTTTTCCGGATGCCCCAAACAATGACTTTACCCCAGTCCTCAGCAGTCCAATCCCTGTACCTTTTGCAGAATATCAGTCTGTCCCTGATGTTTTTCCTGGAGAGAAGTGGCTTTTTTGCTGCCCTTCTTGACACCAGGCCATCCTCCAAATGTCTTCGCCTCACTGTGCGTGCAGATGCACTCACACCTGCCTGCTGCCATTCCTGAGCAAGCTCTGTACTGTGGTGCCCCGATCACGCAGCTAAATTTAGGAGACGGTCCTTTAGGAGACGGTCCTTTAGGAGACGGTCCTTTAAGAGACGGTCCTTTAGGAGACGGTCCTTTAGGAGACGGTCCTTTAAGAGATGGTCCTTTATGAGGACAGTCCTGGCGCTTGCTGGACTTTCTTGGGCGCCCTGAAGCCTTCTTCACAACAATTGAACCGCTCTCCTTGAAGTTTTTGATGTTTCAATAAATGGTTGATTTAGGTGCAATCTTACTGGAAGCAATATCCTTGCCTGTGAAGCCCTTTTTGTGCAAATCAATGATGATGGCACGTGTGTCCTTGCAGGTAACCATGGTTGACAGGGAAGAACAATGATTCCAAGCACCACCCTCCTTTTGAAGCTTCCAGTCTGTTAATTGAACTCAATCAGCATGACAGAGTGATCTCCAGTCTTGTCCTCGTCAACACTCACACCTGTGTTAACAAGAGAATCACTGACATGATGTCAGCTGGTCTTTTTGTGGCAGGGCTGAAATGCAGTGGAAATGTTTTTTGTGGATTCAGCTCATTTGCATGGCAAATCCTCACTGAATAGCCCCCAACCACACCATATCCTTACTGAATAGCCCCCAACCACACCGTATCCTTACTGAACAGCCCCCAACCACACCATATCCTTACTGAATAGCCCCCAACCACACCATATCCTTACTGAACAACCCCCAACCACACTGTATCCTTACTGAACAGGCACCAACCACACCATATCCTTACTGAAGAGGCACCAACCACACCATATCCTTACTGAAGAGGCACCAACCACACCATATCCTTACTGAAGAGGCACCAACCACACCATATCCTTACTAACAACCCCCAACCACACTATATCCTTACTGAATAGGCACCAGCCACACAAGACTGAAGTGACGCCATGTTAATGTTAATACATACATTTCATAAACTACTTGAAACCACAAATTCACATAATTATTTTTTACATTTTATTTAGCAGATGTTAATGTTAGTGTACTGAAATGCTTGTGCTTCTAGTTCCAACCATGCAGCAATATCTAATAAGTAATCTAACAATTTCACAACAACTACCTTGTACACACAAGTGTAAAGGAATAAATACGAGTATGTACATATAAATATATGGATGAGCGATGGCCGAACGGCATAGGCAAGATGCAGTAGATGGTATAGAGTACAGTATATACATATGAGATGTGTAATGTAGGGTATGTAAACATTATATAAAGTGGCATTGTTTAAAGTGGCTAGTGATACATTTATTGCATCCAATTTTTTATTATTAAAGTGGCTAGAGATTTGAGTCAGTATGTTGGCTACAGACACTCAGTGTTAGTGATGGCTGTTTAACAGTCTGATGGCCTTGAGATAGAAGCTGTTTTTCAGTCTCTCGGTCCCAGCTTTGATGCACCTGTACTGACCTCGCCTTCTGGATGATAGCGGGGTGAACAGGCAGTGGCTCGGGTGGTTGTTGTCCTTGATGAGCTTTTTGGCCTTCCTTTGACATCGGGTGGTGTAGGTGTCTTGGAGGGCAGTTAGTTTACCCCTGGTGATGCGTTGTGCGGACCTCACTACCCTCTGGAGAGCCTTACGGTTGTGGGCGGAGCAGTTGCCGTACCATTTGTTAGCAAGTGTATCGGTGATGTTGTACCCATAGCAACTATTAAAACCTTCCCCAACCAGAAACCGTGGATTGATGGCAACATTCACACAAAACTGAAAGCGCGAAACACTGCTTTTAACCAGGGTGAGGCGCCCGGAAACATGACTGAATACAAACAGTGTAGCTATTCCCCCCGCAAGGCAATCAAACAAGCTAAGTGTCAGTATAGAGACAAAGTAGAGTCACAATTCAACGGCTCAGACACGAGAGGAATGTGGCAGGGTCTACAGTCAATCACGGACTACAAAAAGAAAACCAGCCCCGTCGCGGACCACGATGTCGCTTTGAGGACAATACAGTGCCACCGACACGGCCCGCTACCAAAACCTGCAGGCTCACCTTCACCGCAGCCAACATGAGTAAAACATTTAAGCGTGTTAACCCTCGCAAGGCTGCCGGCCCAGATGGCATCCCTGGCCGTGTCCGCAGAGCATGCGCAGACCAGCTGGCTGGTATGTTTACGGACATATTTAGTAAATCCTTATCCCAGTCTGCTGTTCCCACATGCTTCAAGAGGGCCACCATTGTTCCTGTTCCAAAGAAAGCTAAGGTAACTGAGCTAAATGACTATCGCACCGTAGCACTCACTTCCGTCTTCATTAAGTGATTTGAGAGACTAGTCAAGGATCATATCACCTCCATCCTACCAGACACCCTAGACCCACTCCAATTTGCTTACCGTTCCAATAGGTCCACAGACGACACAATCACAATCACACTGCACACTGCCCTAACCCATCTGGACAAGAGGAATACCTATGTAAGAATGCTGTTCATCGACTACAGCTCAGCATTTAACACCATAGTAACAAATGTATCACTAGCCACTTTAAACAATTTTGTGTATAATATTTACATATCCGACATTACTCATATCAAATGTATACACTGTACTCTATACCATCTACTGAATCTTGCCTATGCTGTTCGGCCATCGACTCAAATCTCTAGCCACTTTAATAATTAAAAAGTGGATGCAATAAATGTATCACTAGCCACTTTAAACAATGCCATTTATATAATGTTTACATATCCTACACTACTCATCTCACATGTATATACTGTCCTATATACCATCTACTGCATCTTGCCTATGCCAGTCAGCCATCGCTCATCCATATATTTATATGTACATACTCGTATTCAATCCTTTACAATAGTGTGTATAAAGTAGTTGTTGTGAAATTGTTAGATTACTTGTTAGATACTACTGCATGGTTGGAACTAGAAGCACAAGCATTTCGCTACACTCGCATTAACATCTGCTAACCATGTGTATGTGACAAATAACATTTTATTTTATTTTATTTGACCAGGCGGGGATAGAGGTCATAGGAACAGTCATTGGCAACAGTAAGAGCATCACTTGCCACAAGTATAGTAGGCTCACTATGAAAGTAATGGCAAAGATTTGAAACATTTATGATCCAAATTGAGTTTAATTTGTGAGTAGAAGCTACAGAATTCTTAGAATAATGAGTGATGGTTTGAATTCCCATTTATAGTGTTTCACAGTATAGTGAAATTATAGTATAGTACAGTATAGTGTTTCACTTTTGCATTCAAAGGTCAGGTTAATTATTGTGATTTTGGTTTGAGCTAAAAAAAAAAATAAAGATGGCGTCAATACAGTGAATTATTAGGCATAAGCCAAAGAGTTAGAGGCTAGAGAATGATGAGGAAGCATGACTAAGAAAAGGTTGTTTCTTTTTCTCCCAAATAACGTCTGAGACTGTAGTATTGTCATAGTGAGAGACATATTATTCTCAATATGCTGGAGTGGATCTCCATGATACTTGTGTGATAAATGTTGAGACTGAGGGAACATCACCAGAGGTCATAGGAAGGTTAAGGTCTGGTTGATATGACCGACATTACACTCTATTCACGGTCCTGCTGACTTGACAATGTTCCCTGCCTCAATGCACAAAACCAAAGTACTATTATTCAAATCAAATCAAAGTTTATTTGTCACGTGCGTCGAATACAACCTTACAGTGAAATGCTTACTTACAGGCTCTAACCAACAGTGCAAAAAAGGAATAGGTGAACAATAGGTAAGTAAAGAAATAAAAACAACAGTATATACAGTAGTGAGGCTGTAAAAGTAGCGAGGCTATAAAAGTAGCGAGGCTACATACAGACACAGGTTAGTCAGGCTGATTGAGGTAGTATATGTACATGTAGTTATGGTTAAAGTGACTATGCATATATGATGAACAGAGAGTAGCAGTAGCGTAAAAAAGGGGTTGGTGGCTGGTGGGACACAATGCAGATAAATAGCCCAGTTAGCCAATGTGCAGGAGCGCTGGTTGGTCGGTCCAATTGAGGTAGTATGTACATGAAAGTATAGTTAAAGTGACTATGCATATTACCTGGCACAAGGCCAGTGCTCAACTAAGCAATGCATGTCAATGACTGTTCTTGTTTTTCACGCTTTAAGAATACCGGTAGTAGAGAAGGGACATAATTTATTTGACATTTTGTCCAGTTGGTAAAGCTACATAGGCAAGTCCCCCACGCACAGTGAATTATCCAAGCAGCTCCAGCTCTTACACAGTACAGGAGGAAATACAGTAGGGAGCTGCATTGCATAACAAGTTTCCTTTTAATCACTACATCACCACATGAAAATGAACAACAATAACATAAATAGTCATAGTAAATCACAATTTAGATTTCAATCTTTTTTTTAATTTGTTACTGCCAATACATGTTTAAAGCATTTATATGGAGAAAAAAATGCCATGAAAATTGGGGTCAGAATTTATATTTTTGTGTTTGTGAATTAATTAAATATATACCAATAAGACTAAAGACATTGACAATGCATTTGAAGTCTAGTTCATCTATGAAATTGAGCATTTGTATAACATAATGTATGTTCAAAGTTGTCCTTTTCATGCGTGAGATATTTGAGATACACTAGCTCGTGCCTGAGCGTCGGATGTTGCTGATGTTAATGAGAGTAGTGCAGTGTAGGCAAACGAATGACTCAGCGGTATCTTGGCAGGAGCGTCAATAAACCGCTAAAGGCTAGTCCACTCTCCGCAATGCTTGCTTTACTGTCGAAATGAGCAGAGCAACCCAGATAAAAAATCGAAAGGCAATTGAATAATACAGTTTTGGGATCTTCATTCATAAATGGTCTTTTTGCGGGTGGTCGGTGACCGTACACGCATCGTATTTCTGACGTGAGCATATTTATCACAGAGCGTAGGCTAATTTCTTGCTATGGTGCGACTACTCTGACAAACAAGGAACGTGCGATAAAACAGAAGATGTTGGACTGTGGCTTCTGTCATATCACACAATACATGATGGAATCACGTACAAACAAGAGCTTAACTTTGTGTTACACATGGGGGCATCGGAGATTGTTTTTAAAGAAATAGCTGTGAAATGGTTGTTTCCCCAGGAGATTGTTTCTAAATGCATAGCTGTAAAATCCTGTTTCGAAAAACGTTCCTGATAATTTGGTCAATATATCCCGTTCACACCTTAAATACCAATATTTCTGTATTACTTTAAATTGTTAATCTAACTCTTAACAGTTCAGAAAGTAATAAGGTATAAGGACTGTGAGAAAGTTAGTTCTGGGGTGCGTTCTGTTGGATTGAATGTTTGCTACGTTGCATAACGGCTTGTACTGAATGACACGTTTCCCCAAAATGTTCTACAACGTTCTTAAACTTCAAGGTAGTCTACATTTGCTCTGTTTGGTGGGGTTGCCCATCTGTATTTGTACCAATCATTAGCTTGATCAGTGCTTCCCAAACTTTTTCAGTTATGGCCACTTTTCATCATAGAGGAACATCCTTTAGGGCAATTTATTTTTAAGATATTCTCAATTGAAATCAAAGATACAGGTGGTTCTGGAAGTATTCTTTAGATGATTGTTAGGCTGAATAAACATCAGTGCTTCCTCACCACAATTTTGGCCTTCAAATTAGTTTTTTAAGCACAATTATTAACTGGGTGGTTCAAGCCCTGAATGCATATTGGCTGACAGCTTTGGTATATCAGACCATATACCACGGGTATGACAAAACATGTATTTTTACTGCTCTAATTACGTTGATAACCAGGTTCATAACTGTGACCTTAATTGCCTACCTTCTGTAAGCTGTTAGTGTCTTAACGACTGTTCCACAAGTGCATGTTCATTAATTGTTAATGGTTCATTGAACAATCATGGGAAACAGTGTTTAAATCCTTTACAATGAAGATCTGTGAAGTTAATTGGATTTTTACGAATTATCTTTGAAAGACAGGGTTCTGAAAAAGGGACGTTTCTTTTTTTGCTGAGTTTATTTTTCGATCTTGGTATTGTTTGCTCAATTTCACTTCTTGTGGCCTAAAATATTTGTCATTCAAAATACGTCTGTGAATGAGAATAGCATAGACTCCGACTTTCATAATTATTTCCAATTAAAAGCTGCGACTTTAGGACATTAAACACTTAATTAGAATAGTTTGGAAAATACTCTTCATATCTTTAATTTGTGTTAATGCTTTTGGTTGTTTGGATCGCAATGTGCTTTCTTCTTTCTTTTCAGCAACATGAATCCTTACCACTGCTACACCTGGCTGTCAGCGGAGCCTTGTCTGGCAGCGAAACAGATCATTCAGCCTCATTTACTGCCTTTAAAAAAAACATAGCTGATATGGCTAACTTGCTTAAACAAATGTGGTTTCTACTGACAATTGAGATGTACAAACTATGGCATAAGGGGACGACGAGCGGATAAGAGGCAATCTGTAATTTTGATTAAGACATTAATTAGCAAGCTAGGACAGACGTAGTCAATATAACTATTTGTTCAGCACTTTTGAAATGTACAGTGAAGGAATTCAGAACATGGGTCGTTCTTACAATATTCTCCCTGTACACCAAGTCAGAACCGTAGGATGAATAAAGGGGGCATATAAGCAGACAATGAAAGCTCTTACAATATTTGATGATTACATTTCTCTAAAACAGGTTATAGGCTACGTGTGCACCACCAAGTCAGAATAGTAGGCTAAGTAATGAGGGGGAAAGGGACCAAATTATTAGGGTGAGGCACATGGGCTACTAACAGCTTACTACACAACATACACTTAGTATGACTACAGTATACATATCTCCCTGGCATATTACATCATTTATGTAGCAGCATACAAGACATTGTAGGACTCACCTTGTTGTGCTCACTTGAACTGGAAGGTGGCGCGGCGGTCCTTGTGAGCAAATTTTGTCATCAAACTTCTTCATCAATGTCTGGCATTCTCTGGATTTATGGTGCTTTCAAGACAACTGAGAACTCGTAAAAAACAAGGTTGAATCATGACATCAGTGATCTTCAGGTCGGAGCTCGAGAAAGAGGCCGAGATCCCGACTTGGATGACCATTCAAACGTATTTTCCCAGTCGGAGCTGATTTTTTTCTGAGTTCCCAGTTTTCTTTAACTCACTGAAGTCTGAGATTTCCCAGTTCCGACTTCCCAGTTGTTTTGAATGCGTCAGAAGTCGTCCTGGACTGACAGCATGGCCAATGTATTCAACCTTTTCTGGCCCATGGCATGTGAATGTTTATCCTTTTAAGCTTAGAAAAGTGACCCTTAAACCCAGATGTGGACCACACACCCACTCCACTGAATAGCTGGCTAGCGATTGCTTTGCAACGCTTTTAGTTAGCCACTGAATCCTTCCAAACCACTTATTGTTGAATTTGCGATTTCCAACTTGTTGTGTAATGTTTATGTCCAATGGCCAAGGAGCACCGGTACATTTTATCTATAATTTCTCTTCATATGACAAGGACTGAAAAGGATTTGCCAGTAGATTGTCGACGTGATTCACGATGATGACTGCTTGTCTAGCTTGCTAGTTAAGATTTTAAAATTATGATGTTTGGGGCTCCTGAGTGGTGCAGCAGTCTAAGGCACTGCATCTCAGTGCTAGACTCATCACTACAGACCATGGTTTGATTCCAGGCTGTATCACAATCGGTCGTGATTGGGAGTTCCATAGTGCGGCGCACAATTGGCCCTGCGTTGTCCGGTTTAGGGTTTGGCCGGGGTAGGCCGTCAAGGATTGGACCCTTTTTGTCAATTTTCGCCTAAAATGACATACCCAAATGTAACTGCCTGTAACTCAGGCCCTGAAGCAAGGATATGCATATTCTTGGTATCATTTGAAAGGAAACCCTTTGTAGGTTGTGGAAATGTGAAAGGAATGTAGGAAAATATAACACAATAGATCTGGTAAAAGATAATACAAAGAAAAAAACAACCATTCTTTTGTATTTGTTTTGTACCATCTTTGAAATGCAAGAGAAATGCCATCATGTATTATTCCAGTCCAGCTGCAATTTAGATTTTGGCCACTAGATGGCAGCAGTGTATGTGCAAAGTTTTAGACTGATCTAATGAACCATTGCATTTATGTTCAACATTTTGAATCAAGACTGCCCAAATGTGCCTAATTGGTTTATTAATAACTTTTCATGTTCAAATTGTGCACTCTCCTCAAACAATAGCATGGTATTCTTTCACTGTACTAGCTACTGTAAATTAGACAGTGCAGTTAGATTAACAAGAATTTAAGCTTTCTGCCAATATCAGATATGTCTATGTCCTGGGAAATGTTCTTGTTACTTACAACCTCATGCTAATCGCATTAGCCTACGTTAGCTCAACGTCCCGCAGGGTACCCACCAATCCTGAAGAAGTTTTAACTGACTTGCGTAGTTAAATAAAGGTTAAATAAATAAAAATGTAATAAAAATTCCATAAAGTTACATTAGAAGTGCCCAACCAAGAAGGCTCAAGGTAATTGGCCACAGATAAAATGCTGCCAAATCACGTTATATCTACCGTACCTTTGATTGGACTGATCATGTCAAATTTTTTTATTTTATTTAACCAGACAAGTCAGTTAAGAACAAATTCTTATTTACAATGACAGCCTGGATTTGAACCCGGTACTGCAGTGACGCCTCTTGTACTGCTCCACTCGGCAGCCCCCACCCTCATGGGGAAGCACCCAAGGTTTTGTGGTGATGTAGTGTCCCCATGAGTGACAGAACTCTGAGCCAATCACAGCGCAACTAGAGAACATTACCAACCCCTATACTATTTTCTGCAGGCTGCCCCACCACCACAGAAAGTACTGAGTTAGGCTGAAACACCTGCATTTTGGTGCTGCCTTAGTCAAGGAATCAAAAAAGAGACCATGTTTGTATGCAGCTTTATTAACACATTTAAAAAAAAACATTGTTTGCAAACTGATATGTGACACATATTAATGCCCAAATAACATGCAAAACAGGCAATTTCTTTTTGAACAAGTCCTGTTGTCTCTGCTACCGCATGGCAAGCGGTACCGATGCACCAAGTCTGGAACCAACATGACCCTGAACAGCTTCTACCCCCAAGCCATAAGACTGCTTAATAGTTAGTTAAATAGTTAACGCTACCCAGACTATCTGCATTGACCAGTTTTGCACGTTTGACTCATCACATATGTTGTTGTGAATTTGTTAGATTACTTGTTAGATACTACTGCATGGTCGGAACTAGAAGCACAAGCATTTCGCTACACTCGCATTAACATCTGCTAACCATGTGTATGTGACAAATAACATTTGATTTGATTTGACTGCTGTTACTGTTTATTATATATCCTGTTGCCTAGTCAGTTTATCCCTACCTATTATATATCTACCTCAATTACCTCGTACCCCTGCACATTGACTCGGTACTGGTACCCCGTGTATATAGCCAAGTTGTCGTTGCTCATTGTGTATTTATTTCTCGTGTTATTTTTCTATTATTTCTCTTATTTTTTTGTCTCTGCGTTGTTGGGAAGCTCCCGTAAGTAGCATTTCACTGTTAGTCTACATCTGTTGTTTATGAAGCATGTGACAAATATTTGTTGATTTGATTCTAAGCTATAGGATCAACCTATAGGATTTTATCTCATAGGAATCCAATACAATAATCCATTGGACCAAATTTATCCATAGGATAAAATCCTTTAGGATAGGTTCCAAAATCTTTTAGGATTTTCTATTGGATTCTAAATTTAATTTGTATTGAAATCCTATATGATTTTTTTTACCAGGGAAAAGCATGAAAAGCACAACTATAACGTCACGTCAAATATTGAAAAGTACAATGATTGATATAAAATCAACGTGCGTTATCTGCATCATGTTTTTGCATTATAGCAAGGATATTAGCTTATCTAATGCAAGTGTACACTGTTTGGTGTTACATGTATAGCTTAAAGTAGTATAACGTATATCCAGTGCATGCACATTCTTTCAAGGTTTTTGTAACACAGGTGCATATTGTGCCTTTAAACAGTATTTTTAGGCTTTTACATTAAGTGAAATGATACAACCACAATATGAAAAAATGTAAAGGAAAACTTTCCCTCCAATGTTACTTTATCCTGCCTCGAAAACAAATGTCCTATTTCCTATGGGGAAAAAAGACTACATTGACCTTGAACTACTCTGAAATCAAATCTAGGCTATGTACTGCATGGCTCACTAATCTCCTAGCGTGTGACACTAATGCAGGTGTGTGACACTCATGCATGTTGTTGGAGGTCCCAGATGTAGTCATTGGCAAAGTTCATAATCTGAGTCATGGCGGTCAGGATCAGGATATCCATGTTGTCATCCAGCATCCCCTCCTCATGGTAGTTCTTCACCGGCAGGATGCAGTTCATGGGAACGCCCAGCTCATTACTGCAGATCTGCATCTGAGAAATGTTGGAGACAAAAAGGGCTGGATCAGTTTAGCGTGAGGGATGATCTTTGGATCAGGTCAGCACAACCAAGATTTAATGGTCGCTTTCCAGGTTGATTACATTGCAGATGTTGCATTACATCAACCAATTACCTGCCATGTCATCAACTGTACCTTTGGGCATCAAAGTTACAGCTTTATCATATGATGTAGTCAGCTGATATGTAAAAGCTTATCCAGGCATTGTGAGATTTTGCAATGTAGTCAGCCTGGAACGTGGCCATTGTGAAATTTCATCAGCTCTGCATTGATTTACCTTCTCTTTGATTGCCTTGCTGAAGTAGATTCTCGTCACATCCCTGTTCACCAGCTCACAAGCCTTGTCTGGCATGGTCATGACAACAACTTGAGGGATTTCTGCCATAGAAATTTACAATTAATTAATAGAAAGACTAACTTAAGTAATACTGTCATGTAATAGTTAAAAGTCAAGAATTACTACAGCTGAATACCCAACCACAGTTACACTTACAATTAAGATAAGAAACGCTAAAAAACAAAAGGGTTTGATGAGTTTACTTACGCAGTTTACTGGCTTCCTCCCTGATGCGTTTCATCTTGTCTATGACATCCTTACTCATGCGAGAGATTGTGTCTGCTGTCACAATACTGACCAGACAGTGAGTTTTGTTACGTAAGCTGGGATTCTGAATATATTCTTTTTTTTGGTCCGATAGCGGGTGCAAAGGATTGAACTGGCCAAGAAAAGACAAGACTTGTCAGATGATACTACTTTGTTTACATCTAATTTATTTTAATCTTTGGCTAGTGTGTATGTGTGTGTGCGTGCATGCTGGTGCGTGTTTATGACTTCTGAATTACCTCATAACCCTCAGGTAGATGGCCCTTCAGAGCATTGATGATGTCATCAGGGTCCATCCCATTTTTCTGTGTCTCCAGACCCATGACATCATTGAATGCAAAGGGAAGACGGTTTTCTCCTTTACGGCCTTGAATGTAGTGTGTCTTATACTAAAAAGAAACATTTTATTTTAATAACATTACTTTATTAACATTTTCTTGAAGGAAATTATAGACACCAACAAACTCGGAAACATAATAAAACATCCCGACTGCACAAATATATAATTTATTTGGGTCACAATGCCCCAAAATGTGCAAAGTGCAAAAAGGTGCACAAAGTAAAGGTGCAAGAGTAACGTTTCGGTTAACTAAACTGAAAGTCTGTAACTTAACAATAGAATTAAGAAATAAGGCCCGAGGGGTGTAGTATATGACCAATATACCATTATTAAGGGCTGTTCTTAGGCATCACGCAACGTGTGGTAGGAACTTCACTGGACCTAATGCAAACTGGAAACCATATATCCTGAGGCTGCATTTATTTAACAAAGCAAATTTTAGGAAAAGGCTGCCTAAATTCTATCAGCATATCAACTGTAGCACCCGTGCTGCTAAAACACTAGATCATTGTTACTCCAACTTCTGGGATGCCTACAAGGCCCTCCCCGCCCTCCTTTCAACAAATCTGACCACAACTCCATCTAGCTTCTCCCTTCCTTTAGGTAGAAACTCAAACAGAATGTATCCGTGCTAAGGACTATTCAACGCTGGTCTGACCAATTGGAATCCACGCTTCAAGATTGTTTTGATCACGCGGAATGCGATATGTTCCGGGTAGCTTATGAGAATAATATTGACTAATTCACTGAAATGGTAACTGAGTTTATCAGAAAGTGTATAGGAGATGTTGTACCCACTGTGACTATTAAAACCTACCCTAACCAGAAACTGTGGATAGATGGCAGCATTCGTGCAAAACTGAAAGCATGAACCATCGCATTTAAAAATAGCAAGGTGACTGGGAATATAGAAGAATACAAACAGAGTAGTCATTCCCTCCGCAAGGCAATCAAACAGGCAAAACGTCAGTATAGAGACAAAGTGGAGTCAC
This sequence comes from Brachymystax lenok tsinlingensis, assembly GCA_030435695.1. NCBI lineage: Eukaryota > Metazoa > Chordata > Actinopteri > Salmoniformes > Salmonidae > Brachymystax > Brachymystax lenok. The sequence continues at coordinate 18,901,916 of CM059813.1, read as the reverse complement.
AATGCAATGGCTCAGACACAAGACTTATGTAGCAGGGTCTACAGACAATCACGGACTACAAAAGGAAAACCAGCCACGTCTCGGACACCGACGTCTTGCTTCCGGACAAGCTTAACACGTTCTTTGCCCGCTTTGAGGATAACACAGTGCCGCCGATGCGGGCCCGCTACCAAGGACTGTGGGCTCTCCTTCTCCGTGGCCAACGTGAGCAAGACATTTAAACGTGTTAACCCTCGCAAGTCTGCCGGCCCAGACGGCATCCTTAGCTGCGTCCCCAGAGCATGCGCAGACCAGCTGCCTGGTGTGTTTACGGACATATTCATTCTATCCCTATCCCAGTCTGCTGTCCCCACATGCTTTAAGATGGCCACCATTTTTCCTGTACCCAAAAATGCAAAGGTAACTGAACTAAATTACTATCGCCCGTAGCACTCACCTCTGTCATCACGAAGTGCTTTGAGAGACTAATCAAGGATTAAATCACCTCCACCTTACCTGTCACCCTAGACCCACTTCAATTTGCTTACCACCCCAATAGGTCCACAGACAATGCAATCACCATCACACTGCACACTGCCCTATCCCATCTGGACAAGAGGAATACCTATGTAAGAATGCTGTTCATTGACTATAGCTCAGCATTCAGCACCATAGTACCCTCCAAACTCATCATTAAGCTAGAGGCTCTGGGTCTGAACCCCGCCCTGTGCAATTGGGTCCTGAACTTCCTGACCGGACGCCCCCAGGTGGGGAAGGTTGGAAACAACACCTCCACTTTGCTGATCCTCAACACAGGGGCACCACAAGGGTGCGTACTCAGCCCCCTCCTGTACTCCCTGTTCACCCATGACTGCGTGGCCAAGCACGCCTCCAACTCAATCATCAAGTTTGCAGACGACACAATAGTAGTAGGGTTGATTACCAACAACGACAAAGACATTCTACAGGGAGGAGGTGAGGGCTCTGGGAGAGTGGTACCAGGAAAATAACCTCTCACTCAACGTCAACAAAACAAAGGTGATGATCTTGGCCATCAGACTGTTAAATAGCCATCACTAGCACAGAGAGGCTTTAATTAATGTAACACTAGTCACTTTAATAATGTCACTTTAATTATGTTTACATATCTTGCATTACTCATCTCATATGTATATATTGTATTCTATACTATTCAAGTGTATCTTAGTCTATGCCGCTCTGACATTTCTCGTCCATATATTTATATATTCTTAATTCCATTCCTTACTTAGATTTGTGTTTATTGGGTATATGTTGTGAAATTGTTAGATGTTGCTGTACTGTTGGAACTAGAAGCACAAGCATTTCGCTACACCCGCAATAACATTTGCTAAACACGTGTATGTGACCAATCTGATTTGATTTGGCCATATATCACAAAGCCCTGAGGTGCTTTATGATAGCCCCGAGGTGCTTTATAAACTGGTTACCAACCAATTAGAGCAGTAAAAATAAATGTTGTCATACCCGTGGTATACGGTCTGATATACCACAGCTGTCAGCCAATCAGCATCCCCCCCCCTTCCTCCCTTCCCCTCAGAAAAGTCTCAATTCGTGTGGGGCATGGACTCTACAAGGTGTCAAAAGCATTCCATAGGGCACAGTTGTGTCAAGTTGGCTAGATACCCTTTTGGTGGTAGACCATTCTTGAAACACACGGGAAACTGTTGAGTGTGAAAAAAGCAGCAGCATTGCAGTTCTTGATATACAAACCGGTGCGTCTGGCCCCTACTACCATATCCCATTCAAAGGCACTTACAGTACATCTTTTGTCTTGCCCATTCACCCTCTGCATGGCACACACACACAATCTATGTATCAAAGCTTTAAAATCCTTATTTAACCTGTCTCCTCCCCTTTATCTACACAGATTGAAGTGGATTTAACAAGTTACATCAATAAAGGATCATAGATAGCTTTCACCTGGATTCACCTGGTTCAGTCTGTCATGGAAAGATGTTTTGTACCCTCAGTGTATATAAAACATTTAATTCCTATGTGAAATATTAATGGTGCATTTGAAGATCAGGAAGTCGGTTTAATGCGTTGCAATCTTGATGGCGCCTGTTTTGTACACTCAGTGTAAATGTGTGCTTCTGAACCTACGTTTTGGATTTTTTTTCCATGTTTCCAACAGTGTGCAGTTTCTATCCTTTCCATTATCCTACTTTTTGAAACCTACACATCTGTGACTGACTATGTTTTGTATTAAAGACCCAATGTCACGACTTCCACCGAAGTCGTTCCTCTCCTTGTTCGAGCGGCGTTCGGCGGTCGACGTTACCGGTCTTCTAGCCGTCGCCGATCAACTTTTCATTTTCCATTTGTTTTGTCATGTTTTCCATCACACCTGGTTTTAATTTGCCCTCATTACTGTTGTTTATTTAACCCGTGTGAGGAATTGTTTGTTGGCATGCCGGTTTACGCCGTGTTTGTATGTTTTTCACACGTGCTTTGTGGCAGCCGGTATTTTGTACAGGTATTTTGTACTTTGTGCTGCCTTACTTGGTTTTGGGCATTTGTTTTGTGACGCGGTTGTGTTCTGTTTTTACATTGCCTGAGTAAAGTACTTAGTCCACTCATCTCTGCTCTCCTGCGCCTGACTTACCTACACCAGCTACACCCACCGTATGACAGAATTCCCCACCAACAAATGAAGTCAGCAGGAGCAGGTGCCCCTGGTATAGGGGTCGAGGAGCGCGTCCAGGAGCACGCGGCGATGCTCCACCATCTCGGCGCCGCCATGGACCGCATCGTCCAGACAATGGACCGCTGGGAAAGACAGGGAGCTCCTCCAGCGCCTCCGCCAGCACAACCAGGGTCTCCACTACTCACCCCCCCCTCATCCGGTCCCAGTGGGATTCGTCTCGCCCTTCCCCGGGGGTACGATGGGATGGTTGCACGCTGCCAGGGTTTCCTGTTGCAGCTGGAGCTCTACCTGGCAACCGTCCACCCGGCTCCTTCGGGCCGTGAGAAGGTTTCCGCCCTCGTCTCATGCCTCTTGGGGAAAGCCCTGGAGTGGGCCAACGCCATGTGTGGGAAAGGAGATGCGACGTTGGACCATTTCGAGGAGTTCACCCGTCGCTTCCGGGCAGTCTTCGAGCGGCGGCTGAACGTCTCTTCCATTTGAGGCAGGGGACGAGGAGCGCCCAGGAGTTCACGATGGACTTTCGGACCCTGGCCGCGGGATGGAACGACAGGGCCCTGATCAACCACTATCGCTGCAGTTTGCGCGAGGACGTCCGTCGGGAGTTGGCCTGCAGGGACACCACCCTCACCTTCGACCAGCTGGTGGACCTGTCCACCGCTCTGATGCCCATGAAGCTGGGAGGAGCTGTGCTCAGGGAGATGGGAGGAGGTTCCGGTTCGTGCACCATCTGTGGCCGCAGAGGTCACACTGCCGGTCGGTGCCGGGTTGGTATCTCTGGGAGTCGAGGCAGCAGGCAGGGCACTCTCGCGTCACCCCTGTTGAGCTGGCACCATGCTCACCCAGAGCCCTCTGTTGCACACATGTTTTTGTATGTTGCTTTTCCTGAGTTTTCCACTATCGAAGTATAAACCAGATCACTGTGAGGTACAGTTACCCGCTACCTCTCATAGCCAGTGCGGCAGGGTGTAGTGGTGTATATTGATGACATTCTGATATACTCTGCTACACGCGCCGAGCATGTGTCTCTGGTGCGCAGGGTGCTTGGTCGACTGTTGGAGCATGACCTGTACGTCAAGGCTGAGAAATGCCTGTTCTTCCAACAGTCCGTCTCCTTCCTAGGGTACCGCATTTCCACCTCAGGGGTGGAGATGGAGAGTGACCGCATTTCAGCCGTGCATAATTGGCCGACTCCCACCACGGTAAAGGAGGTGCAGCGGTTTCTAGGGTTTGCCAATTACTACCAGAGGTTTATCCGGGGTTTTGGTCAGATAGTGGCTCCCATTACCTAACTGCTGAAGGGGGGACCGGTACGTTTGCAGTGGTCGGCTGAGGCGGACAGGGCTTTTGGTCACCTGAGGGCCCTGTTTACCTCGGCTCCCATGCTGGCTCATCCAAATCAAATCAAATCAAATTTTATTTGTCACATACACATGGTTAGCAGATGTTAATGCGAGTGTAGCGAAATGCTTGTGCTTCTAGTTCCGACCATGCAGTAGTATCTAACAAGTAATCTAACAAATTCACAACAACTACCTTATACACACAAGAGTAAAGGAATGAATACGAGTATGTACATATAAATATATGGATGAGCGATGGCTGACTGGCATAGGCAAGATGCAGTAGATGGTATGGAGTACAGTATATACACATATATATATGAGATGAGTAATGTAGGATATGTAAACATTATATAAATGGCATTGTTTAAAATGGCTAGTGATACATTATTTCATCCAATTATAATTATTAAAGTGGCTAGAGATTTGGGTATGGAGTACAGTATATACAAATATGTATATGAGATGAGTAATGTAGGATATGTAAACATTATATAAATGGCATTGTTTAAAGTGGCTAGTGATACATTATTTCATCCAATTATAATTATTAAAGTGGCTAGAGATTTGGGTCGATGGCCGAACGGCATAGGCAAGATACAGTAGATGGTTTAGAGTACAGTGTATACATTTGATATGAGTATGTCGGATACGTAAACATTATATACAAAATTGTTTAAAGTGGCTAGTGATACATTGTTACATCCAATTCCTATGTTTAAAGTGGCTAGAGATTTAAGTCAGTCACTCAATGTTAGTGATGGCTGTTTAACAGTCTGATGGCCTTGAGGTAGAAGCTGTTTTTCAGTCTCTCGGTCCCAGCTTTGATGCACCTGTACTGACCTCGCCTTCTGGATGATAGCGGGGTGAACAGGCAGTGGCTCGGGTGGTTGTTGTCCTTGATGATCTTTTTGGCCTTCCTGTGACACCGGGTGGTGTAGGTGTCCTGAAGAGCAGGTAGTTTACCCCCGGTGATGCGCTGTGCAGTCCTCACTACCCTCTGGAGAGCCTTACGGTTGTGGGCGGAGCAGTTGCCGTACCAGGCGGTGATACAGCCCGACAGGATGCTCTCGATTGTGCATCTGTAAAAGTTTGTAAGTGATTTTGGTGACAAGCCGAATTTCTTCAGCCTCCTGAGGTTGAAGAGGCGCTGTTGCGCCTTCTTCACCACGCTGTCTGTGTGGGTGGACCAATTCAGTTTGTCCGTGATGTGTACGAGGAACTTAAAACTTTCCACCTTCTCCACTACTGTCCCCTCGATGTGGATAGGGGTGCTCCTCTCCTGTTTCCTGAAGTCCACGATCATCTCCTTTGTTTTGCTGACATTGAGTGAGAGGTTATTTTCCTGACACCACACTCCGAGGGCCCTCACCTCCTCTCTGTAGGCCGTCTCGTCGTTGTTGGTAATCAAGCCTACCACTGTAGTGTCGTCAGCAAACTTGATGATTGAGTTGGATGCGTGCTTGGCCACGCAGTCATGGGTAAACAGGGAGTACAGGAGAGGGCTGAGAACGCACCCTTGTGGGGCCCCAGTGTTGAGGATCAGCGGGGTGGAGATGTTGTTTCCTACCCTCACCACCTGGGACCGGCCCGTCAGGAAGTCCAGGACCCAGTTGCACAGGGCTGGGTCGAGACCCAGGGTCTCGAGCTTAATGACGAGCTTGGAGGGAACTATGGTGTTAAATGCTGAGTTGTAGTCGATGAACAGCATTCTTACATAAGTATTCCTCTTGTCCAGATGGGTTAGGGCAGTATGCAGCGTGATTGCGATTGCGTCGCCTGTGGACCTATTGGGACGGTAAGCAAATTGGAGTGGGTCCAGGGTGTCTGGCAGGATGGAGGTGATATGATCCGGATCCCTCTTTGGCGTTCATAGTGGAGATGGACTCGTCCGAGGCTGGGATAGGAGCCGTGTTCTCTCAGCGCTCAGGTACACAACTGAAGCTCCGCACCTGTGCCTTCTTCTCAAGGAAGCTCAGCCCGGCGGAGTGAAACTATGACGTGGGGGACCAGGAGCTGTTGGCTGTCGTAAAGGCTCTGAAGGCGTGGCGACATTGGCTTGAGGGGGCTAAACACCCTTTTCTCATCTGGATGTACCACCGCAATTTGGTGTACATCCGGGCAGCAAGGAGACTGAACCCTCGCCAGGCAAGGTGGGCCATGTTTTTCACCCGTTTTGTTTTCACCCTGTCCTACAGACCAGGTTCCCAGAACGTGAAGACAGACGCACTGTCCCGGCTGTATGACACAGAGGAGCGGCCCATGGATCCCACCCCGATACTCCCGGCCTCCTGCCTGGTGGCACCAATAGTGTGGGAGCTGGACGCGGACATTGAGTGGGCACTACGTGCAGAGCCCACTCCCCTCCAGTGTCCAGCTGGGCATCTGTACGTTCCATCTGCTGTCCATGACCGGCTGATCTATTGGGCCCACACGTCACCCTCCTCTGGTCATCCAGGCATCGGTCGGATGGTTCGCTGTCTAAGTGGGAAGTACTGGTGGCCCACCTTGGCTAAGGACATGAGGGTTTATGTTTCCTCCTGCTCGCTGTGCACAGTGTAAGGAGCCTAGGCACCTGCCCAGAGGTAAGCTACACCCCTTACCCGTTCCACAACGGCCTTGGCCGCACCTGTCGGTGGATTTCCTTACTGACCTTCCTCCCTCACAGGGTAACACCACGATCCTGGTCGTTGTGGACCGTTTTTCTAAGTCCTGCCGTCTCCTCCCTCTGCCCGGTCTCCCTATGGCCCTACAGACTGCAGAGGCCTTGTTTACACACGTCTTCCGGCACTATGGGGTGTCTGAGGATATAGTGTCTGATCGGGGTCCACAGTTCACTTCGAGGGTCTGGAGGGCGTTTATGGAACGTCTGGGGGTCTCGATCAGCCTTACATCAGGTTTTCACCCCGAGAGTAACGGGCAGGTGGAGAGAGTTAACTAGGATGTGGGTAGGTTTCTGAGGTCTTATTGCCAGGACCGGCCGGGGGAGTGGGTGGCATTCGTGCCCTGGGCAGAGATGGCCCAGAACTCGTTCCGCCACTCCTCCACTAACCTCTCCCACTTCCAGTGCGTATTGGGGTACCAGCCGGTTCTGGCGCCTTGTCATCAGAGTCAGATTGAGGCTCCTGCGGTGGACAACTGGTTCAGGTACGCGGAGGAGACATGGGACGCCGCTCTTGTTCACCTTCAGCGGGCCATGCTGCGCCAGAAAGCCAGCACAGACCGTCACCGCAGTGAGGTCTGGCTCTCGACCCGAAACCTGGCTCTCGACCCGAAACCTGCCCCTCCGCCTGCCCTGCCGGAAGCTGGGGCCGCGGTTTGTGGGACCATTTAAAGTCCCGAGGAGACTGAACGAAGTTAGTTATAGGTTACAGCTTCCCCACGATTACCATGTTAATCGCTCATTCCATGTGTCTCTCCTCAGGCCGGTGGTGGCTGGTCCGCTCCAGGAGTGTGAGGTGCGGCAGGTTCCTCCAACCCCCTCTGGACATCGAGGGGGCCCCGGCGTATTCAGTTCGCTCTATACTGGATTCGAGGCGTCGGGCGAGGGGCCTTCAGTACCTCGTGGAGTGGGAGGGGTACGGTCCGGAGGAGAGATGCTGGGTTCCGGTGGAGGACGTGTTGGACCCTTCTGTTCTGCGGGAGTTCCACTGTCACCGTCCGGATCGCCCTGCACCTTGCCCTCCGGGTCGTCCACCAGGCCGGTGTCGGCGCGCTGCGGGAGCCGCGTGTCAAAGGCGGGGGGTACTGTCACGACTTCTACCGAAGTCGGTTCCTCTACTTGTTCGGGCGACGTTCGGCGGTCAACGTGACCGCTCTTCTAGCCATCGCTGATCCACTTTTCATTTTCCATTTGTTTTGTCTTGTTTTCCATCACACCTGGTTTTAATTTGCCCTCATTACTGTTGTTTATTTAACCCTCTGTTTCCCCCATGTCTGTGTGGGGAATTGTTTGTTGGCTTGCCGGTTTACACCAGGTTTGTATGTTTTTCACCCGTGCTTTGTGGCAGACGGTATTTTGTACTTTGTGCTGCCTTACTTGGTTTTGGGCATTTGTTTTGTGATGTGGTTGCGTTCTGTTTTTACATTGCCTGAGTAAAGTACTTAGTCCACTCATCTCTGCTCTCCTGGGCCTGACTTACCTACACCAGCTACACCCACTGCATGACACCCAATGCAGACGTTTTTAGCTCCATATCAAATAACTTCTGGGTAACAATTAAGTACCTTACTGTAATAGTTTTCCATTATGAAACCAAAATAGCTTTTTAGCAAAAAAGTCAGAATTTTGCTAGGACTGTCTGGGAGCTAGTGTGAGTGAGGGGCCTGATTGGAGGGCCTAATGGGAGAGATATGTAACCTGAAAACTAGCTGTTATTGACAGAGAGGTTTGGAACTCTCTTTGTTATTGGTCTATTAACTTATACTGCCTGATGATGATGTCACCAGGCAAGTCAAAACTGCTGATCAGAAGGTGCTGTGTAAATTGTATTCTCAACCAGCAACTATCAAGAAATAACACTGATCACATTTTTTACACTTTTACAGTGTTATTTTTATCAGCTGTTGTACAATATGATACAAAACACAGGAAAAACAGAATTTAGACTGCACTGGGCCTCTTTAAAAGAGTGCAGACTCGTTGTTTCAATAAGTCTCTCTTTATGTCTCTGTTTTGCCTGTATGTGGCTCATGAGATGTCTTAGTGTACCAAGGTATATTAGGAAGCCATATCCCATCCCTGAATGGTGTAGTTAAATTTATTAGGCAAACCAACTTACTGTCTTGGTGAAGGTTGTGCCAGAGGCAGCAGCTACCAGGGCATTATGTGTTGATCGTCCTTGGAAAACATTGTTGACTGAGTTGATGAAGCTGGACTTCCCTGCACCGACTGGTCCATGTAGCAGGCATCTCAGCAGACCCACATCAGGATCACTCAGTTCAAAGTTCCTCAGTGCATCCACCATGGCATCTCTCTCTAGTTTACTGTCAGATACAATAAATAGTGTCACTTCTGTAACACATCTCATGGAAGACATACAGTATGGGTTATAACATATATCATATACTACAACAGGGATGGGCAACTCCAGTCCTCAGGGACCTCATTGGTGACACACTTTTGGTCCAGCCCTAGCTGGCACACACCTGACTCCAATAATCAAGGTCTCCAGTTTGGAATACTCCAACAACACTTTATACTAGAAGCTCCAACAAGATGCTACTTATGCTTTCAATACAATGTTTGATCACGTGCAATTACGTCATTGATTTTATTGGCTGATGCCTGATGCGCATTTTGAGACATATTGGTTGTCTTAGCCTGTAAGCAGTCTATTGACAAGGTCAAACAGAAATCCATGCTTTGGTTTTGTTTACCCGGCCACTTTTGGTTTCCAAATGCTAACTTTTTAGCATTTGTGGCACAAATCCAATGCAAGTCAATGGTACCGATATTATAATTTAATGTCCAAATCATCCTCAAGTATGTAAAATGTATTATGTAGCTCAATTAAGTTACTTGTAGATTATTTGGACATGACTAACAATAACAGGGTAAGGAAACCAACAATGTTATTTTGTAATTTCAGTGACTTATATCTTAAGTATTATTAATTATGTACAATATAGGGATTGTATCAATATAACAGGATTTAAAGGTCCAATGCAGCCATTTTCATCTCAATGTCCAATCATTTCAGGCTAACAAATAAAGTGGTCAAAAAGAGTAAAGAGCATTTTCTCAAGCAATAATTTTGCTAGGATTGTCTGGAAATGGTCTGAGCGGGGAGGGGAAAACTGAACATTATTGGCAGAGAGGTTTGGAACTCTCTTTCTCACTGGTCTATTAACACACCCGAATCTCTAAGGGCCCGCAGCTACTTTTGTACTAAGCTAACATATGGAATTGTTTTAAGATGGTCATAACAATAATAATTTAGCTATTCGATTTTAATTTTAGGATCCCTGTAAGTATCCCAAAAAGATATAAAAAATGTATTTGATGAATCATTGAATTTGTCCGTACTGCTATTAGACCATAGAAACACATTGAATAACATATTCATACATGGTAAAACAGATAGTAAAAAAATACATCAAAAGGAAGTTTGTTTAGAATTGTCTGTCCTGTGACAAATTAACCATTTTGCTTAATTTATTTTATTGGTTTTCCGTTAAAACGATAAGAAAATATCATAAAATTCCATGTCAACTCACATGCAGAATAATGGTCCTGCTGCGAATGTAAGACCACTAGGGCCGGGCAATGAAGTTATATCTAACGCGACCCTTTACAGACATAGAACAGTAACATGTCGATAATATGGTCATAACTCTGTCATGACCCATATATTTAGACCTGTTGTGACATATATTGCGTTGTTGTATGGCTGGTTATGACACCTACACAAGAGTGTAAAAACCCACAAAACTTACCACACAAGGCAAAACATTCCATTACACCATATCCTATGTGTCAACAGTATGTTTATGTTATATAACTTTAACAAACATTTTTATTGACCATATTAAATTATCATTGTAATTGCGCACACATTGATATCAGACAAGCACCTACCCCAATGCTCTGTTGCTGATGACTGGAATGAATGCAGGAGCAGATTTCAGGAGCAGGACAAGACACCCTCTTTTTAACTTATGATTGACATAACGGCATGTACATGATAGACCTATCTGGTTTATATGATTATGATGATCATAATGCTTCTTGACAGTGTCAAAGTGTATTTTCTACAAGTGATTTAAAATATGATGAAAAAAACATGGCTGTAAAGAATTCATAACAAGAACAAATTATTTAAGAAACACATTTTCAAACGCAAGTAAACTTCTTGGTATGGAAAACATCTCATTTGAATAAACATGGGCTTTGACAATCTTATTGAAGTGATATAACCAGCCTTAATAAAATAACAGAATATATGTCACAACAGGTGTAAATATATTCGTCATGACAGTGTTATGACCATATTATGACAGATTATGACATGTTATACAACGGGTGGGTCTAATCCTGAATGCTGATTGGTTAAAACTGAATTCCAGCCGGTGTCTATTCCACAAGTTACCACCGGCTAAATCTATGACGTTAAAATGCCTATTTACTCTGTTCCATCTGACTGCGCAATACACTGTCTCATCAACCCAGCCAAGCAATTTATAAACTTGATCTCCACTATAAAAGCATCCAGCCATTTAGACTAACATTTAGTTCATACAAAGAAGATTTGTATAAACCTTGCTGTCTGTCTCTCCAACATTTGTAACATTGTTTTAATATTCAAATTTGATCTCCAGATGTCCCATAGTAATAAACGTGTCGGTATGAGACAGACAGGCAGGCAGCTTTTCTCAGCCAGTCGAAATCATGAATCAGCATAATTGTATTGATACAGTGAGGGAAAAAAGTATTTGATCCCCTGCTGATTTTGTACGTTTGCCCACTGACAAAGAAATGATCAGTCTATAACTTTAATAGTAGGTTTATTTGAACAGTGAGAAACAGAATAACAACAAAAAAAATCCCAAAAAACAAATGTGAAAAATGTTATGTATGGAATTGCATTTTAATGAGGGAAATAAGTATTTGACCCCCTCTGCAAAACATGACTCAGTACTTGGAGGCAAAACCCTTGTTGCCAATCACAGAGGTCAGATGTTTCTTGCAGTTGGCCACCAGGTTAGCACACATCTCAGGAGGGATTTTGTCCCACTCCTCTTTGCAGATCTTCTCCAAGTCATTAAGGTTTCGAGGCTGACGTTTGGCCACTCGAACCTTTAGCTCCCTCCACAGATTTTCTATGGGATTAAGGTCTGGAGACTGGCTAGGCCACTCCAGGACCTTAATGTGCTTCTTCTTGAGCCACTCCTTTGTTACCTTGGCCATGTGTTTTGGGTCATTGTCATGCTGGAATACCCATCCACGACACACTTTCAATGCCCTGGCTGAGGTTCTCACCCAAGATTTGACAGTACATGGCCCCGTCCATCGTCCCTTTAATGCGGTGAAGTTGTCCAGTCCCCTTAGCAGAAAAACACCCCCAAAGCATAATGTTTCCACCTCCATGTTTGACGGTGGGGATGGTGTTCTTGGGGTTATAGGCAGCATTCCTCCTCCTCCAAACACGGCGAGTTGAGTTAATGCCAAAGAGCTCCATTTTGGTCTCATCTGACCACAACACTTTCACCCAGTTGTCCTGTTCATTGGCAAACTTCAGACGGGCATGTATATGTGCTTTCTTGAGCAGGGGGACCTTGCGGGCGCTGCAGGATTTCAGTCCTTCACGGCATGGTGTGTTACCAATTGTTTTCTTGGTGACTATGGTCCCAGCTGCCTTGAGATCATTGACAAGATCCTCCCGTGTAGTTCTGGGATGATTCCTCACTGTTCTCATGATCATTGCAACTCCACGAGGTGAGATCTTGCATGGAGCCCCACCTTCTCACCAAGCTGCTTGGCGATGGTCTTGTAGCCCATTCCAGACTTGTGTTGGTTTACAATCTTGTCCCTGACATCCTTGGAGAGCTCTTTGGTCTTGGCCATGGTGGAGAGTTTGGAATCTGATTGATTGATTGCTTCTGTGGACAGGTGTCTTTTATACAGGTAACAAGCTGAGATTAGGAGCACTCCCTTTAAGAGTGTGCTCCTAATCTCAATTCATTACCTGTATAAAAGACACCTGGGAGCCTGAAATCTTTCTGATTGAGAGGGGGTCAAATACTTATTTCCCTCATTAAAATGCAAATCAATTTATAACATTTTTTACATGCGTTTTTCTGGATTTTTTTGTTGTTATTCTGTCTCTCACTGTTCAAATAAACCTACCATTAAAATTATAGACTGATAATTTCTTTGTCAGTGGGCAAACTTACAAAATCAGCAGGGGATCAAATACTTTTTTCCCTCACTGTATATACAAAGACCTATCAATAGAAAACAAGTCAAATGAAACTAAGTGCAGCTAGTTTGCAGTCTTTCCAGCTTCAGTTTGAAGTTATTGTGTTAGCTGTGTTGTTGGCTAGCTCCTCTGAACAACAGTGTCCTGATGAGTGAGCACATTTTCTATGCCGGGTGAAATCGCGCCTCATTAGGTCATTGTTATGGATGTATCCAAATAAATGTCACTAGAAAAGAGCTTAAACAAAGGCAAATGCGGTTGCTTTGCTGTTATTCTGGCTGCGCTTTTTGACTGTAAGTTAACCGTAGTTGTCTAGCTAGCAAGCAAGGGATAAGAACATTGCCAGCCAGGGTGGCAATGGAACATTTAGAACGAATGACTGGGTTGTATCCATAGATACAGAACAATAAGACTGTACGACTGAGTCGAGTCTCTAGCAACCGAACCGATAGAACAAACGACCAGCCAGCTTGGGTAGTAACCCTAGATTTGTGTCGGGACTATATCTTGTGGAAGGATTGAAATAGTATGAATAAATTCATCAAAATAATGTTTTTAATGAAAATATATCAATCATTATTTGAATATGTTGTATAAAAGTGATAATGCCCTCGAATGCATTGAAGCTGGTGTTTGGAGGATATGTTGGCACTTCGTCTCGGGCCTAACAACACCCGTGCCAATGTATCCTCCAAACACCAGCGTTTCTGGCGTTATAAGTTAATTGTGTCAGCTGTTATGACATATGACATGGTTATGACCGTGTCATAACGTGTTATAACACTGGGTGTCAAGTAAAGTGTTACTGAATGATCTGTATCGTTTCCCTGACAACAATAAACGTTCCTGATTGTTGTGCTGCTGTGTTGTTTTTTACACTGTTTTTTAATGGTAGGGTAGTGTGCTTTCTTTCTACTAAATGTCTTGGTAAGTCATTTAACAAACCTTAAAGTACTTTTTTTTAGGAGAGAGTGGTCTGTGCACAGGCAGGCTGCATGCAAGCAGCTCAAGATTATTTGATTGACAGTCAGTGGTGTAGTGCTATTTCTTTTAGGTGAGGGAGTTTACTTTTTTTTTTATTATGTCATCATTTCCTCAAAGTTTGTACCGACCCTTATGTTACCGACAAATGACACTAATTGAATAGCTTATAGAATATGCATGAACGCGGAAGACACATTTCAGTTGAATGCATTCAGTTGTACAGCTGACTAGGTATCCCCCTTTCCCTTTACCTTAAAATGCATCCTCCAATTACAACGTCTGTCTATGCCCACACATATTGCCTTAAGAAAATTTTATATTTTTGTAATACCCTGAAACACCAAGTTAGGAATAGGCTACCTAATTTCAAAAAGGCCATCATCGCTGTCAATCATGAATGATAATTCTTCACTTTTGAAATGTCCAACTGCATCTCCATGCCAATCATTTGATTGATCTCAATCCGTTTCATGAGATATGCATTTAGATCTTCCTGAATAACTGTTTTGTGAGCGAATTAGCAGACTATTCAGCTTCAGCTAACCATCCTAAAATGTCATTAGATATGAGATGTTTTTGGTGTAACAGTAATGTTATAGGCCTGCTATGTTATGGTATTATATTAGATTTTGTTTTGTAAAATGCTAATTAATTATTATGTGACCTTGCGAGACATTGATTCAGCTTTGATCGAACTTTACTAAACGAGCACCATTGTGAGAAGTGATAATCTTATAATTTGTAATAATAATACTCCCACTAATAATGATAATAAGTGAGTATGACTATTAGGCATAGGCAACAGATCTTGATGAGATGCCATTTTAAGCCATAGGAATGCCCTTTGGTGCAGAAAGGATAGCGCCAGGATCACTCAATGATATTAAAGAAGTTTAACCAACTTGTGGTGCTAAGGGAAAGCTGAAGGATAGTTCTGTCATTCGGTCAGTTCAAGAACAAACAATAATTTGCAGTAGGCCTACAGCCTAATAGGCCTACGACTACGTGGTATAGCTACAATGCCTTCAGAAAGTATTCACACCCCCTTGACTTTTTCCACATTTTGTTGTGTAACAGCCTGAATTTAAAATAGATCAAATTGAGTTTTTTTGTTACTGGCCTACACACAATACCCCATAATGTCAATGTGGAAGTATATTTTATTTTAAATTTTTACAAATGAATTGTAAAATGTCTTAAGTCTGTTTGTGAGGAGAGCTTTATTGCGAGTATGCATCTCATTCTATTGTTGTCACGATCTTCATAATTGGCAGACCAAGACGCAGCGAGGCATCCAGTATACATGTTTATTTAGAAAACGAAACTCCACGTAACTGGGCAAAACAATAAAAACAAACGAAGATCGTAACGTTGAACCATAACTGAACAAAACAAACACAGCTATGACCAAACAATCACCCACAAAACCTAAATGAAAACCCCAAATATATATATGGTTCCCAATTAGAGACAACGACACACAGCTGCCTCTAATTGGGAACCATTACCCCAACATAGATATATAACCCCTAGAACATAAAAACCCTACACCAAAACCAAAGCAAAAACATGCCAGCCTGTCTTTTCAGGCCTGGATGTGACAGTACCCCCCCCCCCAAAGGCACGGACTCCGACCGTGCCACCCAAAAGTCCATGGGGGGGTCTTCGGGTGGGTTTCTTTGTCCCAGGTGGCGGCTCCGGTGCTGGCCGTGCTGGTCCGAAATCACGCACCGGAGGCCCTGGGCCATTTGCAGGGCTGGGGACCCTCTCTGGCGGAGCCGGGCTGGGGACCCTCTCTGGCGGCCCCGGGCTGGGGACCCTCTGGCGGCGCCGGGCTGGGGACCCTCTCTGGCGGCGCCGGGCTGGGGACCCTCTCTGGCGGCGCCGGGCTGGGGACCCTCTCTGGCGGCGCCGGGCTGGGGAACCTCACTGGCACTCTGGTGCGGGGAGCAGGAACCGGCCGAACTGGGCTCGTGACGCGCACTCTGGTGCGGAGAGCAGGAACCGGCCGAACTGGGCTCGTGACGCGCACTCTGGTGCGGGAGCAGGAACCGCCGCATTGGCTCGTAACGCCGCACTCTGGTGCGGGAGCAGGAACCGGCCGCATTGGGCTCGTGACGCGCACTCTGGTGCGGGAGCAGGAACCGGCCGAACTGGGCTCGTGACACGCACTCTGGTGCGGGAGCAGGAACCGCCGAACTGGGCTCGTGACGCCGCACTCTGGTGCGGGGAGCAGGAACCGCCGCATTGGGCTCGTGGACGCGCACTCTGGTGCGGGAGCAGGAACCGGCCGAACTGGGCTCGTGACACGCACTCTGGTGCGGGAGCAGGAACCGCCGAACTGGGCTCGTGACGCGCACTCTGGTGCGGGAGCAGGAACCGCCGAACTGGGCTCATGAACGCGCACTCTGGTGCGGGAGCAGGAACAGGACGTGCTGGGTTCCCCACGGGCACAGGGATCCTGGAGCGTGGAACAGGGATCCTGAAGCGTGGAGCAGGGACAGGACATACTGAGTCCACGCCGAGCACAGGGGTCCTGGAGCGTGGAACAGGGGCAGGACGTGCTGAGTCCACGCTGGGCACAGGAATCCTGGAGCGTGGAACAGGGATCCTGGAGCGTGGAGCAGAGACAGGACGTACTGGGCTGTGGATGCGAACCGGAGATTCTGCCCGTAGGACCGGTGCAGGATATCTTGGTCCCAGGAGACGCACTGGAGACCTGGCGCGCAGAGCTGGCACCACTCTTCCAGGTAGCACACTAACCTTGGCCTGACAGACGAAAGTGGCGCTGGGATCTCTCGCACTGGGCTGTGGACACGCATCGAGATACTGCACGCAGAACCAGTGCAGGATATCCAGGTCCTAGGAGGCGCACTGGAGACCTGGCGCGCAGAGCTGGCACCACTCCTCCTGGCTGCACACTCAGTCTAGCCCGACTGATGAGTGGAGCTGGAATTTTCCGCACCGGCCTCTGAATCCGCACAGGAGAAACAGTGGCAAAACTGCATAACACGGTGTCCTCTCCGTGCGCCGCTCTCCCCAACGCTCTCTCCACAAAGCACGAGGAGTTGGCTCAGGAGTCCCTGTCTTTCGGGTTTCCGTGCCAGGCAAGTTCCAACGTATCTCTCCCTCTCCGGGTTCCACGCTCCATATATATCCTCGTAGCTCCCTCGCTCAGTCATCGCCGCTTCCATCCTCCTCTTAGGGTAACGATGCTCCTTTTTCGACGCTTTTTCCTCCCTGGGGTGACGATAATCCTCCGTCTTCCCCCAAGGTCCCTTCCCAGCTAATATTTCCTCCCAAGTCCAGGACTCCCGGGTCTCTCGCTGCTTGGTCCTTTTATGGTTGGGTGATTCTGTCACGATCTTCATAATTGGCAGACCAAGACGCAGCGAGGCATCCAGTATACATGTTTATTTAGAAAACGAAACTCCACGTAACTGGGCAAAACAACAAAAACAAACGAAGATCGTAACGTTGAACCATAACTGAACAAAACAAACACAGCTATGACCAAACAATCACCCACAAAACCTAAATGAAAACCCCAAATATATATATGGTTCCCAATTAGAGACAACGACACACAGCTGCCTCTAATTGGGAACCATTACCCCAACATAGATATATAACCCCTAGAACATAAAAACCCTACACCAAAACCAAAGCAAAAACACGCCAGCCTGTCTTTTCAGGCCTGGACGTGACAATTGTGTAGCTTATCATAAATAAAGTTTGATTTGATTAGCTTGAACACATGGCTACAATATGCCCTATCACAGAATAAAAGATAACAGAGAGGTGAACTATCAATTCATATAATTTATTTGCAGAGATTAAACATACTATCAAATCAATTCACCAAGTAGTGAACATAAATCATTACTTTGTAGAATAGCAGGAATCAAGCTTTTTGTCACGCCCTGACCTGTATGAGCCTGTTTATGTCTCATTTTGGTTTGGTCAGGGTGTGAGTTGGGGTGGGCATTCTATGGTCTTTTGCATTTCTTTGTTTTGGCTGAGTATGGCTCTCAATCAGGGACAGCTGTCTATCGTTGTCTCTGATTGGGAACCATACTTAAGCAGCCCTTTTTCCCTCCAGTCTTTGTGGAAAGTTGACTCTGTTAGGGTGTATGTTGCTGGTACACCATTATGATCGGCGGTCATTGTTTCGGTGAGTTTAAGAAATAAACATGTTTTTCTCAACCCGGCACGCTGCACCTTGGTCCATCCGTGAAGATCGTGACAGAACTTCCCACCGCCAAGAGACCAAGCAGCGTGCTTATTTGGAGTCCTGGACATGGGAGGAGATCTTGGACGGTAAGGGACCCTGGAGGCAGGCTGGGGAATACTGCCGTCCCAAGGAGGAGCTGGAGGCAGCGAAGGCTGAGTGGCGTTTCTGAGGAGAAATATGGAGTATGGACACCCGATCGGGAGAAGTATAAGGGAACACGGCTGGCATTTAAGCCCGAGAGGCAGCCCCAAAATATTTTTTTGGGGGGGGCACATGGGGAGTTTGGCTGGGCCAGGTTGGAGACCTGGGCCAGCTCCCCGTGCTTACCAGAGGGAGCATAGCACTGGTAAGCAACCGTGTGAGGCGGTGAAACGCACGGTGTCACCAGTGTGTGTTCAGAGCCCGGCACGGCCTGTTCCTGCTCCATGCATCAGGTCCCCTGTGCGCCTTCAGAGCCCGGCACGTCCTGTCCCTGCTCCATGCACCAGGTTCCCTGTGCGCCTTCATAGCCCGGCACGTCCTGTTCCTGCTCCACGCACCAGGTATCCAGTGCCTGCTCCAAGGACCAGTCCGGAGCCTCCAGAGACGGTCCCCAGTCCGGAGCCTCCAGAGACGGTCCCCAGTCCGGAGCCTCCAGAGACGGTCCCCAGTCCGGAGCCTCCAGAGACGGTCCCCAGTCCGGAGCCTCCAGAGACGGTCCGGGGCCCGCAACGAGGGTGCCCAGTCCGGCGCCTCCAGAGACGGTCCGGAG
This sequence comes from Brachymystax lenok tsinlingensis, assembly GCA_030435695.1. NCBI lineage: Eukaryota > Metazoa > Chordata > Actinopteri > Salmoniformes > Salmonidae > Brachymystax > Brachymystax lenok. The sequence continues at coordinate 18,883,018 of CM059813.1, read as the reverse complement.
CCTCCAGAGACGGTCCCCAGTCCGGGGCCCGCAACGAGGGTGCCCAGTCCAGGGTCGGCGGCAAGGGCCCCCAGAGGCGCCACCTAAACGGAGGGAGCCAGAGGTGGAGCGGGGTCTACGTCCCGCACCAGAGCCGCCACCGCGGATAGATGCCCACCCAGACCCTCCCCAATAGGTTCAGGTTTTGCGGCCGGAGTCTGGGGGGGGGGGGGAGTACTGTCACGCCCTGACCTGTATGAGCCTGTTTATGTCTCATTTTGGTTTGGTTGGGGTGGGCATTCTATTTTCTTTTGTATTTCTTTGTTCTGGCTGAGTATGGCTCTCAATCAGGGACAGCTGTCCATTGTTGTCTCTGCTTGGGAACCATACTTAAGCAGCCCTTTTTCCCTCCAGTCTTTGTAAGAAGTTGACTCTGTTAGGGTGTATGTTGCTGTTACACCATTATGATCTTCGTTCGTTGTTTTTGTTTTGGTGAGTTTAAGAAATAAACATGTTTTTCTCAACCCGGCACGCTGCACCTTGGTCCGTCCTTGAAGATCGTGACACTTTTGGTGTGGTGTATTCATGCATCTCAAACTATAACCTAAATGCATTATTACCTCCAACTTGGCCCAGTTCACATTTCCAATTTCCCACCCTGAAATACAGTACCAAGATGGAACGGGCCCTGCGTCTCAACTAATAGCCAATGTAGGCTAAAAATCCCAAGAAGGGCTACAGCAACTTCCAGAGAGGGTCAGGCTCCTTGATTTTTGCAGAGGCCACTCTGGTTTGGGTGTCCTCGGAGGAACAGTATCACCGTAACCAAGTGGTCACATTGTTTTGGATTCCACTGCGCAAGAGGGGTCCATGGAGTTTTATTAACTTCAAGTCAGACACATTTCGTTTTTTGTACAACGTTCTGATTGGCGAAAGTGGTTAAGCCTCCGATGGGCCTCCGCAGTGCACATACGTATGTCCGCACGACACAGGGATTCTTTAGCTAAATAGCCTAGTACTGTACTGCCGACCTTCACGTTGTACAGCGCCATATTTTTCGTTCCATCCTAACAGAAACAGGGTTTTTTGTTTTTCATGGAATAGAAACACCATAATTTTAATCAAATTAATTAAGCAAGTACCAGTCAAAAGTTTGGACACCTACTCGTTCCAGGATGTTTCTATTTTTACTATTTTCTTGTAGAATAATAGTGAAGACATCACAACTATGAAATAACACATGGGATCAGTTAAGAACAAATGCTTATCTACTCCTTGAACCCCGGTCTCCCGCGTGCCTGCAATATGGAAGACTATGAAATGCTTCTCAAAGATGCTCTCTGGTGGTCAAACAAACAATAACTTGCATTAAAATAAAAAATTGCTGAAAAATAGATAACGTGCCACAGAATGCTGCAGCAGCCTGCAAGGTGTGCTGCGGTATGATGCAACTTTTAAAGGAGGAACCACTGTAGCCTATATTCTTCATCATTCTCGCCACCGCCAGAGAGAAGACTGAGGAAATCACCATTAGGTTGCTATACATTTTTATTTGGTTTGTCATTTGTTTTTCATGGATTTTTTATGGTGATTAGAAAAAAAAGATTTAGAATTTATAATTAATTTTCCAGAAATAATATTTCCTACTCTGTGTATTCTCAAATTGAAAAAAGTGAGGGAGCGCCGCTCCTTCATCCTCCATATTTGGTCAGATAGTATAGTACTTACCTCCAACATGTTTTCCTCCATTGTTGGTCAAATTCTGTGTGACACACATGGGACACATTTTGATTAAATTAACTGAATTATTGTTTTCCAGATTCCAATACCCCCCATCTCTAATTTTCAAAAGAATCTGATGATTTTGATTACACACAATAAATGAGAGTAGACTACAGTCAATGATATGTACTGCCTGGGGACTGTTGTCAACGCATGCGCTAAAACAGTATGCTGATTTCCAGAACAAGTAACAGGAATTGTGACTGATGAACTGTGCTTGAACAAAATTTGCACACACAGCCGATATATTCACTATAAGAGCATTTTACAGATATATCATATGTCTCTTACCCTTCTTTGGTGGTGGTGGTGTAGACACTGTTCCGAACATCTTTGCGAGCCACATACCGATAAATGTGCTGGGTGCCTCCATGTTGCTGACAACTAAAGGATCGGAAATTGTTGCAAATGATGTGAAATACTGTAATACAATCAGTATACAATCAGTACAACATGTGGAGCTATCATATAACTGCACTCAAAATGATGATGTCTGTATTTCAAACTCTTTTTGCAGATCAATATTGATAAAAAAAGGCAGTTCAGCCTAGTGAAGAATTCTCCCTATGAGATGGAGAAGGTGGCTTCAGACATCGAGAAACTACTGACCAAGAAACGTAAGCACTCGTTATAAGTCATCAATTTGATCTCAATTTATTTCACAAAAAACACAACATTTAGGGGCAATTTCACAGACAGATCAAGCCTGGTCCTGGAATAAAATGAAAGCTCAATGGCTCATTGAAAACACTTCTATGGTGTATTTCTGTGCAGGGTTTACCCCAGTGTTTTGCTCAAAAGGCTCAGACGTTTCTTTTTCCATCCATGCTGGCTGGCACCAGGTGCTTTGCTAGGATTTGAGGACATTGGGGGCTCTGCCCAAAGCCAAAGGGGGAACTCTAGTAGGGGGGTCCTCGGGTCACCCCCGGAAGAAAACAAAAGGAATTTCAATAGCTAAATGCATCAATCTGGTGCACTTTGAGATGAACATTGGCAGATATTGGACCCTATCAGATATTTAAATGGGTCGTAATTGCTAATAGCCCAAACCTTACAAGGCTGGAGCCAAATTCATAGGAAGAAAACAAAATTTAACATGCCATAATGGCTTTAGAAACCGCTGGGTGCCAAGTTCCAAGTTGTCTATGTGGTCCTAAAGTGTGCAATTTAACAATTCTTCAACCATCAAAAGCAGAGCCCGGGTCCAGACATAAGCAACATAAGCAGTCACATAGGGCCTTTGGCCACTAGGGTGCCCCGACCAAAAATTACTGTTGAGAGTTTGAATAGTTGAATTCAAATAGTACAAGTTCACAAATTGGCTATCTTAGTAGAATTGCATGAATTGGCTATTGGCTATAGTCACTCTCACTCAGATACAGTACCATTAACACAGCATAAGTCACAGAATAAAAATAAAAAATTAGCTTTAAAACTGCTAAAACTGTATCTATGTCCCATGCCAAAATGAGTAGAATTGCATGAAATTTGTAATAAAATTGGAAACATTTTTCTCCACCCAATGGAAAATGTGTAGAACTGCAAAAAAAGTGGTTTAAAACAGCAACATTGTCTTTACGCCCAATGGCAAAATGTGTATAATTGCAGGAAATGTACTTTAAAACATGTTTTTTAACCAAATCCCACTTAGGGCCCCCAAAAGACTACAGCCGGCCTTGATCAAACGGTTTGGGGCTGGAACAAAAACATTTGGGGCTGCAGTCGATGGCTGGCACCCATGTCTCACTGGGCCATGGCTTGAGTGGATATTCTGTCACTTGGGGCCAAAGATAGGCCACTGGTACTTTTCAGCTGTGAACTTTAACACCTTCTCACAAAGCAACTGTTTTGATTATGCAGAGGTCGTTGATTCTACTCTTCACATGTCCTCACTGTCAGCCCTAGCTAGGGGGTATACAGTCGAAAAGCAGCATTAGTCCAGGATTCCCTGCCGGACATTTCACACAAAATTAACACGTTTCGTTTGCAATTCTGACATGTTCCACGGCATGTGAAATGACTTAATAACCTGTTTCCAATACATTTGTAATGTATTTAGGAACAAAAAATGCTCTCCAAACTAGCTTGTCAAGTGTCAAGTGTTTGTGAAAGCAAAGATGGGTGGAATGCAATTTGATGGGTTACAATTCAATTTGTGGTAAAGTATAATGTCTTATTTTGTATTTATCGTATAGGCTTAATCTGTATCTGGGAAACCGCCCCATAATGTAGAATCTGTATACTGTAGGAACAATAGAAGACAATGTAACACATTCCCCTTGTGCACAAATTACAGGGAGCTTCTAAAAACATTGCAATATAGCAAGTACATATTTCCATTTAAATTTCAAATGGGAAGAATATACTGTACTGTATGTCAAGCAGGTCCTCTACCAATATTTATTAGTAGAATAATTGGTAATGACACAGACTTACCTTGTTAGTAGTAGTTCCTCCTTAGACTGAGATGCTGATATAGATGTGAAACAATGATTGCAGCTGCACTTATATAGGCTACAAAAGAAAGTGAAATTGACTGGTGCAGTGAGTTTCACTTTCCAGTGTTAGATACAGAATATCTAGATAATTCTACAAAGCTATCAAGTAGAGAGGGCAGTCTGGCTCTCTAATTTCTATACCAATTTCCTGTAAATGGTACCGTTAGAATAGAGGGGTCATCGTTTCACTTTCAATATGACTCTGTTTTATAACTTCCCCATCTCATCGAGGATCTCAAGTTGAAGGCCGACCTGGATGCTGCAGGCTGTTGTATTCAAAAAGCAGAATCCCCCTTATAGTCATTGGAAAAATGGCAATCTTTTTTTTTTTTTTTTCAGAGGACGGTTAAAGTACCAAAACTTGCTTCTACGGTGCCTTCTGGAATAATTAATTAACACTCCATGACTTATTTAACATTTTGTTGTGTTACAGCTTGAATTCAAAATGGATTAAATCGATTTTTTAAATCGATTTTCTTTTTTTTCTACAGACAATTCCCCATAATGACTACTGTTCTCCCGTCTCCTTCCTGGCCATTTCTCCACAACACAAATATTACAATGACAAAGTAAAAACATGTTTTTATCCACAAGTTTCCTGGGGAAACGATTATGGGTGGCATTTTCTGCAGAAGTAGCGAAGTACTGAGTTGACCAGCTGTATTTTTGGTTTTAGAAGCTAGCCACCTGGAAGAATGAGTAATAAGATATTCACTCGCTAGATGTTGAAATTGGAGTCCTTCGACCATACACCTAAAACTAAATCAGAATGTTCCTGTCACGAGATGATACAGTTTCCATCGACTCCCAAATGACGACGAAGCGAAAATAAATTGTCTCAGACATTTAAAAAAGGCCCCTCGTTTCACTTTGTTGATAAAACGGTAACGCAGCATACCCAACGCTGTTTCTGGGTCATGAGACGCCGCCTTAGCAGGAGGGTTGACAGACATATCGCAAGAACAGGTAACGTTATGTCGACAATTTTTGAAATCACGTGTTTGTCTTCAGTTTTTGTTACTAGAATCGGACTGCGAATATATATATTGTAATGAAACAGCAGGGTGCAGGTCTCGAACCCTCGACCTTCTAGCCCGAGGTCCGGCGCGCTATCGACTGCCGCAAAAGCATGCTCGAGCGGCAGAGGCGATATCTGCGGTTATAAACCCAGGGTCGTTACAATATATATATATATTTATATAATAATAATAATAATAATAATAATAAAAATATATATGAAAATATCTGACTACGATAGCTTATAGTCAGGGTCTGTATTTGGCAGGTGTTAATTTAATTACCTGTTCTAGCTAATAGATACAGAATATTTATTTTGAAAATATTAAACCTAGTCTATGTATCCCACTGGGTTTAGAGTGCCTATTTGCAGTAGTGAATAGTCTGATAAACACTATAAGTAAGGCACAGGGAGTTTTAAATGTTTTTAAAAGTACCCCTAATTAGTGTATTTGCTTTTCCAGATCCTTACCAAATAATCTCATGAACTAATAATCTATATTCATATGCAACTAATCATCACCTGCAGATGAGCCTGGTGTGGTGGAAATCTCTGAGGAGCCAGGTTCTATTTCAAAGACCTTCCATGATGCCCAAACACAGTGGTCAGACCCAGCAGCGGAGGACCACACCTACTCCAAAGGACCTATCATCACATGTGGCATGACAAATGCACCAGCCCCTGAGAGGTCATTATCTGTTGCAGATGTTACATTGAAAGATGATGCAGACTGTCTGCTGTACACAGGGATTCCACTACTAGAATTCAACACTCTTGTGTCTTGCTTCCAAGGTTTTGCCCCCACATCATCAACAATGCTGGTTGTAGACCAAATTCTGTTGACACTAATGAAACGTAAACTTTGTTATAGCTGATTTAGCAAGACGCTTCAAAAGGTCACCAGGTCAGGTCAGTAAAACATTGAAATTCTGGTTAGGTGTTATTGCTGAGCACACCAAGGATCTCATTCCATGGCTGCCTCGTGAGACAATAAAGGCTGCAGGTTTTTCAGGAGAAATCTTCAAACACAACTTGTGTTATTGACTGCACAGAAAGTGTTTTGCAGAAGGCTAAAATCTGGACTCAAGAACTGAATTTTACAGTCTGTACTATGCCAGTAATACTGTCAAATATCTAGTTGCAACTGCTCCATCAGGAATGGTTGTGTTCATTTCAGAGGCTTATGGTGGGAAATGTAGCGATAGGTTCATAACACAGAACTCAGGGTTTCTTGACCATTTGCGTGCTGGAGACGAGGTTATGGGGGACCGTGGCTTCACAATTAGGGACTTGCTAGCGGAACGGAATGTATGCTTGGTCTTACCAGCATTTACACGCAAGAAATTTGCCAGTTGACAAATGAGCAGGTCACTCACACACGACGCATTGCTAATGTCCGTATACATGTGGAACGAGCAATAAGGCGTCTTAAGGTGTACAAGATTCTCTCACAACTGTGCCTATTAGTTTGGTCCCTAAAATTGACAACATACTTAAAATGTGTGCAGCTCTTGTAAACCTGAGAGTAGAGCTTATTTCTAGCAAATAGACACAATGTCTAACACAATCAACATGACTAACATGCACTGATCGTTTATGTGTTCCACAAATGTACATCACTTTATTCCTATTAATGAACTGCAAAACATTGTCAGCATTTGTAACATTCTTTTATTCCAACTGTTAGCTGTATTTGTTTTACATCATAGTTTTGTCAGCTCATACAACTGCCTATACCAACTTGCCTATTTTAACTGGTTCTGTCCTATCTCTTAATACATTGATTATCTAATATTAGTATCTTATGTATTATTTAATATTTATTAAAACAGTACTTCATGAAGTAAGTGCATGCTCAAACTAATTGAATTGTGTATGCCCAGCATATTCAATCTACTACTCACTCCCATTTACTTAAAGAGCTCCAGGTACTTTGTGCAGAGAAGTATCTTCTTTTCAGCCAGATCATCAGCCAACCTAGGTAGCATGTGTAAAAAGTAGAACTTCTGCAGCTGTTGCATATGTGCATCTGGGAGTCTTCATCAAATGGAATGTCCACTTCAATGTGCTCGCTTGGTTTCCAGACAACCAGCTTGCAGCTCTGTAGGCCCAGGCACATCATGGTCACTTGTGTCTGAAAGAAGGAAAAAAGAAAGCACATTGCCACAAAATTCTGATTAGTATGAGTTTACAATACAATATTCAATACTTGTAATAATACAGCTAATAGTCTATTTTCTTTAAAACATTTTTACTCACCTTAAGGTAGTATCCATCTTTTCCATTGGGACGAATTAGGTACTGTCTATCATTCAAGCTTTTGATGTCACCATTTGGCCGACTCATAAATTCTGTCAGAGACGTGGAACTCTTGAAGGGGCACTTGATCTCAGGGAGCTGTGTTGCATCAAGGATCCCATCTGGGCTGGCTCCCTACCAAGGATGGTCAGGGTGCACCACCAAGCCTCTGTTCTCCACAACATGCCCTCTGCTCTCCAGGAGTGTGATGACATTGACCTAATTTTCTTTGCCATGCTTTGTTGCTGTATTGCCAGTGAAGGTTGGGTACAAATGCTAATTTACCATTTTTTGGGGATCTGTGGTGTTTCGTCGAGGGTGCAACAGGTCAGCACCTCAGGAGTAAATGTCAGTTGGCTTTTCATAGACGATCATTCAGAGTATCTCTACCGCTCCTGCTGTCTCTAGAGAGTTGAAAACAGCAGGTCTGGGACAGGTAGCATGTCCGTGAACAAGTCAGGGTTCCATAGCCGCAGGCAGAACAGTTGAAACTGGAGCAGCAGCACGGCCAGGTGGACTGGGGACAGCAAGGAGTCATCAGACCAGGTAGTCCTGAGGCATGGTCCTAGGGCTCACGTCCTCCGAGAGAAAGAAAGAAAGAAAGAGAGAGAGAATTAGAGAGAGCATACTTAAATTCACACAGGACACCGGATAAGACAGGAGAAATACTCAAGATTTAACAGACTGACCCTAGCCCCCCGACACAAAACTACTGCAGCATAAATACTGGAGGCTGAGACAGGAGGGGTTAGGAGACACTGTGGCCCCGTCCGACGATACCCCCGGACAGGGCAAAACAGGCAGGATATAACCCCACCCATGTTGTCAAAGCACAGCCCCAATACCACTAGAGGGATATCTTCAACCACCAACTTACCATCCTGAGACAAGGCCGAGTATAGCCCACAAAGATCTCCGCCACGGCACAACCAAAGGGGGGGCGCCAACCCACTCAAGCGACGCACCCCTCCTAGGGACGGCATGGAAGAGCACCAGTAAGCCAGTGACTCAGCAACTGTAATATGGTTAGAGGCAGAGAATCCCAGTCGAGAGAGGGGAACCGGCCAGGCAGAGACATCAAGGGCGGTTCGTTGCTCCAGTGCCTTTCCGTTCACCACACTCCCGGGCCAGACTACATTCAATCATAGGAACTACTGAAGAGAAGAGTCTTCAATAAAGACTTAAAGGTTGAGACCGAGTCTGCGTCTCTCACATGGATAGGCAGACCATTCCATAAAAATTGAGCTCTATAGGAGAAAGCCCTGCCTCCAGCTGTTTGCTTAGAAATTCTAGGGACAGTAAGGAGGCCTGCGTCTTGTGACGTGTAGGTATTGTACAGCAGGACCAAATCGGAAAGATGAAGGGGAGGAGACAAGTAAGATAATTATTAAAGTCGAGACAATAGTAAAATATTTACAGTATACAGTGCATTCAGAAGGTATTCAGACCCCTTGACATTTCACACATTTTGTTACATTACAGCCTTATTCTAAAATGTATTTAAAAAAAAGAAATCCTCATCAATCTACACACAATACCCCATAATGACACAGAAAAAACAGGTTTTTAGAAATGTTTGGGGGGAGCGTCGCTGCAAAGATATGTTCAGGTCTCTCCAGAGATGTTCGATCGGGTTCAAGTCCGGGCTCTCGCTGGACCACTCAAGGACATTCAAAGACTTGTCCCAAAGCCACTCCTGCATTGTCTTGGCTGTGTGCTTAGGGTCGTTGTCCTGATGGAAGGTGAACCTTCGCCCCCAGTCTGAGGTCCTGAGTGCTCTGGAGTAGGTTTTCATCAAGTATCTCTCTGTACTTTGCTCATTCATCTTTCCCTCGATCCTGCCTCGTCCCAAGTCCCTGCAGCTGAAAACATCCCCACTGTGCTGCCATCTCCATGCTTCACCGTAGGGATGGTGCCAGGTTTCCTCCAGACATGACGCTTGGCATTCAGACCGAAGAGTTCAATCTTGGTTTCATCAGACTAGAGAATCTTGTTTCTCATGGTCTGAGAGTCTTTAGGTGCCTTTTGGCAAACCCCAAGTGGGCTGTCATGCTGTTTACTGAGGAATGGCTTCCGTCTGGCCACTCTACCATAAAGGCCGGATTGGTGTGCTGCTGGAATGGTTGTCCATCTGGAAGGTTCAATCTCCACAGAGGAACTCTGAAGCTCTGTCAGAGTAACCATCGGGTTCTTGGTCACCTCCCTGACCAAGGCCCTTCTCCCCCGATTACTCAGATTGTCCAGGCAACCAGCTCTAGGATGAGTCTTGGTGGTTCCAAACTTCTTCCATTTAAGGATGATGGAGGCCACTTTGTTCTTGGGGACCTTCAATGCTGCAGAAATGTTTTGGTACCCTTCTCCAGATCTGTGCCTCGACACAATCCTGTCTCAGAGCTCTACGGACAATTCCTTCATCCTCATGGCTTGGTTTTTGCTCTGACATGCACTGTCATCTGTGGGACCTTATATAGACAGCTGTGTGGCTTTCCAAATAATGTCCAATCCATTGATTTTAGCACAGGTGGACTCCAATCAAGTTGTAGAAACATCTCAAGCATGATCAATGGAAACAGGATGCACCGGAGCTCAATTTCGAGTATCTTAACGAAGGGTCTGAATACTTATGTAAATAAGATTTTTCTGTTTTTTATTTTTAATACATTTGCTAACATTTTGAAAAACCTGTTTTTTCGCTTTGTCATTATGGGGTATTGTGTGTAGATTATTGAGGGAAAAAAATGTCTTTAATCCTTTTTAGAATAAGGCTGTAACGTAACAAAATGTGGAAAAAGTCAAGGGGTTTTAATACTTTCCCGAATCCACTGTACAGTACTGTCAAAGCCATTACTTTTTACTTCAGCAACAGGATATGAGTGGTTGAAAAAATGCTGGGTTATAAAACTCATTTCAAATCAAACTAAAAGATCAACAAGTCGGCAAACTTGCTGAACTAACACTTCTGACTAACCACCGAAGTGTTTTATAATAACCCCCCTCTGTCGTATACTTCTGTGTCCCAAATGGCACCCTATTCTCTACTTTTCAAAGTATTGTACTATATAGGGAATAGGGTACCATTTGGGATACAATCACTGAGTGTCTAGCTTTAAACCTGTGGTTAAGCATCTACTCTCTTAGAGGTTATGTTCAAGTTGAAGCAAAAAAAATGACACAAAACATATATGAAATGTAAATATAATATTACCTCAATATTTTAGCAAATGATATCATATGTATCAAAGATCACTGTGTTTGGTGTCAGATGTTTCCTACCTTCACCACCTGGGGGTGGCCCGCCAGGAAGTCCAGGACCCAGAGTTGCACAGGGAGGGGTTGAGACCCAGAGCCTCCAGCTTGATGATGAGCTTGCAGGGTACTATGGTGTTGAATGCTGAGCTGTAGTCAATTAACAGCATTCTTACATAGGTATTATTTTTGCCCAGGTGGGATAGGGCAGTGTGCAGTGCTTTTGCGATTGCGTCATCTGTGGACCTGTTGGGGCGGTATGCAAACTGAAGTGGGTCTAGGGTGGCCGGTAAGGTGGCGGTGATATGATCTTTGACTAGCCTCTCAAAGCACTTTTAAGCATCAGCTATCTGTGCAGCTTATCGATTTGTTGCAGCTGTACACAGGCCATCTGTAAATAGCCCATCCAACTACCTAGCTCTTCCCCATATTTTTTTTATTTTATTTTTTGCACACCAGTATTTCTACTTGTACATCTATCACTCCAGTGTTAATTTGCTAAATTGTAATTACTTTGCTACTATGGCCTATTTATTGCCTTACCTCTTTACGCCCTTTGCACACACTGTATATACTTTTTCTATTGTTATTGACTGTACGTTTGTTTATTCCATCTGGAACTGTGTTTGTGTCGCACTGCTTTGCTTTATCTTGGCCAGGTCGCAGTTGTAAATGAGAACTTGTTCTCAACTGCCCTACCTGGTTAAATAAAGGTGAAATAAAAATAACTTAATGATGACAGAAGTGAGTGCTACAGAGTGGTAGACATTTAGTTCAGTTATCTTTGCCTTCTTGGGTACAGGAACAATGGTAGCCATGAGCTAAGGCTGACAAGTTGTGGAACAATACAGTGAATTGTGCAAACACCTGGTGTCTGGCTAAGGGGCAGTATAACCTTGGGAGATAACAGTATGTTGAGCTAGGAACACATGAATAGAAAGATGTTGAGACACAAACAGGACTGAGCCTGTGGCCTCAGTAACCCCGGACAACAAGCGCCAAGAGGCTGGGACCAGCCTGTGCGCCTACTATTGGCTAGGCAAGTCTAAACCACGCCCAGCCACTGTTCTGATAGGCCCATCCCGAGGTGGGAACTACCTCTGTCAGAACATACTTATACCAATGCATTTAGCAGAAAGGGCAGTTCTCTGATAGCCCTGCGTGGTGTATCATTGAGCCCGTATATACGAACTTCATATTTACCATTTATGCTTGAGTGAAAATAAATACTTTGAATTAAGAATTTACTCTAGTGATCTTTCATCCTCAATACCAGATAGAGTTTGACACAACCTAACAGTAAGAATGAGTTAGTCCAAGCTAGGAGCAAAATCATTGATGTGTAATAATGTGATTGAGACCCTGTCAAACTGCATCTACCTTATTTGTTCATATAAATTATATTTAGACCGGATTAGGAGGGTGATTTCCTCTAACCAGACAACAGAACTCACAGGGCTGAGCTTGCTTTATGCATGTTTACAACATGCAAGCCTATGCAACTGTAGTCCTTATAAAACATTTACTCACATCTGCCATCACTATTATGTTTACTGATTAATTCCAGTGAATAATTTTGGATTAAAAACGTGTATGCAGCTAGCTAAATTTCATCACATTCACATCTTCTCCTGACACATAAATGGACTATAAATACATAACGTTACCAATTAGTTTACCCTGACCAGATGGACAGAGCGCATAGGATGTAACGTTATGCAGCTGCTCTAATTAGTAGCCTACAGCTGATCAGACTGAAAAATAGTCATTTAAATCCCGTACCTCATGTCAGATTTCTAATGTTTTGTTGTAGAGTTTTTGCTTGGATCTGTCTGGAGTGATTATGTGTTTTCATCTTTGCTAAATAAATACCGGAGGAAAGTGGAAAGTCTACTTGAGCACACATGAAAAAATGCGCTGCGTCAATTTCTTTTTAATCTACATTTTAATGAATGATGCAATTATCAAATCATTTGTAAAAGACAGTGGAACGTTTGATATGTTCCACACGTAAAGCGTCGTAACGTGCAATTACCTCTGCAAGCTCATTGTAGTTGACCTTGGAGGAACTTTCACTCTCGTGTCCTCTATCGATGCAGCTTTTTCCCAGAAGCTTGAATCTGATGTGGGCATTTTTATGCTCCCTGCTTTTGTTTTGCCATTTAGCTGAACGATCGATGTTCTTCAGGTCACTGTACCCACATTTCGACCAAGGCTTAGGCTTTCCAAAAAGTAGGCAAGGCCAGCAATTCAGGCGGCTTGATGAAAGGCGCACTGTTAACCAGCTATACTTTTGATACCAGTTGATATTGAACGACCTCACCTTTTATCCTTTATGAAACTGATCTCAGGCAGAGGTCGACCCTCACTTTTAATTCACACCTTTTCCATGTACCCCAGCGAATGAAAGGGGTTCTTCAACAAAAAGTCCACAACATTTTCGGCAGCGTTGGCCATTCTGCCGGAGAAAGCAGCGGGAGGGTGCAGTTAGCTAGCTACTGAAGTTAGCCAAGCTAACTTTTTTGTATTTAAAAAAAAAATAATTGCACCAACTGGACACAAAATCAAGTTCTAAAACCAAGAAAACTATTTATAATATACCTCTTCCGTCTCCTGTAATATGAAAAAACTAATTTGAATTGAATAATAACCAAAAAATGCTATCTATCACTTTTCATCTCTACCCAAAAATGTCAGCTTCTCAACACATAGAACCCCCATAATGCTCTGTGGCACAATCCCAATACAACACACTAGGTTCATTCTCTGATCCTAATTCTATGATCGGATGGACAATATGTCAGTGCCTACTGCAAAAGCTTTGATTAGTTGGAGGACGTCCTCCGGAAGTGGTCATAATTACCATGTATGTCTATGGAAGGGGGTGAGGCCTACGAGCCACCTAGGTTTTGTATTGAGGTCAATGTAGCCAGAGGAGGATGGAAGCTAGCTGTCCTCCGGCTACACCGTGGTGCTACCTGAGACAGTGCTGTTGAAGTTACTGTAGACCTTTTGTTAGGTTCTAACTCAATGAATAAAACTCAATGAGTATAAACTCAATGAACACTATGACAGATTTAACTTGTTAAGGATACAATCCCGTGAACGGGATCGATTTTGACAACATCCGGTGAAATGCAGAGTGCCAAATTCAAATTACAAAAATACTAATTTTAAACATTCAGGAAAATACAAGTGTTGCACACTGTTCAAAAGCTTAGAATCTTGGCAATCTCACAGCAGTGTCAGACTTGAAAAAGGCTTCACCGCAAAAGCATAACATTTGATTGTCTGAGGACAGTGCCCCGCATATTTTCTGCATTAGTATAATAACATAACCAGCACGGGTGTCACAACTCATAAAAAGCGATAAAATAAATTGCTTACCTTTGAAGATCTTCTTCTGATGGCAATCCGAAGGGTCCAAGCAAGACAACAAATGTTCCTTTTGTTCGAAAAAGTCCCTCTTTATATCCATAAAGCTCCATTTGGTTGGTGCGTTTTGTTCAGAAAATCCACCGTCCATTATACAAGACATTCAGAGCGTTAAAAATATACCTATAAACTTTGTCCAAACAAATCAAACAACGTTTCTAATCGATCGTTAGGTACACTAATATGTATACTAACGATAATATTTCACACAGATAATATCCTGGGCGATGGTAAAGGAAATAACCGAGGCTCACGGTCCCACGCGTAAAACAGAAAGTGACTTCCTCACTCCACTTGCCAATTCTTGTCTTATTCCTCGAATTTTCTAGATAAACGCATGAATCCTTGTCTAAAGACTGTTGACATCTAGTGGAAGCCATAGGTACTGCAACCTGGGAGCTGGATTCCAGAATTTCCTATAGCAAGTCAATGGCAAACAGGCACCTCACAGAATCACATTTTTCCGGATGGATGTTCCTCGGGTTTTCACCTGCCAAATCAGTTCTGTTATACTCACAGACATTATTTGAACAGTTTTAGAAACTTCAGAGTGTTTTCTATCCAATACTACTAATTATGTGCATATCCTGGGCCTGAATGGCAGGCAATTTACTTTGGGCATGCCAGACTCTCCAAACCTCAGAATACTAACCTGGGCCCCGAATAGGTTAAACCAAGTTTATTCTGCCCAGAGGGTCAATACAGCTGCATTAGACAAAAACATGGTTTCAATAGGGGTAGTAGACATACCCCACTTTGGGTGGAGTCTCCTCCTCATCACTAAACATTGCATCATTATTGCTAGGCAGAGAGCTGAGTGACAGGGCCTGAAACAGTTCCTCCCCTTATCAGTACTGCTACTTGTGATTGTTTTCCCTGCACTCAGCCCCTCCCAAGCGTACTTATGGCACCCCTCATGTCTCTATTATACCTAATGATTAATAATATATAAAGCTCAAAAACCAAACCTATCACCTTCATTGTAAAACTGTGTATTTTAATCAATTATTTGATGACATGAATATATTTAATATAGTTTTATCTAAAAATTATTACTTTTTTAATGTTTTTAATAAAATTTCACTGAGGAGGATGGTCCTCCCCTCCACTTATATATATATCACAGGAGGTTGGTGGCATCTTAATTGGTGAGAACGGTCTCGTTGTAATGGCTGGAGTGGAATCAGTAGATGGTATCAAACACATGGTTTCCAGGTGTTTGATACCATTCCATTCGCACCGTTCCGGCCATTATTATGAGCCATTCTCGGTAAGAAAAACAAGAAATGCATACAAAGGAATGATCGTCTTGCTCACATTACATGATTTTAATAATAATACAATTGTTATGTAAAGAAAAATAAGCAAAAAGAGGTGGGCGTCCACCCCCAACTCCCCATCCCAGATGTCAGAACAAAACAATAAAGGCCTTTAAATACTTGTTGGACAATGAATGTAAAAATAAAATACCTTTTATGGTGTATGACAGAGTGGAAAAATAATCTGGTTTATTGCATTATATGAAACAAAGTATCAGCTTTCACATGGTGTGAAAGCTGATACTTTGTCATGCAAGACTACAAATCCATGCTGGACTCTCCTGCACATACTTTCTAGCCGACACCTTTGCTGCATAGAAGTAGTAGAAGAAGAAATGTACTGCTTTAAAATGGAGATAGCCTCAAAGGTGCTGCCCATGCTGTCATAATGGGACAGATACAAAGATGAGATGTCTAAGTAAATTCTTTGCTGTCAGCTAGCCATAGACTTAGTTAGATGTCTTACTTTGTATCTGTATCTGTCCCATTGTGTTGTCTGTGAGAGCATGGGCAGGGCCATTAAGGCTATCTGCATTTTAGAGGAGGCTTGTGGGAAGAGTTATAGGAGGACGGGCTCATTGTAATGGCTGTAATATAATTAATGTAACGGGGTCAAACGTGGTTTCCATATGTTTGATGCCATTCCATTTATCCCATTCCAGACATTACAATGAGCATTTTCCTATAGCTCCAGCCTCCTCTGCTCCATTTTAAAGTAGTGAATTTCATATGAGTTGGTAAACAAACTGAAAGGGTGCACACTGCCACCTGGAGTGTGTTGTTTGAAAAGGTATAAAGACAAGGTTGTTGTTTACTTCCACCTGCAGTTATCATTTCTTTGGCTGATCATTCCTGATGACCTGGATGGAATTATGTGATCCTTCCTTAACCCATAGGAAGTCCCAGTTGCCTACTTCAAAATGGGGAAATTCCTCAATGGTGCTGTCCATGCTAAAACGGGCTTCACTAGAGTTATCTATCTAATGGAGCATTCCCATGCTCGTGAGAAAGTGGGAAGTTGTAAGTCCGACATGATTGTGTTCATGTTGTTTTGATGTCGGAACAATTCTTCAACCAAGAACATTTTTGGTGGCTTGCTTAACATTGATAATATGGTAAAACTAGCTACATTATCCATTTAAATACATTTTTAATTGTTAAAAATGGATTTGTCGTCATCACTTGGTTTCAAATGTAAAAGTTTAGAGGTGAAACGGTGCAACACGGGTAACAACATTTTCTCAGTTTCCCAATTGTAATTACGACTTGGAGGGTTGTTCAAGTGAAATTTTCCAGTTGAAACTACAAACTTCAGAGTCCATGCAGCTTTTCATTGACTCTTCCATATTTTATTTAACTAATATTTGTTGGCTTAGAAGAAGTTATCTAGCTAGCATTCCCTCTTGTATAGAATGCTGCCAGATATCAGATATTTAGAATGTGCCATGCATACAGGCTAGTTTTCTACAAAGAAGTTATCTAGCTAACTGAGTAAACTCAACTCTGTCATATACATCTCTACAGAGTTGAGTTGCGATGAGTGTCGGCGGAGTGTACCACTGACTACATTGAGTCCCTATCAGTCGATACTTGTAAAAATGTCTATGTTTGTCCTGTGTAACTGCAAGCTTTTCTTTGGGTGCTGAAATCCGGTAGTTTTTTTTATATGGATTACGGGGTACAGTTTGGCAGACGTCACATAAAATTCAGTTTTTTTCAAAAACAACTGATTTCAGCACCCAAAGAAAAGCCTGCTGCTGCACAGGACAAACATAGATAAAAGAAAAGCATTAAAGAATGGACATTTTTACAAGTATCAATTTATAGTGACTCGATGTAGTGGCGGTGTACTCTTCTTGGCACATCACACTAGAACCCTGTATGGAAGACATCCATATTACACAGGGATCAAACTAGAGCTACTAGCTAACTAAGAGGAACCAGTGAGGATTTTACATGGAACCCAAGAGAGTTCTTTAGAAGGTTCTCCTATGATGACAACCGAATAATTGTTTTAGGTTCTAGACAGGACCTACATGTAACACCCAACAGTGTACACTTGCATTATATAAGCTAGTATCCTTGATAGAATGCAAACATGATGCATAAATAACTGACATCATTGTACTTTATGAAGCATTATGTAAACATTGAAAAGAGAACTTTCACTCCAGTCTTACGTCATCCAGACTTCAAAACAAATGTCCTATTTCCTAAGGGGGATAGTTTATCTGAAATTAAATCTAGACTATATAGATTTAGGAGTGTACTGCATGGCTCACTAATCTCCTAGTGTGTGACACTAATGCAGGTGTGTGACACTCATGCATGTTGTTGGAGGTCCCAGATGTAGTCGTTGGCAAAGTTCATAATCTGAGTCATGGCGTTCAGGATCAGGATATCCATGTTGTCATCCAGCATCCCCTCCTCATGGTAGTTCTTCACCGGCAGGATGCAGTTCATGGGAACGCCCAGCTCATTACTGCAGATCTGCATCTGAGAAATGTTGGACAAAAATGACTTATGCTTTACCTGAGTTGGCAGGATTTTTGTTTTACCTAAGTTGGCAGGAATTTTGCTTTACCTGAGTAAATATTTAATGTGATTTGATGTGATTTCAGGATTACATGTAATGTAAAACATGACTCACCTTCTCTTTGATTGCCTTGCTGGTGTAGATTTTCTTCACATCCCTGTCCACAAGATCACAAGCCTGGTCTGGCATGGTCATGACAACAACTTGAGGGATTCCTGTTGTAGAAATGATTGAATGGAAGGGCTAATATATAGGTAACAATGTTTCAAGTAATAATAAAAGTGAAGGTCAAGAGCTATCTACAGCCAAAGGCCACTTCATAAACATGGCGTGAGAAAGACACAGAGATACATAGAGGGGTTGGAATAGCTCACCCATCTTACTGGCTTGTTCTCTGACCTTCCTCATCTTCGCTGTGACGTCACTTGACATGAGAGAGATTTTGTCTGCTGGTACAACACTCACCAGACAGTGAACCTTGTGACTTGACGTAGGCATCCTATTGTATTCTGGACTTTCCTCAGTTAATGGCCAGCAAGGATTGAACTGGCCCAAAGAAAGACAACACTGGTCTGACAGGACTTCTCTGTTTAAAACTATTACTATTTTGTTCTGTTAAATTTGGCATTGAAAAAAATGTATTATTTGGCTGGTGTTGGTACACTATTAGAGGAAAAAGGTGCTATCAGAGCCTAAACCCCATAGGAGAACCCTTTGAAGAACCCTTTTTGGTTCACGGGAGAAACCTTTTGGTTCCAGTTAGAACACGTTTGGGTTCCATGTAGAACCTTTCCACAGAGGGTTGTTCATGGAACCGAAAAAGGTTCTACCTAGACCCAAAAAGGGTTCTCCTATGGGGACAGGCGAATAACCCTTTTGGAGCCCTATCTTCTCAGAGTGTAGAAAGAGCAGAACTATTGCCATTGTTTGTCAGGTTAAGGAAGGCTACATTTACAGTGTAATATTATTTGCGTGTGTATGTATACATTTGGTATGCTGGTTTACCTTATAGCCCTCTGGTAGATGGCCCTTCAGAGCATTGATGATGTCTTCAGGTTGCATCCCTTTTTTTTGTGCCTCCAGACCCATCACATCATTGAATGCAAAGGGCAGACAGGATTCTCCATTTTTAATGTAGTGTGTTTTATACTGAAAATAAATATTTTTAAAACATACTCATAGAAGGTATTTGTGTACGAAGGTATGCTAGGGATCCATGTTTCATCCATTAATAGTGTCTTGTGATCATTGGCACTGCATTCCTAATTTATAGTAACTTACTGTCTTGGTGAAGCTTGTGCCAGAGGCAGCTGCTACCAGGGCACCAGATGTTGTGCGTCCTTGGAAGACATTGTTGACTGAGTTGATGAAGCTGGACTTCCCTGCTCCGACTGGTCCATGTAGCAGGCATCTCAGCTGACCCACGTCAGGATCATTCAGTTCAAAGTTCCTCAGGACCCTCACCATCTCGTCCCTGTGTTGTTTACTGTCAGAGACAATGATTTATCATCAATTTAACATAGCACACTGTTTGCACATCCCTTGATATTGATTGTAACATACTTTGCATTCTTATCCTTCATAGTTGGTCAGTCAGTACGTACTTACCTCCAAGATACTTTCCTCCATGGGTTGTCAAATTCTGTGTGACACATAGGAATTTATTTATATTAAATTAACTTTCCAGTTTCCAAATCCCCATCACTTTCAAATTATATATTCACCTTAATTTAAAGGAATGTACAATAATTCATGTTTTTTCATACAATAAATCTGAGTACAGTCAACTTATATGCATGCCTTTGGACTTTTGTCAATGCATGCTCTAAAACAGTATACAGATCAGGAGTCAATTGTATTTTTACAGATATGTCATGCTGTTTTCACAATATGTCATGACTCGTGTCTCTTACCCTTTGGTGATGGCGGTAGTCGAATTGCTCCTCCCATCAACAGCCCTAATGTGCTCCCAATGGCTTCCCAAACCTATATGGGGTAAAGAGTATGTCATTTCTGTACTGCAACTATCACAGTCTGCTAAAGGCCACATTAAAACAATATTTGCATATTTCGGCCAGATTTGATTTCAGATTGGTTCCTCAATGACAGACACCCTGGGTGCTTATTTAAAGTATTTCTGATTACTCAAGGATCGGAAAGTGTTGCAAAATGATGTGAAATAATACAGTCATTATATATATACACACACACACACACTACCAGTCAAAGGTTTGGACACACCTACTCATTCCAGGGTTTTAATTTATTTGTACTATATTTTCTACATTGTAGAATAATAGTGAAGACATCAAAACTATGTAATGACACATATGGAATCATGTAGTAACCAAAAAAGTGTTAAACAAATCAAAATACACTACCATTCAAAAGTTTGGGGTCACTTAGATATGACCTTGTTTTTTAAACAAAAGCAATTTTTTTGTCCATTTAAAATATCAAATTGATCAGAAATACAATGTAGACATTGTTAATGTTGTAAATGACTATTGTAGCTGGAATATCTACATAGGCGTACAGAGGCCCATTATCAGCAACCATCACTCCTGTGTTCCAATGGCACGTTGTGTTAGCTAATCCAAGTTTATCATTTTAAAAGGCTAATTGAACATTAGAAAACCCTTTTGCAATTATGTTAGCACAGCTGAAAACTGTTGTACTGATTAAAGAAGCAATAAAACTGGCCTTCTTTAGACTAGTTGAGGCAAATCAAATCAAAGTTTATTTGTCACGTGTGCCGAATACAACCTTACAGTGAAATGCTTACTTACAGGCTCTAACCAACAGTGCAACAAAAAAAAGTATTAGGTGAACAATAGGTAAGTAAAGAAATAAAAACAACAGTATATACAGTAGCGAGGCTATATACAGTAGCGAGCCTGTAAGAGTAGCGAGGCTATAAAAGTAGCGAGGCTACATACAGACACCGGTTAGTCAGGCTGATTGAGGTAGTATATGTACATGTAGTTATGGTTAAAGTGACTATGTAGGTTTATTTGAACAGTGAGAGACAGAATAACAACAAAAAAATCCAGAAAAACGCATGTGAAAAATGTTATAATATGATTTGCATTTCATTGAGGGAAATAAGTATTTGACCCCCTCTCAATCATAAAGATTTCTGGCTCCCAGGTGTCTTTTATACAGGTAACGAGCTGAGATTAGGAGCACACTCTTAAAGTGACTATGCATATATGATAAACAGAAGTGAGTGCTACGGGTCTGTAGTCATTTAGGAAGGTTGCCTTTGTGTTCTTGGGCACAGGGACTATGGTGGTCTGCTTGAAGCATGTTGGTATTGCAGACTCAATCAGGGACATGTTGAAAATGTCAGTGAAGACACCTGCCAGTTGGTCAGCACATGCCCGGAGCACACCTACTGGTAATCCATCTGGCCCCTCAGCCTTGTGTATGTTGACTTGTTTAAAGGTCTTACTCACGTCGGCTACGGAGAGCGTGATCACACAGTCGTCTGGAACAGCTGATGCTCTCATGCATGCCTCAGTGTTGCTTGCCTCGAAGCGAGCATAGAAGTGATTTAGCTCGTCTGGTAGGCCGTGTCACTGGGCAGCTCTCGGCTGTGCTTCCCTTTGTAGTCTATAATAGTTTCCAAGCCCTGCCACATAAGACGAGCGTCAGAGCCGGTGTAGTATGATTCAATCTTAGCCCTGTATTGACGCTTTGCCTGTTTGATGGTACGTCACAGGACATCAGCATTTGTGGGTTCGAGTACAGGCTCAAAATGGCCAGAAGCAAAAAACGTTCTTCTAAAACTCGTCAGTCTATTCTTGTTCTGAGAAATGAAGGCTATTTCAGCCTTGTGAGAAATTGCCAAGAAACTGAAGATCTCGTACAACGATGTGTACTACTCCTTTCACAGAACAGTGAAAACTGGCTCTAACCAGAATAGAAAGAGGAGTGGGAGGCCCCAGTGCACAACTGTGCAAGAGGACAAGTACATTTAAGTCTCTAGTTTGAGAAACAGACACCTCATAAGTCCTCAACTACTGGCAGCTTCATTAAATAGTACCCGCAAACACCAGTCTCAAAGTAAAAAATTAAGAGGTGACTCTGGGATGCTGGCCTTCTTGGCAGAGTTGCAAAGAAAAAGCCATATCCCAGACTGGCCAATAAAAATAAAATATTAAAATGGGCAAAAGAACACAGACACTGGACAGAGGTGTTATGGACAGACGAATCTACAGTTGAAGTCGGAAGTTTACATACACTCAGGTTGGATTCATTAAAACTCGTTTTTCAACCACTCCACAAATTTCTTGTTAACAAACTATAGTTTTGGCAAGTCGCATAGGACATCTACTTTGTGCATGACACAAGTAATTTTTCCAACAATTGTTTACAGACAGATTATTTCACTCATAATTCACTGCATCACAATTCCAGTGGGTCAGAAGTTTACATACACTAAGTTCACTGTGCCTTTAAACAGCATGGGAAATTCCCGAAAATTATGTCAAGGCTTTAAAAGCTTCTGATAGGCTAATTGACATTATTTGAGTCAATTGGAGGTGTACCTGTGGATGTATTTCAAGGCCTACCTTCAAACTCAGTAGCTCTTTGCTTGACATTATGGGAAAATCTAAAGAAATCAGCCAAGACCTCAGAAAACTAATTGTAGACCTCCACAAATCTGGTTCATCCTTGGGAGCAATTCCCAAACGCCTGAAGGTACCACCTTCATCTGTACAAACAATAGTACGCAAGTATAAACACCATGGGACCACGCAGCCGTCCTACTGCTCAGGAAGGAGACGCGTTCTGTCTCCTAGAGATTAATGTACTTTGGTGCGAAAAGTGCAAATCAATCCCAGAACAACAGCAAAGGACCTTGTGAAGATGCTGGAGGAAACCGGTACAAAAGCATCTATATCCACAGTAAAACGAGTCCGATATTGACATAACCGGAAAGGCCGCTCAGCAAG
Source organism: Brachymystax lenok tsinlingensis (assembly GCA_030435695.1). NCBI lineage: Eukaryota > Metazoa > Chordata > Actinopteri > Salmoniformes > Salmonidae > Brachymystax > Brachymystax lenok. The sequence continues at coordinate 18,859,946 of CM059813.1, read as the reverse complement.
GAAGAAGCCACTGCTCCAAAACCGCCCTAAAAAAGTCAGACTACGGTTTGCAACTGCACGTGGACAAAGATCATACTTTTTGGAGAAATGTTCTCTTGGTCTCATGAAACAAAAATAGAACTGTTTGGCCATAATGACCATTGTTATGTTTGGAGGAAAAAGGGGGAGGCTTGCAAGCCAAAGAACACCATGCCAACCGTGAAGCACGGTGGTGGCAGCATCATGTTGTGGGGGTGCTGTGCTGCAGGAGGGACTGGTGCACTTCACAAAATAGATGGCATCATGAGGAAAGAAAATGATGTGGATATATTGAAGCAACATCTTAAGACATCCGTCAGGAAGTTGAAGCTTGGTCGCAAAGATGGCGTAGCAGTGTAGAAGTGGTTTGTAGTCCTCTCGTGTACTTTTTGTATTTTTCGTCTGTTTTTTTGTATATATTTAAATTTATTTTCAATCTCTTTTCCATTTTTAAATTAAATATACCTTCCGGTAACTCGCCTCACCCAATGTGATACGGGTCCACAAATTTGTTTAGACCTTATAGCAAGAACCGACATCAGAAGCTAGCCATCAGAAGCTAACCAGCTAATTAGCTACTAGCTATTTAGTCATTGTCAGCCACTGCTAGAGGCCTTTACCTTTTGCACAGACACCAGACATTTTTTTGCCTGGATAATACTTGCCAGCCTGCCAGTATCAGACTGTTTTCTCCACTACAATGCCATATTTTTGCCGTAAGCCCTGGACCATTACTCCTGATCATCACAGCTAGCTAGTTACCACCGAGTGACCCAGCCCGAAGCTAGCCCTGAGCCATGCCCACCTCCCGGCCTACTCAGTGATCACTCGGCTACACAGCTGATTCCTCCCGGACTCTACCCCAACACGGCTAGAATCCACTACTCCACCTGATCCTTGCCGTAAGCTCTGGACCTTTGCATCGGATCATCGCTGCTAGCTAGCTGCTACCGAGTGGCTATAGTGGCTAACGCCCCTGCCCTAAAGCTAGCACCAGTTAGCCGTGAGCCAGGCGCATCTCCTGGCTAGCAAACTAAATTACTACAACTACAATACCTCTTTTGCCATCTGGCCTGGACCCTTTGTCGACATGGCCCCTCCAAATACACCTCTGCTGTTTTCAATCAGGATCTCAGCGATCACTGCCTCATTGCCTGCAACCGCAAAGGGTCTGCGGTCAAACGACCACCCCTCACCACTGTCAAACGCTCCCTAAAACACTTCAGCGAGCATGCCTTTCTAATCGACCTGGCTCGGGTATCCTGTAAGGATATTGACCTCATCCCGTCAGTCGAGGATGCCTGGTCATTCTTTAAAAGTGCCTTCCTCACCATCTTAAATAAGCACACCCCATTCAAGAAATTTAGAACCAGGAACAGATATAGCCCTTGGTTCTCTCCAGACCTGACTGCCCTTGACCAGCACAAAAACATCCTGTGGCGTTCTGCATTAGCATCGAACAGCCCCCGTGATATGCAACTTTTCAGAGAAGTTAGGAACCAATATACACAGGCAGTTAGGAAAGCCAAGACTAGCTTTTTCAAAGAGAAATGTGCTTCCTGTTACACAAACTCAAAAAAGTTCTGCGACACTGTAAAGTCCATGGAGAATAAGAGCACCTCCTCCCAGCTGCCCACTGCACTGAGGATAGGAAACTCTGTCACCACCGATAAATCCACTATAACTGAGAATTGGCCATGCTTTCCACCTGGCTACCCCTACCCCGGTCAACAGCCCTGCACCCCCCACAGCAACTCGCCCAAGCCTCCCCCATTTCTCCTTCTCCCAAATCCAGTTAGCTGATGTTCTGAAAGAGCTGCAAAATCTGGACCCCTACAAATCAGCCGGGCCAGACAATCTTCACCCTTTCTTTCCAAAATTATCTGCTGAAATTGTAGCAACCCCTATTACTATCCTTTTCAATCTCTCTTTCGTGTTGTCTGAGATTCCCAAAGACTAGAAAGCAGCTGCGGTCATCCCCCTCTTCAAAGAAGGAGACACTCTTGACCCAAACTGCTATAGACCTATATCTATCCTACCCTGCCTTTCTAAGGTCTTCGAAAGCCAAGTTAACAAACAGATTACCGACCATTTCGAATCCCACCATACCTTCTCCGATATGCAATCTGGATTCAGGGCTGGTCATGGGTGCACCTCAGCCACGCTCAAGGTCCTAAACGATATCATAACCGCCATCGATAAGAGACATTACTGTGCAGCCGTATTCATTGACCTGGCCAAGGCTTTAGACTCTGTCAATCACCACATCCTTATCGGCAAACTCAACAGCCTTGGTTTCTCAAATGATTGCCTCGTCTGGTTCAACAACTACTTCTCTGATAGAGTTCAGTGTGTCAAATCGGAGGGCCTGTTGTCCGGGCCTCTGGCAGTTTCTAAGGGGGTACCACAGGGTTAAATTCTTTGGCCGACTCTCTTCAGAGGTGACGGTTTTGGAGAGTGTCAACGTTTGGCCGGGTGGTTTCTGGGTTTTGACCACTAGAGGCTCCCATTGTGTCCTTTTTGTCTGATCCTTTCTTTTCTTTTCCCCTTGTTTCCAGTTATTAATTGCACCTGTGCCTCGTTTCTCCTGTATGTATTTAAACCCTTAGTTTCCCTTAGTTCTTTGCTCTGTGTTTGTATGTCAGCACCCTGCCTCAGTGAAGCTGTGTATGTTCTTTGCTCCAGTTGGACTCCCTCGTGGAACTTTGTTTTTGGGTATCGTTTTTCCTTGGATTATTCTTTTGAGACTACCTTTTGTGAACATTGTTTTGGGTATTGTTATTTTTTGGATCTCTCCTTTGAGACTTTTCCTGGATGTTCCTCCTTTCTATGTGGATTTACCTTTTGTCTTGGTGGACTATTTTTGGCCTGAAGTTCTTTCAGTTTTTTGTCTTTATTAAAATACACCATCTCTGTTACGGCTGTGTCTGCCTCATCTTCTGGGTTCTGCCAACTACCTGTGGCTCAGTGCGATAGGTGACTGGTTCTCACACCGGAGACCTGAGTTCACGACCTGGTCCTGACAGAAACACAGAGCCAAGAACATGAACCCAGAGGCAGCCAGTACCCAGGAGCTTTTTGCCACGCTGTCCCACCATGAGGGGACTGTCCAACGCCATGAAGCTGCTCTGGTTCAGCAAGAGGCCCTGATGGTTAGACATTCTCAACTCCTGTCAGAAATGCTGTCTTCCATAAGGCAGATATCTGATCGACTTCCTCCGACACCCGCTTCCGGCCCAGTACCTCAGATCCCAGTGCCTGTAGTAGTTGACCCCCTGGCGGAACCTCGCCTCCCGCCTCCCCAACGATTCTCAGGTGATCCGAGTGCTTGTAAGGGTTTTTTAACCCAGTGTTCTCTCTCCTTCGAGCTACAACCCTCGTCATTCCCCACCGACCGGTCCAAGGTCGCATACATCATCACCCTGCTGTCAGAAAAAGCCCTGGCCTGGGCCCACGGCTGTGTGGGATGCCCAGAGTTCCTGCTGTGCCAGTTACTCCGCTTTTACTGAAGAGTTCAGCGAGTGTTCCAAGATCCCACCAGCGGACCTGATTCAGCCAAACAGCTGCTGACTCTCCGCCAAGGGCGGCGCAGCGTGACGGACTATGCCATTCAGTTCCGCACAGTGGCAGCAGCGAGTGGCTGGAACGACGAGGCGCTCACGGTGTGCTTTCTGAAGGGTCTCTCCGACGCTATCCAAGATGAACTGGCTACGCGGGAACCACCGGACAATCTCGAGTCCCTGATCAAGTTGGCCTCGCGCATAGACCAGCGCCTGAGAGAGCGAGAACTCAACCGTAGACCCCCCCCGCTCTAGCTCCTATCGGTCCCAGCTCCGAGTCTCCACCTTTATCCCCACTGGTTCCCCCGGAACCCATGCAGATTGGACGCATCTCCCAGGCTGAAAGGGACCGCCAGATGAGGGAGCGATGCTGTCTATATTGCGGTAAACCGGGCCATTTCTGCTCTGCGTGTCCCGGGCTCCAGGGAAACGCACGGTCCCGTGCAGACCTGGGGGGGACTGTAACGGGAAACATAACATCCTTCCCTCCATCCAACTCCCGTCTGCTCATTCCAGTCACCCTTTCCTGGGATAATCACGAGCTACCCCTTCAAGCCTTGATAGACTCTGGAGCCGCAGGCAACTTTATGGACGGCACCTGGGCTAAGGAGAATGGCGTCCCCTCTGAACCTCTCACTGACCCCATGAGGGTTACTACATTGGATGGAAGCCCTCTGGGACCTGGACTTGTCAACCGCATCACTGCCCCCTTACGACTATCAGTTTCCCAACACCAGGAAGTTATAAACTTTCATCTGATCCTGTTCCGAGTTCCCTCTCGCCCCTTGGCTACCCCTGGCTGCACAGCCATAACCCTCTCATCGACTGGTCCGTGGGCACTGTCAAGCAGTGGGGTCCTACGTGCCAAGCCACTTGCATCTTCCCGAGTTCCCGAGGTCTCCTCCCGAGTCTCTAGAACCCATCGACCTGTCCCGAGTTCCCGAGTGTTACCATGACCTCAAGCCGGTATTCAGCAAACAGAGGGCCACCACTCTACCACCCCATAGACCTTACGATTGCCCCATCAACCTGTTTCCAGGCACCTGCCCCCAGAGGTCGGATCTTTTCCTATCTCCTCCCGAACGAGCTGCTATGGATACCTACATCAAGGACGCACTGGCAGCAGGCCTCATTCGTCCGTCCAGCTCGCCCGCAGGAGCAGGGTTTTCTTTGTGGCCAAAAAGACGGGGTTTACGCCCATGCATCGACTACCGGGGTCTCAACGCCATAACAGTCCGCAACCGCTACCCCCTACCCTTATGGCCACAGCTTTTGAGTTGCTCCAAGAAGCAGCCGTATTCACCAAGCTGGATCTGCGAACGCATACCATCTGGTGCGGATCAAACACGGTGACGAGTGGAAGACCGCGTTCAACACGCCTACTGGTCACTATGAATACCTGGTGATGCCCTTCGGTCTGACAACGCCCGGCTGTGTTCCAAGCGCTCATAAATGATGTGCTCAGGGATATGCTTAACATCTTCGTGTTCGTTTACCTAGATGACATCCTCATCTTTTCGAGCTCCCTTCAAGAACACACCAAACATGTTAGACAAGTACTCCAACGTCTCCTAGACAGCCATTTGTCACGTTAAGCCGGAAAAGTGCGAATTCCATGCCTCCCAGTACAATTCCTGGGATTTGTAGTGGAACCCGGTCGTATCCAAATGGACTCAGGAAGATAGAAGCGGTAGCGGATTGGCCCACTCTAAGTCCGTGAAGGAAGTTCAGCGTTTCTTGGGCTTCACGAACTTTTACCGCAAGTTCATCAGGAACTTCAGCTCGGTGGCAGCTCCTCTCTCAGCGTTAACCAAGGGTGGCAACGCAAGGTTTCTGTGGGGAAAAGAAGCTGAAACGGCCTTCCAAGGACTTAAGCAGCGCATCCTCTCTGCTCCCATCCTGACACTACCTACAGTGGAGGAACCGTTTGTGGTGGAGGTAGACGCCCTCAGAGGTTGGTGTTGGGGCTGTTCTGTCTCAGAGGGGTGAAGACCAGAAGCTCCACCCTTGCGCCTTCTTCTCCCACCGGCTTACCCCGGCCGAGAGGAATTACGATGTGGGGATGAACTCCTAGCGGTTAAGATGGCATTGGAGGAGTGGAGACACTGGCTCGAGGGGCTCGCGTCAACCGTTTCAAGTGCTTACAGACCACAAAAATCTGGAGTTTATTCAGCAGGCGAAGCGGTTGAACTCCAGACAAGCTCGATGGTCTCTCTTTTTCAATCGGTTTCAGTTTATCCTCACCTATCGGCCCGGTCGAAGAATCTCAAGCCAGGCAGCGTTGTCTCGAGTCTCGCCCCTGCCGTTAGAGAAGATACTGACATGCCTGTTCTTCCTACCGCTAAGATCGTGGCCCGATCTCGTGGCAAATGGAGGACACCGTGAGACGAGCCCAAGCTACCGAACCGGGTCCGATAGGAGGGCCTGCCAATCGGTTGTTTGTCCCCAAGGCAGCGAGGTCCCAGGTTCTTCTGTGGGGACACTCTTCTCACCTCACCTGTCATCCGGGAGTAGGTCGCACCTTGGAGTTTATCCAGCGCAAGTTCTGGTGGCCCACCATAAAAGAAGATGTCGACACCTTCGTCAAGGCCTGTCCGTGTGCTGCCAGGGTAAATCCTCTCACCTCCGCCCTCAAGGACTCCTGCACCCTTTATCTATCCCCCACCGACCCTGGTCCCATATCTCGTTGGACTTCATTACTGGCCTCCCTCCGTCCCTTGGTAATACGACCATCCTAGTCATCATCGACCCGGTTCTCTAAGGCGGCCAGGTTCGTCCCCTGACTAAGTTACCTTCGGCTAAGGAGACGGCTGAGCTGGTAATCAACCATGTGTTCCGAGTCTTCGGCATCCCTCAGGATATGGTTTCCGACAGAGGCCCCAGTTCGCCTCGAAGTTTTGGAAGGCCTTCTGCCAGCTCATAGGGTCTACTGCCAGCCTATCTTCAGGGTACCACCCGAGTCCAACGGCCAAACTGAAAGAATGAATCAGGAGCTGGAAACTGCCCTCAGGTGTATGGCCTCCAACCACCCGTCTACATGGTCATCGCTCATCGCTTTGGGCTGAGTACGCCGCACAACACCTTGCGCTCCTCCTCCACTGGTATGTCCCCACACGAGTGTCAGTTTGGCTATGCCCCCCCTTTGTTCCCTGACCAGGAGGCTGAAGTCGGAGTGCCTTCGGCCCTGAGGTTCGTTAGACGCTGTCGGCTTACGTGGAAGAAGTGTTCCTCACAGCGGTACCAACGACAGGCCAACAGACGTCGCCGTCTCGGCCCCAACCTGCGCCCCGGCCAGAGAGTCTGGCTCTCCACTAGAGACTTACCGCTACGGGTGGAGTCTCGCAAGCTGTCCCAGAGATACATCGGCCCCTTTAAAGTTGCCAGGAGAGTCAACCCAGTCACGTATCGCCTGCTTTTACCCAGATCTCTTAAGATTGATCCCACATTTCACGTTTCCTTATTAAAACCTGTTGTTTTTCTCCCTTTGTCCCGGCAGGCAGATCCCCCTCCGCCCGTGTCATCGGGCGGTCAGCCGGCTTATACCGTCCACGGATACTGGACTCCGCCGGGTGCAGCGGTCCTGGCAGTATCTGGTGGATTGGGAAGGCTACGGTCCCGAAGAGCGCTCCTGGGTTCCTGCCAGAGACATACTGGACCCTGACCTCATTCGTCAGTTTAGGGTTCTCCACCCTGAGAAAGCTGGTAGGAACGTCAGGAGCCGTTCCTAGGGGATTCTGTCAACGTTTGGCCGGGTGGTTTCTGGGTTTTGACCACTAGAGGCTCCCATTGTGTCCTTTGTCTGATCCTTTCTTTTCTTTTCCCCTTGTTTCCAGTTATTAATTGCACCTGTGCCTCGTTTCTCCTGTATGTATTTAAACCCTTAGTTTCCCTTAGTTCTTTGCTCTGTGTTTGTATGTCAGCACCCTGCCTCAGTGAAGCTGTGTATGTTCTTTGCTCCAGTTGGACTCCCTTGTGGAACTTTGTTTTTGGGTATCGTTTTTCCTTGGATTATTCTTTTGAGACTACCTTTTGTGAACATTGTTTTGGGTATTGTTATTTTTTGGATCTCTCCTTTGAGACTTTTCCTGGATGTTCCTCCTTTCTATGTGGATTTACCTTTTGTCTTGGTGGACTATTTTTGGCCTGAAGTTCTTTCAGTTTTTTGTCTTTATTAAAATACACCAGATTTGCAGTTTTTTTTGTACACTTTTTCTCCAGGCTGCCTATTGATTTCTATGTTAACTAGGACTGAGACTGCAGTACCTATGGCTTCCACTAGATGTCAACAGTCTTTATACAGTGTCTGGAGGCTCTAGCCCTAAGCAGAACAGATAGGAAGAGTAAGTAGTGAAGGGACCACATTTGTCAACAACGTTTCATGGGCACGAGATTGTGAGCGCGCCCCACATTATTTTATTTTCCTATCGTTCACGTTATCGTCCGGTTGAAATATTACAGTAAATATACATAAAAGGATACCTAAGGATACATAAAAAAATATGTTTGATTTGTTTGGAGAAAGTGTATAGGTATAATTTGAACGTGTTCTCTTCACAGTTCAATGGGTGACTCGACGGTGGATTTTCTGATCATAGCACGCCAACCAAACGGAGATTTATGGATATAATAAATGACTTTTTCTAACAAAAGAACCATTGGATGTCTTCGTTGGACACTTGAGAAGCCCTCAGCAGAAGTTCTTTGAAAGGTTAGTGATATTTTTTAGCTCTTATATGGGTTTTGTGTGACACCGCGCTGGATATGAATTTATGCTAACGTGGAAAATATATGAGGTGCTATCCTCAAACAATCAAATGTTGTGCTTTCGCCGTAAAGCCTTTTTTAAATCTGACAATGCTGTGATATTGCCAAGAAGCAGAGCTTTTGATGATTATGCAACACTTGTATATTGATGAATGTTTAATAATTAAATTTTTGGATTTTGAATTTGGCGCCTTACATTTCACCGGGTAGTGTCAGGAGTGGCCTGCTAGCATGCCGTTTCTCCCTAAGTAGTTAATGATGTCGGTCTTGCTGCTGGTGAGTCTCTGATCCACCTCTACGCAGACGACACCATTCTGTATACTTCTGGCCCTTCTTTGGACACTGTGTTAACTACCCTCCAGACGAGCTTCAATGCCATACAACACTCCTTCCGTGGCCTACAACTGCTCTTAAATGCAAGTAAAACTAAATGCATGCTCTTCAACCGATTGCTGCCCGCACCTGCACGCCCGTTCAGCATCACTACTCTGGACGGTTCTGACTTAGATTATGTGGACAACTACAAATACCTAGGTGTCTGGTTAGACTGTAAACTTTTGGATCTCCAATCCAAAATTAAATCTAGAATTGGCTTCCTATTTCGCAAACAAAGCATCCTTCACTCATGCTGCCAAACATACCCTCGTAAAACTGACCATCCTACCAATCCTCAACTTCGGCGATGTCATTTACAAAATAGCCTCCAATACTCAACAAATTGGATGCAGTCTATCACAGTGCCATCCGTTTTGTCACCAAAGCCCCATTTACTACCCACCACTGCGACCTGTACGCTCTTGTTGGCTGGCCCTCGCTTCATACTCGTCGTCAAACCCACTGGCTCCAGGTCATCTACAAGTCCCTGCTAGGTAAAGCCCTGCCTTATCTCAGCTCGCTGGTCACCATAGCAGCACCCACCCATAGCATGCGCTCCAGCAGGTATATCTCACTGGTCACCCCCAAAGCCAATTCCTACCTTTGGCCGCCTTTCCTTACAGTTCTCTGCTGCCAATGACTGGAACGAACTAGAAAAATCACTGAAACAGGAGACACTTATCTCCCTCACTAGCTTTAAGCACCAGCTGTCAGAGCAGCTCACAGATCACTGCACCTGTACATAGCCCATCTGTAAATAGCCCAACCAACTACTCTTTCCCTACCGTATTTATTTATTTATCTTGCTCCTTTGCACCCCAGTATTTCTACTTTGCACATTCATCTACTGCACATCTACCATTCCAGTGTTTAATTGCTATATTGTAATTACTTCGACGCCATGGCCTATTTATTGCCTTACCTTCCTTATCTTACCTCATTTTCACACATTGTATATAGATTTGTTTTTCTACTGTATTATTGACTGTATGTTTGTTTACTCCATGTGTAACTCTGTGTTGTTGTATGTGTCGAACTGCTTTGCTTTATCTTGGCCAGGTCGCAGTTGTAAATGAGAACTTGTTCTCAACTTGCCTACCTGGTTAAATAAAGGTGAAATACAATTAAAATAAAAAGAAGAGAATGTTACACATTTCCCTTTTGTACAAATTACAGGGAGCACTTACATTCATCGCAGTATAAAGATTTTCCTCTTGCACTACAAAATAAAACAAATTGCTTTAATAGTAATAATATAATAATAACAATGATATAACAGTATATTGTATATAGTATATTGAACAAGTGATTCTCTACCAATATTTTTTATCAGCAGGATAAATGGTAATGACAATGACTTACTTTGTTAGTATTAGTTCCTCCTGAGAGATGTTCTGATACAGTTGTGAAAAAGGATTCCAGCTTCATATACAGTATATAGCCTACAGTAGAAAGTGAAATTGACTGGTGCAGTTACTTTCACTTTCCATTGTTAGATATATAATAACTAGATCATTCCACAAATGTATCAAGTGAGGAGGGCTGTCTAGCTCTCGTATATCTATACCCATTTCTTGTAAATGGGACCATTACAGGAAAAGGGGCCATAGTTTAACTTTCAATATGACACAGTTTTAGAACGACTGCCCCATCTCGTTAAGGATCTCAAGTTGAAGGCCGACCAAAATACTGAAGGCTGATGTATCCAGAAAACAGGATCCCCCACTATAGTCAATGGGAAAATGCCAATCTTTGTGGTAAATATTTGTGTAAGTATTATAATTTCTTCGAAGACAATCATGGTATCAATACTTGCTTATATTACACCAGATGTGTGTCCTTTTATATGTCCCCAATTATTTTTAAATTGCACACAGAAGAAATTACAAGGATAATTTAGTTGCTACCGGCAGCTGGCAGTACACTAGTTGGCCTTCATCCTTGAGATCCCCTCAGAGAACAGCCTCAATTCGTAGAGACATGGATTCTACAAGGTGTCAAAAGTGTTCCACAGGGATGCTGGCCCATGTTGACTCCAGTGCTTACCACAGTTGTGTCAAGTTGGCTGGATGTCCTTTGAGTGGAGTACCATTCTTGATACACACAGGAAACTGTTGTGCATGAAAAACCCAGCAGCGTTGCAGTTCTTGATAGAAACCGGTGCCACTCGCATCTACTACCCAACCCTGTTCAAAGGCACTTAAATAGTCTTGCCCATTCACCCTCTGATTGGCACACATACACAATCCTCAATTGTCTCAAGGCTTAAAAATCATTCTCTAGCATGTCTCCACCCCTTCATCTACACTGATTGAAGTTGATGTAACAAGTGACATCAATAAGGGATCATAGCTATCACCTCGATCCACCTGGTCAGTCTATGTCATGGAAAGTGCAGGTGTTCATAATGTTTTGTACCAGATGGCGGAGGGGACAAGAACAGGAGCTCAATAGGGTTGAGATCCGGTGACTGTGCTGGCCACTCCATTATAGACAGAATACCAGCTGACTGCTTCTTCCCTAAATAGTTATTGCATAGTTTGGAGCTGTGCTTTGGGTCATTATCCTGTTGTAGGAGGAAATTGGCTCCAATTAAGCGCCGTCCACAGGAAATGGCATGGGGTTGCAAAATGGAGTGATAGCCTTCCTTCTTCAAGATCCCTTTTACACTGTACAAATCTCCCACTTTACCACCACCAAAGCACCCCCAGACCATCACATTGCCTCCACCGCGCTTGACTGTAAGGAATGTGGTTCCATTGTGGAAGGAGTCAGGCGCAGGAGGAGTTTGCATGTACAAAGGGTATTTTAATCAGGTCACCAGTCCAAAACAATAGCACTGGCGGAAAAACCCCCACACGTCAATCAAGAAAATAAACGGGCGCAAACACAAGCAACCCGGCAATAACGAGAACCAAGATCAAACAGCCCATAGAATACAGACTGGGAACAGGACGAAAAATACCAACATAGCAATCACGCACAAGGGGAAGAGGGGAAGAAAGGAAATATAAACATGTGCGTGATTGGGAGAAAATAAACAACAGGTGTGTACAATAAAGACAAATCACCCGAACACGAAAAGGGAGCGGTGATGGTTAGAAAACCACACCTTCAGGGCCCTGACCACAGCCAGCAACTCCCGGTCCCCCACATCATAGTTCCGCTCCACCTGACTGAGCTTCTTAGAGAAGAAAGCACAGAGGCGAAGCTTCGGTGGGGTGCCTGTGCGCTGGGAGAGCCCCCGCTTCCGACACGTCCACCTCTACTATGAATGCCAAAGAAGGATCTGGGTGAGCCAGCACGAAGTGAGCCAGAAGTGAACAAAGCCCTTAGTTGCCCTGAAGCCCTTTCCGCCTTAACTGACCACTGCAGATTCACCGGACCCCCCTTCAGCAGTGAAGTAATGGAAGCGATCACCTGACCAAAACCCCAGATAAATCTCCGGTAATAATTGGCAAACCCTAAAAATCGCTGCACCTCCTTTACCGTGGTGGGAGTCGGCCAATTAACCACGGCAGCAATGTGGTCACTCTATATCTCCACCCCGGACGTGGAAATGCGATACCCTAGGAAAGAGACGGCGTGCTGGAAGAACAAGCATTTCTCAGCCTTGGCATACAGGTCATGCTCCAACAGTCTTCCAAATACCTTGCGCACCAAAGACACATGCTCGGCGCGTGTAGCGGAGTATATCAGAATGTAATCGATATACACCACTACACCCTGTCCGTGCAGGTCCCGGAAAATTGAGTCTACAAAGGATTGGAACAGTGCGGGAGCATTCATCAGCCCGTACGGCATGACGAGGTACTCATAATGGCCTGAGGTGGTGCTAAACGCTGTCTTCCACTCGTCTCCTTGCCGGATACGCACCAGATTGTATGCGCTCCTGAGATCCAGTTTCGTGAAGAAGCGCACCCCGTGCATGGACTCAGTCGCCGTAGCGATAAGAGGCAGCGGGTAACTGTAGCGTCTACCAGGAGATTTATCGCACAATCCCCCGTTACCATGGGGTGGTAACTGAGTTGCCTTCTTCTTACAGAAGGCGAGAGCCAAATCGGCATATTCTGGGGGGATGTGCACGGTGGAGACCTGGTCTGGACTTTCCACTGTAGTTGCACCAACGGAAACCCCTACACACCTCCCCGAGCACTCCCGCGACCACCCCGCGACCACCCCGTGAGAGCCCTCTGTTGCCAGGAAATGGTGGGGTCATTCCCAGCATAAGGCTTTCAAAGATTCGGGCGCAGCTGGGAATTTTATTGACAGATCATTTGCCCATAGTTTAGGGATCCCCATTGTTCCTGTGGATATGCCCTTCCCTGTGCACGCCCTAGATAGTCGACCATTGCTAATTAGGGAGGCCACCGCTCCACTGGGCATGGTTACGCAGGAGGGTCACAAGGAGAGAATTTGTCTTTTCCTTATTGATTCTCCTGCGTTTCCCGTGATGCTGGGCCTACCCTGGTTGGACTGTCATGACCCCACTATTTCGTGGCAACAGAGGGCTCTCAAGGGGTGGTCACGAAAGTGCTCTGGGAGGTGTTTAGGGGTTTCCGTCGGTGCGACTACGGTGGAAAGTCCAGACCAGGTCTCCGTCGTGCGCATCCCCTCTGAATATGCCGATTTGGCTCCTACCTTCTGTAAGAAGAGGGCGACTCAATTACCACCCCATCGACGGCGGGATTGTGCGATAAATCTCCTGGTCTTTCTGCGACCGTTTGATCTATTGGGCCCACACGTCACCCTCCTCTAGTCATCCTGGCATCGGTCGGACAGTGCGCTGTCTCAGTGGGAAGTACTGGTACTTGGCCAAGGACGTGAGGGTTTATGTTTCCTCCTGCTCGGTGTGCGCCCAGTGCAAGGCCCCTAGGCACCTGCCAGGAGGGAAGTTACAGCCCTTACCCGTTCCTGACAGCGTGGACGCAGCTGTCGGTGGACTTCTTCACGGATCTTTCTCCCTCACAGGGTAACACCACGATCCTGGTCGTTGTGGATCGGATCTCTAAGTCCTGACGTCTCCTGCCCGGTCTCCCTACGGCCCTACAGACTGAGGAGGCCCTGTTTACACACGTCTTCTGGCACTACGGGTGCCTGAGGATATAGTGTCTGATCGAGGTCCCCAGTTCACGTCAAGGGTCTGGAGGGCGTTCATGGAACATCTGGTGGTCTCGGTCAGCCTTACCTCGGGTTTTCACCCCGAGAGTAACGGGCAGGTGGAGAGAGTAAACCAGGATGTGGGTAGGTTTCTGCGGTCTTATTGTCAGGACCGGCCGGGGGAGTGGGCGGCGTTCATCCCCTGGGAAGAGATGGCCCAAAACTCCCTCCGCCACTCCTCCACTAACCTCTCCCCCTTCCAGTGCGTACTGGGGTATGAGCCGGTTCTGGCACCTTGGCATCAGAGCCTGCGGTGGACGAATGGTTTAGGCGCTCGGAGGAGACCTGGGACGCCGCTCATGTGCACTTGCAACGGGCCGTGAGGCAGTGAGGACCGGGTCTGGCTCTCGACCCAAAACCTGCCCCTCCGCCTGCCCTGCCGGAAGCTGGGGCCGCGGTTTGTGGGGCCATTCAAAGTGCTGAGGAGACTGAACGAGGTTTGCTACAGGTTACAGCTTCCCCCAGATTACCGTATTAACCCCTCGTTCCATGTGTCTCTCTTCAGGCCGGTGGTGGCTGGTCCAGTCCAGGAGTCTGAGGTGCGGGAGGTTCCTCCGCCCCCTCTGGACATCTAGGGGGCCCCGGCGTATGCTGTTCGAGCCGTCCTGGACTCGAGGCGTCGGGCGAGGGTCCTTCAGTACCTCATGGAGTGGGAGGGGGTACGGTCCAGAGGAGAGATGCTGTGTGCCGGTGGAGGACGATTTGGACCCTTCGTTGCTGCGGGAGTTCCACTGTCTCCATTCGGATTGCCCTGCGCCTCGTCCTACGGGTTGTCCCCGAGGTCGGTGTTGGTGCACTGCTGGAGCTGCGCATCACTGTCACGACTTCCGCCGAAGTCGGTCCCTCTCCTTGTTCGGGCGGCGTTCGGCGGTCGACGTCACCGGGCTTCTAGCCATCGCCGATCCACTTTTCATGTTCCATTTGTTTTGTCTTTGTTTTACACACCTGGTTTCAATTCCCAAATTACAAGTTCATTATTTAACCCTCTGTTTTCCCCATGTTTTTTGTGTGTGATTGTTTTTTGTTTAATACGGTCCGTATTGTGGGCTTTGTTGTTCTCGATTGTAATGAGAACGTTTTTGAGTAAAATTACTTGTGGTACTCATCTTTGCTGTCCTGCGCCTGACTCCTCTGCACCAGCTACACCCAGACCTATTACACAGACATTTGACAAACTGACTTGATGGAAAGGTGGCATCCTACAGTATACTCAGTACTTTGTTGAAGCACCTTTGGCAGTGTTTACAGCCTCTTCTTGGGTATGACACTACAACTTTGGCACACCTGTATTTGGAGAGTTTCTCCTATTCTTCTCTGCAGATCCCCTCAAGCTCTGTCACGTTAGATGAGGAGCGTTGCTGCACAGCTATTTTCAGGTCTCTCCAGAGATGTTTGATCGGGTTAAAGTCCGAGCTCTGGCTGGGCCACTCAAGGACATTTAGATTTGTCCGAAGCCACTCCTTCGTTGTCTTGGCTGTGTGCTTAGGGTCGTTGTCCTGTTGGAAGGTGAACCTTCGCCCCAGTCTGAGGTCTTGAGCTCTCTGGAGCAGGTTTTCATCAAGGATCTCTCTGTACTTTGCTATGTTAATCTTTGTCTCGATCCTGACTAGTCTTCAAGTCCCTGCCGCTGAAGAACATCCCCACAGCATGATGCTGCCATCAGCATTCTTCACCGTGGGGATTGTGCCAGGTTTCCTCCAGAGTTTAATATTGGTATCATCAGACTATTGTTTCTCATGGTCTGAGTCTCTTAGGTGCCTTTTGTCAAGCTCCAAGCGGCCTGTTATGTGCCTTTCACCGAGGAGTGGCTTCCATCTAGCCACTCTACCATAAAGGCCTGATATGTGTAGTTCTGCAGAGATGGTTGTCCTTCTGGAAGGTTGTCCCATCTCTACAGAGTAACTCTGGAGCTCTGTCAGAGTGACCATCTGGTTCTTGGTCACCTCGCTGACCAAGGCTCTTCTCCCAACGATTGCTTAGTATGGTGGGAGGCCAGCTCTAGGAAGAGTCTTGGTGGTTCCCAACTTCCTCCATTTAAGAATGATGGAGGCCACTGTGTTCTTGGGGACCTTCAAAGCTGCAGAATTCTTTTGGTACTCTTCCCCAGATCTGTGCCTCGACACAATCCGGTCTCGGCACTCTACGGACAATTCCTTCAACCTCCTTGCTTGGTCTTTGCTCTGACATGGACTGTCAACTGTGGGACCTTATATAGACAGCTGCATGCCTTTCCAAAGCATGTCTAATCAGTTGAATTTACCACAGGTGGACTCCAATCAAGTTGTAGAAACAACTCAAGGATGATCAATGGAAACAGGATGCACCTGAGCTCAATTTCGAGTCTCACATTATGAATACTTATGGAAATAAGGTATTTCTGTTTTTTATTCTTAATACATTTGCTCTGTCATTATGGGGTATTATGTGTAGATTGCTGAGGAAAAACATTTGACTTAATCCATTTTAGAATAAGGCTGTAACGTAACAAAACGTGGAAATGTCAGTATACCGCAGTATATCTCACTTAAACACACACATTCAGCCAAGTAAAAAAAAATCTGCTCTGTCCTTTGCAGCTTGGAGCCAATGAGTACATATAATGCCGGCAGCATACCACCCTGCATCCCACTGCTGGCTTGTTTCTGAAGCTAAGCAGGGTTTGTCCTGGTCAGTTGCTGGATGGCCAGATGCTGCTGGAAGTGGTGTTGGAGGTCCAGTAGGAGGCACTCTTTCCTCAGGTCTAAAAAAATGCCCCAGGGCAGTGATTGGGGACATTGCCCTGTGTAGGGTGCCATCTTTTGGATGGGATGTTAAACAGGTGTCCTGACTCTCTGAGGCCATTAAATATCCCATGGCACTTATCGTAAGAGTAGGGGTGTTAACCCTGGTGTCCTGGCTAAATTCCCAAGCTGCCCCTCATACTATCATGGTCACCTAATCATCCCCAGCTTACAATTGGCTCATTCATCCCCTGTAACTATTCCCCAGATTCTTGCTGTAAATAAGAATGTGTTCTCAGTCAACTTACCTGGTAAAATAAAGGTAAGAATAAATAAATATGCTATCAACACCAAAATGGATACCTTCTCCTGCATCCCAACCTTCAACAAATATGATGTATACTTTATTTACCCACTGAAAGATCACTGTGCAGTTTGTATGGAGCATTGTAAGTAGATTGTACATTTCTTTAGGGGCGCGACTTTGGTTTTAGAAGAGGGTGGGGGACATAACCTGCCGTGGTTTCTGGGGGTCCTCCCTCATAATTTTCTAGCTAATTTCTTGCATTTCTACACAAACTAATATTATCCTTTTGGGGTCCATTTTATTGTAAAAAATAATATAATATGTTTCTAAACACTTCTACATGAATGTGGATGCTACCATGATTATGGAGAATCCTGAAAGTATCGTGAATAATAATGAGTGAGAAAGGTAGACGCACAAATATCATACCCCAAGACATGCTAACCTCTCACCATTGCAATAACAGGGGGGTTAGCATTTTTTGGGGGGGGGATGTATGATGTTTGTGCGTCTATAACTTTGTACAATAAAATTGACTCCAAAATGACACTATACATTATTTACTATTGATCTCTATTGGGCACAAAATAATCTGAAACACAACCTAAACAAACAACAAATGCATCCAACAAATGTGTAGTCACAAGCTTGATGTAGTCATTGTGTGCTATGAATGTGGCATCAAATACTTAACTTTTTAATACTTTATACAGATAAGTGAATTTGTCCCAATACTTTTGCTCACCTAAAATGGGGGGCTATGTACAAAAAGTGCAGTAATTTCTAAGCAGTTCACCCGATATGGATGAAAATACCCTCAAATTGAAGCAGTTTAACATCATAGTCATTGTTTGATTTCAAATCCAAACTTTTGGAGTATAGAGCCAAAATAACAACAAATGCATCATTGTCCCAATAATTATGGAGGGCACTGTAATTCATATCATAGGCCTAATAGTACTGTAGAGCTCTTTTAACTTGCACACAATATAGCTGGATCGCCCCTTACTGCCACTAGGGGTCCACCGCCCTGCATTGCCCCAACCCAACACACCACACTCAGCTTTAGGATCTTAGTGAAACATTCATTATTGGTTTCAGGTGTGTTAGGCCAAGGCCAGAGTGACAACCAACAATACGGCAGACCCCCAGGGCCAGGACTGAGCAGCACAGTAGCTAGGGATTGCCTAAATTGGAATCTTCCTGATGTGGGCATGTTTTCAATACAGACTCCTTTTGTCGTACATTATTCCATATAAGGCATTCAGACCTTTTGAAAGTTAAACAGTATACCTTTAATCTTGAAACATATATAAAATCTAGTAATACATCATTTCTGGCATCCATTGTGACATTGTGGGAGAATAACCAACCTTCCAATTAATTGCAATGCATTTCTTAGCTGCTATAAATGCTAGGTTACACAGTTTATTTTGATAACAGTCCAGTATCAACATTTCCAAGCAAACAAAAACAGAGGAAAGGGAGAATCTGTAGACATGCTGAGATAAAAGGACATACTGTTTGCCAGAATTCAGCCAGCCTTCACCGGAGCATAAAATGAAAGTGTGCCCTTTTGTATTTTACACCTACAGCAGAGGAATTACATTTCTGAGTACGTTCTATGGATGGTGGTAAATGCAACAAATTAATTTCTATAAACATGACTGGGCATTCAACATGTCTGAATACATTCATCATCATCAATAGTGTCCCAGGTCTTCCTCACATTTTTGTTTGACATGTTTTGTGTCATTGGGAAAAGCCTCTATCAACACTTCATACAGTGTGGAAATCAACTTTACAGGTTTGCCTCAAAATACAGTAGTTTCAATCTTCGAAGCTTCTTGTTTGTCCAGTGTTGCTGCAAAGAGAGAATAAAGTGTTGCATCTGCAAAAGTTCATCTCAGCTCCGTCACAGACTGATATCCCTGTCACCATCTGATCCTGCTCAGATGAGGCAAAGATGAGGCAAGGAATTACCTTGGCGTAATTTACATAATTTTATTTAAGGATAGAATGGTTCACTGATTGAAATTATCATTATTCCCAGATCGCAGACTATAGCCTACCCATCAACTCAAGATGGAACGTTGTATCCATTCGCAGGTTGTTATAATACACTGCAAAATTCACCTGAGCTCCGTAGACTGGTCTTACCTGTCGCCATCTGATCCTGCTAAGACATGATTAGCGTTGTGCTGTGTACTGACTGTGCACCATGACATTGAAGCCTTCAGAGCTGTTTATAATATTTCAGTGTGAAAAGTAGGGAATTGGCAAGGGAAACTGACAGATAAATAACGTTACATTGCTATACTGACCAACAAAAACTCACTTTACATTGTCAAAAAACTTTAGAATATGGATCTTCAATAATTTGGCCACAGGTTTCATCGTTTGATTCAGATCCACTGTAGTGTGATTGAGGTAAAAATAATAGCTTAAGTTAGTGGGCTAGCTAGCTAACGTCTGCCAACTTTTGGCTAGCTCTAATGGTACATCAACTGGTGAAAATGAGCAAAGCTATTTGACTTCTGTTGAAACCGGACAAAACAAAGGCTTCAAAACATTTCCATTTCCACAACAGCTGTTAGATACTGCTACCTGACAGATAGCTAGAGGATAGAGCTGAACTAGCTGTGGTAGCTACTAGCTAGCTGGTTCATTCCCTTCAGACAGAACTTCAGTTGAGAGGGGATGAAACATGTAATGCATTAGCTAACGTTACATGTTAGTTACACTACTAACTCAGCACTGGGAATAAATACTTTTTTTCTTTAAGTCAAACAGCAATTACCTTGCCAGCTACACCAGTGAAAGTTGCACCCTTACATTTCTTTGATACAAAGTGAATGGGGTTAGTTGTAAGTTAGATACAGAACCTAGAGTGCACTGCTTATTGCATGTCATTCCAATTGGCTAAGATCATCACGTTCATGTTCTTTATCTTATGTAAACTACACTGCAATTAATGTTTTTGCAAATGTATTTGTGTAAGTCAAACTACAAGATCGTTACTGCATGTATTCAACTGAATATTGAATACAACTGAGATTGATTCAGCTGAATGTGTTACTGTACATGGGGCTACTGTTATATCCCTATGTAACTGGTGCTTTCCTCAGCAGCTGCTAGACCTACAGCTGAATGTCCTACTGTAAAACATGGGGGTGCTGTGATATCTCTATAGCAGGGCTTCCCAACTGGCGGCCCGCAGTCTGTGTTTGGCCCGCAGCTGATTATATTAGTTTTGTGAGCAAAAAAAATACAAATAAAATACATTTATTTTATTTTGTATTTTTATTGTTGGACATTAAAGACTGTAAAAACACCAGCAAATGAGCTCCAATAGATTTTAGTTTAGGAAATCTGTTCCACAATATTCCCATGCATAATAGAGATATTGTATACAGTATGTGATTGTATACAAATGTAATCAAGGTTTGAAATGATTCTGTTTTAGTAAAATATTGTATCCATTTGGGCTTCTTGCAAGTCAATTTGCATTTGTCAAGTTATTTTTTTATTATTTTCCGGCCCCCAGACCATTCGCTCAAGAAAAAATCTAGTTCATGATCCCTGCTCTACAGTATGCAACCAACTGGTGCTTTCCTCAGCAGCTGCTTGATCTACCAGAGGCTGTAACACTTGACTTCCTGGATGCTGAGTTGGAGGACAGCTCCAAACAGGAAGTGAGTATAACAACATATGACATATGCAGTGTTCCATATACTGTAGTCAGGGGTGAAAGTAAGGCTGTATGGTCCAGTAAATAAATAGTTGGGGTACACCGTATCAGTAAAACCTTGTATCACAATAATTAAAACAAAATGTCATAAACTGTAGGCTATTACACAACTTATTATCCTTACCCCATTTCAGAGGCATAAAAAATTAACGAATGGACTTGAACGGGTGGTAGACCTGTATCCTACATTCCAAAATGCGATGTGGTTCGACGACACCACTGAAATATTGCCAAGGCAGAGATGAGTGGCCGACACCGAGACACCCATGGGCAGTAGTGGAGGCTTACATTTTGGCCTAATGACAGTCTCCAAATGTCAATACACTTTTGGATGTTTTGTGTAACAGGTGTCTCCTTCCTTTCACCACTGTTTGGAGGCTGGAAATATGTTGCGAGTGGATGAACATGTGCAGGTAGACTAGTAAAGGAGCCCTTTTAAGTGAGTGTTTGACAATCAGATGAAAACATAATGACTGGTTGTGTTTATGCCACAATAAAAGGTAATATATAATAAAAGTTAAAGAGATCCTATTTAGTTAATAGGGATTCTATACAGTGCATTTGGAAAGTATTCAGAACCCTTGAATTTTTGTTATGTTACAGCCTTATTCTAAAATGGATTAAATAAAAACATTTCCTCTTGAATTTACACACAATAGCCCATAATGACAAAGAAAAAACTGTTTTTTAGAAATTTTTGCAAATGTGTATAAAAATTAAATTAAATAAATACCTTTTTCAGACTCTTTGCTATGAGACTCGAAATTGAGCTCAGGTGCATCCTGTTTCCATTGATCATCCTTGAGATGTTTCTACAACTTTATTGAAGTCCACCTGTGGTAAATTCAATTGATTGTGCATGATTTGGAAAGGCACACATCTGTCTAAATAAGGTCCTACAGTTGACAGGATTGTGTTGAGGCACAGATCTGGGGAAGGGTACCAAAACATTTCTGCAGAATTGAAGGTCCCCAAGAACACAGTGGCCTCCATCATTCTTAAATGGAAGAAGTTTGGAACCACCAAGACTCTTGCTAGAGCTGGCCGCCTGGCCAAACTGTGCAAATGGAGGAGAAGGGCCTTGCTCAGGGAGTTGACCAAGAACCTGATGGTCACTCTGGCAGAGCTCCAGAGTTCCTCTGAGGAGATGGGAGATCCTTCCAGAAGGACAACCATCTCTGCAGCACTCCACAAATCAGGCCTTTATGGTAGAGTGGCCAGACGGAAGCCACTCCTCAGTAAAAAGCACATGACAGTCTGATGAAACTTTGAAGGAAACCTGGCACCATCTCTACGGTGAAGCATGAAAACCTGCTCCAGAGCGCTCAGGACCTCAGACTGGGGCGAAGGTTCACCTTCCAACAGGACAACGACCCTAAGCACACAGCCAAGACAATGCAGGAGTGGCTTCGGGACAAGTCTCTGAATGTCCTTGAGTGGCCCAGCCAGAGCCCAGACTTAAATCAGTTCGAACATCTCTGGACAGACCTGAAAATAGCAGCGCAGCGACGCTCCCCATCCACCTGACAGAGCTTGAGAAGATCTGCAGAGAAGAATGAGAGAAACTCTGTTTTTGCATTTCCATTATGGGGTATTGTGTGTAGATTGATGAGGGGGGAAAACAATTTAATCAATTGACTGTAGTTCTCACATAAATCATGCGTTGATGCCAATGGGAAATATGTGTGAAAATGTGTTATGCATCCATATCTAAGTTAGGATTTAGCTAACCTATTCTATACGCAGAAGTAACAAGAGTTGTCCAAACAGTTACAATACAATTGCATCCACTTAATAATATGGTCAAAGGTGGAATATTGATATACTGTGCACTAAATGCACCAATAAAGTACATCAATTAAGTAGAATCTAAGAGTGCTTTTTCTCTATATTCTCTATATGGTCCTGGTCAAATGTATTGCACCATAACATTTTAAAATCTTGTCCATGTTCTGTTATAATCTGCACCCGGCACAGCCAGAAGAGGACTGGCCACCCCTCACAGCCTGGTTCCTCTCTAGGTTTCTTCCTAGGTTTTGGCCTTCTAGGGAGTTTTTCCTAGCCACCGTGCTTTTACACCTGCATTGCTTGCTGTTTGGGGTTTTAGGCTGGGTTTCTGTACAGCACTCTGTGACATCAACTGATGTAAGGGGGGCTTTATAAATACATTTGATTTGATTTGATTTGATAAAGAGAACAGGGCGCCATTTGGAACAGAGCCTAAAATGTTGTACTGCTAGACCAGTGTAGGTAACATACTGTCACCATGGAGATGCAACAGCATGGTAATATAATGTAACCATGGAAATGCAACAGCATAGGTAACACACTGTTACAATAGAGATGCAACAGCCTAGGTAACATACTGTCATCATGGAAATGCAACAGCATAGGTAACATAATGTCACCATGGAGATGCAACAGCCTAGGTAACATACTGTCACCATGGAGATGCAACAGCGTAGGTAACATACTGTCTCGATATTCCGGATCCACAAACAGATGATTGATGGCAGACCCGGTGATATGCAGATTAAGACGCTTGTTAAGTCAATTGATGAGATAAGTGATGTGTGTGTGTGTGTGTGTGTGTGTGTGTGTGTGTGTGTGTGTGTGTTTATTTGCTCATTACTTCACACATAGACAATATATCAGGTATACTTTACTTCACATTCTTAATTCACACTAATGACTTTGTCAACCCCAATGACCCAACAGCCATGAGTATGGATTATTAACACTCTTATATGAGGGTAAACTAATGTTAATATATTACTTTTCCCACATCATTGCAGCGATACATACAGTGAGGGAAAAAAGTATTTGATCCCCTGCTGGTTTTGTACGTTTGCCCACTGACAAAGAAATGATCCGTCTATAATTTTAATGGTAGGTTTATTTGAACAGTAAGAGACAGAATAACAACAAAAAAATCCAGAAAAACACATGTGAAAAATGTTATAAATTGATTTGCATTTTAATGAGGGAAATAAGTATTTGGCCCCCTCTCAATCAGAAAGATTTCTAGCTCCCAGGTGTCTTTTATACAGGTAACGAGCTGAGATTAGGAGCACACTCTTAAAGGGAGTGCTCCTAATCTCAGTTTGTTATCTGTATAAAAGACACCTGCCCACAGAAGCAATCAATCAATCAGATTCCAAACTCTCCACCATGGCCAAGACCAAAGAGCTCTCCAAGGATGTCATGGACAAGATTGTAGACCTACACAAGGCTGGAATGGGCTACAAGACCATCGCCAAGCAGCTTGGTGAGAAGGTGACAACAGTTGGTGTGATTATTCGCAAATGGAAGAAACACAAAAGAACTGTCAATCTCCCTCGGCCTGGGGCTCCATGCAAGATCTCACCTCGTGGAGTTGCAATGATCATGAGAACGGTGAGGAATCAGCCCAGAACTACACGGGAGGATCTTGTCAATGATCTCAAGGCAGCTGGGAACATAGTCACCAAGAAAACAATTGGTAACACACCACGCCGTGAAGGACTGAAATCCTGCAGCGCCCGCAAGGTCCCCCTGCTCAAGAAAGCACATATACATGCCCGTCTGAAGTTTGCCAATGAACATCTGAATGATTCAGAGGACAACTGGGTGAAAGTGTTGTGGTCAGATGAGACCAAAATGGAGTTCTTTGCCATCAACTCAACTCGCCGTGTTTGGAGGAGGAGGAATGCTGCCTATGACCCCAAGAACACCATCCCCACCGTCAAACATGGAGGTGGAAACATTATGCTTTGGGGATGTTTCTCTGCTAAGGGGACATGACAACTTCACCGCATCAAAGGGACGATGGACGGGGCCATGTACCGTCAAATCTTGGGTGAGAACCTCCTTCCCTCAGCCAGGGCATTGAAAATGGGTCGTGGATGGGTATTCCAGCATGACAATGACCCAAAACACACGTCCAAGGCAACAAAGGAGTGGCTCAAGAAGAAGCACATTAAGGTCCTGGAGTGGCCTAGCCAGTCTCCAGACCTTAATCCCATAGAAAATCTGTGGAGGGAGCTGAAGGTTCGAGTTGTCAAACGTCAGCCTCGAAACCATAACGACTTGGAGAAGATCTGCAAAGAGGAGTGGGACAAAATCTCTCCTGAGATGTGTGCAAACCTGGTGGCCAACTACAAGAAACGTCTGACCTCTGTGATTGCCAACAAGGGTTTTGCCACCAAGTACTAAGTCATGTTTTGCAGAGGGGTCAAATACTTATTTCCCTCATTAAAATGCACATCAATTTATAACATTTTTCACATGCGTTTTTCTGATTTTTTTGTTGTTATTCTGCCTCTCACTGTTCAAATAAACCTACCATTAAAATTATAGACTGATCATTTCTTTGTCAGTGGGCAAACGTACAAAATCAGCAGGGGATCAAATACGTTTTTCCCTCACTGTAGATGTGGCACTTCGAGGTGACAGCTGGACCCCCATCAATGGTACAGACTACAGGTGAGGAGGCAAGAGGAGGAGTAGGGGATTGACGGGTAGAGGATTAGTAATGGCAACCATAGTAATAGGATATGAACTGCTGAAGATTATAGGTTTGAGAATGTTTGTGGGTGGACTGACTCTAGCCTGGCTACCAGTCTGTTTCTGCCATCATGCCACTCCTTGCTACTCCTTGTCACATCAAACATGTCTGCTTATGTTTGACATAACAAGTAGTGGCATTATGGCAATAACAGACTAGTAATCTAGAGGAAAAAGAAACGCACACCTATTTAGGTGAGGTGCTGGCTGGCAGAGTGGAAAACTTTAAAATAAAGGAGAGCCGCACACTCTAGGAGCTCAGATGCAAAAATGTAATTTCCAACATTTCGACAGGCAAGCTGTCTTCATCAGGGTATAATCACAAACACTGTGAGGTGACTCGTTTACATAGTGTCAAAAGACACACACACAGGTGTCTGTAATCATGGCAAAGTGTGGCCTAATATCATTGGTTAATTCTCAAATATTAAGTCTAGCCTGGGTACTAATCTGTTATTTGAAAATAAAGGAGAGCCGCACACTCTAGGAGCTCAGATGCAAAAATGTAATGTTAAAATATTAATATTTGAGAATTAACCAATGATATTAGGCCACACTTTGCCATGACTACAGACACCTGTTTGCTGCTTCAGTGTCTTTAGATATTTTTGTCAGATGTTACTATGTAATACTGAAGTATAATTACAAGCATTTCATAAGTGTCAAAGGTTTTTATTGACAATTACACAAAGTTGATGCAAGGAGTCAATATTTGCAGTGTTGACCCTTCTTTTTCAAGACCTCTGCAATCCTCCCTGGCATGCTGTCAATTAACTTCTGGGCCACATCCTGACTGATGGCAGCCCATTCTTGCATAACCAATTATTGGAGTTTGTCAGAATTTGTGGGTTTTTGTTGGTCTACCGCCTCTTGAGGATTGACCACAAGTTCTCAATGGGATTAAGGTCTGTGGAGTTTCCTGGCCATGGACCCAAAATATCAATGTTTTGTTTCCCGAGCCACTTAGTTATCACTTTTGCCTTATGGCAAGGCGCTCCATCATGCTGGAAAAGGCATTGTTCGTCACCAAACTGTTCCTGGATGGTTGGAAGAAGTTTCTCTTGGAGGATGTGTTGGTACCATTCTTTATTCATGGCTGTGTTCTTAGGCAAAATTGTGAGTGAGCCCACTCCCTTGGCTGAGAAGCAACCCCACACATGAATGGTCTCAGGATGCTTACTGTTGGCATGACACAAGACTGATGGTAGTGCACACCTTGTCTTTTCCGGGCAAGCTTTTTTCCAGATGCCCCAAACAATCGGAAAGGGGAGTCATCAGAGAGAATGACTTTACCCCAGTCCTCAGCAGTCCAATCCCTGTACCTTTTGTAGAATATCAGTCTGTCCCTGATGTTTTTCCTGGAGAGAATTGGCTTCTTTGCTGCCCTTCTTGACACCAGGCCATCCTCCAAAAGTCTTCGCCTTACTGTGCGTGCAGATGCACTCACACCTGCCTGCTGCCATTCCTGAGCAAGCTCTGTACTGGTGGTGCCCCGATCCCGCAGCTGAATCAACTTTAGGAGACGGTCCTGGCGCTTGCTGGACTTTCTTGGGCGCCCTGAAGCCTTCTTCACAACAATTGAACCGCTCTCCTTGAAGTTCTTGATGATCCGATAAATGGTTGATTCAGGTGCAATCTTACTGGCAGCAATATCCTTGCCTGTTAAGCCCTTTTGTGCAAAGCAATGATGACGACACGTGTTTCCTTAACGGTAACCATGGTTGACAGAGGAAGAACAACGATTCCAAGCACCACCCTCCTTTTGAAGCTTCCAATCTGTTATTCGAACTCAATCAGCATGACAAAGTGATCTCGAGCCTTGTCCTCGTCAACACTCACACCTGTGTTAACGAGAGAATCACTGACATGATGTCAGCTGGTCCTATTGTGGCAGGGCTGAAATGCAGTGGAAATGTTTTTGGGGGATTCAGCTCATTTGCATGGCAAAGAGGGACTTTGCAATTCATCTGACTCTTCATGACATTCTGGAGTATAAGCAAATTGCCATCATACAAACTGAGGCAGCAGACTTTGTGAAAATTAATATTTGTGTCATTCTCAAAACTTTTGGACAAGAATGTACATGTAGGTAGAGTTATTAAAGTGACTATGCATAGATAATTAACAGAGACTAGCAACCATTTGATTAGATGTTCAGGAGTCTTATGGCTTAGGGGTAGAAGCTGTTTAGAAGCCTCTTGGATCAAGACTTGGCGCTCCGGTCCCGCTTGCCGTGCAGTAGCAGAGAGAACAGTGTAGAACCTTTTGAGGATCTGAGGACCCATGCCAAATCTTTTCAGTCTCCTGAGGGGGAATAGGTTTTGTCGTGCCCTCTTCACGACTGTCTTGGTGTTCTTGGACCATGTTAGTTTGTTGGTGATGTGGACACCAAGGAACTTGAAGCTCTCAACCTGCTCCACTACAGCCCCGTCGATGAGAATGTGGGCGTGCTAGGTCCTCTTTTTCCTGTAGTCCACAATCATCTCCTTTGTCTTGATCACATTGAGGGAGTGGTTGTTGTCCTGGCACTACAGGGCCAGGTCTCTGACCTCCTCCCTATAGGCTGTCTCGTCGTTGTCGGTGATCGGGCCTACCACTGTGAGCCATGATCAGCCTTTCAAAGCACTTCATGGCTACAGACGTGAGTGCTACGGGTCGGTAGTCATTTAGGCAGGTTACCTTAGTGTTCTTGGGCACAGGGACTATGGTGGTCTGCTTGAAACATGTTGGTATTATTGACTCAGACAGGAAAAGGCTGAAAATATCAGTGCATGTTGTGCATGTTGCCAGTTGGTCAGTGCATGTTCAGAGTACCCGTCCTGGTAATCCGTCTGGCCCTGCGGCCTTGACCTGTTTAAAGGTTTTACTCACATCGGCTATGGCGAGTGTGATCACAGTCGTCCGGAACAGCTGATGCTCTCATGCATGTTTCAGTGTTACCTCGAAGCGAGCGTAGAAGTAATTTAGCTCATCTGGTAGGCTCGTGTCACTGGGCAGCTCGTGGCTATGCTTCCCTTTGTAGTCTGTAATAGTTTGCAAGACCTGCCACATCTGACCAGCGTCGGAGCCAGTGTAGTACGATTCGATCTTAGTCCTGTATTGAGGCTTTGCCTGTTTGATGGTTCGTTGGAGGGCATAGCGGGATTTCTTGTAAGCTTCCCGCGTTAGAGTCCCACTCCTTGAAAGCGGCAGCTCTACCCTTTAGCTCAGTGCGAATGTTGCCTGTAATCCATGCCTTCTGGTTGGGGTATGTACGTACAGTCACTGTGGGGACGACGTCATCGATGCACTTATTGATGAAGTCAGTGACTGATGTGGTGTACTCCTCAATGTCACCTGAAGAATCACGGACCATATTCCAGTCTGTGCTCGCAAAACGATCCTGTAGCTTAGCATCTGCTTTATCTTTGACCACTTTTTTATTGACCGAGTCACTGGTGCTTCCTGCTTTAGTTTTTGCTTGTAAGCAGGAATCAGGACAATAGAATTATGGTCAGATTTGCCAAATGGAGTATGAGAGAGAGCTTTGTACCCATCTCTGTGTGTGGAGTAAAGGTGGTCTAGAATATTTTTCTCCCAACGGTTGCACATTTAACATGCTGGTAGAAATTAAGTAAAACAGATTTCAGTTTGCCTGCATTAAAGTCCCCGGCCACTAGGAGCGCCGCCTCTGGATGAGCGTTTTCCTGTTTGCTTATAGCCGTATTCAGGTCATTGAGTACGGTCTTAGTGCCAGCATCAGTCTGCGGTGGTATATAGACAGATACGAAAAATATAGATGTAAACTCTCTTGGTAAATAGTGTGGTCTACAGCGTATCATGAAATACTAGACGAGCATAACCTTGATACTTCCTTAGATTCCGTGCACCAGTTGTTGTTTACAAATATGCATAGGCCGCCACCCCTTGTCTTACCAGAAGCCGCTGTTCCATCCTGACGAAATAGCTTAAAACCCGCCAGCTATATGTTAATCATGTTGTCGTTCAGCCATGACTCGGTGAAACATAAGATATTACCGTTTTTAATGTCCCGTTGGTAGGATATACGTGCTCGTAGTTTGTATGTTTTATTATCGATTGATTATAAAATTGGCTAACAGGACCGATGGTAAAGGTAGATTACCAACTCGGCGACATATCCTTACAAGGCACCCCCGACCGTTGTCCATGATACCCCCGTCTTTTCCTCCTGCGAATGACGGGGATGAGGGCCTTGACGGGTGTCTGGAGTAAATCCTTCTCGTCCGACTCGTTGAAGAAGAAGAATTCCTCCAGTATGGGGTGAGTAATCGTTGCATATCAATAAGCTCTTTTTGGTCATCAGACACGTTGGCCGAAACATTATGAACATAATAAGTTACAAATAACGCGAAAAAACATACACAATGGCACAATTGGTTACGGGATCGTAAAACAGCGTCCATCTCCTTCGGGCGCCATTATTATCTAGGAGGGTGAGGGCAGTGTGGAATAAAATAGAGATTTAGTCGTCTATGGATCTGTTGGGGCGACATGCAAATTGGAGCTAGTCTTGGGTGTCTGGGTTGATGGAGTTGATGTCTTAACCAATCTCTCAAAGCACTTCATGATTACAGATGTGAGTGCTACAGGCCAGTAGTCATTGTGGCAATAAGCCTTAGAAATCTTGGGAACAGGATTGATGATGGTAATCTTAAAACGTGGAGATTACAGACTGGGACAAGGAGAGGTTGAAAATTACCATGAAAATGCCTGCTAGCTGTTCAAAAAATATATATTGGTCACATACACGTGTTTAGCAGATGTTATTGCGGATGTAGCGAAATGCTTGTTTCTAGCTTCGACAGTGCAGTAATATCTAACAAGTAATATCTAACAATTTCACAACATATACCGAATACACACAAATCTAAGTAAAGGAATAATGAATTAAGAATATATAATTATATGGACGAGCAATGTCAGAACGGCATAGACTAAGATACAGTAAAATAGAATACAGTATATAAACTATTTTTCAGGACTCTGTCTTTCAAAGATTATTCGTAAAAATCCAAATAACTTCACACATCTTCATTGTAAAGGGTTTAAACACTGTTTCCCATGCATGTTCAATGAACCATAAACAATTATTGAACATGCACCTGTGTAACGGTCGTTAAGACACTAACAGCTTACAGACGGTAGGCAAATAAGGTCACAGTTATAAAAACTTAGGACACTAAAAAGGCCTCACTAAACTGACTCTGAAAAACACCAAAAGAAAGATGCCCAGGGTCTACATGAATGTGCCTAAGGCATGCTGCAAGGAGGCATGAGGACTGCAGATGTGGCCAGGGCAATAAATTGCAATGTCCGTACTTTGAAACCCCTAAGACAGCGCTACAGGGAGACAGGAAGGACAACTGATTCTCCTCGCAGTGGCAGACCACGTGTAACAACACCTGCACAGGATCGGTACATCCGAACATCACACCTGCGGTAGAGGTACAGGATGGCAGCAACAACTGCTCGAGTTACACCAGGAATGCACACTCCCTCCATCAGTGCTCAGACTGTCCGCAATAGGCTGAGAGAGGCTGGACTGAGGGCT
Source organism: Brachymystax lenok tsinlingensis (assembly GCA_030435695.1). Taxonomy (NCBI): domain Eukaryota; kingdom Metazoa; phylum Chordata; class Actinopteri; order Salmoniformes; family Salmonidae; genus Brachymystax; species Brachymystax lenok. The sequence goes on along the minus strand of CM059813.1, from coordinate 18,829,174 downwards.
TGTAGGGCTGTCGTAAGGCAGGTCCTCACCAGACATCAGCGGCAACAGCGGGCACAAACCCACCGTCGCTGGACCAGACCGGACTGGCATAAAGTGCTCTAAACTGTAGAGTCGCTGTTTTGTCTCACCAGGGGTGATGGTCGTATTCACGTTTATCGTTGAAGCAATGAGGGTTACACCGAGGTCGGGAGCGGGATCGATTTGGAGGTGGAGGGTCCATCATGGTCTGGGGCGGTGTGTCACAGCATCATCGGGCTGAGCTTGTTGTCATTGCAGGCAATCTCAATGCTGTGCGTTACAGGGAAGACATCCTCATCCCTCACATGGTACCCTTCCTGCAGGCTCATCCTGTCAGTGACGGAAGCCAGTAGCTATGGAGCGAACCTTTCCACCGATGCCCACTCACTGACATAATCTCGCTCGCTTCTAAACAAGCATTGGCCAGTTTCTGGACTATCGGTGTCCTGATGCTGTGATTTGTGTATGTAGTTGTTCCCGCTGCCCTGCAGATCTTGGGTAGAAGTTCTGCCAGATAGTTCATGCCCATCGGCTCTGAAGTGTACCAGATCGAGTCCCCGATACACTCTCCTCTCCTTGGGTGGAGAGAAAATGCAAGGGCGTTCTCCGGGCATTTCGATATATATTTCTCCAGTAATGCCACCGGGCATAGTGGGTTCCCTGGCTGCTTGAACATGAATCCCCTCTTGGACCCCCTGCCTAATTACAAGTGCAAATTATGAACAATAAACCTTAGACCGCTCTAATCTGTTTTTACGAGGAATGAGTTAGTCTTTTGTTTTCCTCTTCGACCAAGATGTTACCGGAAGTCGAACCACACTTTCTGGACCAGACCCCTTGGTGTACTGGGATTCAGAGCCTGGGAGTTTTGGAGCTGGGCCATGTCCTTTTCGGTGATTGGAAGGTGGCTGTTTGATATCTTTTCCTTGCCTTCTTAGCTGTTTGATGTTGCTCAGAAAAACATGATTTGAGGTGGTGTCACGAGATTTTTGCTATCTCAATTGTTGAACTCAACTATCACTCAATCTTTGAATAATTCCCAGAGGTTGTAAGGCTCTGGTTAATGAAAAATTTGACAACTTCCCAATCTGCAATAGGTCAGGTTTTATTCAGATCACGTTCTGCTCTCAAAATGGGAACACAGTCTTTTTATATTGTACATACAAATGAACTCCACCCCTCTTTAGGTGGGCTGTATTTTTCCACAGTTCACATACATTCCTTATCACTTCTAAACAGTTTCCTAATCTTCTGCAAGCTAAACAATTTTTAACAGTTGATCCCCTCCCTGTGTGGGGAAGGTTATTTGTTATTTGTTTCACAGTTATCACAAGTCGTCTGTCGACAGTTCCTCTTCTCCTGTGTTATCTCGACTACACCCTACTTATATTGAGGAATAGTAACACACTGTCTTAATCTTAGAAAAGGGTTCTAGACACACATTATTGAATTATTATCTTATAGCTCAAACTCCATTACACACAGTTATACAATTTCGGTGTGGAATACTTTTAGTCATTACTTTTAAATATACAAATTCTCCTATCAGGTGGTAAATTAGGTGTCCTTCATAAGGCACCAGCTGCGACCGATGAGTGGATCGTTTAGAAACCGGTAGAGCCCACTCCGGAGTGCCAGGTACAGTGGGGCAAAAAAGTATTTAGTCAGCCACCAATTGTGCAAGTTCTCTCACTTAAAAAGATGAGAGAGGCCTGTAATTTTCATCATAGGTACACTTCAACTATGACAGACAAAATGAGGAAAAAAAATCCAGAAAATCACATTGTAGGATTTTTAATGAATTTATTTGCAAATTATGGTGGAAAATAAGTATTTGGTCACATACAAACAAGCAATATTTCTGGCTCTCACAGACCTGTAACTTCTTCTTTAAGAGGCTCCTCTGTCCTCCACTCGTTACCTGTATTAATGGCACCTGTTTGAACTTGTTATCAGTATAAAGACACCTGTCCACAACCTCAAACAGTCACACTCCAAACTCCACTATGGCCAAGACCAAAGAGCTGTCAAAGGACACCAGAAACAAAATTGTAGACCTGCACCAGGTTGGGAAGACTGAAACTGCAATAGGTAAGCAGCTTGGTTTGAAGAAATCAACTGTGGGAGCAATTATTAGGAAATGGAAGACATACAAGACCACTGATAATCTTCCTCGATCTGGGGCTCCACGCAAGATCTCACCCGTGGGGTCAAAATGATCACAAGAGCGGTGAGCAAAAATCCCAGAACCACAGGGGACCTAGTGAATGACCTGCAGAGAGCTGGGACCAAAGTAACAAAGCCTACCATCAGTAACACACTCGCCGCCAGGGACTCAAATCCTGCAGTGCCAGGCGTGTCCCCCTGCTTAAGCCAGTACATGTTCAGGCCCGTCTGAAGTTTGCTAGAGAGCATTTGGATGATCCAGATGAAGATTGGGAGAATGTCATATGGTCAGATGAAACCAAAATAGAACTTTTTGGTAAAAACTCAACTCGTCGTGTTTGGAGGACAAAGAATGCTGAGTTGCATCCAAAGAACACCATACCTACTGTGAAGCATGGGGGTGGAAACATCATGCTTTGGGGCTGTTTTTCTTCAAAGGGACCAGGACGACTGATCCGTGTAAAGGAAAGAATGAATGGGGCCATGTATCGTGAGAGTTTGAGTGAAAACCTCCTTCCATCAGCAAGGGCATTGAAGATAAAACGTGGCTGGGTCTTTCAGCATGACAATGATCCCAAACACACCGCCCGGGTAACGAAGGAGTGGCTGGTAGCCTAGTGGTTAGAGAGTTGGACTTGTAACCAGAGGGTTGCAAGTTCGAATCCCTGAGCTGACAAGGAAAAAATATGTCGTTCTGCCCCTGAACAAGGCAGTTAACCCACTGTTCCCCGGGTGCCGTGGATGTCGATTAAGGCAGCCCCCCGCACCTCTCTGATTCAGAGGGGTTGGGTTAAATGCGGAAGAAACATTTTGGTTGAAGGCATTCGGTTGTACAACTGACTAATAATGGTGACTTTGACTTTTGGACTTTGGCTCCGTAAGAAGCATTTCAAGGTCCTGGAGTGGCCTAGCCAGTCTCCAGATCTCAACCCCATAGAAAATCTTTGGAGGGAGTTGAAAGTCCGTGTTGCCCAGCGACAGCCCCAAAACATCACTGCTCTAGAGGAGATCTGCATGGAGGAATGGGCCAAAATACCAGCAACAGTGTGTGAAAACCTTGTGAAGACTTACAGAAAACATTTGACCTCTGTCATTGCCAACAAAGGGTATATAACAAAGTATTGAGGTAAACTTTTGTTATTGACCAAATACTTATTTTCCACCATAATTTGCAAATAAATTCATTAAAAATCCTACAATGTGATTTTCTGCATTTTTTTTCCTCATTTTGTCTGTCATAGTTGAAGTGTACCTATGATGAAAATTACAGGCCTCTCTCATCTTTTTAAGTGAGAGAACTTGCACAATTGGTGGCTGACTAAATACTTTTTTGCCCCACTGTAGCTACTTATGCTGTACAGCTCCACCTTCCCATTTCCTACATTTCCATTAAACTGTTGGAGAAGGATGTTAAACCTTTCCTTCGTGACAGTTTTGAAGTCAACAACTTTTTTCTTCTCTGCTAGCCAGCCCTCGAAGCAACAGACAGCCCAGTTTGTATTCTTATGTCTTTTTTCATTGTGGCTTTTCTCTAGGTCATTCAATACAGTTTCCTGCCAAATCTGCATGCCTGGGTATTATTGCCATTTCTTTTTCACGTTCATCCATAGTCATACCGTCAATCAAAAAAGATCAAAGGAAATGTTCCATTCATCCATTTTAGTTTTCGCTACAAAGTATCGATTTAGCCAGTCAACTGAAAAAAAAGTTGTCTATGTTGCTATGACTACCAGCTCAATTTGCTATCTGACTCGTTCGGACACATTCACTTTATATGGGACGATGGAGATCGCAATACAATATTGAAAAGGTCGGAGAGACAGACAGCAAGGTTCATTCAAATCTCTGTTGTTGAAAACCAAATGCTAGTCTAAAAGAAATGGGAGATAATGTCTAGATACCTTTCATAGTGGAGATTAAGTTTATACCTTTCCTGGCAGGGTTGATGAGACAGTGGATTGCGCAGTGAGATGATTTAGAGTAAATACAGTGGGGCAAAAAAGTATTTAGTCAGCCACCAATTGTGCAAGTTCTCTCACTTAAAAAGATGAGAGAGGCCTGTAATTTTCATCATAGGTACACTTCCACTATGACAGACAAAATGAGGACAAAAAATCCAGAAAATCACATTGTAGTATTTTTTATGAAATTATTTGCAAATTATGGTGGAAAATAAGTATTTGGTCACATACAAACAAACAAGATTTCTAGCTCTCACAGACCTGTAACTTCTTCTTTAAGAGGCTCCTCTGTCCTCGTTACCTGTATTAATGGCACCTGTTTGAACTTGTTATCAGTATAAAAGACACCTGTCCACAACCTCAAACAGTCACACTCCAAACTCCACTATGGCCAAGACCAAAGAGCTGTCAAAGGACACCAGAAACAAAATTGTAGACCTGCACCAGGTTGGGAAGACTGAAACTGCAATAGGTAAGCAGCTTGGTTTGAAGAAATCAACTGTGGGAGCAATTATTAGGAAATGGAAGACATACAAGACCACTGATAATCTTCCTCGATCTGGGGCTCCACGCAAGATCTCACCCGTGGGGTCAAAATGATCACAAGAACGGTGAGCAAAATCCCAGAACCACACGGGGACCTAGTGAATGACCTGCAGAGAGCTGGGACCAAAGTAACAAAGCCTACCATCAGTAACACACTCGCCGCCAGGGACTCAAATCCTGCAGTGCCAGGCGTGTCCCCCTGCTTAAGCCAGTACATGTTCAGGCCCGTCTGAAGTTTGCTAGAGAGCATTTGGATGATCCAGATGAGGATTGGGAGAATGTCATATGGTCAGATGAAACCAAAATAGAACTTTTTGGTAAAAACTCAACTCGTCGTGTTTGGAGGACAAAGAATGCTGAGTTGCATCCAAAGAACACCATACCTACTGTGAAGCATGGGGTGGAAACATCATGCTTTGGGGCTGTTTTCTTCAAAGGGACCAGGACTGACTGATCCGTGTAAAGGAAAGAATGAATGGGGCCATGTATCGTGAGAGTTTGAGTGAAAACCTCCTTCCATCAGCAAGGGCATTGAAGATAAAACGTGGCTGGGTCTTTCAGCATGACAATGATCCCAAACACACCGCCTGGGCAACAAAGGAGTGGCTGGTAGCCTAGTGGTTAGAGCGTTGGACTTGTAACCAGAGGGTTGCAAGTTTGAATCCCCGAGCTGACAAGGAAAAAATATGTCGTTCTGCCCCTGAACAAGGCAGTTAACCCACTGTTCCCCGGGTGCCGAAGACGTGGATGTCGATTAAGGCAGCCCCCCCCGCACCTCTCTGATTCAGAGGGGTTGGGTTAAATGCGGAAGAAACATTTTGGTTGAAGGCATTCGGTTGTACAACTGACTAATAATGGTGACTTTGACTTTTGGACTTTGGCTTCGTAAGAAGCATTTCAAGGTCCTGGAGTGGCCTAGCCAGTCTCCAGATCTCAACCCCATAGAAAATCTTTGGAGGGAGTTGAAAGTCCGTGTTGCCCAGCGACAGCCCCAAAACATCACTGCTCTAGAGGAGATCTGCATGGAGGAATGGGCCAAAATACCAGCAACAGTGTGTAGAAAACCTTGTGAAGACTTACAGAAAACATTTGACCTCTGTCATTGCCAACAAAGGGTATATAACAAAGTATTGAGAGTAAACTTTGTTATTGACCAAATACTTATTTTCCACCATAATTTGCAAATAAATTCATTAAAAATCCTACAATGTGATTTTCTGCATTTTTTTTTCCTCATTTTGTCTGTCATAGTTGAAGTGTACCTATGATGAAAATTACAGGCCTCTCTCATCTTTTTAAGTGAGAGAACTTGCACAATTGGTGGCTGACTAAATACTTTTTGCCCCACTGTAGCTACTTATGCTGTACAGCTCCACCTTCCCATTTCCTACATTTCCATTAAACTGTTGGAGAAGGATGTTAAACCTTTCCTTCGTGACAGTTTTGAAGTCAACAACTTTTTCTTCTCTGCTAGCCAGCCCTCGAAGCAACAGACAGCCCAGTTTGTATTCTTATGTCTTTTTCATTGTGGCTTTTCTCTAGGTCATTCAATACAGTTTCCGCCAAATCTGCATGCCTGGGTATTATTGCCATTTCTTTTCACGTTCATCCATAGTCATACCGTCAATCAAAAAAGATCAAAGGAAATGTTCCATTCATCCATTTTAGTTTTCGCTACAAAGTATCGATTTAGCCAGTCAACTGAAAAAAAAGTTGTCTATGTTGCTATGACTACCAGCTCAATTTGCTATCTGACTCGTTCGGACACATTCACTTTATATGGGACGATGGAGATCGCAATACAATATTGAAAAGGTCGGAGAGACAGACAGCAAGGTTCATTCAAATCTCTGTTGTTGAAAACCAAATGCTAGTCTAAAAGAAATGGGAGATAATGTCTAGATACCTTTCATAGTGGAGATTAAGTTTATACCTTTCCTGGCAGGGTTGATGAGACAGTGGATTGCGCAGTGAGATGATTTAGAGTAAATACAGTGGGGCAAAAAAGTATTTAGTCAGCCACCAATTGTGCAAGTTCTCTCACTTAAAAAGATGAGAGAGGCCTGTAATTTTCATCATAGGTACACTTCCACTATGACAGACAAAATGAGGACAAAAAATCCAGAAAATCACATTGTAGTATTTTTTATGAAATTATTTGCAAATTATGGTGGAAAATAAGTATTTGGTCACATACAAACAAACAAGATTTCTAGCTCTCACAGACCTGTAACTTCTTCTTTAAGAGGCTCCTCTGTCCTCGTTACCTGTATTAATGGCACCTGTTTGAACTTGTTATCAGTATAAAGACACCTGTCCACAACCTCAAACAGTCACACTCCAAACTCCACTATGGCCAAGACCAAAGAGCTGTCAAAGGACACCAGAAACAAAATTGTAGACCTGCACCAGGTTGGGAAGACTGAAACTGCAATAGGTAAGCAGCTTGGTTTGAAGAAATCAACTGTGGGAGCAATTATTAGGAAATGGAAGACATACAAGACCACTGATAATCTTCCTCGATCTGGGGCTCCACGCAAGATCTCACCCGTGGGGTCAAAATGATCACAAGAACGGTGAGCAAAAATCCCAGAACCACACGGGGACCTAGTGAATGACCTGCAGAGAGCTGGGACCAAAGTAACAAAGCCTACCATCAGTAACACACTCGCCGCCAGGGACTCAAATCCTGCAGTGCCAGGCGTGTCCCCCTGCTTAAGCCAGTACATGTTCAGGCCCGTCTGAAGTTTGCTAGAGAGCATTTGGATGATCCAGATGAGGATTGGGAGAATGTCATATGGTCAGATGAAACCAAAATAGAACTTTTTGGTAAAAACTCAACTCGTCGTGTTTGGAGGACAAAGAATGCTGAGTTGCATCCAAAGAACACCATACCTACTGTGAAGCATGGGGGTGGAAACATCATGCTTTGGGGCTGTTTTTCTTCAAAGGGACCAGGACGACTGATCCGTGTAAAGGAAAGAATGAATGGGGCCATGTATCGTGAGAGTTTGAGTGAAAACCTCCTTCCATCAGCAAGGGCATTGAAGATAAAACGTGGCTGGGTCTTTCAGCATGACAATGATCCCAAACACACCGCCTGGGCAACAAAGGAGTGGCTGGTAGCCTAGTGGTTAGAGCGTTGGACTTGTAACCAGAGGGTTGCAAGTTTGAATCCCGAGCTGACAAGGAAAAAATATGTCGTTCTGCCCCTGAACAAGGCAGTTAACCCACTGTTCCCCGGGTGCCGAAGACGTGGATGTCGATTAAGGCAGCCCCCCGCACCTCTCTGATTCAGAGGGGTTGGGTTAAATGCGGAAGAAACATTTTGGTTGAAGGCATTCGGTTGTACAACTGACTAATAATGGTGACTTTGACTTTTGGACTTTGGCTTCGTAAGAAGCATTTCAAGGTCCTGGAGTGGCCTAGCCAGTCTCCAGATCTCAACCCCATAGAAAATCTTTGGAGGGAGTTGAAAGTCCGTGTTGCCCAGCGACAGCCCCAAAACATCACTGCTCTAGAGGAGATCTGCATGGAGGAATGGGCCAAAATACCAGCAACAGTGTGTGAAAACCTTGTGAAGACTTACAGAAAACATTTGACCTCTGTCATTGCCAACAAAGGGTATATAACAAAGTATTGAGGTAAACTTTTGTTATTGACCAAATACTTATTTTCCACCATAATTTGCAAATAAATTCATTAAAAATCCTACAATGTGATTTTCTGCATTTTTTCCTCATTTTGTCTGTCATAGTTGAAGTGTACCTATGATGAAAATTACAGGCCTCTCTCATCTTTTTAAGTGAGAGAACTTGCACAATTGGTGGCTGACTAAATACTTTTTGCCCCACTGTAGCTACTTATGCTGTACAGCTCCACCTTCCCATTTCCTACATTTCCATTAAACTGTTGGAGAAGGATGTTAAACCTTTCCTTCGTGACAGTTTTGAAGTCAACAACTTTTTCTTCTCTGCTAGCCAGCCCTCGAAGCAACAGACAGCCCAGTTTGTATTCTTATGTCTTTTTCATTGTGGCTTTTCTCTAGGTCATTCAATACAGTTTCCGCCAAATCTGCATGCCTGGGTATTATTGCCATTTCTTTTCACGTTCATCCATAGTCATACCGTCAATCAAAAAGATCAAAGGAAATGTTCCATTCATCCATTTTAGTTTTCGCTACAAAGTATCGATTTAGCCAGTCAACTGAAAAAAAAGTTGTCTATGTTGCTATGACTACCAGCTCAATTTGCTATCTGACTCGTTCGGACACATTCACTTTATATGGGACGATGGAGATGCAATACAATATTGAAAAGGTCGGAGAGACAGACAGCAAGGTTCATTCAAATCTCTGTTGTTGAAAACCAAATGCTAGTCTAAAAGAAATGGGAGATAATGTCTAGATACCTTTCATAGTGGAGATTAAGTTTATACCTTTCCTGGCAGGGTTGATGAGACAGTGGATTAGCAGTGAGATGATTTAGAGTAAATACAGTGGGGCAAAAAGTATTTAGTCAGCCACCAATTGTGCAAGTTCTCTCACTTAAAAAGATGAGAGAGGCCTGTAATTTTCATCATAGGTACACTTCCACTATGACAGACAAAATGAGGACAAAAATCCAGAAAATCACATTGTAGTATTTTTTATGAAATTATTTGCAAATTATGGTGGAAAATAAGTATTTGGTCACATACAAACAAACAAGATTTCTAGCTCTCACAGACCTGTAACTTCTTCTTTAAGAGGCTCCTCTGTCCTCGTTACCTGTATTAATGGCACCTGTTTGAACTTGTTATCAGTATAAAAGACACCTGTCCACAACCTCAAACAGTCACACTCCAAACTCCACTATGGCCAAGACCAAAGAGCTGTCAAAGGACACCAGAAACAAAATTGTAGACCTGCACCAGGTTGGGAAGACTGAAACTGCAATAGGTAAGCAGCTTGGTTTGAAGAAATCAACTGTGGGAGCAATTATTAGGAAATGGAAGACATACAAGACCACTGATAATCTTCCTCGATCTGGGGCTCCACGCAAGATCTCACCCCGTGGGGTCAAAATGATCACAAGAGCGGTGAGCAAAAATCCCAGAACCACACGGGGGGACCTAGTGAATGACCTGCAGAGAGCTGGGACCAAAGTAACAAAGCCTACCATCAGTAACACACTACGCCGCCAGGGACTCAAATCCTGCAGTGCCAGACGTGTCCCCCTGCTTAAGCCAGTACATGTTCAGGCCCGTCTGAAGTTTGCTAGAGAGCATTTGGATGATCCAGATGAGGATTGGGAGAATGTCATATGGTCAGATGAAACCAAAATAGAACTTTTTGGTAAAAACTCAACTCGTCGTGTTTGGAGGACAAAGAATGCTGAGTTGCATCCAAAGAACACCATACCTACTGTGAAGCATGGGGGTGGAAACATCATGCTTTGGGGCTGTTTTTCTTCAAAGGGACCAGGACGACTGATCCGTGTAAAGGAAAGAATGAATGGGGCCATGTATCGTGAGAGTTTGAGTGAAAACCTCCTTCCATCAGCAAGGGCATTGAAGATAAAACGTGGCTGGGTCTTTCAGCATGACAATGATCCCAAACACACCGCCCGGGCAACAAAGGAGTGGCTGGTAGCCTAGTGGTTAGAGCGTTGGACTTGTAACCAGAGGGTTGCAAGTTTGAATCCCGAGCTGACAAGGAAAAAATATGTCGTTCTGCCCCTGAACAAGGCAGTTAACCCACTGTTCCCTGGGTGCCGAAGACGTGGATGTCGATTAAGGCAGCCCCCCGCACCTCTCTGATTCAGAGGGGTTGGGTTAAATGCGGAAGAAACATTTTGGTTGAAGGCATTCGGTTGTACAACTGACTAATAATGGTGACTTTGACTTTTGGACTTTGGCCGTAGAAGCATTTCAAGGTCCTGGAGTGGCCTAGCCAGTCTCCAGATCTCAACCCCATAGAAAATCTTTGGAGGGAGTTGAAAGTCCGTGTTGCCCAGCGACAGCCCCAAAACATCACTGCTCTAGAGGAGATCTGCATGGAGGAATGGGCCAAAATACCAGCAACAGTGTGTGAAAACCTTGTGAAGACTTACAGAAAACATTTGACCTCTGTCATTGCCAACAAAGGGTATATAACAAAGTATTGAGGTAAACTTTTGTTATTGACCAAATACTTATTTTCCACCATAATTTGCAAATAAATTCATTAAAAATCCTACAATGTGATTTTCTGCATTTTCTTTCCTCATTTTGTCTGTCATAGTTGAAGTGTACCTATGATGAAAATTACAGGCCTCTCTCATCTTTTTAAGTGAGAGAACTTGCACAATTGGTGGCTGACTAAATACTTTTTTGCCCCACTGTAGCTACTTATGCTGTACAGCTCCACCTTCCCATTTCCTACATTTCCATTAAACTGTTGGAGAAGGATGTTAAACCTTTCCTTCGTGACAGTTTTGAAGTCAACAACTTTTTTCTTCTCTGCTAGCCAGCCCTCGAAGCAACAGACAGCCCAGTTTGTATTCTTATGTCTTTTTTCATTGTGGCTTTTCTCTAGGTCATTCAATACAGTTTCCCGCCAAATCTGCATGCCTGGGTATTATTGCCATTTCTTTTTCACGTTCATCCATAGTCATACCGTCAATCAAAAAAGATCAAAGGAAATGTTCCATTCATCCATTTTAGTTTTCGCTACAAAGTATCGATTTAGCCAGTCAACTGAAAAAAAAGTTGTCTATGTTGCTATGACTACCAGCTCAATTTGCTATCTGACTCGTTCGGACACATTCACTTTATATGGGACGATGGAGATGTAATACAATATTGAAAAGGTCGGAGAGACAGACAGCAAGGTTCATTCAAATCTCTGTTGTTGAAAACCAAATGCTAGTCTAAAAGAAATGGGAGATAATGTCTAGATACCTTTCATAGTGGAGATTAAGTTTATACCTTTCCTGGCAGGGTTGATGAGACAGTGGATTGCGCAGTGAGATGATTTAGAGTAAATACAGTGGGGCAAAAAAGTATTTAGTCAGCCACCAATTGTGCAAGTTCTCTCACTTAAAAAGATGAGAGAGGCCTGTAATTTTCATCATAGGTACACTTCCACTATGACAGACAAAATGAGGACAAAAAATCCAGAAAATCACATTGTAGTATTTTTTATGAAATTATTTGCAAATTATGGTGGAAAATAAGTATTTGGTCACATACAAACAAACAAGATTTCTAGCTCTCACAGACCTGTAACTTCTTCTTTAAGAGGCTCCTCTGTCCTCGTTACCTGTATTAATGGCACCTGTTTGAACTTGTTATCAGTATAAAAGACACCTGTCCACAACCTCAAACAGTCACACTCCAAACTCCACTATGGCCAAGACCAAAGAGCTGTCAAAGGACACCAGAAACAAAATTGTAGACCTGCACCAGGTTGGGAAGACTGAAACTGCAATAGGTAAGCAGCTTGGTTTGAAGAAATCAACTGTGGGAGCAATTATTAGGAAATGGAAGACATACAAGACCACTGATAATCTTCCTCGATCTGGGGCTCCACGCAAGATCTCACCCGTGGGGTCAAAATGATCACAAGAACGGTGAGCAAAAATCCCAGAACCACACGGGGGACCTAGTGAATGACCTGCAGAGAGCTGGGACCAAAGTAACAAAGCCTACCATCAGTAACACACTCGCCGCCAGGGACTCAAATCCTGCAGTGCCAGACGTGTCCCCTGCTTAAGCCAGTACATGTTCAGGCCCGTCTGAAGTTTGCTAGAGAGCATTTGGATGATCCAGATGAGGATTGGGGAGAGAATGTCATATGGTCAGATGAAACCAAAATAGAACTTTTTGGTAAAAACTCAACTCGTCGTGTTTGGAGGACAAAGAATGCTGAGTTGCATCCAAAGAACACCATACCTACTGTGAAGCATGGGGGTGGAAACATCATGCTTTGGGGCTGTTTTTCTTCAAAGGGACCAGGACGACTGATCCGTGTAAAGGAAAGAATGAATGGGGCCATGTATCGTGAGAGTTTGAGTGAAAACCTCCTTCCATCAGCAAGGGCATTGAAGATAAAACGTGGCTGGGTCTTTCAGCATGACAATGATCCCAAACACACCGCCGGGCAACAAAGGAGTGGCTGGTAGCCTAGTGGTTAGAGCGTTGGACTTGTAACCAGAGGGTTGCAAGTTCGAATCCCTGAGCTGACAAAGGAAAAAATATGTCGTTCTGCCCTGAACAAGGCACTTAACCCACTGTTCCCGGGTGCGAAGGCGTGGATGTCGATTAAGGCAGCCCCCGCACCTCTCTGATTCAGAGGGGTTGGGTTAAATGTGGAAGAAACATTTTGGTTGAAGGCATTCGGTTGTACAACTGACTAATAATGGTGACTTTGACTTTTGGACTTTGGCCGTAGAAGCATTTCAAGGTCCTGGGTAGCCTAGCCAGTCTCCAGATCTCAACCCCATAGAAAATCTTTGGAGGGAGTTGAAAGTCCGTGTTGCCCAGCGACAGCCCCAAAACATCACTGCTCTAGAGGAGATCTGCATGGAGGAATGGGCCAAAATACCAGCAACAGTGTGTGAAAACCTTGTGAAGACTTACAGAAAACGTTTGACCTCTGTCATTGCCAACAAAGGGTATATAACAAAGTATTGAGATAAACTTTTGTTATTGACCAAATACTTATTTTCCACCATAATTTGCAAATAAATAAATAAAAAAATCCTACAATGTGATTTTCTGGATTTCTTTTTCTCATTTCGTCTGTCATAGTTGAAGTGTACCTATAATGAAAATTACAGGCCTCTCTCATCTTTTGAAGTTGGAGAACTTGCACAATTGGTGGCTGACTAAATACTTTTTTGACCCACTGTAGGCATTTCAACGTCATAGATTTAGCCGGTTGTAACTTGTGAAATTGACGCCGGCTGAATGCGGTTTTAACCAATCAGCATTCAGGATTAGACCCACCGGTTGTATAAAGGTCAATATATTAATGTCAGAGTAGTCTTTCAAGGTCAATGTAGACTTTCAATGTCAATGTAGCCTTTCAAGGTCAATGTATCATTTCACTTAAATGTAAAGGCCTATACTGTTTATAGACACAATATTTACCTTTCTGTGACAAAAATATTGAAAGAATGTGCGTGCACTGGATGAGTTTTATATTACTTGGAACTATACACAGGGTTTATTGGCTGTCGCCAAAGAAAACCCTCTGTGGAAAAGGTTCTACATTGTCACGTCCAGGCCTGAGAAGACAGGCTGGCGTGTTTTGTTTTGGTGTAGGGTTTTTTCTGTTCTAGGTGTTGTGTTTCTATGTTGGGGTAATGGTTCCCAATTAGAGGCAGCTGTGTGTCGTTGTCTCTAATTGGGAACCATATAAATGTTTGGGGTTTTCACTAGTATTTTGTGGGTTATTGTTTGAGCATAGCTTTGTTTGTGTCATTTGTTATGTTTCAACGTTACGATCTTCGTTTTCGTTCGTTTTGTTGTTTTTGTCCCAGTTATGTTATTCAATAAAGAATGTATACTGGATACCTCGCTGCACCTTGGTCTGTCCCTTCCGAAGATCGTGACAGAATAACCCACCATGAAAAGAACAAGCATTGAGAAAACAGGGAGTACTGGACCTGGGAGGAGGAATTATTTAGAGACGGACCCTGGACTCAGCCTGGAGAGTATCGCCGGCCAAGAGAGGAGCTGGAAGCAGCGGCGGCGGAGCGGCGCAGGTGTGAGGAATTATACGGAGCATGGAACCCGGATAAAGAAAAGTATGTTGGGACTCGCCTGGCTAGGAAGCCCGAAAGGCAGCCCCAAAAACTTTTTTTGGGGGGGCACACGAGGAGTTTGGCGGTTCAGGATGGACTCCTGAGCCAACTCCTCGTGCTCTCTGGAGGAGCGTCGGAGGAGCGTCGCACTGGTAAGGCGCCGTGCTATGCAGTTTTGCACACAGTGTCTCCAGTGCGCGTTCACAGCCCGATGCGAGAGATTCCAGCGCCACTCATCAGTCAGGGGAGGGTGAGTGTGCAGCCTGGAAGAGTGGTTCCGGCTCAGCGCTCCTGGTCTCCGGTGTGCCTCCTTGAACCAGGATATCCTGCACCGGTTCTGCGTGCAGTGTCTCCGGTGCGTGTCCAGAGCCCGGTGCGTGAGATTCCAGCTCCACTCATCTGCCAGGGGAGGGTGAGTGTGCTACCTGGAAGAGTGGTGCCGGCTCTGCGTGCTAGGTCTCCAGTACACCTTCTGGGACCGAGATATCCTGCACCGGTTCTGCGTGTGGGGTCTCCGGTTCGCATCCACAGCCCAGTACGTGCTGTTCCGGCTCCGTCCACCAGGCCCCCTGTGCGCTTAGAGAGTCCAGCACGTCCAGTCCCTGCTCCACGCTCCAGGATCCCCGTGCCCGTCGTGGACTCAGCACGTCCTGTCCCTGTTCCACGCTCCAGGATCCCTGTGCCCGTCGTGGACTCAGCACGTCCTGTCCCTGTTCTACGCTCTAGGATCCCTGTGCCCGTCGTGGACTCAGCACGTCCTGTCCTTGTTCCACGTTCCAGGATTCCTGTTCGCGCCGTGAACCCAGCACGGTCCGTTCCTGCTCCCCGCACCAGAGTCCCAGTGCGCGTCATGAGCCCAGTAAGGCCCGTTCCTGCTCCCGCACCAGAGTCCCAGTGCGGCGTCATGAGCCCAGTGCGGCCCGTTCCTGCTCCCGCACCAGAGTCCCAGTGCGGCGTCATGAGTCCAGTGCGGCCCGTTCCTGCTCCCCGCGCACCAGAGTCGCAGTCGCGGCGTCATGAGTCCAGTACGGCCCATTCCTGCTCCCCGCACCAGAGTCCCAGTGCGCGTCATGAGCCCAGTACAGCCCGTTCCTGCTCCCCACACCAGAGTGCCAGTGCGCGTCATGAGTCCAGTACGGCCCGTTCCTGCTCCTCGCTCCTCCTCTGAATCCCTGTGTACTACTCCCTTCACAGAACAGCGCAAACTGGCTCTAACCAGAATAGAAAGAGGAGTGGGAGACCCCGGTGCACAACTGAGCAAGAGGACAAATACATTAGAGTGTCTAGTTTGAGAAACAGACACCTCACAAGTCCTCAACTGGCAGCTTCATTAAATAGTACCCGCAAAACACCAGTTTAAACGTCAACAGTGAAGAGGCGACTCCGGGATGCTGGCCTTCTAGGCAGAGTTGCAAAGAAAAAGCCATATCTCAGACTGGTAAATAAAAATAAAAGATTAAGATGGCAAAAGAACAGACACTGTGCAGAGGAAGATTGGAAAAAAGTGTTATGGATAGACAAATCTGAGGTGTTCGGATCACAAAGAAGAACATTCGTGAGATGCATAAAAAATGAAAAGATGCTGGAGGAGTGGTTTACGTCATCTGTCAAGTGTGGTCGAGGCAATGTGATGGTCTGGGGGTGCTTTGGTGGTGGTAAAGTGGGAGATTTGTACAGTGTAAAAGGGATCTTGAAGAAGGAAGACTATCACTCCATTTTGCAACGCCATGCCATTCCCTGTGGACGGCGCTTAATTGGAGCCAATTTCCTCCTACAACAGGACAATGACCCAAAGCACAGCTCCAAACTATGCAAGAACTATTTAGGGAAGAAGCAGTCAGCTGGTATTCTGTCTATAATGGAGTGTCCAGCACAGTCACCGGATCTCAACCCCCAGCTGTTGTGGGAGCAGCTTGACAGTATGGTACGTAAGAAGTGCCCATCAAGCCAATCCAACTTGTGGGAGGTGCTTCAGGAAGCATGGGGTGAAATCTCTTCAGATTACATCAACAAATTGACAAGAATGCCAAAGTTCTGCAAGGCTGCAAATGGAGGATTCTTTGACGAAAGCAAAGTTTGAAGGACACAATTATTATTTCAATAAAAAAAACATTATTTATAACCTTCTCAACGTCTTGATTATATTTCATATTCATTTTGCAACTTATTTCATGTATGTTTTCATGGAAAACAAGGACAATTCTAAGTGACCCCACACTACCGTTCAAAGGTTTTAGAATACCTACTCATTCAATGGTTTTTCTTTATTTTTACTATTTCCTACATTGTAGAATAATCGTGAAGACATCAAAACTTTGAAATAACACATATAGAATCATGTACTGTAGTAACCAAAAAAGTGTTCAACAAATCTGAATATATTTTATATTTGAGATTCTTCAAAGTAGCCACCCGTTGCCTTGATGACAGCTTTGCACACTCTTGGCATTGTCTCAACCAGCTTCATGAGGTAGTCACCTGGAATGCATTTCAATTAACAGGTGTGCCTTGTTAATTTGTGGAATTTCTTTCCTTCTTAGTGCAATTGAGACAATCAGTTGTGTTGTGACATGGTAGGCGGGTATACAGAAGATAGCCCTATTTGGTAAAAGACCAAGTCCATATTATGGCAAGAACAGCTAAAATAATCAAAGAGAAATTACAGTCCATCGTAACTTTAAAACATGAATCAAGAATCAAAGTCAATCAAGAAAATAAAAAATAACTTTGAAAGTTTCTTCAAGTGCATTTGCAAAAACCATCAAGGTTGATCTCATGAGGACCGGCAACAGGAAAGGAAGACCCAGAGTTACCTCTGCTGCAGAGGGTAAGTTCAGTAGAGTTACCAGTCTCAGAAATGTCAGCCCAAATAAATGCTTCACAGAGTTCAAGTGACAGACACATCTCAACATCAACTGTTCAGAGGTCCAGATTTTTGGTTCCAACCACTGTGTGCTTGTGAGACGCAGAGTAGGTGAACGGATGATCTCCATATGTGTGGTTCCCACCGTGAAGCATGGAGGAGGAGGTGTGGGGGTGCTTTGCTGGTGACACTGTTTGTGATTTATTTAGAATTCAAGGCACACTTAACCAGCATGATTACCACAACATTTTGCAGTGATCCACAATTCCATCTGGTTTGCGTTTAGTGGGACTATTATTTGTTTTTCAACAGGACAATGACCCAAAACACCTCCTGGCTGTGTAAGGGCCAAGAAGGAGAGTGATGGAGTGCTGTATCAGATGACCTGGCTTCCACAATCACCCGACCTCAACCCAATTGAGATGGTTTGGGATGAGTTGGACCACAAAGTGAAGGAAACGCAGCCAGCAAGTGCTCAGCATATGTGGAAACTCCTTCAAGAGTGTTGGAAAAGCATTCCTCATGAAGCTGGTTGAGAGAATGCCAAGAGTGTGCAAAGCTGTCATTAAGGCAAATTATTCCATATGTGTTATTTCATAGTTTTGATGCCTTCACTATTCTTCTACAATGTAGAAAATTGTAAAAATAAAAACGTAAATGAGTAGGTGTGTCCAAATCTTTTATTGTCTCTGAACAGTTGTTGTGTTTTGTATCTTCTCTCTTTATCTGTCTCTATCGAATACTTGTTGCATTCACTGAATTGTTGTCAAAGTAGGCTGCTATTTCTACATTTTGTGTCAGGCCTGGTCTGTACTAAATCTTATTTGGAGAGGTTACCTACATTTTGAAATAGTCTCTGAATAGTTTTTTTCATTTTTATATTGACAACGATTCTTACTTCTATAACAATCACATAACCTACTTTGTGTGGGTTTTGAAATACTTTCTGAATATTGTCCTCTGGTCACATTTTGGAGAATTGTTTTATTTATATGTACATAATATTTCTAAGTATAATAGATTATACTTCATACATTTTCAGTGAGTAATTTAGTCAAATTTACTCACATTTAAATACTTTAGGGTTTTTTGTTGTGTTGAGTGTTAATCGTTTTTTGATAGTGTGTCTACACAATGAAAGACACAATTAGTGTTATTCCTATTGACATGAATGTGGTGTCATATTAAAGAAGAGGTGTAATTGTCATTTGTGGTTTGTTTTGAGCTATGTCTGTTTGTTTGAAATGTGTGAGAAAATGTGCTTTATCTTGAAAATTCTCAGTCATCTACAGCAGCATTCTTGAATTCTATTGTGGTCTAAAGGGTTAATAGAGTGTTGGGCCACCACGAGCTTCCAGAACAGCTTAAAATGCACCTTGGCATACAGTATATCCTACAAGTGTCTGGAACTCTATTGGAAGAACGCAACGAAATTCTTCTATGAGAAATTTCATTATTTGGTGTTTTGTTGAAACAATACTAAATACTATAGACTAAAGTCTGCAAAAACATTACAGTGAATACTGTAGTATTTACAGTTAGCTATAGTAAAATTACCATAGTAATAGAAAACAGTAGTATACTGTAGTAATTATTGTAGTGTTTTTGGACTGTAGTATACTGTAGTATTTACTGTAGTGTTTTTGAGGCCTGTAGTATACTGTAATAATTACTGTAGTATTTTTGCAGAAATTACTGTAGTATTTACTATAGTGTTTTTGTTTTATTATAATTTACATAGAAGTGGAGGCTTTATCCTTGAGGAAACATACCGTAGAAATACTAAAAGAATGTTTGTCTATATTGGTTACACTGTATTCGGAAAGAATTCAGACCCCTTGAATTTTTCCACATTTTGTTATATTACCGCATTATTCTAAAATGTATTTAAATTGTACCCCCCCTCATCAATCTACATACAATACCCAATAATTACAAAGGAAAAAAAAGGTTTTTAGAAATGTAAACAAAAGCTGATTTACATAAGTATTCAGACTCTTTACTCAGTACTTTGTTGAAGCACCTTTGGCAGTGATTATACCCTTGAGTATTCTTGGGTATGATGCTACAAGCTTGAAACACCTGTATTTGGGGACTTTCTCTCATTCTTCTCTGCAGATCCTCTCAAGCTCTGTCAAGTTGGATGGGGAGCGTCGCTGCACAGCTATTTTCAGGTCTGTGCAGAAATGTTCAATCGGATTTTGCTGGGCCAATCAAGGACATTAAAAGACTTGTCCCGAAGCCCTTCCTGCATTGTCTTGGCTGTTTGCTTATGGTCAGTGTCCTGTTGGAAGGTGAACCTTCGCCCAAGTCTGAGGTCCTGATCGCTCTGGCGCAGGTTTTCATCAAGGATCTCTCCGTATTTTGCTCCGTTGTCTTTCCCTCGATCCTGACTAGTCTCCCAGTCCCTGCTGCTGAAAAACATCCTCACAGCATGATTCTGCCATGACAATGCTTCACTGTAGGGATAGTGCAAGGTTTCCTCTAGACGTGACATTTGGCATTCAGGTCAAAGAGTTCAATCTTGATTTCATCAGACCATAGAATCTTGTTTTTCATAGTCTGAGTCCTTTAGGTGCCTTTCAGCAAACTCCAAGCGGGCTGGAGTGGTTTCCATCTGGCCACTCTACCATAAAAGCTTGATTGGTGGTGCTTCCCTTCTGGAATGTTCTCCCATTTCCACAGAGGAATTATGGAGCTCTGTCAGAGTGACCATCGGGTTCTTGGTCTCCTCCCTGACCAAAGCCCTTCTCCCCTGATTGCTCAGTTTGGCCATTCGGCCAGCTCTAGGAAGAGTCTTGGTGGTTCCAAACTTCTTCCATTTATGAATGATGGAGGCCACTGTGTTCTTGGTACCCCCTGGATCTGTGCCTCGACACAATCCTGTCTCGGAACCCCACCGGACAATTCCTTCGACCTCATGGCTTGATTTTTGCTCTGACATTTACTGTCAACTCTGGGACCTTATATAGACAGGTGTGTGGCTTTCCAAATCATATCCAATCAATTTAATTTACCACAGGTGGACTCCAATCAAGTTGTAGAAACATCTCAAGGGTGATTCATGGAAACTGGATGCACCTCAATTTCTAGTCTCATCCAAAGGGTCTGAATACTTATGTAAATAAGTTATTTCTGTGTTTTATTTTCAAAACATTAGCAAAAATATTTTGTGTGTAGATTGATGAGGATTCATTTTTATTTAATACATTTTAAAATAATGCTGTAATGTAACAATAAAGGGGTCTGACAAGCAACTAATGTGGGCGGACTGGATCTCCGACCTCACATAAAATTTGTTTTTATTAAACTTTCTGATTTCAGCTCTCAAAAAATACCCTGCAATTACACACGACATTGTTCTGTAATTTTACCTTTTACTTTTTCTTGACTGAAAATCTCTCACCAATGTAGCAAGACCATAAATGTAATGATAAGGCAGGTTTGGAAAAGAGAGCTCACCTCTTTGCTGTGCTATGGCCAAGATTTACCATAAGGGGGCAGCAGCTGGTCAATCCAACTCCGTAATCTCAGGGCCTCTTTCACTACCATGAAAAATACTTCAAGAAGAGCAAGCACAGGCATGTTGTCTTCAAGAAAAGTCCTATTCTAGTTTGTAAATTACAATGTATATCTGTTATGTTGGCTAAAAATACATCAGATCCTTCTCAGGAATCAGGGCTACAAATAGCTTACTATTTATTACTGGTAGTTACCGTAGCTACAATACTGTAGGACTGTTAATCTCAGTGTAATAAAAACCAGTAGAAGGAGGTAATACAACTACTGAATCTAGTTAAATATAGAGGAGGCCTGATACCTCTATCTACATGGATCTCATTTTGAGTGTCTAGACTCTAGAGAGAGAGAGCAACATCTGCAGAAAATGTGTCTGTGCGTGCATGTGTGTAGGCTTGCATTTGTGTCAGGTCAAACAGATGCAGGAGGTAAAAATGAGGACACTTGGCAGACTACGGTTTATTGTAGAATGAATGACAGTTCATATACAGCAGTTACATCTGGTGTATATTTGATCAATGTCTATTGGATCATTGTTATCAAGTTAACATATTGACTTTTAACTTTTCATTCAGAATTGTTTTGCAAACAACAATACACATCATACAGATGGGAAGAAGACTTGAACATTCTTAGGTCTCCTTACTGTGTGTACCTGAACAGACATGAACATTCTCAGGTCTCCTGTACTGTGTGTACCTGAACAGACATGAACATGCTCAGGTCTCCTGTACTGTGTGTACCTGAACAGACATGAACATTCTCAGGTCTCCATGAACTGTGTGTACCTGAACAGACATGAACATTCTCAGGTCCCTGTACTGTGTGTACCTGAACAGACATGAACATTCTCAGGTCTCCTGTACTGTGTGTACCTGAACAGACATGAACATTCTCAGGTCTCCTGTACTGTGTGTACCTGAACAGACATGAACATTCTCAGGTCTCCTGTACTGTGTGTACCTGAACAGACATGAACATTCTCAGGTCCCTGTACTGTGTGTACCTGAACAGACATGAACATTCTCAGGTCTCCTATACTGTTTGTACCTGAACAGACATGAACATTCTCAGGTCTCCTGTACTGTTTGTACCTGAACAGACATGAACATTCTCAGGTCTCCTGTACTGTGTGTACCTGAACAGACATGAACATTCTTAAGTCTCCTGTACTGTGTCCCTGAACAGACATGAACATTCTTAGGTCTCCTGTACAGCGTGTACCTGAAAAGACATGAGATAAAATATTTCTCTATTCAAATCAAAGCTAATTGTATTGGTCACATACACATGGTTAGCAGATGTTATTGAGAGTGTAGTGAAATGCTTGTGCTTCTAGTTCCGACAGTGCAGCAATATCTAACAAGTAATATCAAACAATTCCACAACAAATACCTAATACACTCAAATCTAAGTAAAGGAATGGAATAAGAATATATAACTATATGGATGAGCAATGTCAGAGCGGCATAGGCTAAGATGCAATAGATAACAAAGAATACAGTATATGCATATGAGATTAGTTTTTCAGCTTTTCAGCATTTCAGCTTTGCGACTCAAGAGCCCAACAAAGACTTGACTGTTCTGAGGTGTGTAGAGAGATGTTCTGAGATCTCCTGTTTTCAAAGAATCATGTGGTTTGGTTCCCTCTCTCTCAAACCCTCGACCCCCGTAGAGACGTGCTGTGCCCACATCCTCCCCTGTGCGACCCCCACCTAGATCATGTTTCTCCCCATATACCCCTCAGCCCACACAGACTCCAAAGAACCAAGCTCTAAAGCCATGCAGTTCTGGGCACTAACAAGTTACTTTTTCAGAATGCCTTGGCTTAGCTGCAGCAAGAAACATTGTTAATGTAAGAAACTCGCAGGGTGACGCCAAATGCCATGTTCACTAGCAATTATATAACAACAACCTATTTAGAAATGCATTTCTAAAATATGCCCCAACGCTGCAGTTACATACACTTTTAAGCACTTATTTTTTACTGCACTGTAGAACAGGTTAACTTTTAAATGACCCCAAATGTATATTTTCATCATCCTGCATGTTCAGTGCCTTAATAAAGTATTCATACCCCTTGACTTATTCCACATTTTGTTGTGTTACAGCCTGAATTCCAAATAAAAAAAAATATTACCCATCTACACACAATACCCTATAATGACAAAGTGAAAACATGTTTTTAGACATTTTTGCAAATGTATTGAAAATGAAATATAATTTACATAAGTATTCACACCCTTGAGTCAATACAGCGATTACAGCTGTGAGTCCTTCTGGGTAAATCTGTAAGAGCTTTGCACACCTGGATTGTACAATATTTGAACATTACAGCCATTTTCAAGTCTTGCCATAGATTTTCAAGCTGATTTAAGTCAAAACTGTGACTAGGCCTCTCAGGAACATTCGATGTTGTCTTGGTAATTGTATATTTGACCTTGGGTTTTAGGTTATTTCTGAAAGGTGAATTTGTATTCCAGTGTCTGTTGGAAAGCAGACTGAACCAGGATTTCCTCTAAGATTTTGCCTGTGCATAGCTCTATTCCATTTATTTTAATAAAAAAAAGTCCTTGCTGATAACAAGCATACCCATAACATGATGCAGCCACCAGCAAGCTTGAAAATATGAAGAATGGTACTCAGTCATGTGTTGTGTTGATTTGCCCCAGAACATAAAGTTAATTTCTTTGCCACCATTTTTGCTGTTTTATTTTAGTGCCTTATTGCAATGTTGTTGAATATTTTTTATTCTGTACAGGCTTCCTTCTTTTCACTCTGTCAATCCATCCTCAGTTTTCTCATATCACAGCTCTGTAATTGACTTAAAGTCACCATTGACCTCATGGTGAAATCCCCTGAGTGGTTTCCATCCTGTATATTTGTAATGACTGTGTGTACTTATACACCATCCAAAGTGTAATTAATAACGTCATCATGTTTAAAGGGATATTCAATGTGTGCTTTTTTTTTATTCCCATCTACAAATAATTGCCCTTCGTTGAGGGGCATTGAAAAACCTCAGAGTTGAGGTAGTCATTCAAAAATTATGTTAAACACTATTAATGCGCACAGAGGGAGTCCATGCAACTTATTATGTGACTTGTTAAGCACATTTTTACTCCTGAACTTATTTAGGCTTGCCATAACAAAGGGGTTGAATACTTATTGACTCAATACATTTCAGTTAATTCATTTTTTTATTAATTTGTAAAGATTTCTAAAAACATCATTCCACTTATGGGGTATTGGGTGTAGGCCAGTGACCATAAAAATCTAAATGTAATCCATTTTCAATTCAGGCTGTATCACAACAAACTGTGGAAAAAGTCAAGGGGTGTGAATACTTTCTGAAGGCACTTTACAGTGTATCTGGGTCATGTTCTTACTGAATGGAAATTTGGAAAGTAAAATAGAAAATCAAAAAAATGTGGGAATCGTTCACCTTCTATTGAATTGTATTCCCTAGCTAGTGTGTGAAGTAAATATATTAAAGGTTGCCCATATAAACATAGAGGCGTAAAGGGGGTATAGGAGGAACCCAGGGCCAACCGCACCAGCATATGGTCTCACAAGGGGTCTGAGGATCTCATCTCGGTACCTAATGGCAGTCAGGCTACCTCTGGCGAGCACATGGAGGGCTGTGCTGCCCCCCAAAGAAATGCCACCCCACACCATGACTGACCCACCGCCAAACCGGTCATGCTGGAGGATGTTGTAGGCAGCAGAACGTTCTCCACGGCGTCTCCAGACTCTGTCACGTCTGTCACATGTGCTCAGTGTGAACCTGCTTTCATCTGTGAAGAGCACAGGGCGCCAATGGCGAATTTGCCAATCTTGGTGTTCTCTGGCAAATGCCAAACGTCCTGCACGGTGTTGGGCTGTAAGCACAACCCCCACCTGTGGACGTTGGGCCCTCATACCACCCTCATGGAGTCTGTTTCTGACCGTTTGAGCAGACACATACACATTTGTGGCCTGCTGGAGGTCATTTTGCAGGGCTCTGGCAGTGCTCCTCCTGCTCCTCCTTGCACAAAGGCGGAGGTAGCGGTCCCTGCTGCTGGGTTGTTGCCCTCCCACGGCCTCCTCCACGTCTCCTGATGTACTGGCCTGTCTCCTGGTAGCGCCTCCATGCTCTGGACACTCGCCGACAGACACAGCAAACCTTCTTGCCACAGCTCGCATTGATGTGCCATCCTGGATGAGCTGCACTACCTGAGCCACTTGTGTGGGTTGTAGACTCCGTCTCATGCTACCACTAGAGTGAAAGCACCGCCAGCATTCAAAAGTGACCAAAACATCAGCCAGGAAGCATAGGAACTGAGAAGTGGTCTGTGGTCACCACCTGCAGAACCACTCCTTTATTGGGGGTGTCTTGCTAATTGCCTATAATTTACACCTGTTGTCTATTCCATTTGCACAACAGCATGTGAAATTTATTGTCAATCAGTGTTGCTTCCTAAGTGGACAGTTTGATTTCACAGAAGTGTGATTGACTTGGAGTTACATTGTGTTGTTTAAGTGTTCCCTTTATTTTTTTGAGCAGTGTATTTATACAGGTATTTATCAGTTTTAGCAATGACAGTAGAACTCATTAAGCATCCTTGTTGGTTGGCTGTGTATTGCTTTGACATGAACTGGAGTTAAGGTAGCTGGATCTGCAGCTGTGCTCCAGTACTCCAGTACAAGTACTATTTATACGGACTCTAAATACTTTCGACCTTCTGAACACTTCTACAGCATGTTATTTACATCAAGAGTAGAGATTTGGTTAAAGAGGAATAGAGGAATGTTGAAGAATAGTTAGACATACAGCTTTTATGTTAGGAGTAAAAAGTTACTGTAAAATGTATTTAGTTGATGTTTTATTTTATGTGTTAAGGCTCTGTGCAGGCCAGTCAAGTTCTTCCACACCAATCTCGACAAATCATTTCTCTATGAACTTAGCTTTGTGCACGGAAGCATTGTCATGCTAAAATAGGAAAGGGCCTTACCCAAACTGTTGTCACAAAGTTGGAAGCACAGAATCGTCTCGATTGTCATTGCTCTAGCATTAAGATTTCCCTTCACTGGAACTAAGGGGCCTAGCCCGAACCATAACAGAAAAATGTACACGTTACGCACTCGCCGGTCCCAAGCTTGTGTGGCCTACCCCTTCGCGGCTGAGCCGTTGTTGCCCCTAGACGTTTCCACTTCACAATAACAGCACTTGCAGTTGACCGGGGTAGCTATAACAGGGCAGAAATGTGACGAACTGAGGACTTGTTGTAAAGGTGGCATCCTATGACGGTGCAATGTTGAGAGTCACTGAGCTCTTCAGTAAGGCCATTCTACTGCCAATGTTTGTCTATGGAGATTGCATGGCTGTGTACTCGATTTTATAAACCTGTCAGCAACGGGTGTAGCTGAAATAGCCAAATACAGTAATTTGAAGGGGTATCCACATTCTTTTTTTTATATATATAGTGTACCTTAAAAACAAAAGGTAGGGGTGTGGATCAGAAAACCAGTCAGTATCTGGCGTGGCCACCATTTGCTTCATATAGTGCAACACATCACCTTCGCATAGAGTTGATGAGGCTGTTGATTGTGGCCTGTGGAATGTTGTCCCACTCCTCTTCAATGTCTGTGCGAAGTTGCTGGATATTGGCGGGAACTGGAACACAATGTCGTACATGTCGATCCAGAACATCCCAAACATGCTCAATGGGTATTTGGTATTTTATTAGGATACCCATTACTCTACTCTTCCTGGGGTCCACACAGAACATGAAACATGACATAATACAGAACATTAATAGACAAGAACAGCTAAAGGACAGAACTACATCAATTTAAAAAAGGCACATGTAGCCTACATGTCAATACATACCCACAAACTAGCGCCCCACTCCCGACACTACCCGGTGAAATGTAAAGCGCCAAATTCAAAATCCAAAAGTTGAATTATAAAAAATTCATCAATATACAAGTGTTTCATAGCCATCAAAAGCTCTGACTCTTGGCAATATCACAGCGTTGTCAGATTTCAAAAAGGCTATACGGCGGGTAGCACCTCTAATATTTATTCATTAGCATAAATCCATAACCCAACCCGGGTCTCACAAAACGCATAAAATCGCTAGTATAAAATCGATTACCTTTGATGAACTTCTGCTGACGGCTTCCCAAGTGTCCAACAAAGACAATGCATGCTTCTTTGGTTAGAAAAAGTCATTTATTATATCCATAAATCTCTGTTTGGTTGGCGTGTTATGTTCATAAAATCCACTGTCGAGTCGCCCATGGAACCGTGAAGAGAACGGGTTGAAATTATACCTATCATATTTCTACAAACAAATCAAACATCATTTTTAATGTTTCCTTAGGTATTCTTTTATGTATATTTACTATAATATTTCAACCGGATTGTAGCCTGAACGATAAGAAAGGAAAAACAGTGGAAGCGCGCACTTTCAGTTGCGCCTGCAAAAGCTTGTTTACATCTGAGCTCCCTGGACCATATTCTCTCCCTATCCGTTCTGGTCAGGGCTAACGTTTCCTGGTTTTGTATAGAGACTGTTGACATCTAGTGGAAGCCATAGGTACTGAAATCTCGGAGCTGCTTGCCTTTGCAATAAATAGGGGAGACTGTCAAACAGAGCCAATGTGACAAAAAACAGTAATTCCGGATAGATTTCCCTCGGGTTTTCGCCTGCTATATCTGTTCTGTTACACTCACAGACATTATGTTAACACTTTTAGAAACTTCAGAGTGTTTCCTATCCAATAGTACTAATTATGTGCATATCCTATTTTCTGGGCCTGAGTGGGAGGCATTTTACTTTGGGCACGCCAGACTCTCCAAAACCGTCTCCTCGGGAGCCGCTCCCTAAGAAGTTAATATTGTATGAATCAGTGATCTCTTAAGTGGCAAATACAGACAAAACCTTCCAAACAATCAACAAGAGGACATAAAGATAATTTATTATTTGGGGAAATCTTCTGACGTAATGTCTTTATTGCAATTGTGTGTGTGTGGGTGTGTGTGCGTGTGTGCGTGCGTGTGTGTGTGTGTGTTGTCACATAGGGGTGTTGCCCAGGCAACACTTGGCCATGTTACTTCAGCTCCTCCCCCTGTTCTCTGGCAGATGCATGAAGGGAAAAGAAAGCGCTTTTGCCGACCCTCAGCTAACACTCGAGACATACACTACAAGTCCACAACCACTCAAGATGACCCCATTGGGACTGGTATGGACAATGGTGTGTTTGTGGACAACAGGTAGGACCGCAATTTTCTGTCTACCCACTGTTAACAAGTTCTTCTCTGTTGAGGCCTCAGGAACAGCGTTAGACCCACCTTGACAACTAGTGCAAGTCAGAATGTTAAGTGTTTGTGTTATTTGTTATCTGCTTAATGGAGCGTTGAAGAGGCCCCTGTGTTTTCTTTAAGTTTCTTTATATAAAGTTCTTTAAAATATTTAAGTGATATGATGTTTCAGTCTACGATGATTAAATAACAGTAAATAAAAAACAGTATGCTGGAGCCAAAATGCACAGACCCTCAATATTGTCTCCAAGACATGACGGAAATTCAAAGAAGACCAAGAGCTATTCTTAAATCCAAAGAGAGCTCTGCAGTTAAGATATTTATACATATTTATGTGACGCATTACATATAAAGAAGCCAAGCGAAACATTTCAGCAGTTTCTCGCACAATGTTTGCTTCATAATGTCGCCTTTATAGATAAGTCTCTCCACTAACCTTTTATTTGTGTTTCTTCATGGTTCAAAGGTGCTAACATTTAACATTTCCACTCTTGCAAAACTACTTGTTTTATGATAGTATTGGTTTGTGCCTGTTCAGGTTAGTTTTTATTGTATTTTACATTGAGCAGGCTCAAACCTTCTGTTTTCTTTCTGTCTTTCTATCTCACTTAATGTACAGTAATTCATGTATAATTTACCTGATTTAATAAACAGGTGTCCACAACACTGGTGAAAGCACAATAATTCAATTATATTGATGCACAAGCAGACTATGTTTCAATCTTATACGGATCTTTGTCAGGTGAAAATATTGTAGGACAGCGTACGTGTTACGGATATCCATCATGTCTTATTATTTTGATCTCTGTCCAGCACACACACACTAAACCTCCATTCACTTCTCCTATCCCAGTGTCCAGCCAGACACCAGCAGAGTCCGACTTCGTCCGCTACCCCGGGATCAACGACACAGAGGTCCTCACCTGTGAATGTCCCACCTCGCCTGTCAGAAGGTCTTCTGGTTCCGCACTCTCCAGAACAACCTTGACTTCCAGTTCTTTCTCAGCCTCAACAATGCTGGCCAGGCCAGCCACAAAGCCAGTGTGGACGAACACCGGTTCAAGGCCAGAAAGCGTGATATGTGGAGCAAGTTGACATCAACATAAGGTCAGAGGACGCAGGGCTTTACACCTGTATGCTCCAGAACCAGAAAGAGAACGAACTGTGGAGGCCAGGAGTTCTTCTCAGACTTGGAGGTGAGAGGAACCCATTTCCCTGCATGGCACTGACGCTTCCCATTCTTCTTCTTCTTATAAATAGCAGGGTTGGGTAGGTTACATTCTGAATATAATCTGTTGCAGTTACTAGTTACCTGTCCAAAATTGCAATCAGTAACGTGACTTTGGATTAACCAAACTCAGTAACTAATCTGATTACTTTCAGTTAGTTTTCGATTACTTTGCAATATATAACTTTTTCGGCGAACCGACCAAATTCACATAGAAATGTGAGTTATATCAAATCAAATCAAATCAAATGTATTGATAAAGCCCTTCTTACATCAGCTGATGTCACAGAGTGCTGTACAGAAACCCAGCCTAAAACCCCAAACAGCAAGCAATGCAGGTGTAAAAGCACGGTGGCTAGGAAAAACTCCCTAGAAAGGCCAGAACCTAGGAAGATACCTAGAGAGGAACCAGGCTGTGAGGGGTGGCCAGTCCGCTTCTGTCTGTGCAGGGTGCAGATTATAACAGAACATGGACAAGATTTTAAAATGTTCATAAAACAGGCAGAACAGTTGAAACTGGAGAAGCAGCACGGCCAGGTGGACTCGGGACATCAAGGAGTCATCAGGCCAGGTAGGCCTTGAGGAAGGGTCCTAATGCTCAGGTCCTCCGAGAGAGAGAGAAGAAAAAAGGAAAAAAAAGAAGAAAAAAGAAAGCGATATAGATCTGTCATTCTCATTGAAAGCAAGTCTAACAGATATAGATATGTTCTATGTGCGCTCATTTTTGGGTCTTTTACTTTCAGTTTTGTACACCAGCTGAAAATACAATATTTTTGGTTATGGAAAATATATTTCACAGCAGTTTAGATGATACAATGATTCTCTTCCCCGCTCAAACTTAACTCTGGACCTCAAAGCCAGTTCTTCCGCTTTAGACCTGGGACACCTGCTGGGTGCAACTCATTACCATGTAGAACAGAAAACCAGCAGACTCCAGACCTCATAGGGTAAGAGTTGAATACCCCTGCTCTACACTATATTTGCTTGTTTTTTCACATAAACTGAGATTAGGCAAACTAGAAGAAGACAAAAATGACACACCGACTGTGTTTTGGTGAGAAAAAAAAAAGCTGAGGGATTGGCCAGGAGAAATGTAACCTCTCTCAGATCAATAGAAAGAGCTATGGATGCAAGGACTGACCATCCATATCAAAATTATTGTTTTAACCATGTTTTGAGGCTATACAGTGTTTGTTCACATTTCAGGTTCTCGTGGGGTGTGACAGTTGAACTAAACTCGTGAGGAATTTATAAGTTCTATTCTTCAAAAATCAATGGGTATATATAATACATGTATAAGTCCAATGGATGTAGCAACTACAGATTGCCCCTTTGAGTCTTATTTTGGAATCAGCACAAATTAGATTGAGCAAGAAAAGCCCCACTCATGGTCTTCTTAAATTGAAATTGTTTATGACAGTATGGAGCACAATACCATGGAGGAGTTTAGAAGGTAGGAACTCCTTCAAACTTGTATTTCATAGACTGGGATCCGCACTATGCAGCTGTAGCAAGAGCACATTTTTCACTGGTGGTCCACTGGTCGCAAAAACAACGATTGATAGGCAGCTTAAGTTAGGGAGCGGAATCAGTGTTCTGAGTTTTGGAGAGTCTGGCGTGCCCAAAGTAAAATGCCTTGTACTCAGGCCCAGAAACTAGGATATGCACATAATTAGTAGTATTGGATAGAAAACACTCTGAAGTGTCTAAAACTGTTAAAACAATATCTGTGAGTATAACAGAACTGATATGGCAGGAAAAAAACAGAGCAAAATCCATCCAAGAAAATGTCATTTTGTGAGCTTTTTCATTTTCCATTGAGTTGCTATGGGATCTGCTGAATTCCAGCTCCCAGGTTGCAGTACCCATGGCTTCCACTAGATGTCATCCGTCTTTAGACAAGGTTTGATGCGTTTATCTTGAAAACTAGACAAATACAGGAAGTTTATATAAGTGGAGTGAGGAAGCAATTTCTGTCTGTGACGCGCAGGACCCGGGAGCGCGCGCCTCGGATTTGCACTTTTCTATCGCTCAAGATATTATCTGTGTGAAACATAATCGTTAATAAACATAATAGTGTAGCTAAGGATCGATTAGAAACATGGTTTGATTTGTTTGGACACAGTTTATAGGTATATTTTTACCGATCTCTGTGTCTTGTATAATGGGACGAGTGAATGGTGGATTTTCTGAAAAGAACGCGCCAACCAAACTGAGATTTATGGATATAAATAGGGACTTTTTTTCGAACAAAAGGAACATTGGATGTCTTGCTTGGACACTTCGGATTACCATCAGCAGAAGATCTTCAAAGGTAAGCGATTTATTTTAGCTCTTTTTATGTGTTTTGTGACACCCGAGCTGGATTTATTATTATGCTAATGGGGAAGTACCCGGGGTGCTGTCCTCAGATAATCAAATGTTATGCTTTCGCCGTAAAGCGTTTTTGAAATCTGACAACGCTGTGAGATTGCCAAGATTCTAAGCTTTTGAAGAGTGTGCAACACTTGTATTTTTATGAATGTTTTATAATACTACATTTGCATTTTAAATTTGGCGCTCTACATTTTTCCGGATGTTGTCAAGGATGGGGCGCTAGCGCCCCACTGCTCCTTAATTATCCCCAAGAGGTTAAACTTCTTATATTCAGTCTTTATTGGGTAAAAATTCACATCCACATTTGTGAACAGCCATCCACAACACAACAACCACAAGGTGCAAATAGATAAATGAGAGAGCAGCAGTGTGATTCACATAAATGTGCTATGTAGATATCAATAATAAGTGATATCCGTATCACTCCGTAGGCTACACCACTGCTGTTGTCCGTACCTCCAAGCATTTATTCAAATTGGATAATCTGATGGATAATCAATTTGGATGCTGATAGAGGTCACAAGACAGAGCTTGGAATGTAGCATACAACATTTTCCCGCTATCCATCAAATGCATTTGGTCTTGTGGTCAGACTCTTTCAGGTGGAACAAATTTAGCCTTTTTTCAAAGCTGATTTGAATGTCATTGAGAAAACAGAAAGGTGTCAAAGATTTTTTTCGTTAACCTCCTTTCTGAATTTAAAGTAATCCTAGAAGTAATCATCTAGTTTTTCAAAAGTATCTGTAATCTGAACTCTGGTAATGTAACACGTTACAGTTTCCGTAACGGATTTCATGTAATCCGTTACTTCCCAACCCTGCTAATTAGAGATGAGAAGGTTCCTGAATCAATCCAGAATTCCTACATTTACGACCAAGAACCAGGAACGCAACTTTCACTGGGGATGGGGGTGACATGTCCCACCCACATTCGTAAATTGCATATTTGTCCCCCCCAGTTTTATCATTGGAATGTGATACAAAACGAGGCAATAGTGTTCTTTAGGAGCCATGCGGACGCTTACGAGCAGTCAGGTAGACTGTTTGGAGCGTTTATCAGTCTGGTGAAATATATATATTTTTTTTAAATGATGACACCCCCCCACTTCTAAAAGCAAAGTTGTGCCCCTGCCTAGAACTATACTGAACAAAAATATAAATGCAACATGCAACAATTGCAACGATTATACTGAGTTACAGTTCATATAAGGAAATCAGTCAATTGAATAATGTTTTTGGGGGCCCTAATGTATAGATTTCACATGACTGGGCAGGGGCGCAGCCATAGGTGGGCCTGGGAGGGCATAGGCCCACCCACGGGGGAAACAGGCCCAGCCAATCAGAATGAGTTTTTCCACACAAAAGGGCTTTATTACAGGGCTTTATTACAGAAAGAATCCTCTGTTTCATCAGCTGTCCGGGTGACTGGTCTCAGACGATCCCGCTGGTGAAGAAGCCGGATGTGGAGGTCGTGGGCTGGTATGGTTACACATGGTCGAAGAATGCTTCTCCCTGTATTGGATTTGAGTGATATTGTTTACATGCATGCAGAAACCTCACAAATCTGTGATGACATCTTCCTCTCCTCCTCTCCCCTTTTCTATTTTTTTTGCCACTAATTTATGGAACAATATGCAGAGTTCACTGCAGCTAGATGTACTGGTGTCACTCAGGCAGTTTAAATTATTGATTGAGGACCTCTATGTAGTTGAATGTGATTATTTTATGAAATGTGTTTGTTTTGTTTATTGGGTGCTGAATTATATTGTTTTATACACATATGTGCATGTTATTTTCTGTTTTTATTGTAATGTTTATTTATTGTAATTTATTGTAGTGATCTCCTTCCACTGAATGAATCTGAAGACGGTTTTATCAGCATCTTACTTTTCTATTCTTTGTTCATTACGATGATGAACCAACCTGAAGTTCCAACTGTCTAAAAGAAAACTCTTAGGATTCTGTTCACAATGTTACTGTCTCTGGCTATGGATTTGTAATTAAGGGGATGTATCATATATACAACCTTTATATTGAACAGGTATTACTCTCGTATGTGCTAGTATTGCACCAACGCTATGCATTCTGCTTCGGTAGCCTAATGTCATGATTATTGGATGTGTGCATCATGTATTGATGATAAATAAAAGCTGTAAAAAAGTGTGTGTGTGTGTGTGTGTGTGTGTGTGTGTGTGTGTGTGTGTGTGTGTGTGTGTGTGTGTGTGATTTCCTTGTTTAGCTGTTGAGTAGGAGACTTTTAATCTCACTGTGTGTGTTTAAACACAGAAACATAATCAAGCCTGCTCTCCACTATTTCTCTTCACATTGTGGAGATCAGGGACATTCTGTAACACTGTATATAAACAGTCTTTATTGATGTCAACCACAATATTAGTCTACATGATAAACACACAAAGATAATGCTTGTATAAAACAGCATGCACACCTGTAGCATTTGAATGGGGTGATAAAAACATCTGTCTTAGTTTCTTCGGGTCTCGACGAGTAAACAAGACCCTTTCCTGTGTGACAGAGAAAGAGAGAGAGAGAGAGAGAGCGCTGCGTACATTGAGATGCTTTCGCTCTCTCTATCTCGTTGTTCTTTAAACTTTGAGCCCCTCATCTTGACGCTGAAACAAAACAACCACAGAGCGACCACAGACCACGCCACAGGCAGAGAGAGAGAGAGAGAGAGAGAGAGAGAGAGAGAGAGAGAGAGAGAGAGAGAGAGAGAGAGAGAGAGAGAGAGAGAGAGAGAGAAAAGGTATGTGCACATTGTCGTCAGACATTACAAAACCCTAAACTTTATTTAATTGTGTTGAATGTCTGTCACATTGTTTATTTTTTATGTGTCCTAACAAAAGAAGGTAAAAGTTGACTACAGTGGTTGATGGTGGAAGTGAGCATCAGAAAAGTGCACATGGAATTGTAGTTTATAGTTACACTTTATTTTACAGTGTTTATACCTAATCACTTTGTAATGATTACTGTAACGCCCAGGCCCGAGATTACAGGCTGGAGCGTGTTAGTTTCGTTTTGGGTGTAGGGTTTGTGTTTTCTAGGGTGTCTATTTCTATGTTGGGATAATGGTTCCCAATTAGAGGCAGCTGAGTCTCGTTGTCTCTAATTGGGAATCATATATATGTTTGGGAGTTGCACTTTAGTTTCGTGGGTTATTGATTATGTTTTGTCATGGTTATCGTGTTAATTCAGGTTCTTGTCGTTCGTGTTTAGTTAGGTTTCTTCTTCCGTCGTGGTTAGGTTTAGATCTCTTTGTGTATAGTTTAGTATTTAGCGTTAGGGCTCACGTCTTGTTTCTTCGTTTATTGTTTTGTTCCGTCTCGTCCCGTTTTGTTATTAAATCATGTATTCTGGCTACATCGCTGCGTCTTGGTCTGTCCCTTCAGAAGATAATCGTGACAATTACACCTTGGTTTCTTTGGGATTCATTGACAAAATCATCACTATGTATTTGATATATTATTTCCTATTAAATAAATAGGAAACACTTTAATTGACAGTCTTGGATAACACTTTATTTTACAGTCCTGGTAAACACCAGTAGAAACAGGACTGTCAAATAAAGAATTACTCAGTTCACTTAAATCAAGCATTCTATTTACTCTGTTTATCAACATGTTCCGGTTCAGTGCACACGTTCACAACAGTCCTAAGCCATTGCATATATCTGGAATGGTAAGTTGTTATCCTGAAGAGAGAGAGGCTGAACATTTCATAGAATCTGAAGATATTCTAAGAATAATAATAACAACTTTAGAAGAAATATGAATGCTTGTTGCCGGAGCATGATGTAACTTGACAGTGAAAACTATAATTTTTAAAATCTGTCATTTAATCCATGATTGCTGTTTGAGCATAGTACAAATAATGTATATCCATCTTGTAAATATCCACTTGAACAAAGACACATTAGCCTATATATATAATATTAGGATTACATGAAACACAATAGCGTTCCTAAAATTATTCTTCTCTTTTATTTGCTTTGAAAGATATTTGAAAAGAGAAGGAAAAATCCAAACACTAATATTGTGATCAGAACAATAGTACTATATTTAGTTAAACACATATAATATATAGTATAGTTCATCCTATGTACAAAATCTAATGTAACTATGGTTGAAGATATTAGTTGTTATATTTCTGCTATTCTCATCATTTGTAGTATTTGTAGTCTCATAACTGTATATATTTATATTTCCTTTTGACAATAGTTATAATCGTTAACTTGGGCTCATCCATGTCTGTTACTATTGTTACACCAAAAGACAATCTACAGCAGTGGCAAGAACCACTTTTATTTAGATTGGTCATTTTAACATTGATACAAAAAGCTTTTGGAAGATAAAAAAAAAAAATCATATACACTACAGTCCCCTATATCACACGTTTGGTAAAATACTTTACCAAACATCTTTCATCAATTAATGGTTATGTACTGGAAGAAACACTGAAATATAGTTCCCCTTACACAAGAAATGTATTAAACAATGCTGGACGAATCATTAGGCAAAACATTTTTATGAAGTGCTGTAACCAGTTTAGTCCTAAACAAACACAGACAAAGAATTAGCAAAACTCAACACATAAATGTTAACACAAATCTTCTGAAATAACAGAAACTTTGTCATCCATGAAAATAAATGTATCTCTGACAGTTTAAACTGAGTACAAATTATTTTGAAGACTGAATATTTCAAATCTCCATCTTGAAAGATCTCATGTCAATGCCATCAGCATTTCCAAAAACAAAACAAGCCCCTTACCAACTAATGTACACTTGGTTAATTTACAATAGACTGATAGACTTCAACACTATTGTGTTACATATTGTCAATTCTATAAATCTGGTTACAGATTATAGAGTGTGTTTACGTACATGTAAGTGTGTGTGTTTTGTGTCTGTCTGTGTCTGTCTGTCTTACTCTGTGCCTGTCTGTCTGTCTGTCTGTTGGTGTTAAGCTTGTCACAGCTAGTCAGCCATTGCTACTTACTGTATGCTGAGATCATCCAACGGTAGCTTCTCTGTCTCTTCCCTTCCCACAATGCATAAAGCCCCTATAAGGGCAGGGGAAATTATCCTAATACTGCTGCTGTTCCATCTCAAATGAGAGGAGCCTACTTCTGACTACATTTGAATGAAGAGTTACTCACACATTCTGTCTAATGTGGTGCTAAATATCCAGGGAACTCTCTCTCTCACAGGCATCCCCTGGTCATCCCTCTAGACACAAACACACACAACACACGCACACACACTGTTTGGCGTCGGAGAGCCCTCGTTGTGAGTAAGACAGGGAAGCCCAGTTAGGGGTAGAGAGAAAGCACCATGGAGGGTTAAGTGAGTCAACACAGATACAAAGGAATGGAAACTGGCTGTCAGAGTCCCTATGTCTCTGTCTGACTGGTTCTTCCTGGACACCCACCTTCTAACTACAGAACACACCAACACAATGCACAATCCCCTTGCGGTTATGAGTTATTGCGTCACTTATAGGCCTACAGTTTCAGGCACTGACATTCAACATAACATTCAGATTTTAGTTACTTTAGGCTACCCTAAAGTAAGTAAAAGTCGTCTTTCCTTTTCCAAAGTAAAGAAAGGGCATGAGGTGACGCAAGACATTATTGCAACATGAACAAGGTGAGAGGAGCACTTAATTGAATTTCTCAAATGGAACAGTTGTTATGCCCACAGCCACCCCAGCTAGCACATTTAGTTCCTTGGAAGTTGTGTGAAAATATGTTTTTTACAAGGCAAGTCAGTTAAGAACAAATTCTTATTTTCAATGACGGCCTAGGAACAGTGGGTTAACTACTTACGGAGTGGTGGGGCGCTAGGCTTTACGGCGAAAGCACAACATTTGATTGTTTGAGGGTAGCACCTCTATTTACGCATTAGCATAAATCCATAACCCAACACGGGTCTCACAAAACGCATAAAATTGCTAATATAAAATCGCTTACCTTTGATGAACTTCTGCTGAGGGCTTCCCAAGTGTCCAACGAAGACAATCCATGCTTATTTTGTTAGAAAAAGTCATTTATTATATCAATAAATCTCTGTTTGGTTGTCTTCGTTGAGTCGCCCATTTAACCGTGAAGAGAACACGTTCAAATTATACCTATACACTTTCTACAAACAAATCAAACATAATTTTTTATGTATCCTTAGGTATCCTTTTGGGTATATTTGCTGTAATATTTCAACCAGACGATAGCGTGAACGATAGGAAAGAAAAATAAAGTGGTGCGCGTTCACAATCTCGCGCGCGTCAAACCTTGTTTACAAAAGTGGTCGCCTGACAATTTCCTGTTCCTATCTGTTCTGGTCACTCCTAGAATTCCCAGACTTTGTATATAGACTGTTGACATCTAGTGGAAGCCATAGGTACTGCAGTCTCAGTCCTACATAACGTTGTATGCAATAGGCACAATGGAGAAGATGCTCATTTACAAAAATACTGCAAATCCGGATGGATTTTCCTCGGGTTTTCACATGCTATATCAATTTGGTTATACTCACATACATTATTTTAACACTCTTAGAAACATCAGAGTGTTTCCTATCCAATAGTACTAATTATGTATGTGCATATTTTCTGGGCCTGAGTGGCATGCATTTTACTTTGGGCACGCCAGACTCTCCAAAACCGTCACCTATGCAGCCGCTCCCTAAGAAATTACCTGCCTGTTCAGGGGCAGAACAACAGATTTGTACCTTGTCAGCTCGGGGAATTGAGCTTGCAACCTTTCGGTTACTAGTCCAATGCTCTAACCACTAGGCTACTCTGCCGCACCATTGGTTGAGGGAACAAAGCCATAGGTTTCCTGAACGGTAATACTTACCTTTTTTTAAGCATCTGTTCTCGGAACGTTTGTTTTTAGGTTGTATGGAGGTTCTAAGAACGTTTTACTCTGGTTCTTTTAAACCTCCTGGGAGGTTTTATTAATGCTCTGAGAACAGAAATTATGTTATTTGGAGGTTTTTCAATAACTTCCTTAATACTTTCACTGAATGTTTCAATAAGACTTGTAATAACACTGCTATCTTATTTTGGGGAAAACTTTTTTTTTACTCGAAAGCACAGATAGGACACATGGAAATTAATTTTTTAGGCATTAATCATACAAACAAATGCATTGTTTATTGTGACAAGGCATCAATGAGATACAAATCAGTTCATTTTAGCCTATTCAAACAGAGCCCAGTTCAAAGCAAACCAGCACTCATTAAGATCAGGTGTGGCCAATTAGTGGGCGCGGCCAAGACGGCTGAACACACTTAACAAAATAGAGGATTGAGAGAGTTGTTGATGCTGAGAAGGGAATAGAGTACCACAGTATGGGTCATAATACCCATAAAACCTAGTGGTCAAACAGAGAAATGGTTCCAATCGTTTTCCACCATTCATTTTTCCCATGGGGAAAAAACACTTTTAAAAAAAGGATGTGTTTCATGTAGGCTTA
The DNA here is from genome assembly GCA_030435695.1 of Brachymystax lenok tsinlingensis. NCBI lineage: Eukaryota > Metazoa > Chordata > Actinopteri > Salmoniformes > Salmonidae > Brachymystax > Brachymystax lenok. The sequence goes on along the minus strand of CM059813.1, from coordinate 18,789,928 downwards.
CACTGGTATGACGTTTTGATAACTCTCTAGGACAAGGTGACTTTTTTATCAATATGTTCACCTGTATTTGCCCCCCAACATTGTAATGCTAATTAGCTGGAATTGTTGCTATTATAAAGAACTACAAATGCTATGATGATCTGGACTAGACCGCCTAATCGAGGCAAAGGTAGGAATCTCTGGATTAACTATATAATGTTAGCTAAATGTAGTGATGAATACATTTGCCAAATTTCTTTATGGCCAATTCTGTGAACTGTCTTGTGCAAGTTTTAAATTGACACAATACCTTTTAGCAAAGGTGTCCGCAGAGATGACATGCAGGAGCTTGCAGTGATTTGTTGTTTTGCATGATGTCTACTTTGACGCTAATTAGAATGTTTTAATCTGAGAGTAAATGAACCAGAATATATTGATTAAAAGTCACCTTGTCCGAGAGAGAATTATTTGGTTATCAAAATGTCATGCCAGTGTAAGCCTACACAAAACGCAGGCCTCCATTTAAGTGTTTCTAAAATCCCCTATGGGACTGTTAGGGTTCGTTCCTTGTGTCCTTATCAATCATTGGCTCATTGGTGAAATTAGCATTATGACAATATCTTTAATTAAATCATTCAAAAAACCTTTATTAATGCAATTGCAGACAGAAGTTGACAAACAGGAACATAGCACGCATGTTTCCGAGTAAGTTCTGCACTTTAGGGAAAGTCTAAGTTGCTTTTATCATGCTTGTAGCCAACCCTCTGTGATGTCACTGCGTTAGTTTATTACTCTCTACTTATCAGACCAAGCCCATGCATCCACACCTGCACAAACATATAGTTCGGTGTTATCTAAACGCTAGGCAATAAATGTCTACTCCCCAAAGTTGATTTGTTGTGGAATGTCTTGAATAGTCTCATCTCCCCCACTCCCCTGCAAAGCTATGTCTCAGTCACACATTTCCCATAGGGCTTCATTATAAGAAGCAGAGAGAGAGAACTAAAACAATTGTGGAACAATACTAAAACCTCTACAATTAATATATATTGTTAATCTGTAGTCTAGGAACCTATAAATGTAAGGAGGGAGGGGTCTTATAACCCCTCCCCTTCTATTAATATAACATAAGCATAATCAATTATTATCATACATCAAACATTTAGTACAGCCTTATCATGACCCCTAGGTAAACCTCTAACAGGACAAAATTAATGGTGGAAAAACAGTGGTGTAAAGTACTACTCAAGTAGTTTTTGAGGTACCTGTGCTTACTCTATTTATATTTTTGACTACTTTTAGTTTTACTTAACTACATTCCTAAAGAAAATAATATACTTTTTACTCCATCCATTTTCCCTGACATCCAAAAGTACTCATTCAATTTTAATGCTTGGCAGGACAGAAAAACTCAAATTCACGCTCTGATCAGGAGAATATCCCTGGTCAACCCTACTGCCTGCAGCGATGAGACAAGACTGTTACTACCAATTGGATACCATGAATGTACAAATAAAAAAAGGGGAAAAACGATTGAAACCATTTCCAATGTGGGGATCTATTGATATATTTAAGCAATAAGGCCAGAGGAGGTGTGGTATATGGCTAAGGGCTGTTCTTAGGCACAACGTAACTGAGATTGGCTGTCAGCCAATCAGCATTCAGCGCCCGAACCACCAAGTTTATAACTTTAAATAACATTCTTAGAATGTTTTCTGAACGTTACTAAAGTTTTCTTGTGGCTTTTATGGAAAGTTTTCTTAACGTTCTTTGAACAATTTGAGAACATGACTTTAAATAGAAGCATGAGGAAACCTATAGGAAACGTTATGCTGAAATTCCCACAGAAGAACGTTGTTTGTTAACGTTCTTGGAACAATTTGAGAACATTACTGTAAATAAAACCATGACAAAACCTGTAGGAAACATTATGCTGAAATACTGAAATTCCCACAGAAGAATGTTGTTTCTTAATATTCTTGGAACAATTTGTGAGCATTACTTTAAATAGAACCATAATTAACCCTGTAGGAAACATGACGCTAAAGTACTGAAATTCCCACCGAAAACATTGTTTCTTGATGTTTTCAATGTCAAACCAGTTGGAGAATGTTCCTAGAACAATACAATTTTTTTTTATGAAAAGTAACCTTGTTTGAACTTTTAGGAAACGTTCTGTTAAAGTAATGAAATGCCAAGAAAATATACTTTTATATCTACTTTTTATACTTTTTTTGTCAAGTTCCTTAAATCTGCTCAGAATGTTCCAAAGCCAAGCAATTATCCTGCACCATTCCCAGAAAGTTGTGGGAAGGTTGTATGCAAAATCACTCTAGCACAACCATGCTCTAACCGAGCGTTCTGAAAACATATGGTTATTTGCTAGCTGGAGTGGGTCTAGCGAAGAGAATATTGCTTAATATTGCTATATATATATGTTGAAGTTAAACTCATGTTTCCACATTTTTACAGGATGTAGGCCTATACAGCGTTGCGCCACATGTTATGACACTAGGCTGATCGTATGAGTTGGTTTCTGCAGCCTACACTCTTCCGTCAGTCTGAGTCTTCTGTACATTCTTTCCATCGAATGAACAGAAGCTTCTTTGTACACATCTTAGCTGTGTTTCAAACTATTTCTAACTGAAGAGAAACGAACAACCACTAACCTTTTTATGGAAAGGATAGCAGCTTCGCTGAAACAGACGAGTGGGACGATGTCATTGCTCTGTCCAGCGTGCTGAAACTGTCATGTCCTTGCCTACGTTTGGAGAGGTTGGCCAAACTGCTAATATGTGGGCGACACATTCACCTACGCCAACAAATAGCCAGGCGATAGGTGATTATAACTGTGGCCTGTCCGCGAGCCTGTAGCGTAATATCCATGTTGATAGGCCTATAGTCACATGCGTAAAAGGCCAATGAAGTGGATACATGAGTCTACATTGAGTATAGGCTACAGAGTTGCTTTTTGAAAAATTGTAATGTCTCAAAACATTGGGTTCTGCAGGCGTGTTTCCTTGCTAATTTTGACACGCATCCTCCTCAAAACCTAGGTCCCCGCTGATTCATCGACAACAGGTGCAGGCATTTTCATTTTCTCGACTGTCGGCTATTTTCGCAAAATGAGATTTTACTTTTGACGTGAACTATTTCTTGCATTTAGGGGGCGATATACCCGAACATTCATTCACATCAATCAATATCTCTCACGAATAAACCGTGTTATATATGAACGTTTATAGTTATAGATTTAAATGTTATCAAAATGAATCCAAAAATGATCTAAATGTATTTTGAATCTATTTTATTTGCACAAAGGGAAGAACCCTAAATTGTTGTATGAGCAGAGCCTCACTCTTCAAAATAAACAAAACAATTATTTGAATGTTGTCTCAAATAATGTCATAATATTCAACCTTTTATTTCTTGACAAGCTGCGTACACATTTATCGAGAATCCTCGACTAATGCAATACCTACTCACAATTTGTTATGTCTTTAGCAATATTGTATTATTCTTGTACACTTGCCGCTGTTTTTTCTATTGTGAATAAAAAAAATGAAAAATGAGAAACTGAAAAATTAAATAGCACAGCTGTGTTTCAAACCAGCACATCCTAACATATTTTCAGACACCCGGGTAGCAGTTTATTTATAATTATATTTCTAAATCTAATCTGCTATAGCCTATCTATGAAACTTTGACATAACATCACTGACGTATGCTGTAGATTAGTAAATCCCAGCCTAATGTTGACACGATATAGGCGTAGGCTACTACATGATTAATACATTACGCAGCAAAGATAATAGTAATAACACAAATATAATACAAATTATATCACTTTATAGGCCTATTGATGATATTATTCGGGTATTCTTGCAATATGATGTTTTTTAAAGTGGCAGCACAGAGGCACGTCCTCAAAAGTGTATTTCATGACCTGCTGCTCTTGACCTAAATTCCCACTTTGAAATGTTGACACATTGTGTTAACACATTATGCTGTGTGTGTGTGTGTGTGTGCGTTTCAGAGCGTGTGTGTTTTGTTGCGTAAAGCCAGCCTGTCGCGAGGCACAGCACGGTTTGGTGGGCTCTGCTCGAGCAGCCTTGCAGACCACCTTCGGGTGCACGAGCTCTGTGCAAGACTCCTGCATTGACCTCTTTTACCCGTGATTAAAGAATACTTTGGGCGGGGTTTAGGGTCGTGTTGAGCTCCTCATCATACATGTTTCTACATCCCATGAAGAAGAGCTTGAAAGTGTTGCTGTGCAAAAAGACATGAAAATGTTCCAAAAGTGGATGGAGACACTTGTTTTACTGTTCTTTTGTCAAGGTAAATCAGACTTTTTTATATTACTGTACTGTAGTATGTTTATTCCCTACAGAGTAGGATAGTTTCAACGATGTATGTTGTATTTTAATTTCATTTTGAATGGTAACGTATTTGTTGGCCTAATCAATTCTGTGTTTTAGGTTTGTCTAGTGTATTTTTTAAATGAAATATATTGTTTAGGCTATAGCCTTGTAAACATCATTATATGTGTCACGTGTAAGTAATTGCATTTTGAATTAGCCTAATAAGACACCTAATAAATTATAAATGTATTCATTCGTTGAATCTCTAATTTGTACTTTCTTACTTCTTTTTAATCACAAACATTATCAGAAACTCTCCAACTGAGTTCTCCAACAGTGAACACGGATGGAGCCAAGGTGGAGATCCCTTGTGCACTGGTCTCTAAGACTAAGAGCATGGTGATTTGGTTTCGAGTGCAAGACAACGCTGGAATGGAGTTTATTGCATCGTTTAGTACCAAGGACGGAATGAAGAAAACAAACACGACCAAAGAGGTCTTCAGCGAGGAGCAGATAAACAAAAACATCTTGATACTGAATGCTTTCAAAAAGGATCGAGATAGTGGCGTCTACAGCTGTGCGTCAATCAATGGTAACACACTTGTGTTTGGTGAAGTAACTCGACTTGCTGGGCCAGGTGAGTAGCTAGGCTACATTACATAAATCAGTTGTATCAGAATAATACAGTTCTAGAAATCAATGTTTTTTTATCAGATGTTCTTCATAGCTTATGAACAGTCTGAAAGTTATCCATGCTTACACACCTCACTTTTTAGCCCCTACGACAACAACAACAACCACGACAACTACACCAATGACCACAGCCATAGAGCTAACCAGCGCTACAACTGCCAAGTCGTGCAAAGGTAGAATGTTTATTGACATCATCATCATCACATGTATTCTTATCATAATATAAATGTCCTCATATCTTTGATCGAGTTGATTTGGATAATCATAGTAGAATTTTCCATTATCAAATGGTGTTGAACATTGTAACACATTTATCCCAACTGTCTTCCATGTTTGACTTGTGTTTTTGCAGTGGGAAATGTGGACCCTACTGCATCCTGTGATTTGATCGTTTGGGCCCCATTGGCTGCTGGCTGTGGCTTCCTCTTCTTCCTCCTCATCATCACTGTATGCCACTGCAACCGTGAGTCTTGCATTCACTGACCAATATACCCCCATGTATCCATGAAACACCCACCAAACAAACAAAAGAAGAGTATTGAACCAACTGATGTAAATATGCTGCCATCATTTTCCATTTAGAATGTATGAACATTTTCATATAATTTCCATATCATTTTTTAAAGAAATTATTAATAATATTATACAAATGTTATTTATTATTTATTTGTTGTTTCTTTTGCTTCAGGGATAAGAACGAAACGATGCCCACATCATTACAAAAGACAGTACGTTTTCCTTCTTTAATATGTCAAACATGAGTCCTGTTATGATGTATGCAGCCTAGAAAATTAGTAGTTGAAAAAAGAGAAGGTCCACACTTTTGGGAGTTCTCTCCCCTAAACGGTCCACCTGAGTTTGTAGTTAGAAAGCTTCTCTTATTTTTCTCTTGTTCTCTTGTTTTTCTCTTGAATTCAGGCCGAGAATGGCAGCACCAGGGCAACAACATCCTATAGCCAACAACAGACTTTTCTAACCCTCAACAGGTATATCATGAATAAACTCTCCTCAACCTAAATATTCCTTTTACATTCTAAATTGAGAGGTGTGTTTTAGTATAGGATAAAGCAGCATGCACAAGCTATGTATGAAAAAAATAAAATAATATTGGTTAATTCAAAAATTATTTCACGTAATAATCTTTTGTGAATATTATTGTTCAGTGTTTATAGTAAAGTAATTCAACTGCCCGCTGTAAAAAACAAGACAACCCAAAACACACCCTATTGTTTGAGTGACTACATTTAAAACAATAACAATTGAACATATTAAAACTTCTACCTGACATTCACAATGTAGTTAGTGATGCTTATAACACAGGTGATTTATGTAGCTTACTACATGTTTGTATATTCTTCTCCCAGACACTGAGAAAGAGATGCAAGACGGCGCGACGTTGTCTCTACTATCAACCATTCAGTTCGTTCTATTATATACATTTTTACTGAGACATTTGCTCCGTAACACCATTAAAATAGTAGAAATAGAAGAATTCTCGCGCTCTTCATTTAAATCAATATAATAGCTTTTTGGCAGGTTTGTGAAGATGATTAATGTTGTTACTCAGTAATTAAGAGATATGTATTGCTTATAGCTTAGTTTAAAATTATGTTATGGGATATTTTTCTCCTTATGACTTTCGTGGCCTGTAAATGAAACCAAAGACAAAAGCTCTGCAGTGAAACTTCAATAAAACCAACGTAACATTTTCTAACTCAAATTGTTGGAATTCTTCCTGATACTCGTATTCAGTTTCTTTCTAGACTTCTATGAATGTTTGAAAGAAATGTGCAATATAAAGCAATATTTTTGGAATACTTAAATGATTTAACCATAGTGTATGTAATTGTGTGTGTTCTTGTTATTGTAGAACCATGTTAGAGTGAACCTCTATCTCTGTTACTCTCTATTAGTAATCTCTTACAATCTGAATGAAAAGACAGAAATGGTAAAACTACATCGATTTGTATTCAAATGTTTTGTTTTACAACACTTGAAATCTATTCAAATTTTACTCAAGTGCCAAAGGCCGTTGCACTAAAAAAAGAATAGCCTACTTAAATTGGGGTTGAACACATGTACCAAAGCTCCGAGAAGGAAGCAGCTTTGTAAAGCTTAACAAAATTGAAAAACTACTGAGCTGCTTCGTACAAGAAGTGAAAGATTTTCCGAACATTACCTGTGAATTAAAAAAAGAAACGGTATATTATAAAATTCTTTCCCCTAACTGCAACACAAATATACAGTAAGTTCCCTATACCGCAAGACCCTTTTACACAAATGTATTCTACTACTGTCGTATCTTGTTTTTGGCATTTTCTTATTGGCATTAATTACATTTAGGTTACCTCATGTTAGCTACAGGTTACCCCATGTTAGCTTCTGTTTTTGGTTGTTGAGGGTGGCACAAGGAGTTACTTCAGACCCATGAATGTTGAATACACACAGCAAAACCCAATTATTGTTCTAATAAAAAAAATCTTAATTCCCATTTCCTAAATATCTCTCAAGTTTTAAGTTTGAGACCTGCACCTAAATATGTAGAATAATGCAAAGTGGACTATGCTGTACACTAGTGCATTATGGTGGCTGTCCACTTAAGAGAAAACTTGCTTTTCTGTGTACATCAAGATTAGACAGACATCGCAATCCTACATACCCACTATATACTGTTCCTAAACCCAGATGACACTCACTATTACCCCGACGCAGTATCAATGTTGCAGCAACATCACTGGTACATTGGGGCAATGCAGGCTGTTAGCTGGGATGGACAGTCAGTCAAGCCACTTGTGGGCAAGCCCAATATTACATTTTCCTCACAGGATTCGACAGATTCTCTGTCAATCCTAGGATATAAGTTAGGACAAACTCTTTCGCTCTCTGTCTCGTTCTCTCTCAAAGGAAAGAAACCAAAACTAGTACAATCTTCTGTCATGTGCAAAACCAAGCAGGAAAGGCGTTGCACACTGCGTATCAATGTGTGTGTGTGTAAGTGTTTGTTTTTTATCCAGTATACGTTCTCCGGCATTTAGAAAAATATAATCATTGTTCACAGCAGCTCCCTCGAGTGGCGCCTCCGTGTGGCAGGGGACTTGTAGTGCGCTAGAAACCTGCAATACATCAGAAACGTACATCAGTCAATGTCACAGGCCATACACTACCAGTCAAAAGTTTGGACACAACTACTCATTCAAGGGTTTTTCTTTCTTTTTACTATTTTCTACATTGTAGAATAATAGTGAAGATATCAAAACTATGAAATAACACATATGGAATCATGTAGTAACCAAAAAAGTGTTAAACAAATCAAAATATATTTTAGATTTGAGATTCTTCAAAGTAGCCATCCTTTGCCTTGATGACAGCTTTGCACACTCTTGGCATTCTCTCAACCAGCTTTATTGATTTTTAAAAACTTTTATTTAATTAGGCAAGTCAGTTAAGAGCAAATTCTTATTTACAATGACGGCCTACCCCGGCCAAACCCTAACCCGGACGACGCTGGGCCAATTGTGCGCCACCCTAAGCGACTCCCAATCATGCCCGGTTGTGATACAGCCTGGAATCGAACCAGGGTCTGTAGTAATGCCTCTAGCCCTGAGATGCAGTGCCTTAGGAGCTTCATGAGGTAGTCACCTGGAATTCATTTCAATTAACAGGTGTGCCTTGTTAAAAGTTAATTTGTGGAATTTCTTTCCTCCTTAATGCGTTTTAGCCAATCAGTTGTGTTGTGACAAGGTAGGGGTGGTATACAGAAGATAGCCCTATTTGGTAAAAGACCAAGTCCATATTATGGCAAAAACAACTAAAATAAGCAAAGAGAAACGACTTTGAGACATGAAGGTCAGTCAATCCGTAAAATTTTGTTCAAGTGCAGTTGCAAAAACCATAAAGCTCTATTTTGAAACTGGCTCTCATTAGGACCGCCACAGGAAAGGAAGACCCAGAGTTACCTCTGCTGCAGAGGATAAGTTCATTACCAGCCTCAGAAATTTCAGCCCAAATAAATGCTTCACAGAGTTCAAGTAACAAACACATCTCAACATCAACCGTTCAGAGGAGACTGCGTGAATCAGGCCTTTATGGTTGAATTGCGTCAAAGAAACCACTACAAAAGGACACAAATAAGAATAAGAGACTTGCATGGGCCAGGAAACACGAGCAATGGACATTAGACCGGTGGAAATCTGTCTGATGAATCCAAATTTGAGATTTTTGGTTCCAACTGCCGTGTCTTTGTGAGACGCAGAGTAGGTGAATGGATGATCTCCAAATGTGTGGTTCCCACCGTGAAGCATGGAAGAGGAGTTGTGATGGGTGTGGGTGTGCTTTGCTGGTGACACTGTCTGTGTTTTATTTTGAATTCAAGGCACACTTAACCAGCATGGCTACCACAACATTCTTGTCAGGGAGGGTCACGGATTCAGTTGCAGGTAAAAGAGTGTTTTATTTTGCTCTCAAAAGGTTCAAGATAAAATAAAACAGGAAGCTTTCTCACAGTGTACACTGGAGTACCATCCACTAGACGAGGAGGGGGTGTCGGGGAAGAAACAACCGGGTTAAGGGAGGACCTAAACACAGGCTTGATCCTGGACACATGAAAGACAGGGTGAACCCGACCAAGAGTGTTAGGAAGTTTGAGCCGCACTGCCGCCGGACTCAGGACCTTGGTGATGCGATATGGCCCAATGAACCTGGGTGCCAGCTTACGAGAAGGCACCCGGAGAGGCAGGTCCTTGGTGGATAGCCACACCTTCTGACCGCACACATACTGGGGAGCCGGAGTCCGATGACGGTCAGCCGCCGCTTTGGTCTGTCTGGAAGCCTGGGCCAAGGCCACCTCAGCCCTCCTCCAGGTGCGGCGACACCGACGCATAAAGGCCAAGGCAGACGGGACCGCGCTTCGGGTTCCTGTGTAGGGAAAAGGGGTGGTTGATAACCAACAGAACATTGAAAAGGAGACATACCCGTAGACACTACCGGCAGGGAGTTGTGGGAATACTCCACCCACGACAGCTGCTGACTCCAGGAGTTCGGACTATGTGACGCCAGGCAGCGGAGAGCTCGCTCGAGGTCCTGGTTGGCTCGCCGCCTGCCCGTTGGTCTGAGGGTGAAAACCTGAAGACAGACTCGTTGAGGCCCGATTTGTCTACAGAACTCTCTCCAAAACCGAGACAAATTGGGGCCTCTGTCGGAGACCACGCCCACCGGCCATGGATCCGGAAGACGTGGTCCACCACCACCTGTGCTGTCTCCCTGGCGGAGGGGAGCTTGGGTAAGGGGATATAATGGGCCGCCTTGGAGAAGCGGTCCACCACTGTCAGAATCACGGTGTTACCTCCCGATGGGGGAAGACCAGTGACAAAATCAAGGGCCAGGTGTGACCAAGGTCGAGAGGGAATGGGTAATGGCTGCAACAGACCAACAGGAGGACGGTTAGACGTCTTATTTTGAGCGCATACCGAGCAAGCCAACACAAACTGCCTGACATCTAGGGCCATGGATGGCCACCAAAATCGCTGACGGATGACAGACAGCGACCTCCGAACCCCCGGATGACAGGCTACTCTGGACTCATGACCCCACCGGCGACCGAAGGACGCAGCGCAGCCGGCACAAACAACCCGACCCCGGACACCCCCTCGGGGCCTCCCCCCCCTGAATGGCCTCCCTCACCCGCCGCTCAACGTCCCAGGAAAGGGACCCCACCACCACCTCCCTGGAGAGAATGGTTTCGGGAGCCGCCTCCTCCCCAGGACCCTCGAACAGACGAGAGAGGGCGTCAGGCTTAACATTCTTGGAGCCAGGCCAATACGAGAGAGAGAAGTTAAACCGCCCAAAGAAGAGTGCCCAGCGGGCCTGGCGAGCATTTAACCTCTTGGCCGAACGGACATATTCTAAATTCTTGTGATCCGTCCAGACCAAGAAGGGCTGCGCTGCTCCCTCCAACCAGTGACGCCATTCACCCAGAGCCAGCCTGACTGCCAGCAGCTCCCTGTTACCTATGTCATAATTTCGCTCAGCAGGGCTCAAACGGTGAGAGAAGAAGGCACATGGGTGCACCTTCCCATCTCTGGGGAACCGCTGGGATAGGACCGCGCCTACCCCGACATCGGAAGCATCCACCTCAACAATGAACTGGCGTTCAGAATCTGGAAGACAAAGAACAGGAGCAGAGATGAAACGGGACTTAAGAGCATCAAAGGCCTCCTGAGCCTGAGAATTCCATCTGAACGGTACCTTAGGAGAGGTGAGTGCTGTTAAGGGTGCAGCAACCAGGCTAAAGTTCCGGATGAATCGCCTATAGAAATTGGCGAACCCCAGGAAACGCTGCAACGCCTTCCGAGATTCAGGGATTGGCCACTCGGCCACGGCCCTTACCTTAGCAGGATCGGCTTTGATTCCTCCGTCGAAATGATATGCCCCAAGAACACAACAGACTTGGCATGGAACACGCACTTCTCCGCCTTGACGTAAAGCTGATTCTCCAGCAGCCGTTGTAACACCTGACGGACGTGTTGAGTGTGTTCCTGCAAGGAGGGAGAGAAGATGAGAATATCATCTAGGTACACGAAGACAAATCTGTTTACCACGTCTCTCAACACATCGTTCACCAGGGCCTGGAAGACAGCTGGGGCATTGGTGAGCCCAAATGGTAAGACCCGGTATTCAAAGTGTCCCGTTGGGGTGTTGAAGGCGGTCTTCCACTCATCCCCCTCACGTATCCGGATCAAATGGTAGGCATTACGGAGGTCTAGCTTGGTAAAGACTCTGGCTCCCTGTAACAACTCAAAAGCTGATGACATCAAAGGCAGAGGATACCTGTTCTTTATGGTGATGTCATTTAGACCCCGGTAGTCAATGCAGGGTCGCAGGGAGCCATCCTTCTTCTTAACGAAGAAGAACCCAGCCCCTGCGGGCGAGGAAGAGGAACGGATGAGGCCGGCATTTAAGGACTCCTGAATATACTTGTCCATGGCCTCTCTTTCAGGACCAGAAAGGGAAAACAGACGACCCTTGGGTGGAGAAGTGCCTGGGAGGAGATCGATGGCGCAATCATACGGTCGATGAGGAGGCAAGGATGTGGCCCGGGACTTACTGAAGACCTGACAGAGATCGCTGTACTCCGCCGGGACTCCGGCGAGATCGGCCTCCTCAACCTGAAAAACAGAAGACACAGAGCCAGGAGACAAGGCAGAACCCAAACATGACGCAAGACAAGACTGACTCCAAGAACAAGCTACTCTGCTACAAGGATAGTTAAGGATAACGAGTGGGAGGAGAGACGCCACAATAGCAGCAGAGCTGTCAAAACAAAGCACATGTGCTCAAAAGACAACAACACACAGAGAAAAGACAAAAACACAGCAGATCAGACCGAAGTCATGACAATTCTGCAGTGATACGCAATCCCATGTGGTTTGCGCTTAGTGGGACTATTACTTGTTTTTCAACAGGACAATGACCCAAAACACACCTCTAGGCTGTGTAAGGGCTATTTGACCAAGAATGAGAGTGATGGAATGCTGCATCAGATGACCTGGCCTCCACAATCACCCAACCTAAATCCAATTGAGATGGTTTGGGATGAGTTAGGCCGCAGAGTGAAGGAAAAGCAGCCAACAAGTGCTCAGCATATGTGGGATCTCCTTCTAAAAGCATTCCAGGTGAAGCTGGTTGAGAGAATGCCAAGAGTGCGCAAAGCTGTCATCAAGGCAAAGAGTGGCTACTTTGAAGAATCTAAAATATAACATATTTTGATTTGTTTAACACTTTTTTTGGTTACTACATGATTCCATGTGTTATTTCAAAGTTTGGATGTCTTCACTATTATTCTACAATGTAGAAAATAGTAAAACATAAAGAAAAACCCTTGAATGAGTAGGTGTGTCCAAACTTTTGACTAGTACTGTATGTCTGAATGTTGAGACATACAACTACAATGTTTAAATGTCACTATTTTGACATAATTATTCTAATGAGACCATGTTGCTGCTAGATACCCTCCTCACCTTTGGCTTGTCTCCCTTGGATTTGAACTCGGGGGCGTCTGGGAGCAGGGTACCTGCCAGGTCATCCAGGACAGTGGCTGGACAGAGAAACACAAACAGCCAGTCAATTCATTAACCTGCTGTTGGGTTCTGAGAATATGAAAATATACTTTTTCATGTCACTGATGGAGGGCTAAGGTTGAGGGTCTACACCAGAAGTTAATGGTTATAGGAGGAAGGTATGTAGTCTGTGCAACTAAGCTTGGAATGTGTTGAGTGCAGGGAAGTGATTACATGTGGCAGGCATTGATAAGGGGAGAGAGCCATGGATTGTTGATGGAGGGAGATTGAGGTTAGGTCAGGTCAGGTCACCTTAAGGGAGAAATACAAGTTCATGGCCCGTATCACTAGAGTCCTGCCTAGCAGTAAAAACAATGTTTGTACAGATGGGTAGGAGGAGACTCAGCCTATGAGGAACAGTTAAATATCAGTGTTTGTGTGAAAATGTTTTTGTCTAATGCAGCTGTATAGATCCTCTGGGAAGAATTAAACTCGGTTAAGCTTTCATAGTGTCCGTTTAGTTATTTGCTCTGAGAATTAGAACCTAACACCGCCAACCAATAGAACATCTCAGGGCCTGTATTCGAAAAGCGTCTCAGCGTAGGAGTGCTGATTTAGGATTAGGTCTCACCCCTGTCTATAAAATCTTATTCATTATGATCGAAAAGGCTAAACTGATCCTAAATCAGCCCTCCTACTCTGAGACTCACTTTAGCGGTCTGTTAGTTTGTTAGTCTGCAGTAGGTAAGTACTGAGGCTGCAGCTGCACCAGTTTAGGAAGAGAAGTCTCTAGACAAGAGGTCAAGGGCATCGTTGTCATCCATCGACGGCTGTAAGGAGAGAGGAAAATGGTCACTTATGTACTGTACATCCGGTTTACATGACTTCAACATGACCTTTATAAGTTGCACTGTGTTCAACACAGTATGACATACACACCTATTAGCACATTAGATTTGCATTAGTGTCTTCAGGATTCCCCGTTTTATTTCCTACTACAACCCTGGATATGTTACCTTTTGGTCTTCCTCTATGTGCCGGAACTCTGGAAGGCTGTCATCTCTCTCCCCCACCTTGGTAAGCTTCTCTTCCATAATCTTTTTTTCCTAGGATGAGCAGAGAGCAGACTGAGGTCAAATAGCAGAATGAGTAGGTGTGTCTCTGTACATGGCAGTCAACAGCAGATTTGACTGCAGGAGCAACAGCTGGGGCATCCAAGGCAAAGTCATCTGAGGCCTGGAGACAGAAGAGAGGAGAGATAAAGGAAAAAACAAGAACAAGGCATGTACATGTTAATTAAGCTGTTATACTACTGATAATGAAAAAAACTAAGAGACGTAAGCAGCTAGACATAAAAACACGTATTGGATGATCATAGATTTATACAGAGCAGACCAATCAGTGGATGGGTTGATAAGTGAGCGACCAATGGTAGAGGGTGTTGTTCACCTGTGTGGGAGGAGCAGGGTGGCAGAGGACAGGAGCCTGGACAGCTGGAGCCACAGAGGGAGACATGAAGTCACCTGACAGGATGTCCAGAGCCTCACCATAGTCAATAGTGAGCTGAAAAGAGAGAGACTTCCGCTTTGCCTCTGAGACTCACCTCTGGCTTGGGAGGAGGCAGGTCTTTGCCTATATAAGTCATATTTCGTGATTATGATCTTGTCTCATCACTGCAACTCCCCAACAGGCTTGGGAGAGGTGAAAGTCGAGTCATGCGTCATCCAAAACATGACCTACCAAACATCGCTTCTTAACACCCGCTCGCTTAACCCAGAAGCCAGCTGCAGCAATGTGTCGGGAGAAAACCCGTTCAACTGACGACCGATCCCAAATGCCTTGGGATTGAACCCCAGGCTGTAGAAAAATGTAGGTTATTTATCTTTGTGTAGCACAAGATTATGTACATGCAAAAACACAGATATTAAAAACAATTCCCCAAAAATATACCTGCAGTTGAGCATGCTGGGAAATAAAGTTTGTTATCATAACTTTAAATAATAGAGTTGGTGTGACATTTAGTTTTGAGTCAGTACCACAAACATTTTAAGTAATAATTAATTTTTATTTACTTGGAGTTCAACATACTATAAGGTCTAACATCAGCCTTAGACCACTGAGCCACCCGCAAGGCATTTTTAACTCAAATACTTATAGTATGTTGAACTCCAAGTCAATAAAAATTCATTATTACTTAAAATGTTTGTGGTACTGACTCAAAACTAAATGTCACACCAACTCTATTATTTAAAGTTATGATAACAAACTTTATTTCCCAGCATGCTCAACTGCAGGTATATTTTTGGGGAATTGTTGAGCCACCTCAGCTGAAACAAATTAATCACTGGATTATGCTTAAAACGGGATTATGTCTAAAGGCGTCTGCATACTTCCCATCCGAAACAGTTTGTGCATATATTATCACATCTTGTGACGTTTTTGTTCTTTTTGGCTGTTTGTGCACACAACAGTATTTGAGGCAAACCGAAGTTTGGCAATTGATCAATAGTAGGGATTCTTTAATTAAATGTTTGTGAGAGACTTGTTTTTATGCAATTTTTTTCACTTGAGAAATGTTGCACCAAACATCTTAGTTAGATGTAAAATTGACCGACTAAGACTTCCTCTACAATAATAAATAAGGAAAATATTGAGTTGGCTTAGATAAACGCTACTGCGTCTCAGGAGGGACAAACAGTAGGAGTATGCGAGGCACAGACATTCACTTACCTAGCAGACGCCTTAAGACACAAGTTTGTTGACTAAGGTAGGTTGACCGTTGACCCCCAAGCTCTGACCCCATGGAGGGTCATTAAATGCATTTGTTCCATTGCCCTGCCGCCCTTCCATACCTTGACTAGGTCTAACTTCAAATTTTGTTTGTATTTTAGTCATTTAGCAGATAAGTGTATTTATTCTAAAATGACTTATAGTAAGTAACTTAGAGGAAGTTCATAGAAATGTCTGTCTATTATTTGATTTAGCAACTTACAATAAGGTTTGTTATGTCAGTCTAAAACAAGTCTGTCTCATGAAAGATATGTCTATCTGCACACAAACCTGGATAAGAACAGTTTAACAGGAAATAACGCAAAACGTTCATTTGGTTGTTTATTTGGCTGGTTAGTTGTTTAGTTAGCAGCTGGTTGGTTGGTTAGTTGGTTGGTTAATTGGTTGGTTGGTTAGTTTATTTGGTTTGTTAGTTGATTGGTTGTTTATTTGGTTGGTTAATTTAGCCATTGTGCTTGTATTGTTCTTCTCTCCCCAACAGCAGTGGGCGTCTCTCTACAAGCCAGAGAGCTAACAGTCAACAAGCTGGACCCCAACAAAGCCTTCCAGGGCAAAGCCAAGCTGCCCGCCCACAAGAAGAAACAGTCGGCCCATTGAAGCATGGGGGGCACTGCCAAGGGGCAGGGGGGCTCAGGGAGACATAGTAGGGGCAGGGGTATGCCAGTGTTTCCCTTACATTTGTGTCTTGGGTGGGGTGAAAAGGGCCCAGAAGCAACATCTAAGGCCGCTAGTCCACTACCCATCAAAAGAATGAAGCCAATGTTGTATATGGTAGCCAATTGGGCTACAGCGCTTGGCTTCTCGAGTCACTAATGGCAGGGAAACTGTGTATTATACCACTATACTGTAAATGCTTCTTTTCCTAAAAGTGTGTGTGTGTTTGGCAATGTTAATCCCTGTGAAGCCTTGTGGGCCCTCCTGATGATCCTATTCATGTTGTGTTTGTGTCCATGGCTGTATTTTATTAAATGCAGAGCGGAATTCTTGAGGTTAAACCTGAGTCATTGTCTATTATAATGTGTCCAGATTTTTTCTCCACTGTCCTCAGGTGATTTGTGCTTTGGAACAAATACGAGTAATGGAGACAATTACATTCTTGACAGTCTCTCTCACTTTACCATCAGTTTCATGGCTCCACGATTCTATTGGTTGAGGGGTAAGCTAAGCTGATGTCTAGAAATTAACCAGTCCAATCAGTGTGCTCTCAGTGCTCTCTTGTGTTCCATTTGATCCTCCTCCAGTTATTTTGGGGCGTAGCAAGTGTGCAAACACACAGCTGTGGTGCCTCACACACACACCTCGGGCCTGAGGCTCTTCTGCTTCTCCAGCAGCCTCCTTCTCAGTCTCGTCCTCTAGCCCCATCCTCTGGTCACGGGGGGAGGTGTGGTGCAGCTCCACAAAGACCTTGTAGACGGCTGCCCCTGTGACTCCTCCCACCAGGGGGGCTAGAACAGGTACCCACCACCACCCGTTACCAGCCCTGCACAACAGAGAGAGAAAGAAGATTGGTTACAGTGGTCAAAATCAAGAATATATCTAACAAAAATAACTTTTGGGAGTTTATTTGAATTATATTCTATTATTTAAATTTTGCGAACTGGCAACCATTGATCTATGGAATCAATCTATTGTCTTTTCAAGTAGACACTCCTTTAACATGTCATCAGACTTCCTGATTGACAAGATTTCCTGATTATCACATTGGGATTGTTTTACATTGCATGCGATGTTAGTCTGATCTTCAAATTACCAGTCAGTCTGATCTTCAAATTACCTTAATCATAAATAACTACTCATTATTATTTGTAGATCAGTCAGTCACAATGTACCCAAAATGCATCACATCAGCTGCAATGTTGAGCTGAAAATAATTTTAACCATTCAATAGGGAAGTCTTTTGGGTTCAAGATGGACGTCTTTTTGTTCCTACCACAACTGGACAGCAACGGGCCGATAAGATCCAATCAGATGCCATAACGAAGAGGCGAGATTCAATCAGATGCCATAACAAACGGGCAAGCCCCTAAGAACAAGAGGACAGAAACAACACAAAGGAACATGTACAAAATAAATGAATGGCTAGGACAAAGGGAAAAATGCAGAAGTTCATTAGCATGGGAAACCAAACTGTACACTCCAAAACACCCTGTCCTCTCAAAAACACATTCTCCACTGTCCTGTAATTGAACCCTGAACATTCTACCAACCCCACCATTAACACCTGTCTAAACTCAGAAGGAAAAATATCCTACTGGAATCACTGTACATAGATTTTTCTATTGTGTTATTGCCTGTACGTTTGTTTATGTGTAACTCTGTGTTGTTGTTTGTGTCGCACTGCTTTGCTTTATCTTGGCCAGGTCGCAGTTGTAAATGAGAACTTGTTCTCAACTGGCCTACCTGGTTAAATAAGGTGAAATCAAAAAATTTACAAATTATCAAGGTTGCTACCACGTAATTTCAATGATATTACATTGAACCAATGTGGAATATATATTTAATTGACGTCTGTGCCAGTGAGATGTGTGAATGTCGCTTATCCTAAAACACCAAGGCACTCCTCGTCCTACCCGCCTGTTGATATAAGTTTTAAAATCCCTTGTTGTAGAAACATTAAAGAGACTACTGCAAGGCTTACAGACAAGTTTGGGGTCATTTCAGTTTTCAATCCACTCAGTTCTGAAAATGGCCCATTGTTTTCTATGAGGATTTTTGAATTCACAAATGTAATATCAATCCACATCCTGGATTCACTTAATCAAAACTCAACTGACCCCCATCCTGCTAGCAGGCCACTACCTCCTCCTTTGGTCTTACCTGAACACCTCTGGCCCCCAGCCTGCTATAGCGGTGAAGACTCGAGGTCCCAGGTCGCGGCTAGGGTTGATAGCGTAGCCGCTGTTGCCCCCCAGAGAGACTCCTATGAGCAGTACAAGTAGACCCACAGCGATGGGCTCACCCCCCGATGGAGTAGGCTGGTTCCTCTGGTCAGACAGGGCCATCAGGCACAGCAACAACATGGCCGTGCCGAACAACTGGAACACACACAACAGTAGGAATTAGATTATTATATCTACAGTTGTGGGAGGAGAACACACTTGTATCAAACGTCTCATAGTAGCAAGGCTGATTTAGGATCAGTGTTGCCTTTTAGATCACAATAAATAATATTACATGGACAATAAGAAGCTTATCTTAGATAAGCACTTGTACTCTGACCCAGTACTACACACACTGAGGACTCTGTATCCGTATTGAGGAAATTCAGTGTTACAGCTCAATTGATATTTTAAGGCAATGTTCTGGCGTTAGTGGAGACTGCATTCAAAGTAAACGCTGGGAATGTCGGCTCAATAGAAAATAATTTGTAGCACTCCATTGTAGAGGCGGGAGGAAGTCCAAGGGGTGTGGACATGAGTTGGTCATGGTCATGTGAAGTGGTAGCCCACCTGTGAACTTCAAAACCAGTGTCCTTAAACACCTGTTGAGACATGTTAAATTAGGTTAAATGAGGTTAAATGACCTTTTTCCTGCTTACCTGGTCTAGGAATCCAGCGTGAAGTGAGAGGTAGGGTGCTGGGTAGGTGGCAAAGATTGCAGCTGTCGCCTTAGGGCCAGACACAGTCAGATTCCCTCCACAGTAGTGGCATATGGCATCTGGAAATAGAGTGACAAAGCTTACAAAGTTACACAACTTTGCGCAGCACTGACCATGTAATAATATTCAGCCAAAACACTACTACTATATGTAAGGTTTCAAGCCCAAACAATGATATTCAAACAAAAAATGTTGTGTAACACTTGGCCCTTAAAATAGTGTCCAATGCAATCAAGCACTATTTTGTACTGTCTGTATTACTGACCGAAGTGAAATGGTCATTGACATACAGTATGTTGTCAATATGTTCTTACTGTAGTAAAGTGAGTAGATGGTCCCAGCCGCCAAGAAGGAGCCTATAAGTTGAGAGAGGATATACAGGGGCAGCACCCTTCAACACAGACGGCCGAACAGACATGGTGAATGATACTGCGGAATTCATATGGGCCCCTAGGAGAGAGAGAGAGATGCCTAAATGTGCTGTATAACTTTGGGGTAATTGCCATGTTTGATAAGAGTGTCTGCACAAACACAAGGAGAAAATAAATGTGTTACTGACTCTCCTTTTAAACTACCGGTAGTTTCATTCATATAGCATACAGTCTTCATAAGCAGTCTTCCATGTAAATTGATCTGTGCTTGTGAAAGGGTGCACCAGCCTGGGTGCCAGTCTGTTTCTGCTCTCTTACCAACTCCTTATGGAATTATCATGGCAAACATGTTTGACTTGGCAATGACCACACTGAAGTCGGCAAGAACGCCATACATGAAGGACTAAACCTTTAACCATGACAAAAGGAGGGGGTTGTACCCGAGACTCTCCCGCCAATATGTACTCCCATAGCCACACCCAGGCCGAAACCCAGGTTGATACTGAGGTATTCTCCGAACGCACCCCGTCCAGTCACGACTTGCGCCACAGAGCCCAAGCCAAACACCTGGAACATAAAGACAACATAAACACATCCCATCAAAAACAGACGTCTACAGAGGCAGCGGAGAAATTTCTTACAAGATGGGTCGTGTTCATTAGGCACCAAATGGAAGAATGGAAGAAAACAGAATGGGACTACCAGGACTTGTGCAATAAGAAAAACCCATGTGTTTTCCGTTGCAATTTTTTTTTCGATGTGTGCCCTAATGAACACAACCCTGGTACGTCTAGCTGTGTTATCCAAGGTCCCAGCTAAACAACAATATGTGGTCTCTGTTGCGTTCAATTGAATGTTTTGGTGTTTGCATTCCTGAATGTTGTTTCAGGGGGAAAAATTATGTATGGGAAACACTGTGGCACAGTCAATCATGTACATTAAAACCGCAAGTAAGTCAGGCAATTGAAAACAGATGGACATACAGTCAACCAAACCCACAGCTGAATACATACAAGCGGGTTTGTGGGTCTACATAATGTATTCTTTCTGGTGCATTTTGATTCACTTTCTCAATGAAACAAATGACTACTGTTAAAGTAAAAACATGTCACTTCATATAAAACTTACAACATGGTTGGTCACGAGACAAAAAAACATGTCTTTAAGACAATTTAAGATAATTATCATGCCTTATTCCTGAAATCTGTCAACTCGTTTTGAGTTAATTAGTTATAAGAATATAATCATCTTAGGTGAATGTGTCTTGTAACAAGATAATGTCATATGTAGGTTGTTAGGGTAATGGCCTACTTCCAATCCACATATACAGTGCATTCAGACCCCTTGACTTTTTCCACATTTAGTTACGTTACAGCCTTAAATTAAAATGAATCTACACACAACCCCATTCCAAGCAGACTCACATAAGCAAACAAGAAAACGCTCACTCAGAGGCAGCGCTCCTAGTAGCCGGGGACTTTAATGAAGGGAAACTTAAATCAGTTTTACCAAATTTCTATCAGCATGTTAAATGTTCAACCAGAGGGAAAATAACTCTGGACCACCTATACTCCACACACAGAGATGTGATGTGTACAGCCTCTCCTTATTATGCATCAACAAATAACGTATTTTACATAGATAAAACCACATACCTGCATCCAAAAGAAAATAAAACTTTTGTAGAGCACATATGTTCTGCGAATCGTCGCCTCTTTCTACAACAGATGCACAATACATGGGACTGGGATCATTCGAGGAGCTAGCCATCGTTCACACATACAATAGCCTGCTAATACCTTAGCTAGCTATTATTCAGAATGTTTATATCATCCTAAAAAGTACAGTTAAGTGCATCTTAAGAATATCATCGACTTCTGAATAACCTTTAAATATACAACATTATTCATGAACAAAACACTGTGTGTATGACTTTGTGCTTAAAAGAATCAAACTTTTCTGAAGACTGAAAAAGCATGCCTACCTCTCATAGTGCATCAAAATGATTTGAGCATGAGCACGCAGGACAAAACGTAAGTACACACTCCACTACTCCCAGGATGCAGGCATGCATAATAACAAATCAACATGCCATATTAATATATGAACCTGGTTTAATTCACACAGTACTTTAACAACTGTTACACCTGCACATTATACATTTGGTACTGGAACTGACTGACCCTGTATGTAGTATGCTTACTTGCTTTTTCGTGTTCATCTTATTTCTTATTTGTATTTCTTGTGTGTTTTTGTTCTACCTTATGTTATTTTTACTATTACATTGTTATTGATTACTGAATTGTTAGGTTTAGAGCTTGCAAGAAAGACATTTCACTGTACTTGTGCATGTGACATTAAAACTTGAAGATAAGATATTGCACCATTAGATATGGCATTTTCTACTGATCTGAGATCAGATCTAGAATCCAATAAAAGATAGATGCGTGTACACTTGATGGTACAGCAACAAGTAAGAATAGGGCCCCTCTAATGCTCATTTTATGTGCTCTCCTGCATGTTTTTGTTAATGACAAAGAAAGATTCACTGGCTAGTATAGACTTATCAAAAAGCCCTGTTAGCAAACAAAAAAAACAATGGTTGAGAAACACCTCTCCCAATGAAGTCTTTAACAACCTAATAAGATACCTAGAATTACTGACTGACACTTTTGGATGAATTGTGAGAAGAAAAGCTTAAATTATACATTCATAATGTTCAGATCACTATATGTTTTTGTAACCTTTTGTCATGGGCTGCCCTATAGCTGTCCATCCAATTGAGCCAAACACAGATTTTCATGCGAATATTCTAAAATCTGCATAAAGAAAATATGCACATTTTCACACCAGTGGTGTGCAACTGACTTGTTGCAGATAAAAATCAGTGCAGAATGACGTACTGCACACAAAACATACTTTTTTTAGCTTATGTTTTCATGTAACGAATAATGTTTTTCCAGCACATTTTCAACTCTACCAATAGTTTTGTCACAACAACTGTTGCTTTAAATAGCAAATGTGCACACTCTGGTTTTGGCACGTGTTCTCTGACCAACAGCTCGCAGATGCTGTGCGGGCAAGCTAGTCTACATGATGAGATTATTATGGATTTTTATTTGTCAACCTGCAGTCAAGCATCGATCACTATGTCACCAGAATAAGACTCTCGATATTTATTGGTCAGGAGCGACAATCTCATTACCGTGAGCTTTCACCACACCTAATAAACAACATATCATCGCGGAAAGTTTACTTCCATAAGATGGTTCTTATATCAATATTTGCGCATAAAGGTGTTTCTAACACCATTTCTCGCATTATTCATTTTACTGACACAAAAACATCCCACCAATTATCTGTCAGCATTTATAAAATTGCACTGAAACTTCCTATTTCTATCAAGGCTGTCCTGATTTTTTAAACATACTTTACTGGCATAAAAAACACGTTTCCATCCACAGTTTTATGCAAGTAAAGTCATACCTTATAAAAGTTAAATTAATTATGTGAGAAATGGCGATGGAAATGCCTTTATGTGCAAATATTGATATAATAACCATCATATTGAAATAAACTTGGGAGTCACACAATGATATGGTGTATGCCATTAGCAGCATACCACCCTGCATCCCACTGCTGGCTTGCCTCTAAAGCTGAATGTCTTGTTTTGCATGCTTTGTACAAAATAATAAAATGCAGTACGACAGAATATTTCTTAACGTAGCTCTTCATTAGCTAGCTATAACTGACATGTTCATGTGTTTTATACCATGATCAACTGACCATGACCTCACCACCTGGGTGGGCTTAACCAATCATAGCGCAGTATGATACGGCGGTAAAATGCATCCAATTACAATTCAGTATGTTTACACATATGAATATTACATCTCCCTTCTTTTAAAACAAAAATAATAATGTTTTACATATTCTAAGCATTTCTTTTGAATACATGCTCTGTAGTTTGAGCTCAAGGTGAGTAACCATTTATACTGCACCAACTGAATCAACATAAGACTCATAAGAAACAATGATTCAGCATACTGTTACTTTTAGAACAAGGATTCTCAGCAACTCAGCTTTCACTGCAGCAATGACAATTCAAACAAATACAACACCAAAGCATTTCAAGTCAACTTTTCAATAACAAGTTTACAATCTGGAACTCTTTAAGGGCAGCGATCCGCCTACACCCTTTGACATCTCACAGGTCTAGGACAGCTCTGGGCTTGACCTCTCTTTCTGAGCTTGTGTGATATGATGCTGGGCATGCTCTGTGTCAGTCAACAGTTCTTGTGGTGTTGCAGGTAAGTATGGTGTATGTTGTGCTGTGTGTGTGTTTAGTCCATCTAGTTCTCTTTCAGGGAAACAGTTCATCTCGTCAGTGTGTTGTTCTTTTGTGTTCAGAAGGTGATGGCAATTGCGGCGGTACATCGCTCCTTCTGCGGTGCGGACGTGATATGAACGCTCAGTGTCAGTTGTCTGGATGACGACTGCTGGCTTCCAGAGGCCATGCTCCTGGATTCTAACTGACTCTCCGTCGATCAGTGGTGGCAGTGGTCTAGCTGACCTGTCATAGTATCGCTTTTGTTGTTGTTGTCTCTGTGCACGTTTTTCATGCATTTCCTTGTAGCTGACGACCTCAGGTTGCAGCTGCTGGTTGGTGCTGGGAAGGATGGAGCGAAGTCTGCAGCTCATCAACAGCTGGGCTGGTGATTTGAAGTTGTCAACTGGAGTGTTGCGGTATTCAAGGTAGGGGTCTCTCATCTGCTTTTGCTTTGTCCATGAGTGATATAGCAATCTGCAGATTTTTCAGCAAGGCCATTACTTTGAGGGTAATGTGGGCTTGTAGTGACGTGTGAACTCCCATGCTTTTGTGAAGGATTCAAACTCATTTGATTTGTAACAGGGGCCATTGTCAGATATTAACGTCTCTACAATGCCATGCCTGGCAAATATTGCTTTCAGCTTCTGTATCACAGCTGTAGATGTGGTGCTGTGAAGCTTGTCGAGTTCGAAGTATCTGCTGAAGTATTCCACTGTTACGATGTAGTAACAGTTGTTCCAGGTGAACAGATCAGTTGCCACGACCTGCCAGGGTCGGTCTGGGATACAGTGAGGTAACATTGGCTCTTTGGTGTTTGAGGGGCGTCGTTCAAGACAGATGGCGCATTTACCAACAATGTCCTCTATTTGTTTGCACATTCCGGGCCAAAACAAAGTGTCCCGTGCTCTCTTTGCACTGTTTCATGCCCGTGTCCAGCATGGATCTTTGTCAAAATCTCTTCTCTGAGACTGGCAGGAATAATGATTTTCTCTCTTTTGAAAGTTATTCCGTTGATCTGTGATAGAGTACTGGAACCATCGTGATGAACTGAGACGCTCTGAGGGCATTTTCTCCTCTCCTCAGGCCATCCATCCTGTATGACTTTCCTCAGCTGTGTGAGTTGTGAGTCCTTTTCTGTTTCTGCTTGGAGCTCCTTCAGTTTTGTGTCACTAACTGGTAAGTTGCTGTACACAGTGGCACTTGCATGTCCATGTCTTCACTGAGGCTGCTGTCCTTGTAGGTAAGAAACTTCCTGGAGAGTGTGTCTGCGACAGGGATGTCTTTGCCTGGAGGGTGAGTGATTGTGAAGTCGTATTTTTGTCGTTGAAGGATCATTCTCTGTAGCTTTGGCAGGGCTGCGACTAGCGGTTTCCTCATGATTGACTCGAGGGGCTTGTGATCGGATTCCACAATGACTTGTCGTCCATATACGTACTGATGGAAACGCTTACATCCGAACAGAATGACTTAGAGCTCCTTTTTGATTTGAGCGTAGTTGATTTCACAGTCTGTGAGAGATTTTGAAACGCAGCCGATGGGCTTTCCTTCTTGCCGTAGCACTAGACCTAGTCCATACTTCGACGCGTCCACTTGGAGTCTGAGCTCTTTGTTGGGGTCGTAGTAGACAAGGATTGGTCCTGGTTCTCTCATGATCAAGTCTTTCACTCTCTGGAATGCAATGTCGTGTTGCTTGTCCCAGAGAAACTCATTGGACTGCATTAGCAGCTGAAGAAGGGGTGCATTAGCATTGGAGATGCTGGGTGCGAAATTGCCTCAGTAGTTGACCATGCCAAGCACTGTTTCAAGCTCTGCACAGTTCTTTGGTGTCACTGAATCATGGATGCCAGATCAGGCTACTGGGCTAAGCTCACACCATTCAACACACCGTTTGGACGCTACAGGTTCCGTCGCCTTCCTTTTGGGATTATCTCAGCCCAAGACGAGTTTCAGTGAAAGATTGACGAAGTGTGCAAAGGCCTCGAAGGAGTTGTGGCAATTGTGGACAACATCATTGTCTATGGTCAAACCAAAGAGGAGCACGACAGAAACCTCCGTGCGATGCTGCAAAGGTCCCGCGAGAGAGGAGTCCGGCTCAACCCAGAGAAGAGCACAGTCGGCGCTACTTCTGACATTTTCTCACAGCGAATGGAATCAAGCCAGATCCACAGAAGATCTCAGCCATAAAAGAAATGGTGCCATGACACTGAATTAGCGTTCACCCGCCAGCTTGTGTGTGATGCCATCTAGCGTCAGGTAAAGGGTAATGGGGCCGTTTGATAGCCTTGTTCAAGTCTCTTTGGTCGAGACATACTCGGAGCTTGCCTGTGGGTGGTTTCTCCACCACCACTAACGCGTTTACCCCATCTGTCGGTTCTGTAACCTTGGTGACTATGTCAGATTGCTCCATGCTCTTCAACTCTTTCTTCCGCCCAGCGCGGAGAGCAAGGGAAATCTTTCTCGGTGGGTAGACCACAGGGGTTGCGTCTGGGTCAAGGTGAATGGGTCAAGGCGTCTGGGTCAAGGTGAATGGTTCTCCTGGGAATAATCCTATTCCTGTAAAAACATCAGCAAACTCCTCCATTACATTTTCTGTCTCTACTGGTGCTGTCACTGATAAAACTAGCTTGATGAGGTCCATGTCTAAACATGCTTTAAGACCTAGTCAACAACGTAAAAGTCCAACATCATGTCACTTTCCTTGTATTTGCATTTGAAAGTGCATGTGCCTTTTACTGGGAGCTGTTCACCACCATAACCAGTCAGTCTGCGTGTGGTGGGCTGTAGCTCGCACTCAGATGTCAAGCAGCGGTACTTATTCAGAGGAATAATGTTTACTTGTGCACCAGTGTCTAGTTTGAACTTTAGCTCTGTGCCTTCTGTTCCAATGTCAGCAAAGGCCTGCTCTGTGTCACTGAATCAATAAACAGTTCATCAGCGTTTGACTCTTTGATTGACATTTCATCTTCACTCACTGCTTGTACTATTTTTCCACGGTAAGCTCTGCAGCTCTCCATTTTCCACATTTAGTACACTATTTGCCAATTTCCCTGTTCGCCCTGCACTTTGTATCCACATGTTTTGAGTCTGTCGCTCTGTTTTGGAGTTCTATCTCTCTCCGTTCTAAAACGCGCTCTCTGGGCACCGGAGGTGTTCTCTGATGTCTGCCTGACTGCGTGCACTGCTTGTTAACGTGATGCGCTCGTGCTGCCGCCAGAAATGGTTTCCATCTGGACCTGTGCTTACTCGTGAGATCTGGCTATGTCGATCGCTTTGTCCAGCGTTAGCTCATTCAAAAGTTTCTCTCTCACTCGCGATGAGTGTATTCCCAATACAATCCTGTCCCTGACCATATCATCCTTGTTTGCAAAATCACCGTCTTTCACAAGCACGCAGCTCAGTCAAACTGTTCGCAAACGACTCGCTTGCTCCCTGTACTTTCTCATGGAATTTGTACCTAGCGAAAATCGTATTGGTCTTCGGCACAACATATGCTTCAAAACGATTGTAGTATGTTTTCAGTACCTTTGATTCAGCCTCGGTAAGTGTCCATGTGTTGTAAATATCTCTCCCTTTTTCACCGATCCACAGGAGCAGGTAGCTGCACCTTTTCTCTTCTCCTCTTCAGAGGACCCGTGAACATCAGCTCCACATGCTGTTTGAAGTTATGCCATGCATCGGGTAAGTTTGTAGACTCACAGTCCATTCGAGGTGAAGGAACTCCAGAAAATCCACCTTTTAGTCCTTTTACTCTGACACCATGTATTGTTTTGCATGCTTTGTACAAAATAATAAAATGCAATATGACAGGATATGTATTAATGTAGCTCTTTATTAGCTAGCTATAACTGGCATGTTCACATGTCTCATACCATGATAAACTGACCATGGCCTCACCACCTGGATGGTCTTAACCAATCATAGCTCAGTATGAAACTGCTGTAAAATGCATCCAATTACAATTCAGTATGTTTACACATATGAATATTACACTGAGCACTGTTGGTCCTGGATGAGAGACCAGATGCTGCTATAAGTGGTGTTGGAGGGCCAGTAGGAGGCTCTCTTTCCTCTGGTTTAAAAAAATATATGCCAATGTCCCAGGCCAGTGATTGGGGACATTGCCCTGTGTAGGGTGGCCACTCTGTGATCACTAAAGATCCAATGGCACTTAATGTAAGAGTTGGGGTGTTAATCCCGGTGTCGTGGCTAAATTCCCAATCTGGCCCTCATACCATCATGGCCACCTAACCATGCCCAGCTTCCAATTCGCTCATTCATCTCCTCGAACTATTTCCCAGGTTGTTGCCGTAAGTGAGAATGAGTTCTCAGTCTATTTACCTGGGAAAATAAAAGTATTGTCCTCCAACTACGACTCGGAAACCATGCAGTTTATTAGGCTACAGGTTAAATAAATTATGATGAATTTCACAGGTGTTGAAAGTGCACATTGATGACTTCAAACTGCTTTCCAATAAATATCAAGTGTCTTATTCTAGTGACATGATAATTGATGCTTGACTGCTGTTTGACAAATACAAATATTCTCTCTCTTCTTCATAATAATCTCATCATGTAGACTAGCCAACCTGCACAGCCTACCCACACCGTATCTGCCAGCTGTTGGCTAGAGCGCAGGTGCCAAGACCAGAGTGGGCACATTTGCTATTTATCTCAACAGTTTTTGGTAGAATTTAAAATGAGATGGAAACACACTTAACTTTAGATTTGTATTCGGTGAAAAATTTCATTTTGTGCACTACGTCATCATGCACTGATTTTTATCTGCAACAAGTCAATTTTGTGGAAACATACCACTGGTGGTAAAATGCACATATTTTATTTATAGTTGAAGTCGGAAGTTTACATACACTTACGTTGGAGTCATTAAAACTCGATTGTCAACCACTCCACACATTTCTTGTTAACAAACTATAGTTTTGGCAAGTCGGTTAGGACCTCTACTTTGTGCATGACACAAGTCATTTTGCGAACAATTGTTTACAGACAGATTATTTCACTTATAATTCACTGTATCACAATTCCAGTGAGTCAGAAGTTTACATACACTAAGTTGACTGTGCCTTTAAACAGCTTGGAAAATTTCATGGCTCTGATAGGCTAATTGAAATAATGAGAGTCAATTTGTCACGATCTTTGGAAGGAGCGGACCAAGATGCAGCGAGGGTTCCAGTATACATCTTTTTATTAAGTAGTGCAACTGGCAAAAACAACGAAAGACCGTAACACAGGTGTGGCTCGACACAAATACAAACATTCAATAACCCAAAAACCAGGTGGGAAAAGGGAACCAACTTAAATAGGATTCCCAATTAGAGGCAACGACAACCAGCTGCCTCTAATTGGGAACCAACTCAAAACTAACATAGAGTTCCCTAGACAACTCAAGTCACGCCCTGACCCAACATACCATAGATAACCCTAGAGGGCTCTCTATGGCCAGGGCGTGACACAATTGGAGGTGAACCTGTGGATGTATTTCAAGGCCTACCTTCAAACTCAGTGCATCTTTGCTTGACATCATGGGAAAATCAAAAGAAATTGTAGACCTCCACAAGTCTGGTTCATCCTTGGGAGCAATTTCCAAACACCTGAAGGTACCACGTTCATCTGTACAAACAATAGTACGTAAGTGTAAACACCATGGGACCACGCAGCCGTCATACCGCTCAGGAAGGAGACACGTTCTGTCTCCTAGAGAAGAACGTACTTTGGTGCGAAAAGTGCAAATTAATCCCAGATCCACAGCAAAGGACCTTGTGAAGATGCTGGAGGAAACAGGTACAAAAGTATCTATATCCACAGTAAAACGAGTCATATATCGACATAACCTGAAAGGCCGCTCAGCAAGGAAAAAGCCACTGCTCAAAAACCCCCATAAAAAAAGCCAGACTAGTGGCAAGTGGGACTTCCAAATTGACAATGACCCCAAGCATACTTCCAAAGTTTTGGCAAAATGGCTTAAGGACAACAAAGTCAAGGTATTGGAGTGGCCATCACAAAGCCCTGACCTCAATCCTATAGAAAATGTGTGGGCAGAACTCAAAAAGCGTGTGCGAGCAAGGAGGCCTACAAACCTGACTCAGTTACACCAGCTCTGTCAGGAGGAATGGGTCAAAATTCATCCAACTTATTGTGGAAAGCTTGTGGAAAGGTACCCGCAACGTTTGACCCAAGTTAAACAATTTAAAGGCAATGCTACCAAATACTAATTGAGTGTATGTAAACTTCTGACCCCCTGGGAATGTGATGAAAGAAATCAAAGCTGAAATAAATCATTCTCTCTATTATTCTGACATTTCACATTCTTAAAATAAAGTGGTGATCCTAACTGACCTACAACAGGGAATTCTTACGAGGATGAAATGTCAGGAATTGTGAAAAACTGAGTTTAAATGTTTTT
This sequence comes from Brachymystax lenok tsinlingensis, assembly GCA_030435695.1. Lineage (NCBI taxonomy): Eukaryota > Metazoa > Chordata > Actinopteri > Salmoniformes > Salmonidae > Brachymystax > Brachymystax lenok. The sequence goes on along the minus strand of CM059813.1, from coordinate 18,759,331 downwards.
GGCTAAGGTGTATGTGGTTTCAAAAATATTCGTATGAAAATCTGTCGCCAATTGGATGGAAACCTAGCTACGGACATGAATGCATGACTATGTGAAGATTTGACTTAAGTGGAAGTTAGGATTCGCCCCTTAGAGCTTAGTAGTTGAAGTGGGCCGTTGCTGACCAGTACAGAAAATGTCTGGCACCTCTAATTTATATTGCTTGAGCGCAGGCACCTCTTATAGAATACTCCCAGTATTCCCAGAGTCAAACTAAAACGCATCTGCACCTTTTTTCATGCCACTTCAAACACTGGCCAAGCCACTGTTTGGGAGTTCAGGTGAAATTGTATAGGCTCAAGGTCTAACATTTTTTCATAAAATATGTTTTGTCACATAGAGCGGAATTGTGCAGTGAAAAGTGTTGTTTTAGAAATTCATAGTAGTATAGTAGCCCTGGAGCAAAGTGCTTGCTTAAAGGCACATCGACAGATTTTATGTATTTTTGGCTTGGATATTCGAACCAACAAACTCTCGGTTGTTGGGACAACACTAACTGCTAGGCTGAGGGTTGATGTATCACTTTGTAGCTGGTGCGTTGGCAACCAGCACACACTGTAGACTTCCTCTTTCATCACTGTAGGGGAACGTAGACCACCAATATGCAACACACCACATAGTACACACTATCCCTCCTTAGACCTAGCCCCCAGTGCATCATCATAACCACAAGCCACTGAATTCTTTACTCTTTGACACAATATGAAGTGTCTGGACTCTGGAACACAGGGACCACCTAGTGAATGGGTCTTTGACACACATACTAGAAACTGTCACCATGGCACATACAATGATCATATAAAATCATAATAACAGCGCAACCAACCTAATAATGTCAGTACAGTAACGATGTGCATAATTAAACTGAAATGTTAGTTCATCAGGAGTTCTTGAAAGTATTGCAAATATTACATACTGTAAATCAAGGAGATTAATCAACACTCAACAGTGCATTCATTACCATATGAAAAATAATAAAGGGAATTCCATCACCTATATTGAGTGGAATGGGGCTGGCTATTTTCATATAGCAAAGGCACCAACAGAAAAGTGGACTGAGTACTTGTCCCATTACTCATAACAGAGGAAAGCAGTTAGCAGGCTCCATTACCCATTAACCCTTGTTTACACTGTGTCGTGGAATATTCTAATCAAGTGAGAGAGACATTGTCATTTCTTCAGACAATCATCTTTATTCAATATCGATGTAATTGTTTCAATAATGAGGCTGGTCGACCCCACACCCTTGAGTGTTTGTTATGAATCCCTTTTGCCCCGCAGTCTAGGGGGGATGGAAACGAGACCCGCAACATATCTCATGCAAATTATAACAGTGAAAAGGAACAGTGAGAACTAAAAGAAATTCACAGACAACTTAAACCTACCGCCAAACACTTTCTGGTTTATTTTCAAACACACAGTAATGGGGTGTGGGGAAAAGGGGCTGAGCTGGACCCAAGGAAAGAAATAATAAATATACAAAAAAAACTAAGCTAATCTATCGAGCTTAAAGAACAGCTAGCTAACTAACCAATAAAATACAGTGGGTGGTCCACCCAGTTCTAACTAGGGTATTTAGACAAAGTTTTCCTACGGGTAATGTATGCCCAAGGGCGACTTTGTTGGTCTTTTCCCACAAACAAACAAACAAACAAACAGCAATACAACACAGCAGTACATACTCACAGGATATGTGAGATGTAGGCACAAAAACAAGAGAGAGAGAGACAACTGACTGGGTTTTTAAACCAATGGAAAGAGGATGTGATTGGGTAAGAGAAACAGGACCAGGTGTGTCCTCAGATTGGCGACTGATGACTGCCACCTGTGACTAGGGCAGAAGGAGAGAAAACAAATACACACAGGATACCTGTATCCATAACAGTGTTGGACCGAGTAACCTAACCTTTACACAAATGCACAGTTCTTTATATAACTGACACTAAGGGTGGGTTGCACCAACATCGATTAACTCTTAAACTGGGTTAAATCAAGGTTTATCTATTAATCTTGTTGCACCAAATGTTAACCCTAGTTGAATTAAATCCTTCCTCTAATCTAAATGTAGTTTTCACTTTAAACCTAGATTAATTTTAAGCATGTTGCTCAATGAATATAAAAAAAAAAAAAAACTTGGAGATCAATTCTAAACTGTCACTTGAGGTGGTTTAACTGATAAAATGGCACCAACATGGTTTAAATTAATCTAGGATTAGAGCTAATCTAGGTTTTGCAAATGTAGGTTTATAATTAATCAGAGATGTGTTGCACCACTTAATTTTAAATCTGGATCAGTAAATCTATGGTTAAGGTTTTTAAACTATGATTAGTGACATGTTATACCAATATATGAGGTATTTCGTGAGTTGAAACGAAGTAGCTAGCCTAGGGGGCGGCAGGTAGCCAAGTGGTTAGAGCGTTGGACTAGTAACCAAAAGGTTGCAAGATTGAATCCCAGAGCTGACAAGGTAAAAATCTGTCGTTCTGCCCTTGAACAAGGCAGTTAACCCATTGTTCTAAGGCCGTCATTGAAAATAAGAATTTGTTTTCAACTGACTTGCCTAGTTAAATAAATGAAAACTTGACAAATGAGGCCTCAAGGTTGCTGTTCCTTGATAAAATAATAACAATGTAACGTTAGAACTACTGCAACTCCATCGTAAAAAGGTTCTCATGGAATGCTTAGTCATGATTGGTTTAACCCCTCCCATGCAGATCAAGGAGTATCATAAGCCACTCTGGGTTCATCCTGTCGTTATCTGCACGGGGGTGTTGTCTTAACCCCACTTTGGCTTAGTTTCCCAGTTGCAAGGATGATTTTGAGACAATGAGGGATTGTTCTACTCCTAAACTATCTCTAGTAAAACACATTATTGTCTATGTAATGCAGTCTTTAACGCATTTGTTAGCTCAAGGTCATATCTAGTGAACATACGCCCAGATTAGCTGCAGGGAACTAGAGTGGAGACCATAAAAACACAGACACTAGTAGGACAGAAATGTCTTCCTATTGTCATTACTTAACGTTATTTAGCCATTTTATTATTTGTCCGCTAGCCACCTGATCATGGCACATCAAATAAGTTCAAATTTCTCCGCTTGTGAAAAAAAAAACTATTGTCAGAACTGATAGAGGAATTTAGTAACGTACTGGAGGATAAAAAGAGACAACACGACTGTCAAAAAGAAGGAAGACACCTGGGACATTTTATGCAACAAATGTAATGGATCGACACGGATTAAAGAGAAGAGGGACCCAAATCGGATGAAAACGTGGGGGAAAAAGATTAAAAGCAAAAGCCAGAAAAGATGCGGCTGAGGAGAGTTGGGGGCTATTTCAGACCCGAGCTAGAGAGGAGCCTCCGTCCAAGAGAATTGATCCTATCACCCAGAAGATATGCCAGATGATTCCCCAGCAGTTTGCCCTCCTCCATAACCCCTATGATGACAAAGGACAACTTGACCCACCAATATTTAGTAAGCAAAAATAGCTGGTAAATATCAATTCCTATAATGCACGTTAAAACTATTGTTAATGCTACTTCACTACAATGTTACCGTTATCAGGCCTGTTACAGCATGTTGCATAACAGCATCATTTGTACCAAGGCTGGGCATATCATAAGCCCCAATTCAATTGTTGTACAAAATGGGCACGTACAGTAAATAGCCTACTAATAATGAGTTAATTATCTAAAAACTCAACAGGATTCAACCTGTCTAATTATTCTCTGATGGAACTTGTTTTGGTCTCTCCAAAGTAGATATGGGTTGGGTTGTGCCAACATGGATGAACTCCTAAACTGGGTAAAATCAAGGTTTATCTTTTAATCTTGTTGCACCAAATTTTAAACCTAGTTTTAAATTAATCCTAGTTAAATTAAATCCTAACTCCAATCTAAGTTTTGTTTTCACTTTAAACCTAGATTAATTTTAAGCCCGTTGCTCAATAAAAAAAAATAATAATGTCATATGAACTTAGATTGAAGGTTAATTCTAAACTGCCACTTGAGGTGGTTTAACTGATAAAATGGCAGCATATCTACCATGGAGAGACAGAGTTCCTCAGAGAATAATTAGACAGGTTGAATCCTGTTTTATGATAATGATGAGTTTTCAAAGAGATACTGCTTCTCCAAGGACTCTGTAATGCAACTGGAAAGAAAGGTTGCACCAGCCATTACGCATGGGAGTGTACCCCCACTACTTCAGCTCCTGGTGGCCCTACGGTTCTATGCAACTAGATGTTTCCATATGGTGGATGGGGAACCGTCTGCAGGATTGTAGTCAGAGTGACCAATGCTATTGCCGGACTGAAGAATCAGCACATAAGGTTCAATCCTACAGAGGAAACAGCAGCTGGATTTTACAGGACCGCTAGATTCCCAGGTGTATTAGGGGCAATAGACCGTACACACGTTCCTATTCCCAACCCTGGTGGTGAGAATGGAGAACTATTTTGTAATCGGAAAGGTTACTGCTCCATCAATGTGCAGGCTGTCTGTGATGACAACGGTCAGCTCACCAACATCGCAGCTAGATGGCCAGGATCCACCCATGACAGCAGAATCTTTGACAATAGGCATCTGTGTGCAATGCTGGAAAGGGAGGCATATGAAGGCCACCTACTAGGTGACAATGGATATGCCTGTCGTGGGTACCTTATGACTCTCCTTTTAAACCCCCAGACACCTGAAGAGAGAGAATACAACACCTCTCATATCCTGGCAAGAGGTCTAATTGAGAGTTTTTGGAGTGTGGAAAAAAAGATTCCCCCCTGGGGCTCCGCACAAAGATGGACACTACACTGACGATCATTACTGCAGTGGCGGTTCTGTATAACTTTGACAAGAGACAAGAAGACGAGCTACCTGAAGAGGATGAGGAGGACAAGGCTGAGGAGGACCTACCTGAGGAGAATGAAGAAGATGACCAGGTGCAACATGCTGCCAATGCAAATGGGAATGCTGTGAGGAGAACCTTGATTGAGAACCATTTTGCAGCCTAAGGTGTGTATATTGTAACATTGGTAAAAAGCAATATTATATTTTGATCGACACGTACAATCTGTATTCAAATGTATTATTGAGACTTTGTTATTCTCAATACCATACAGGGTGGAAGTGGAAGCACCAGAACACAAGAGTGGGAACAAAAGGACACCAAATTGCTTGGGAAAACTTTGTTTAAATAAATACTTATTTTTATAAATAATTGCTTAATAAATAAACAGATCAGCATTATTTACACCGTGGGCATTTGATTCCCTGAAGGAGTTTGTTTCTGAATTTGCAGTAGCTCTTTTTGTAAGTTTAGGACCTCAATCTGCAGTAGATTTGTCTCTCTCATGCTCCAAAACATCAATATGAGCTCGGTTCATGTCAGTTCTGGGGTGTTTGCTTGGCCTGTCTACTGTTTTTGCTGCTGGCGCAAGATCCAGGCACCGCTGTTTCTCCACGGCACAGGGTGTCAGCTCAACTAAAGGAAAGAAAATTAAGAAAATTAACTAATTATTAGTAGGCTATTTACGTGCCCATTTTGTACATGCTGTGACGGGGGGGTTAAGGGGTTAAGGAGCGAGGAAGGGGTTAAGTAGCGAGGAAAACTGCTGGGGAATCATCTCGCATTACTTCTGGGAGAGAGGATCATTTCCTTTGGACGAAGACCCCCTCCGGTCTGAAATAGCCCCCGCCTCTCCTCTGCTCAGTGTAGCCAATTTAGCCGCTATATTTAGCGAGTAACCAGACCCCTCTAGCGACACATTAAAAAAAAACGACTAGCGACAAATCTAGCGACTTTTTCTATTATTGGAGACTTTTGGAGATCGTTCTTATTCTTCTCAACGAGCAGCCCGTCCCAAAGTACTCACAGGCGGCCCAGTCATCGCACAGCAGTCCCTCCCAGCTGCAGTCAGAGCAGGAGATGTTAACCCTTCCGCGTCCAGACTGCAAATGAATTGCGCATGCGGGAAGCCGCCGCTGGCTGAGGATGAAAACAATGTCCAAAAGCGGTGTGTAGCCTTCACCATCTCCCTCACTAATGAGTTGAGGGTGAGACTGCCGGACAACATCGAAGCATTGCAGTACATATCAGTTTTCAATGTGGAGGAAACTCTAAAGCACAATAAGAGCCCTGGAGAAATAGAAAAAATAGCCAAGCTCCTTGGCTACTCCCCTGCAGAGATAGACAAGATTGTCCAGCAATAGCGTGGCATCCATCTTAGTAAATGGAATGAGACAAAACACACACTGGGCTTCTGGAGTGAGATTTGGAAGTTCAGGGATGCAGCTGATATCAACCCGTTTCAAGAACTTGCCATGGCTGCTGTCTCTGTGTTGTCCTTGCCACACTAGAATGCTGAAGTCGAGAGAATATTCAGCCAGATGAGTGTGGTAAAAAGCAAACTTAGAAATCGGATGTCCTTGCAGACCCTTAACTCCATCCTGTACATTCGATATGGACTGTAGCTGTCTGGTGAGGCTTGCTATGAGAACCAGCTGCCTGATAATGTTTTGCAGCTTTTTGGCACATCAGCTGCTTACTCATTTAAGTCAGCTCCCTCAGTTGCTGAATCTGCCATAGAGAGCCTTGACCAAAATGACATGACCCACTCTTTCTTTGAGCCAGCACAGCCGCAGGGGGGTCTGAGGAAAAAAATCAATTAACCTGAATTAGGGCCAGACTAGTTACCATAATTTTCTCACATTGCCATTGACAGTTTTTTCTTATGTTTCTTTTTGGTCCATTTAGATTGTTAATGTAGATTGTATACAAAAAAAGGGTGTTTTTAGGGTGTTTTTTACTCACTTTTTTAGCCAGTGCGATTGAGTCAATGCACGGGGCGTGCTTCTTCACAAAATTGGATCTCAGGAGTGCATACAATCTGGTGCGTATCCGGGAGGGGGGCGAGTGGAAGGCTGCATTTAGTACTACCTCAGGGCACTATGAGTACCTCGTCATGCCGTACGGGTTAATGAATGTTCCATCAGTTTTCCAGGCATTTGTGGACAAGATTTTCCGGGACTTGCTCGGGCAGGGTGTAGTGGTGTATATCGACGACATTCTGATTTACTCCGCTACACACGCCGAGCATGTGTCCCTGGTGCGCAAGGTGCTTGGTCGACTGTTGGAGCATGACCTGTACGTCAAGGCTGAGAAATGTCTGTTCTTCCAACAGTCCGTCTCCTTCCTAGGGTACCGCATTTCCACGTCAGGGGTGGAGATGGAGAGTGACCGCATTTCAGCCTTGCGTAATTGGCCGACTCCCACCACGGTAAAGGAAGTGCAGCGGTTCTTAGGGTTTGCCAACTACTACCGGAGGTTTATCCGGGGCTTTGGTCAGGTAGCGGCTCCCATTACCTCACTGGTAAAGGGGAGACCGGTGCGACTACAGTGGTCAGCTGAGGTGGACAAGGCTTTTGGTCACCTGAAGGCTCTGTTTACCTAGGCTCCCGTGCTGGCTCATCCGGCTCCCTCTTTGGCATTTATCGTGGAGGTGGACGCGTCCGAGGCTGGGATAGGAGCTGTGCTGTCTCAGCGCTCGGGTACGCCACCTAAACTCCGCCCCTGTGCCTTCTTTTCGAAGAAGCTCAGCTCGGCGGAGCACAACTATGATGTGGGGGACTGGGAGCTGTTGGCTGTCGTCAGGGCTCTGAAGGTGTGGAGACATTGGCTTGAGGGGGCTAAACACCCTTTTTTCATCTGGACCAACCACCGCAATCTGGAGTACATCCGGGCGTAGTGAGGAGACTGAACCCTCGCCAGGCAAGGTGGGCCATGTTTTTCACCCGTTTTGTTTTCACCCTATCTTACAGTCCAGGTTCCCAGAACACTAAGGCAGACGCACTGTCCCGGATGTTTGACACAGAGGAGCGGTCCATAGATCCCACTCCCATACTTCCGGCCTCTTGCCTGGTGGCAACGGGGGTGTGGGAGTTGGACGCGGACATAGAGCGGGCGTTACGTACAGAGCCCACTCCACCTCAGTGTCCAGCTGGGGCGTCTGATCTATTGGGCCCACACGTCACCCTCCTCTGGTCATCCTGGCATCGGTCGGACGGTGCGTTGTCTTAGTGGGAAGTACTGGTGGTCCACCTTAGCTAAGGATGTGAGGGTTTATGTTTCCTCCTGCTCGGTGTGCGCTCAGTGCAAGGCTCCTAGGCATCTGCCCAGAGGGAAGTTACAACCTCTACCCGTTCCACAGCGGCCTTTGTCACACCTGTCGGGGGACTTTTTGATGGATCTTCCGCCATAACAGGGAACACCACAATCCTGGTTGTTATGCATCGATTTTCTAAGTCCTGCCGCCTCCTTCCTTTGCCCGGTCACCCTACGGCCCTACAACTGCGGAGGCCCTGCTCTCGACACGAAACTTGCCCCTCCGCCTGCCCTGCCGGAAGCTGGGTCCGCGGTATGTGGGGCCCTTTAAAGTCCTGAGGAGATTAAACGAGGTATGTTATAAGTTACAGCTTCCCCCAGATTACCGTATTAACTCCTCGTTCCATGTGTCTCTCCTCAGGCCGGTGGTGGCTGGTCCACTCCAGGAGTCTGAGGTACGGGAGGTTCCTCAGCCTTCTCTGGACATCGATGGGGCCCCGGCGTATACTGTTCGAGCCATTATGGACTCTAGACGTCTGGCAGGGGGCCTCCAGTACCTCGTGGAGTGGGAGGGGTATGTTCCGGAAGAGAGATGCTGGGTGCCGGTGAGAGACATCCTAGACCCTTCGTTGCTGCGGGAGTTTCACCGTCTCCACCCGGATCGCCCTGCGCCTCGTCCTCCGGGTCGTCCTCCAGGCCGGTGTCGGCAAGGGGGGGTACTGTCACGACTTCAGCCGAAGTTGGTCCCTCTCCTTGCTCGGTTTGCTTTCGGCGGTCGAAGTCACAGGTCTTCTGGCTACCGCCGATCTACTTTTAATTTTCTATGTTTTTTTGTCTTCATTATACACACCTGGTTTCTATACCAATATTACATGTTCCTTATTTAACCCTCTGTTCCCCTTATGTTTTTGTGCGTGATTGTTTGTGTTACTTTGTTTCCGTGTTTTCAGGTGGTTGGTTTTTTCCCCACTCATGTATTTTGGAAATATTCAGTAAAGATTTTTAAACACATTCGTTGTCCTGCGCCTGACTCTGCCTTACCGGCATCACGGAGAATTTTGACAAAATGCTAAAGAAATGAGCCCTGGAGAATTATAGCCCTAGTAGTAGAAAACAAAGCAATTTTGGGGGGAGATTTGTATTAATGATAGCTATTTGAATAATCAAATTTTTGAATTAATTCAACAATCAAGGTCTTTAATAACTTGTTGGACAATACATACAAATGTATGATCTTAATTTCACCCAGTTTGCTACAGCAGGAAAATTATACTGAAGCAACAGGAAATGTGAATTAATATGTGGATTATAATTACTAGGATTTTTTTGTTGGTGTTAATAAATTTTTCGTTAGGGCAAATCAAGTCTTTAGAAGTCTTTAGAAGACTTTTTAAACCTTGAATAAACTACAAGTTTCCTGCTGTGCAGGAAAATTCTCAGCAACGACTGATCAAATTAAGATCATACATCTATAAAAATGACATGCCTTTATGTTGTCTAATGGAGAAAGACATAAGTGCATTTTATGGAGAGATAGAAATGAAAACATTTGAAGGTTATTCTTTTACATGGTGTCATAGAAGATACACTGCATGACCAAAAGTATGTAGACACCTGCTTGTCAAACATCTCATTCCAAAATCATGGGCATTAATATGGAGTTGGTCCCCCCTTTGCTACTATAACAGCCTCGCCTCTTCTGGGAAGAGCACTGATGTTGGGTGATTAGGCCTGGTTCCAATTCATCCCAAAGGCGTTTGATAAGGTTGAGGTCAGGGCTTTGTGCAGGCCAGTCAAGTTTTTCTACACCAATCTCGACAAAACATTTCTGTGTGGACCTCGATTTGTGCACGGGGGCATTGTCATGCTGAAACAGGAAAGGGCCTTCCCCAAACTGTTACCACAGAGTTGGAAGCACAGAATCGTCCATGAAAAACAGCCCCAGACCATTATTCCTCCTCCACCTAAATTCTAGCACTATGCATTGAGGCAGGTAGCGTTCTCCTGGCATCTACCAAACCCAGATTCGTCCGTCGGACTGCCAGATGGTGAAGCGTGATTCATCACTCCAGAGAACGCGTTTCCACTGCTCCAGAATCCAATTGCGGCGAGCTTTACACCACTCCAGCCGACGCTTGGTATTGCGCATGGTGATCTTAGGCTTGTGTGCGGCTTCACAGCGATGGAAACCCATTTCATGAATCTCCCGACAAACAGTTAATGTGCTGATATTGCTTCCTGAGACAGTGTGGAACTCGGTAGTGAGTGTTGCAACCGAGGACAGGCTATTTTTATGCGCTACACGCTTCAGCTCTCGCCGGTCCTGTTCTGTGAGTGGCTGAAATAGACAAAATAACTAATTTGAGGGGGTGTTCACATACTTTTGTATATATAGTGTCCTTTGGTCTATAAACATATATATTTCAAATTGTGTTAATATAGCCTAACATTGGCTGTGGGGGAAAACATCTAATGGGATTTAACTAAAATCGTCCCAAATGGCTACAGAATGTTCCTCTTACACGTGGCGCAGTGTAGCCTAACTTTATGCACCACAACCATTTATGCCTATGAGCAGCAATAACTAGAAACACAACATTTGCAGATGGATAAAATAACTTTAAACAACTGAAACATTTTGAAACTATACTCCTCAGACATTAAGACCTGGCGGTGTAGGGAGATTTAAATGATAACCGGTAGCCTTGAAATTTGATCAAGTGCTGGACTTAGCCCAGCAAATAGCCCTCAGAACGGAGCTTTGGGTCATAAATCTATTTCAAGTCGGTGAAGGTATCTGACAACAGCAAAGTTGTAGCCAGAAATATTTTAGTTCTTCATTGGGGCTCGGTGGACTTTTAAATGTCTTGGGTTTGGACTGATGTCTTCTCTCACCCATTATGGGCAGTATCGACTGTGATTTTTGGACTCCTCTTTCGGTCACAGCAGAGAGGGTCCTGGGACACCCGAGCCTGTCTTGTGCAACTGAAGGGAAAGACCACCATAGTTACTGGAGCTAACACAGGTAACGGTTTTGCATGGGCTAAATTCCTGCTTGACTTGTTTTGCTTGGAATGGTTTATCCAATTAGATTCAATAAGAATATCCCTCCAGCAGTTGCATGCTGCACAGACAAGCATGTTAACCAACTGGAAATACAACAAAATCAACACTTTTCATAAGTCAGAATTGGCAATTACTCTTGTCAATTTTTACTTCTCAAAATGAAACAGTTTTTCCACACAGCAGTCAAGGGGAAATATTTTTCTATTTATACACACTGTAATACCAACAAAACAAATCCAATGATGACTTCAAGGAAACTTTCCCTTTAAGTGTCAAATTAAGTAATTCAACTTTTCCATTCCAATCATGGTGCATTTCTCTCACTTGAACCTCTCACCCTCAAAGTGTCTAGACTTCAGAATGTAGTTAATGATATGCTTTTGGAATCCCTCTTTAAAGAAGTGAAGAAAGCAAATTCCAGAGAGAGAGAATGTGTGTAAATGGAGGGTTCTCTATCTGAGAAACCCACATCCGCTTGACTTTTCTCTGGGGAAACTAAAGTCATTTCTTGGAAAAGGGTTCATACTCATGCTAATTACATAAACAATTGGACCAATATGACTTCCAGCTGTGCATGTCAGTTGGCCAGAGCTCAGACCTGCACACTCTGATGTGAAGGAAACTCCTGTGTTTTACAGCTCTAGCTTATAGCCTGATCAATGCTAAACCTCAAACAAATACACCTTGACCCTGTGGAACTTGGTGACACACTTTTTTTCACTCCACTTTGATACAGCTATGACCGGAATTAGCAGGTTAGGAGAGCATTTTTGCTAACACTAACCATTTCATAACCTTAACCTAATTATCCTAACCTGCTGCGTAAATTCTCCTAACCTGCTATGAATAAGTAACTTCTGGTCATCGCGCCAATCAAAGGGTCGTGAAAAGAGTATTTCTCGTGGATCTTCAGTCTTTTGAACTGGATATAGGGGTTACTGGATGTAGGCCATTTACTGTTTGACACAATTCTTTTTGACTGCCATGTCCATGAACTTTGCACACAGACGTACACACAGACACACTCACACAAATTTCAGACAGACAGGCAGACAGAGTGAAATACATACAGACAGACAGACAGACATAGTGACAGACAGACAAAGTGACAGACAGACAAAGTGACAGACAGAGTGACAGACAGACAGACTCACACATACTGTACAAGCAGCTCTGTTAGATTGTGCTGCAAGCAATTGCTCTTAAACTTTGTTTTGTCCTCCTGAGTGTCTTTTTCACTAACCATCGCTCTCTCTACTTTACCTTTCCCCTGTCTTTCTGTCTCGCTTTCTCTCTCAACCACTTTCACTCTCTCTTTCTCTTATTCTCCCTCTTGTTCTTTCGATATATATATATATATATATATATATATATATATATATATATATATATATATATATCTCATCCTCTTCTCTACCCCTTCTCCTCTCTCCCACTCCCTCAGGGATAGGAAAGTTCATTGCCCTGGACTTTGCCCGGCGCGGGGCTCGTGTTATCATGGCATGCCGGAGTGAGGCGCGCGGTAGCGCCGCCCTGCAGGAGATCCGGAAGAGGAGCGGGAACGCCAACGTGCACCTGCGCCTGGTGGACACCTCGTCCCTGGCGTCGGTGAGGGCGTTTGTAGAGGGCATCCTGCGAGAGGAGAAGGAGCTCCACATCCTGGTCAACAACGCTGGAGCTTCAGGTCGGTAGCTTCAGGTCAAGATTCAAAGACAGTTAGGCTGGAATCCACACTGAATGTCACTCAGTGTTCACTACTGTTTCACTTAAAACAATAGACAATAGTGAAACAGATCCACATCCTGGTCAACAAACCGAGCCCTTCAGCTGCGCACCACGTCCAGAGTCAGCCTGGAATCCACACTGAATATCGCAATATTTTCACTATTCACCTGAAGCGGAACAATAATGAAGCAGAGCGATATTCAGGGTTGATTCCAGGTTATGTGGATTCCAGGCTATGAGACAGTCAACCAGGGGTGGACGTCAACAGCTTCTAGTCACCATCAGGCTGTGGTAGCTCATAGAGCTAAAGCCCAGGCATGCAGGGAGTTAATGTAAGTCTTCAGGACCCAGTTTTTCAAAAGTTATCTGGTTGGATTTCAGCAATTGGACAGGATTAAATGCATAGAAAAAATAGAATGGGTGTATCATTGACTTGAATGGGGACACCCGTTCTATTCATTTTAACTCTGTGCATTTAATTATATCAAATAGGCAAAATCCACATAGCCCCTAAATAAGATCTGATTCAACCAACTACCTTCAGAAGTCACATAATTAGTTAAATAAAGTCCACCTGTGTGCAATCTAAGTGTCACATGATCTGTCACATGATCTCAGTAGATATACACCTGTTCTGAAAGGCCCCAGAGTCTGCAACACCACTAAGCAAGGGGCACCACCAAGCAAGCGGCACCATGAAGACCAAGGAGCTCTCCAAACAGGTCAGGGACAAAGTTGTAGAGAAGTACAGATCAGGGTTGGGTTATAAAAAAATATCAGAAACTTTGAACATCCCACGGAGCACCATTAAATCCATTATTAAAAAATTGAAAGAATATGGCACCACAACATATCTGCCAAGAGAGGGCCGCCCACCAAAACTCACGGACCAGGCAAGGAGGGCATTAATCAGAGAGGCAACAAAGAGACCAAAGATAACCCTGAAGGAGCTGCAAAGCTCCACAGCGGAGATTGGGGTATCTGTCCATAGGACCACTTTAAGGTGTACACTCCACAGAGTTGGGCTTTACGGAAGAGCGTCCAGAAAAAAGACATTGCTTTGGTGTTTGCCAAAAGGCATGTGGGAGACTCCCCAAACATATGGAAGAAGGTACTCTGGTTAGATGAGACTAAAATTGATATTTTTGGCCATCAAGGAAAACGCTATGTCTGGTGCAAACCCAACACTTCTTATCACCCTGAGAACACCATCCTGCCACCACCATGCTGTGGGGATGTTTTTATCGGCAGGGACTGGGAAACTGGTCAGAATTTAAGGGATGATGGATGGCGCTAAATACAGGGAAATTCTTGAGGCTGGGATGGAGGTTCACCTTCCAGCAGAACAATGACCCTAAGCATACTGCTAAAGCAACACAACAGCCCAGCCTAGTCAAAGCCCAGACCTCAGTCCAATTGAGAATCTGTGGTATAACTTAAAGATTGCTGTACACCAGCGGAACCCATCCAACTTGAAGGAGCTGGAGCAGTTTTGCCTTGAAGAATGGGCAAAAATCTCAGTGGCTAGATGTGCCAAGCTTATAGAGACATACCCCAAGAGACTAGCAGCTGTAATTGCTGCAAAAGGTGGCTCTACAAAGTATTGACTTTGGGGGGATGAATAGTTATGCACTTCCAAGTTTTCCGTTTTTTTGTCATATTTCTTGTTTGTATCACAAAAAAATATATCTGTGGCCAATGGTTCTCCTCAATTTCTTCCTTTAGATCTGTTTCCCATTTTTTCTTTAGTTTAAGAAGTAGGATGGAATTGAAACTGGCAGGGCCTGGAATAAATACATCAACCTTAGTAATATAAACATGTTTATTATGCTAACCCTACCCAACATAGAAAAATTGAGAGATCTCCATCTCTGAACATCAGATTCAATCTAATCTATTAAAGGAAAATAATTGATTGTATATGCTTCTTCCAGACTGCATAGTATCAGTACACCCCGGTATTTCATGTCTTTGTCCATTTCCACTTAAAAGTACTTTCTAAGCCTGAGAAGTCATAATTAGAAATGGGCTTTATTTCATTTTTCTCCCAATTCACTTTGAATCTTGATACAGCACCATATGTGTCCAACAGTAGTAAAACAAATGACAGAGAGTGTTGGAGAGGAACATTCAATGTGCCTGTGGATGAGAGGGCACATGAGACATGGCTTCAGTTCATGTCAGGAGAGAGTTGACAATGGTACTGGGGGGGGGGGATTTTTACCCCCTGTCGCCCAGAGTTTTTCCTTGTCTGTTAACCTAACCAGGAAAACTCTGGACCCTATAAGATATGTCAGTGATTAATCAGTTGTAAGAAGGTTTTATAAGGGCTATGATGGGAACAGTTTTTTCTAATCAGGTGATATGAAACTGAAAAAAACTCCAGCAACCTTATACTTAGACTAGATTAGGAGGATTCCTCTACCCAGACACAGAGATCACAACTGATAGACAATAGAACTCACAGGACTGAGCTTGCTTTATGCATGTTTGCGTCATGAAGGCCTATTCAACTGTAGGCCTTGTAAAAAATTAACTCATCTGTCATCACTATTATGTTGATTGATTAATTCCAGTTAATAATCAGTTACCCTGACCAGATGAACAGGGCGCATAGGTTGTATGCAGCTGCTATTATTAGTAGCCTACAGTTGATCAGACTTAAAAATGGTCTCGTTTTCATCCCATACAGCATGTCAGATCTCTAATGTTTAGGTGTAGCCTAGGCTGCTGTAACATTTATGTAATGAGTTTTTACTTGTGTCTGTCCAGGGTGATTGTGTTATCGTCTTTGCTAAATAAATACCGGAGGAAAGTGGAAAGCCTACTTGAGCGCGAGCGAACAAATGTGCTGCGTCAACCTTTCTTTAATCTAACTGTTAATGGATGATGCAATGGAAGCTATCAAATCTTTCTGAATTGATTTTGACATCCCAGAGAAGACAGTAGAATGTTCCATATGTTCAGCCAGTAATGTGCAATTACCACTGCAAGTTCCTTGTAGTTGCACTTGTTAGCGGAACTTTCCCTCGTCTTGTCCTCTAAAAGCCAATTATTGCCCAAAAACGCAGTGGTGTTGATAAGCCGCTTGAGAACATCCCTGTTTCTTCTTACTTTCTCATTGTGTCGCACATTTTGAATACACAGACCTTCGTCATGATCGATGCAGCTTTTTCCTAGAAGCTTGAATCTGATGTGGACATTTATATGCTCCCTACTTTTGTTTTGCCGTTTAGTTGAACGATCAATGTACTTCAGGTCACTGTAGCCACATTTCGACCAAGGCTCAGACTTTCCATAAAGCAGGCAAGGCCAGCAATACAGGCGGCTTGATGAAAGGCTCCCTGTTAACCAGCTAGACTTTTGATACCAGTTGGTATTGAACGCCCTCATCTTTTCATCCTTCATCATGAAACTGATCTCAGGCAGAGGTCGACCCTCACTTTTAATTCACACCTTTTCCATTTACCCCAGAGAATGAAAGTGGTTCTTCAACAAAAAGTCCACAACATTTGCAGTAGCGTTGCTGGCAAAAATTGCACACCGGA
The DNA here is from genome assembly GCA_030435695.1 of Brachymystax lenok tsinlingensis. Classification (NCBI taxonomy): domain Eukaryota; kingdom Metazoa; phylum Chordata; class Actinopteri; order Salmoniformes; family Salmonidae; genus Brachymystax; species Brachymystax lenok. The sequence goes on along the minus strand of CM059813.1, from coordinate 18,742,856 downwards.
GTTGGTAGCGAGCTAGCTACTGCTACTTGCTACTGAAGTTAGCAAGGCAAATTTAAATAAATTGCACTAACTGGACACAAAATATAGTTCTAAAACCAAGAAAACTATTTATAATCTACCTTCTCCGTCTCCTGTAATTTCCAATAAATGCTTAACTACCACTTTTCAATCTCTATCCAATAATGTAGTCAACTCACCAAGCTTCTCAACACATAAACTCAGCAAAAAAGGAAGTGTCCTCTCACTGTCAACTGAGTTTATTTTCAGCAAACTTAACATGTGTAAATATTTGTATGAACATAACAAGATTCAACAACTGAGACATAAACTGAACAAGTTCCACAGACATGTGACTAACAGAAATTGAATAATGTGTACCTGAACAAAGGGGGTCAGTATCTGGTGTGGCCACCAGCTGCATTAAGTACTGCATCTCCTCCTCATGGACTGCACCAGATTAGCCAGTTCTTGCTGTGAGATGTTTCCCCACTCTTCCACCAAGGCACCTGCAGGTTCCCGGACATTTCTGGGGGGAATGGCCCTAGCCCTCACCCTCCGATCCAACAGGTCCCAGATGTGCTCAATGGGATTGAGATCCGGGCTCTTCGCTGGCCATGGCAGAACACTGACATTCCTGTCTTGCAGGAAATCACGAACAGAACGAGCAGTATGGCTGGTGGCATTGTCATGCTGGAGGGTCATGTCAGGATGAGCCTTCAGGAAGAATACCACATGAGGGAGGAGGATGTCTTCCCTGTAATGCACAGCATTGAGATTGCCTGCAATGACAACAAGCTCAGTCCGATGATGCTGTGACACACCGCCCCAGACCATGACGGACCCTCCACCTCCAAATCGATCCCGCTCCAGAGTACAGGCCTCGGTGTAACGCTCATTCCTTTAAGGATAAACACAAATCTGACCATCACCCCTGGTGAGACAAAACCGCGACCAGTCCTGTCTGATCCAGCGACCGTGGGTTTGTGCCCCATGGTGCCGGTGATGTCTGGTGAGGACCTGCCTTACTGCAGGCCTACAAGCCCTCAGTCCAGCCTCTCTCAGCCTATTGCGGACATCTTTGAAAGACAGGGTCCTGAAAAAGGGACATTTATTTTTTTGCTGAGTTTAGAACCCCCCCATAATGCTTTGCGGCATAACCCCAATACAACACACTAGGTTCATTCTCTGATCCTAATCCTATGATTGAATGGACAACATGTCAGTACATACTTAAAAAGCTTTGATTGGTTGGAGGTCGTCCTCCGGAAGTCGTCATAATTACCATGTAGGTCTATGGCATCGACTGTGCTACAAAACTATGCTGAAGTGGTCAAGTCCATATCCATTTTTCTAACACAGGGTTGCTACAGTTATTTTATTTGTGGATGTAATCATCCTTTTTTGTAAAAAGAATTGTCCTGGACTGCATGATAGGCCTACGTGTATTAAAAATACCAAGAAGAAAACAACACAAAAAGCACTTGCCATCACTGTGTTAATTAAGAATAAAATGAATTAGATTATTTTGGCATTAAGCATCATTATAGTATATTAAAAAGAGAAATTCATTTAAATGAATGGAAACAGATGCAGGCCTATAACCACTGGAGTAGCCTACAGTTCCATTGAACTGCATGCAACCACATGTGGTGCGTACTCCTTTTGAACCACCGGCGGACTGAGCGAGCGGATTACTAAGAACAGGATAGTATAGTGACTTTATTAACATGAATGCAACGTCCGTTCTGCTCTGGGCACCAGTAGAGCCAATTTATTCACTTGATTTTTCAGTTTAACGGCTACATGTTTTGTTGGCCTAGCTACATTTCTTGTACATTCCCCACGTTGTGATTCAGTTAATGAATTAATTTCCATATAATTTTCCAACAAAGAGCTGGAAATAATGATGAGTTGCATAATTGTGGGCTTTGCGCACGTGGCGGGCTTGTTTGTCTCTCTCTTTTATAAACTCTGTAATTGCCCATGTTTCTTCAACATTCATTCAACCAATTCATTAACATTATCAATTGTACTAAAAGGATCATCGACACGTGATAATATAATGTTTCCCAGGAGAGAGAGACCAATGGAAATAAAAGTACTAAGTGCTTACAATTTCAGGCCTTTATAGCCTATTGGCTGGGAAGCATTAAAAAAAGAATTGTCCAGATCATAACAATTATCATGTTGTCTTGTTCACTTGTCAGTTTGTTACTTAAACAAATTCCTATTCATTACCTATTCAGTATTTAGTATTTTATTAGGATCCCCATTAGTTACTGCTAAAGCAACAGCTACTCTTCCTGGGGTCCACACAAAACATGACATAATACAGACCATGAATAGACACATCCCAAGGACAGAACTACATACAGTAAAAATAAGAATACATGGTTTCATACATTTATGCCTTTATGCCTACTGAATGCAAGTGCAACACACGAAAATGGAAACGCAATAACAAGGAAGTGCATTGCAAGTACGCTGACACTTCCCCTGACGTGATTATAGCAACCTTGTTTTCTATAGTTACTGTCCATAATGGGTATCCTGGGGTAAAGTATTAAACCTATTACTATTGTGAATGTTTGTCCTTGACGCTGTGTCTATTTGGGCTACGTTTTGCGACATGCACATCATGTGTGGTGTGTGTCTCTGTATCTGTGTGTGTGTGTGTGTGTGTGTGTGTGCCTTATCATCTAGGTTTGGTTATATTGTGTCTGTACACAGGCCTGCCTGGAGATATCACCTCAGATGGTCTAGAGGTGTCCTTCGCTACCAATCATGTGGGTCCTTTCCTCCTCACCAACCTGCTTCTGGGTAAGACAGCACATATGTTCTGGGTAAGACACCACATATCTTCTGGGTAAGACACCACATACCTTCTCGGTAAGAATATCCCAGTTGAAAGAGGTGATTCAGCCCAGCTTGAACAAAAAGCAATCCTTACACTTCAAAAACATTCTTTATGTACTGAACAAAAATATAAACATGACTTGCAACAATTTCAACGATTTTACTGAGTTACAGTTCATATAAGGAAATCAGTCAATTGAAATAAACTCATTAGCCCTAATCTATGGATTTCACATGAATGGGCCCACTTGGGAGCAAGGCTGAAGCCAATCAGAATGAGTTTTTCCTGACAAAAGGGCTTTATTATAGACAGAAATACTACTCAGTTTCATCAGCTGTCCTGGTGGCTGGTCTTAGACGATCCCGCTGGTGAAGAAACCGGATGTGGAGGTCCTGGGCTGGCGTGGTTACAAGTGGTCTGTGGTTGTAAGGCCGGTTGAAAGTACTGCCAAATTCTCTAAAACAACATTGGTAGAGAAATTAACATAAAATTATCTGGCAACAGCTCTGGTGGACATTCCTGCAGTCAGTATGCTAATTGCATGCTCCCTCAAAACTTGAGACATCTGTGGCATTGTGTTGTGTGACAAACCCCTGTCCCTCCCCTCTCTCCCTACCTCTGTCCAGACCTGCTAAAGCGATCGGCGCCAGCGCGCATCGTCAACGTGTCATCTGTGAACCACTGGAGGGGCGTGGTCGACTTTTCACACTTTAAGGGTGAGAACCTGGCCTACACCATGGACAGCGTGTACAACCACACCAAGCTGCACAACATCATCTGCACTAATGAGCTGGCGCGAAGGCTACAAGGCACAGGTGGGTAGGAATGCCTCAGCAAGTTTTCATAAAGCGTCTCAGAGTTTGAGTGCTGATCTAGGATCAGTTTTGGCATTAGATCATAATGAATAAGATTACATGGACAGGGAGTACCTGATCCTAGATCAACAAGCCTACTCTGAAATGGTTTTGGAGGGCCCTGGTTCCATTTAGCTTGTAGACAATTGCTCTATCCTGGCCCCTTACCCCACAGTTGAAATTAATTCATAGCACATCTGATACTGATTTGGCTATATGACCGGCATGTATATTGGTAATGTTTGGAAAAGTGCTACAGTCCTTTGTTAAGAACACATAGTATAGTCATAAGCTATTTCACTGCTGCTAAAACAACTGTGTAAGTGCATAAGTAACATTTTACAATGAGCATTATTCCTGAGTGGTCTAACAGGGAACGTGGTGATATAACGAAAGTTAGGCACCAAACATCTTCTGTGCAGTTGGAGATGGAGTTTCCCTGTGTGAGTCAAATTTTCCATGAAATCAGACCCAGGGATAGCAACACGGGGTAATGGAGGGATAGGTCTAAGGGCTTTCGTGTGGTTTATAATGTGTTATAGTGTGTGTGTTTGTGTATGCGTGTGCGTGTGTGTGTGTGTGTGTCTCACAGGGGTGACAGCCAACTCCCTCCACCCTGGGGTGGTGATGACAGAAGTGATGAGACACTATAACTTCCTGGTTCGGTTCCTATTCAACCTGATTGGAATCTTTTTCTTCAAGGTGAATACTTTGTATCATAACACTCTGGTGAAAATTAAAAGGAAAAAAAATATTTTAACACTATTTTACAGTCCTGTTTCATGTAAGAAGTTAACAGTGTAACATTTCTGGTGACCCTTTTCCCAGATCTGTTTGTGTTGTCTTGCCAACTCCTATGGTCATAATAAGACAGCACAAACATCTGTGACCAAGCTAACTTTCTGGTTCTTAGGGCTCTATTCAATCTGTATCACTGAAGCGTTACAGATTGTGCGGTAGACATTTAAAAGTAATTTCCTATTGAGCCAACATATGCAGCATTTACCGTGAATGCAGTCTCCGCTAACGCGTGATTCTGGAACATTGCCTTTAAATTTCCATCACGCTGTAATGCTGAATTTCGGCAATACGCATTGAATTAGAGCCCTTCATTTAAGGATTTCAACTCAAATTTCGACTGGCGAATGTGAGTGTTAGTAGTGTTTGAATCATGCAACTCCGCAGAAGGTTACTGCCTCTTCACTGCACGTCGTGGCACACCTTCCGCGTTGTGCATTATTTCCATAAAACTCATAGCCCCTCATTGTTAATCCCTTACATAATAACAATTTTAAACTGTAACTGCTAAATAAATAACAAAGACATAATGAACTGTAAAATAATAAAATTTAATCCATATTTTCTGTTTGTCTGAACTGAAAGAGAGGGAAAGTGGGTTTCTGGAAAGGTCTGTAGCTAGGAAGAATGTGTGAGACAAGTGCCTGGATTCAATCTGGAACCGCGCTATAGCACACTTGACATTAAGGTAATTTCCAATTCAGTGTTTACCTTGAATCTGCAACATTTAACTTGAATGTAATCTCCACAAACTCTGTAACATTGCCTTTAAAAGCTGCAATGTCTACAAGTGTGATCGGATTGAATCCTAGCCAAACAGATAAAGATTTATTCTCGTCCTGGTTGGTTAGTGTGTGCGAACAGGATGTGTTAGGTCTCACTTCAAGGAAACCAAAGATGAACGTGTGTGTGTGCGTGTGTGTGTGTGCTGCTGAGATTCAATTCAACTCAATTAGAGTGGAGACCAACCAAGGATACCACAACAATAGGCCACATTTAAGCAAAAGCCAGGTGGTAAAAATGTGTCTTTAGCCCAGACTTCTAGGCAGTGATGTTCTGGGCTATGCAGAGATGGAGGCTTGTTGGGGACCAAAGGAGTAGAATGCTTGGTCCATCATTTTGAGGCGGGTCTTTGGGACAGAGAAGAGTCTCTGATCATTTGTCATGATCCTAAAGATTATGGTTTGCTTCGGTGGGGACCCAACAGAACAGTCGCACACTACAGCATATAATGAGTTAACAAGTTCACTCAATAAACCTGAAAAAAACAGCTAGCTAGAGCTCGTCTGCACGGTTGGCTGGATATTTTTCCTTTATTTATTTAACCTTTATTTAACCAGGCAAGTCAGTTAAGAGCAAATTCTTATTTACAATGATGGCTTACCCCGGCCAAACTCTAACCCGACGATGCTGGGACAATCATGCGCAGCCCTATGGGACACTAAATCACAGCCGGTTGTGATACATCCTGGAATCATACCAGGGTCTGTAGTGACGCCTCTAGCACGAGATGCAGTGTGTTAGACCGCTACGCCACTCGGGATATGCCCTCACCTGCTATGTATTTAATGCTGATTGGTTTTGGTTCTGTCCACTATAGTGCTGTCCGGTTAGAACGTGATGTTGAGTGTGTCCAATCGGCTGATTGGTTGGAATGAATGAGTGATTGATAGGTCTGAAGGCCAGTTAGATTGAAAGAGCTGGCCTTTGTTATGAAGCCACCAGAACAACTGTAACCGCTACAACATGTTTGCTTATGAAACCTCTGTGTGTGTGTGTGTGTGTTTATTTATTTCTAGCAGTTTCACAAAATGTCTTTACCAGATGTCCCTGAGTAAACATGGCAATTGTGTAAAAGTTCTGAGCTCCAAGTTAAGGGACACTCCCCTTCCTGGCATTACTCAAAGAAACAAAGCCCCGACAAAGATATTTACTGGCATTCAATGTGCTTACACATTGTTGTATCTTTTATGCAGAGGTGGTTAATGTTTATGCTCTCACCCTCTTCTCACATCTCTGTCCACAAAGTCTTCTGAAGAAGGGGCAGTGAGCACCATCTACTGTGCTGTCGCCGAGGAGATGGAGGGAATAACAGGGAAGTACATTGACAGCGACTGTTCCCTGGTTCTCCCCGGCCCCCTGGCCAGAGACCCCGCCCTCGCAGTCAAGGACTTTGAGTTCTGCGAGAGACTGACATCCAAGCTCTGAATAATTACCAGAGGGCGAGAGAGAAAGATACAGAGAGAGAGAGAGAAAGAGAGAGGCTAGTTTGCAGAGTGGGGTCAAATTCCTTTTGAACTCCATTTACCCTTGTTATTATGAAGGATTAATAAAAAATGCATGGTTCAATCTGTCTATAAATGCTGTTTTTATCTTAAGTGTATTATTAAATAACAGACTATATAAAATGCATTCTAAGATTTTGTAATCTATGAACTCATAGATGATACATAGATATCATATGTTATTTTATTTTAATAAATGTTTGGTTACGTGTTTATGTGTGTGTGTTCTGTTTAGTTATAGTCCAGTCATTTGAATCAACCTGTGTGTGTGTGTGTGTGTGTGTGTGTGTGTGTGTGTGTGTGTGTGTGTGTGTGTGTGTGTGTGTGTGTGTGTGTGTGTGTGTGTGTGTGTGTGTGTGTGTGTCATTCCCATAGGGGGCACTCTGGCCCTCACGTTTGTCCTGTTTCAAAAAAATATACAATACCAGTCAAGTTCGTACAAACCTTCTTATTCAAGGGTTTTTCTTTATTTTTACTATTAGAAAAATTGTGAAGACATCAAAACTATGAAATAACACATATGGAATCATTTAGTAACCAAAAAAGTGTTAAACAAATATTTTAGATTCTTCAAAGTAGCCACCCTTTGCCTTGATGACAGCCTTAATGAGCTGAAGTTGGTCCCTCTCCTTTTTCGGGCGTCTACCGGCGGTCGACGTCACCGGAGTTCTAGCCACCACCGATCCATTTCTCAGTTTCTGTTTGTCTTGTCATCATTCACACCCGGTCATCATTACCCTAATTACATGTGTTATTTATCCTCTGTTCCCCCCATCAGTGTTGTCCGTGATTGTTTCATGTTTGTGGCTCGGTGTGCGAGCAGCCGTATTTCTACGTTCGTTGTAAATTGTGCCTTATTAAAGTAAGGAGCGTGTAACTGGTCTCCTGCGTGTGTTTCCGAATAGACCTGCTGTAGAGCCACTACAGAATCACGGACCTAAAATATGGAAGCAGCAGGAGAAAACAGCCCTCCGAGTCAGATGGAGGAGCGTGTCAGTGAGCACGCAATGAGGATCCAAAGTCTCGGCTCAGCAATGGATCGCGTGCTGCATACCCTGGAGCGTTTGGAGAGAGGAGGACTGCAAGCACCCCTACCTTCACCCCCACCTACCCAACTACTGGTCCCTCTTCCATCTGGTCCCAGTGGGATTCGTCTCTCTCCCCCGAGGGAGTATGATGGTACGGCTGCCGGGTGCCAGGGGTTCTTGCTCCAGCTGGAGAACTACCTGGCAACCGTTCATCCAGCTCCTTCGGGACGAGAGAGTGTTTCCGCCCTCGTCTCCTGTTTGTCCGGGAGAGCTCTGGAGTGGGCCAACGCCGTATGGGGAGAGGAGGACGCAGCGTTGGATCACTATAAGGAGTTCACTCGCCGTTTCCGGGAGGTTTTCGACCATCCACCGGAGGGGAGAGCGGCGGGTAAACGCCTTTTCCACCTAAGACAGGGGACGAGGAGCACACAGGATTTTGCGCTGGAAATCCGTACCTGATCGTCCATTTCCGGTGCAGTCTGCGGGAGGACGTCCGTCGGGAGCTGGCCTGCAGGGATAATACACTCAATCTGGACCAACTGGTGGACATAACCATTCGTTTGGATAACCTGCTGGCTACCCGCGGACGTCCAGATCAGGGCCTGCCGATTCCATCCTCTAGCGTCTCCGCTCCGATCCCAATGGAGCTAGGAGGTACTGCGCTAAGGGGGACCGGAGGAGGAGCCACCCTGCACCAGCTGTGGCCGCAGAGGACACACTGCTGGTCGGTGTTGTTTTTTTCAGGGAGTCGAGGAGGCAGGCAGAGCACTGTTGTGTCACCCCAGGTGAGTAAGCACCAAACTCACCCAGAGCTCCCTGTTGCTCACATGTTTGTGTTGATAGAGTTTAATGAGTGTTCCCCGCATTCCCAGCATAAGGCGCTAGTAGATTCAGGCGCAGCTGGGAATTTTATAGACCGTACCTTTGCACTTAGTTTAGGGATTCCCATTGTGTCTCTTGATGTTCATTTCCCTGTGCATGCCTTAGACAGTCGACCATTGGGGTCAGGGCTGATTAGGGAGGCCACAGCTCCAGTAAGTATGGTGACGCAGGGGAATCATAAGGAGCGTATCAGTTTTTTCCTTATTGATTCTCCTGGTTTCCCTGTGGTGCTGGGCATACCCTGGTTGGCCTATCATGACCCCAATATTTCGTGGCAACAGAGGGCTCTCAAGGGGTGGTCACGAGGGTGCTCGGGCAGGTGTGTAGGTGTTTCCATCGGTGCGACTACGGTGGAAAGTCCAGACCAGGTCTCCACCGTGCACATCCCCTCAGAATATGCTGATTTGGCTCTCGCCTTCAGTAAGAAGAGGGCGACGCTATTACCACCTCATCGACGAGGGGATTGTGCGATAAATCTCCTGGTAGACGCTGCAATTCCCAAGAGTCATGTGTATCCTCTGTCGCAGGAGGAGACGGCAGCTATGGAGACATATGTGGCCGAATCTCTGCAACAGGGATACATTCGGCCCTCCATTTCACCTGACTCCTCGAGTTTCTTTTTCGTGAAGAAGAAGGATGGTGGTTTGCGCCCGTGTATTGACTATAGAGGTATCAATCAGATCACTGTGAGGTACAGCTACCCGCTGCCTCTCATAGCCAGTGCTATCGAGTCAATACACGGGGCGTGCTTTTTCACGAATCTCAGGAGTGCTTACAATCTGGTGCGTATCCGGGATGGGGACGAGTGGAAGACAGCATTTAGTACTACCTCAGGACACTATGAGTATCTCGTCATGCCGTACGGGTTGAAGAATGCTCCATCAGTCTTCCAATCCTTTGTAGACGAGATTCTCAGGGACCTGCACGGGCAGGGTGTAGTGGCGTATATCGATGACATATTGATATACTCCGCTACACGCGCCGAGCATGTGTCTCTGGTGCGCAGGGTGCTTGGGCGACTGTTGGAGCATGACCTGTACGTCAAGGCTGAGAAGTGTCTGTTCTTCCAATCGTCCGTCTCATTCCTAGGATATCGCATTTCCACGTCCGGGGTGGAGATGGAGAGTGACCGCATTTCAGCCGTGCGTAATTGGCCGACTCCAACCACGGTAAAGGAGGTGCAGCGGTTTTTAGGGTTTGCCAACTACTACCGGAGGTTTATCCGGGGCTTCGGGCAGGTAGCGGCTCCCATTACCTCACTGCTAAAGGGGGGCCCGGTGAGACTGCGTTGGTCAGCTGAGGCGGACAGGGCTTTTGGTCGCCTGAAGGATCTGTTTACCTCGGTCCCCATGCTGGCTCATCCGGATCCCTCTCTGGCATTCATAGTTGAGGTGGACGCGTCCGAGGCTGGGATAGGAGCTGTGCTGTCGCAGCGCTCGGGTACGCCACCAAAACTCCGTCCCTGTACTTTTTTTTCTAAGAAGCTCAGCCCGGCGGAACAAAACTATGACGTGGGGGACAGGGAGTTGTTGGCGGTCGTGAGGGCTCTGAAGGCGTGGAGGCATTGGCTTGAGGGGGCTAAACACCCTTTTCTCATCTGGACGGACCACCGCAATCTGGAGTACATCCGGGCGGCGAGGAGACAGAACCCCCTTTTCACGCGTTTTGATTTTACTCTCTCTTTCAGACCAGGTTCCCAGAACATAAAGGCAGACGCACTGTCCCGGTTGTATGACACGGAGGAGCGGTCCATCGATCCCACTCCCATACTTCCTGCCTCTTGCCTGGTGGCACCGGTGGTATGGGAGCTGGACGAGGATATTGAGCGGGCGGAACGTACAGAACCCACTCCCCTTCAGTGTCCCGCGGGGCGTGTGTACATTCCGTTCGATGTCCGTGACCGATTCATCGTTTGGGCACACACATCACTCTCCTCTGGTCATCCGGGCATCGGCCGGACAGTGCGCTGTCTTAGTGAAAAATACTGGTGGCCTACGTTAGCGAAGGACGTGAGGGTTTACGTTTCCTCCTGCTCGGTGTGCGCACAGTACAAGGCGCCGAGGCACCTGCCCAGAGGTAAATTACTACCTCTACCTGTTCCACAGCGGCCGTGGTCCCACCTGTCGGTGGATTTTGTGACGGATCTTCCACCGTCACAAGGGAAGATGACGATCCTGGTTGTTGTGGATCGGTTTTCAAAGTCCTGTCGCCTCCTTCCTTTGCCCGGTCTCCCTACGGCTCTACAGACCGCTGAGGCTCTGTTCACCCACGTGTTTCGGCACTACGGGGTGTCTGATCGGGGTCCCCAATTCACGCCTAGGGTGTGGAAAGCTTTCATGGAGCATCTGGGGTCTCGGTCAGCCTAACCTCAGGTTTTCACCCCGAGAGCAACGGGCAGGTGGAACGAGTGAACCAAGATGTGGGTAGGTTTCTGAGGTCTTATTGCCAGGACCGGCCGGGGAGTGGGCGACGCTCATTCCCTGGGCAGAGATGGCCCAGAACTCACTCCGTCACTCCTCTACTAACCTGTCCCCTTTCCAATGTGTGTTAGGTTACCAGCCGGTTCTGGCACCATGGCATCAGAGCCAGACCGAGGCTCCTGCGGTGGATGAATGGTTTAGGCGCTCTAAAAAGATCTGGGAAGCCGCCCACGTGCACCTGCAACGAGCCGTGAGGCGGCAGAAGGAGAGCGCCGACCGCCACCGCAGTGAGGCTCCGGTGTTCGCACCAGGGGACCGGGTCTGGCTCCGCCTGCCCTGTCGGAAGCTGGGGCCGCAGTTTGTGGGGCCGTTCAAAGTCCTGAGGAGACTGAACGAGGTTTGTTATAGGTTACAGCTTCCCCCAGACTACCGTATTAACCCCTCGTTCCATGTGTCTCTCCTCAGGCCGGTGGTGGCTGGTCCACTCCAAGGACCTGAGATTCTGGAGGTCCCTCCGCCCCCGCTAGACATCGAGGGGGCCCCGGCGTATGCAGTCCGAGCGATAATGGACTTAAGGCGTCGGGCAGGGGGCCTTCAGTACCTCGTGGAGTGGGAGGGGTACGGTCCGGAGGAGAGAAACTGGGAGCGGGTGGAGGACATCCTGGATCCTTCACTGCTGCGGGAATTTCACCGCCTCCACCCCGAGACCGGTGTCGGCGCGCTGCTGGAGCCGCGCGTAAAGGGGGTACTGTCACGACTTCAGCTGAAGTTGGTCCCTCTCCTTCTTCGGGCGTCTACCGGCGGGCGACGTCACCGGAGTTCTAGCCACCACCGATCCATTTCTCAGTTTCTGTTTGTCTTGTCATCATTCACACCCGGTCATCATTACCCTAATTACATGTGTTATTTATCCTCTGTTCCCCCCATCAGTGTTGTCCGTGATTTTCATGTTTGTGGATGGGTGTGCGAGCAGCCGTATTTCTACGTTCGTTGTAAATTGTGCCTTATTAAAGTAAGGAGCGTGTAACTGGTCTCCTGCGTGTGTTTCCGAATAGACCTGCTGTAGAGCCACTACACTTAAACACTATTGGCATTCTCTCAACCAGCTTCATGAAGAATGCTTTTCCAATAGTCTTGAAGGAGTTCCCACATATGTTGAGCACTTTTTGGCTGCTTTTCCTTTAATCTGCGGTCCAACTCATCCCAAACCATCTCAATTGGGTTGAGGTCAGGTGATTGTGGAGGCCAGGTCATCTGATGCAGCACTCCATCACTCTCCTTTTTGGTTAAATAGCCCTTACACAGCCTGGCGGTGTGTTTAGGGTCATTGTCCTGTTTGAAAAACAAATGATAGTCCGTGCAAACCAGATGGGACGGCGAATCGCTGCAGAATGCTGTGTTAGCCATGCTGGTTAAGTGTGCCTTGAATTCTAAATAAATCCCCATCAGTGTGACCAGCAAAGCACCCCCACACCATCACCCTTCCTCCTCTATGCTTCACGGTGGGAACCACACACGTGGAGATCATCCGTTCACCTAATTTGCGACTCACAAAGACAGCGGTTGGAAACAAAGTTCTCACATTTGGACTCATCAGACCAAAAGACAGATATCCACCGGTCTAATGTTCATTGCTCGTGTTTCTTGGCCCAAGCAAATCTATTCTTCTTATTGGTGTCCTTTAGTATTGGTTTCTTTGCAGCAATTTAACCATGAAGGCCTGATTCACACAGTTTCCTCTGAACAGTTGATGTTGAGATGTGTCTGTTACTTGAACTTTATTTGGGCTGCAGTCTGAGGTGCAGTTAATTGCCGATTCCTGAGGCTGGTAACTCTAAAGAACGTATCCTCTGCAGCAGAGGTAACTCTGGGTCTTCCTTTTCTGTGGCGGTCCTCATGAGAGCCAGTTTCGTAACAGCGCTTGGTGGTTTTTGCGACTGCACTTGAAGAAACTGTTAGCACAGACACACAAAATTATCCTGAAGCAACATGAAATGTGAATTATTATGTGGATTATAATTAAATGGACATTTTTGTAGAGGTTGATACATTTTTTTGTAATGTTAAATCAAGTCTGGAATTTCAAAGTGGAAATTGCAAACTTCCAAAGCCTTTTAAACCTCAAATACACTACGGGCTGATTTCACAGACAAGGCTTAAGCCTAGTCCCAGACTAAAATGCCTGTTTGAGCGGTCTTAACTCAAAGCGACTTGCACAGACTTACAGTTGAAGTCAGAAGTTTACATACACTTAGGTTGTTTTAATGTGTGTCTTCTGTCTCATTTGGCTGGGAGAGAGAAAGAGAAAGACAAAAGGAGAGGAAAGAGAGAGAGAATTAGCAAAAGAGAGAGAGAGAGAGAGAGAGAGAGAGAGAGAGAGAGAGAGAGAGAGAGCGAGAGATAATACAAACATGTAAGAGCCTCTCAACTTTAAGCACTGTATACCTGATTTGTGTTTTTACCTGATTTTGTACCTGAAGTTTTTTGCAGTATAGCACAACGTTTGCAGATGCATTGCACAATATATACAGTTGAAGTCGGAGGTTTACATACACTTAGGTTGGAGACATTAAAACTTGTTTTTCAACTACTCCACAAATTTCTTGTTAACAAACTATAGTTTTGGAAAGTCGGTTAGGACATCTACTTTGTGCATGACACAAGTCATTTTTCAACAATTGTTTACAGACAGATTATTTAACTTATAATTCACTGTATCACAATTCCAGTGGGTTAGAAGTTTACATACACTAAGTTGACTGTGCCTTTAAACAACTTGGAAAATTCCAGAAAATGATGTCATAGCTTTAGAAGCTTCTGATAGGCTAATTGACATCCTTTGAGTCAATTGTAGGTGTACCTGTGGATATATTTCAAGGCCTACCTTCAAACTCAGTGCCTCTTTGCTTGACATCATGGGAAAATCTAAAGAAATCAGCCAAGACCTCAGAAACAAAATTGTAGACCTCCACAAGTCTGGTTCATCCTTGGGAGCAATTTCCAAACGCCTGAAGGTACCATGTTCATCTGTACAAACAATAGTATGCAAGTATAAACACCATGGGACTATGCAGCCATCATACCGCTCAGGAAGGAGACGCGTTCTGTCTCCAAGAGATGAACATACTTTGGTGCGAAAAGTACAAATCAATCCCAGAACAACAGCAAAGGACCTTGTGAAGATGCTAGAGGAAACAGGTACAAAATAATCTATATCCACAGTAAAACGAGTCCTATATATATCGACATAACCTGAAAGGCCGCTCAGCAAGGAAGAAGCCACTGCTCAAAAACCGCCATAAATAAAACTGACTACGGTTTGCAACTACACATGGGGACAAAGATCATACTTTTTGGAGAAATGTCCTCTAGTCTGATGAAACAAAAATAGAACTGTTTGGCCATAATGACCATCGTTATGTTTGGAAGAAAAAGGGGGAGGCTTGCAAGCCAAAGAACACCATCCAAACCGTGAAGCACGGGGTTGGCAGCATCATGTTGTGGGGTGCTTTGCTGCAGGAGGGACTGGTGCACTTCATAAAATAGATGTCATCATGAGGATAGAAAATTATGTGGATATATCGAAGCAACATCTCAAGACATCAGTCAGGAAGTTAAAGCTTGGTCGCAAATGGGTCTTCCAAATGGACAATGACCCCAAGCATACTTCCAAAGTTGTGGCAAAATAGCTTAAGGACTACAAAGTCCTTAAACATTTGACCCAAGTTAAACAATTTAAAGACAATGCTACCAAATTTTTTATTTTTTATTTTTTATTTCACCTTTATTTAACCAGGTGGGCAAGTTGAGAACAAGTTCTCATTTACAACTGCGACCTGGCCAAGATAAAACAAAGCAGTTCGACACATACAACAACACAGAGTTACACATGGAGTAAAACAAACATACAGTCAATAATACAGTAGGAAAAAAAACTAATCTATATACAATGTGTGCAAATGAGGTAGGATAAGGAACATAAGGCAATAAATAGGCCATGGTGGCAAAGTAACTACAGTATAGCAATTTAACACTGGAATGGTAAATGTGCAGTAGATGAGTGTGCAAAGTAAAAATACTGGGGTGCAAAGGAGCAAGATAAATGAATGACTATGGTAGGGGATGAGGTAGTTGGTTGGGCTATGTACAGGTGCAGTGATCTGTGAGCTGCTCTGACAGCTGGTGCTTGAAACTAGTGAGGGAGATAAGTGTCTCCAGTTTCAACGATTTTTGTAGTTCGTTCCAGTTCGTTCCATATTAACTGAATGTATGTAAACTTCTGACCTACTGGGAATGTGATGAAAGAAATAAAAGCTGAAATAAATAATTCTCTCAATTATTATTCTGATATTTCACATTCTTAAAATAAAGTGGTGATCCTAACTGACCTAAGAGAGGGAATTATTACTAGGATTAAATGTCAGGAATTGTGAAAAACTGAGTTTAAATGTATTTGGCTAAGGTGTATGTAAACTTCCGACTTTTAATTTTGCTGCACACTATTGGAATTTTCTACAGAACAAACATTATCAAAGTCAAAATAAGCCAATGAATACATTCCATATTTAAATGCATCTCATCTAGTTGAAGTGCTGGAATGGGAAAGCAACTCTGTGTGCAAGTCCTCGTTGGTCATTGCCTGCCTCAGCCATGGGCAGATCTGCTTGATCCTGATCTTCCATTGGAGGATCAGGACAGCAATGCTGCTTCAAGTACAGTTGAGAAGAATCATTAATTGCAGGAATTGCATATTCATAGAATTGCACTTTATAGTTGGTTTGGCCAGCAGCATCAGGAAACTTGATGTAAAGACTCCTCAGTTCACAAATGGCCCTGCAGACTTTGAACTATTCTACACACAGTTGCTTCACTGGCACCACACGAATCCCCAGGTTCACGATGAAAGATTCCAGATGCCAAAAACCTCAATCAGAACTTGGGTAAAGGCCTTCCTCTTTGAGACGGAGAGGAAAGTCTAGGCTCAAGCAAAAATATTATCTCCAATGCATTTCCTTTGTACATATGAAAGCAGTCTCGAAAAGATATTTCAGCAAAGTAATTTAATGGATTACTCCTATCCACAAGTACTCGTCAGGCTGGCCTCTGTAGTGCATGTTGGTCTTCATTTAGATATTCCAAGTAGTCCATGCTCCCTCAAACAGTACTAAGTAGAAGTTAAACCTGCCTCTGAAGGTTTAATTTAAGCTTCAATTTAGACCTAGAGTAGCTCTAATCCTTCCTCTTGCAATCGGCTTTGTTTCATCCAGAACAGGCTAAATCTACGACTATTTTAAGATAAGTCTGTGCAAGTCGATTTGAGTTAAGACAGCTCAAACATGCATTTTAGTCTGAGACTAGACTTAAGCCTTGTCTGTGAAATAGGCCCATTAAGGCCTACTCCTGGCTTAATCTAAGCCCTGTCTGTGAAACCGACCCTATAAATCTTACATTTCCTGATAGGCCGACAGATGCCCGATCTCTCAACCTCATAAATATCTACCAAGAAGATGTTTCAGGCTATCAATCAAGTTAGAGTAGCTAGCTTGTCTAGCTACGTTAGCTGCTTAGCTGGTATGGCTGCTGGCAAGGTTGGCAGACTTTAGAAATGCAATCAATTACTAAATGTACTGAACAAGGCTCCTTTCAATCTTTTACCCAGATTTTAACACAAATGCAGAGAATCATATTTAGTTTCTTAAAACCTCTTAAGGATCAGCCCCTTTTTTTAAAGAAATTTTCCTAAAATGACATCTAACTGCCTGTAGCTCAGGCCCTGAAACAAGGATATGCATATTATTGGTACCATTTGAAAGGAAACACTTTGAAGTTTGTGGAAATATGAATGTAGGATAATATAACACAATAGATCTGGTAAAAGATAATCCAAAGAAAAAAACAACCGTTCTTTTTTTTTTTTACCACCATCTTTGAAATGCAAGAGAAAGGCCATAATGTATTATTCCAGCCCAGGTGCAAATTAGATTTTGGCCACTAAATGGCAGCAGTGTATGTGCAACGTTTTAGATTGATCCAATGAACCATGGCATTTCTGTTAAAAATGTTGTATCAAGACCGCCCAAATGTGCCTAATATGTTTATTAATAACCTTTCATGTTCAAAATTGTGCACTCTCTTCAAACAATAGCATGGTATTCGTTCACTGTAATAGCAACTGTAAATTGAACAGTGCAGTTAGATTAACAAGCTTTCTGCCAATATCAGATATGTCTATGTCCTGGGAAATGTTCTTGTTACTTACAACCTACATTAGCTCAACATTTCCGTGGAAGGGACACCGATCCCAAATAACTTAAAAGAAAAAAAACACCAGGAGGATATAGACAGCTCAAGAGTTACACTATATAAAAGATTGCCCTAAAAATTGTCAGAGACTCCAGCCGCCCTAGTCATAGACTGTTCTCTCTGCTACCGCACGGCAAGCGGTACCGGAGCGCCAAGTCAAGGTCCAAGAGGCTTCTAAACAGCTTCTACCCCCAAGGCATAAGACTCCTGAACAGCTAATCAAATGGATACCCAGCCTATTTGCATCATTTTAACAGTTTTAGAAACTTCAGAGTGTTTTCTATCCAATAGCAATAATTATGTGCATATCCTAGTTTCTGGGCCTGAGTGGCAGACATTTTACTTTGGGCACGCCAGACTCTCCAAAACCGACACCACTGCTGCTGATCCCTAAGAAGTTTTAACAGCTTCTACCCCCAAATCATAAGACTGCTGAACAATTAATCAAATGGCTACCCAGACTATTTACATTGACACCCCCCCTTTTTGTTTTTACACTGCTGCTACTCGCTGTTTATCTACCCGTAGTCACTTTACAAATTACCTCGACTAACCTGTACCCCCGCACATTGACTCGGTCCTGGATACCCCCTGTATTTTTTACTTTGGTTTATTTAGTAAAGATTTTCTTAACTCTATTTCTATAACGACACAAGTGAGCTCTGATATTTATTATAGTCCAAGGGGTAGGCAAAAGGAAGGTCGGGACAGGCAAGAGTTCATAGCCAGGGCAGAGTCCAAAACGGTACAGGGCAGCAGGCAGGCTCAAGGTCAGGGGCAGGCAGAGTGGTCAGGCAGGCATGCTCAGAGTCAGGACAGGCAAGGGTCAGAAGCAGGAGGACGATAAAACGAGAGGCTGGGAAAAACCAGGAGCTAAGAGAAAACCACTGGTTGACTTGGCAAGCAAGACAAACTGGCACAGACAGACAGAAAACACAGGTACAAATACACAGGGGATAATAGGGAAGATGGGTGACAATATGACATTATGGGATGACAGTTATTTGGAATTAATTGTGGTATGTGTATTGTTGATTAAATTTTTGTGTTTTTGTTTCAATACAAAATTTGCAAGATTGGGATACTGAAGTGTGGGTTTCTGCAAGGGGCTATGTTAACTTCATGATCAGTAACTTTTCCGACAGGTCGTCAGTAGATTAAAGGAGTTATCATGGAAGGTGACGTCAGATCGTGTCTTAATGTATGGTAGGAATAATTTGACTACAAACAGTGTAAGAGCGACAAAAGCGTTCAATACGAGAGTGACTTTTGTCGCTTCTATCTGAGTCTACACACTGCCAATAGTTTGGACTAAGTCTGCATTGAGATACTGATCTTTCCTAACCAGGCCTCTTGCGAAAGGAAACCAGGGACGAAGGGAGGTTGTAATGTGAAGAGTTATGAACGACAATGAAAGGTTTCGTTTACAAATGTACATTCTAACCGGGATGATGTGTGATGAGTTAAGGAAGTTTAAATTTGAGTTACAGTAAGCACTATGGATTGTTATTCTGAATTTTGGGGTGGATAATTTATAAAATGTTTTAGTTCTGATTCGGATATAGCAAGAGTTCCTTTTGAACGGTGAGGATTGGGGGAACTGTTTAAATGTATTAGGCCTAGAGAAGCTCTGGAAATCTCTAAGTATCTTTTGATAGAGACTTTATTGTAACTTACTGGATAATAGCTTGGGTTTACATAAAGGTTTATGTTTTTTGTTTGTTTTTGTTTCTTTTTATTATGTCATTAGAATTTCAATGTTAACTACTTAGGGAGTAGCGGCGCGCTAGCCGACACTACCCGGTGAAATGTAAGGCACCAAATTCAAAATCCAAAAGTTTAATTATTAAACATTCATCAATATACAAGTGTTGCATAGTCATCAAAAGTTCTGCTTCTTGGCAATATCACAGCGTTGTCAGGTTTCAAAAAGGCTTTACTGCGAAAGCACAACATTTGATTGTTTGAGGATAGCACCCCACATATTTTCCACATTAGCATAAATTCACATCCAGCGCGGGTCACACAAAACCCATTATAAGAGCTTAAAAATATCACTTACCTTTCGAAGAACTTCTGCTGAGGGCTTCCCAAGTGTCCAACGAAGACATCCAATGGTTCTTTTGTTAGAAAAAGTAATTTATTATATCCATAAATCTCCGTTTGGTTGGCACGTTATGATCATAAAATCCACCGTTGAGTCGCCCATTGAACCATGAAGAGAGCGCGTTCAAATTATACCTATAAACTTTCTACAAACAAATCAAACATCATTTTTAATGTATCCTTAGGTATCCTTTTATGTATATTTACTGTAATATTTCAACCGGACAATAACGTGAACAATAGGAAAGGAAAATAAACTGGGGCGCGCTCACAATCTCGCTCGCGTCAAACGTTGTAAACAAAAGTGGTCCCTTCACTACTTCCTCTTCCTATCCGTTCTGCTTACTCCTAGAACTTCCAGTCTTTGTATAAAGACTGTTGACATCTAGTGGAAGCCATAGGTACTGCAGTCTCAGTCCGAGGTAAAATACAAATGAATAGGCACAATGGAGAAGAAGGTCATTTACAAAAAAAAACTGCAAATCCGGATTGATTTTCCTCAGGTTTTTGCCTGCTATATCAGTCCTGTTATACTCAGATACATTATTTTAACACTCTTAGAACCTTCAGAGTGTTTCCTATACAATAGTACTAATTATGTGCATATCCTATTTTCTGGGCCTGAGTGGCAGGCATTTTACTTTGGGCACGCCAGACTCTCCAAAACCGTCACCTATGCTGCCGCTCCCTAAGAAGTTAAGCATATGGACAACCCCCATATGCTGACACATTTTCCCTTATGATCTTTTCTATAGGTTCTTTGTTACATTTTCTGCTGACATCCTGTTTCTACATGTCTGTTAATCAGTTCCATATGCATTTCTGCTGACATCCTGTTTCATGTGTGGATATCAGTTCCATATGTCTTTTCTGCTCACATCCTGTTTCTACTGGAGTCCACTGTTCAACTATCTAGCTTTGGCCATTTACCTGAGCTCAGCAGATATTCTGCTCACGTATCTTATTCGTTATATATGTTTTTCTGTCTCAATACTTCAAAGTGATCAGTCAGAATACTGGAAATGTAATCAATGTTGTGAGTTACTCTCCAACACTATGCAGAAAAATAAACCGTTTTTACATAGAATTAAGCATAATGATAATGGCTCTAGATTGCAGGAAAAGGCTGTTTCAAATGCAAAATACTCCAACTTCCAAGCGGGGGGCCTAGCACCCCTCCGGCCCACCCCCCAGCCATCCTCACATACTTTGTGCCCCTCAGATTGTGTGTGTGTGTGTAGCCTAGTGGTTAAGAGTGTTGGGCCAGTAACCAAGAGGCCGCTGGTCTAACTCCCGGAGCCGAATAGGTGAAAAATCTGTTGATGTGCCCTTGAGCAAGGCACTCAGCCCTAATTGCTCCTGTAAGTTGCTCTGGATAAGAGCGTCTGCTAAATGACGTAAATGTATGTGCTCATGCGTGCACATTTCTACATGATTGTGTGTAAAGAAGAGGGAATGTTGTCAATTAACTCACTACCAGCAACAAGTGGTTGTTTCTTTACATTACATAGTCACTGCAATCTAGAATATAGGTTATGGAAGTGTGACACATATGGATATACAGCAATTTCACAAGACAGGCAAATTTATGTTGAAATGATTGTTTCCCTTTATTCATATCATTGACACATAAACTATCTGTGGATGTATTCCTGGTCAATTATAGTATATTGGCACCTTTGATGTGTCCTGTGGTCTTCTGTCTCCTCATTTGGCTGAGAGAGAGAGAGAGAGGAAAGAGAGAGAGAACGAGCGAGAGAGGGGAGAGACAGAGAACGAGCGAGAGAACGAGCGAGAGAGAGAACAAACATGTAAGAGCCTCCCAACTTTAAGCACTGTATACCTGATTGTTGGAGACATTAAAACTTGTTTTTCAACTACTCCACAAATTTCTTGTTAACAAACTATAGTTTTGACAAGTCGGTTAGGACATCTACTTTGTGCATGACACAAGTAATTTTCCAACAATTGTTTACCGACAGATTATTTAACTTACAATTCACTGTATCACAATTCCAGTGGGTCAAAAGTTTACAGTTTACATACACTAAGTTGACTGTGCCTTTACACAGTTTAGACAATTTCAGAACATTATGTCATGGCTTTAGAAGCTTCTGATAGGCTAATTGACATAATTTGAGTCAATTGGAGGTGTACCTGTGGATGTATTTCAAGGCCTACCTTCAAACTCTTGACATCATTTGAAATCAAAAGTAATCAGCCAAGACCTCAGAAAAACAATTGTAGACCTCCACAAGTCTGGTTCATCCTTGGGAGCAATTTACAAACGCCTGAAGGTACCACGTTCATCTGTACAAACAATAGTACGCAAGTATAAACACCATGGGACCACGCAGCCGTCATACCGCTCAGGAAGGAGAAGCATTCTGTCTCCAAGAGATGAACGTACTTTGGTGCGAAAAGTACAAATCAATCCCAGAAAAACAGCAAAGGACCTTGTGAAGATGCTAGAGGAAACAGGTACAAAATAATCTATATCCACAGTAAAACGAGTCCTATATCAACATAACCTGAAAGGCCACTCAGCAAGGAAGAAGCCACTGCTCCAAAATCACCATAAAAAAGCCAGACTACGGTTTGCAACTGCACATGGGGACAAAGATCATACTTTTTGGAGAAATGTCCTCTGATCTGATGAAACAAAACTAGAACTGTTTGGCCATAATGACCATCGTTATGTTTGGAGGAAAAAGAGGGGGAGGCTTGCAAGCCAAAGAACACCATCCCAACAATGAAGCACGGGGTGGCAGCATCATGTTGTTGGGGTGCTTTGCTGCAGGAGGGACTGGTGCACTTCACAAAATAGATGGCATCATGAGGGAGGAAAATTATGTGGATATATTGAAGCAACATATCAAGACATCAGTCAGGAAGTTAAAGCTTGGTCGCAAATGGGTCTTCCAAATGGATAATGACCCCCTAACATACTTCCAAAGTTGTGGCAAAATGGCTTAAGTACAACAAAGTCAAGTTATTGAAGTGGACATCACAAAGCCCTGACCTCAATCCTATAGAAAATGTGTGGGCAGAACTCAAAAAGCGTGTGCGAGCAAGGAGGCCTACAAACCTGACTCAGTTACACCAGCTCTGTCAGGAGGAATGGGCCAAAATTCACCCAAATTATTGTGGGAAGCTTAGGGAAGGCTACCCGCAACGTTTGACCCAAGTTAAACAATTTAAAGGCAATGCTACCAAATACTAATTGAGTGTATGTAAACTTCTGACCCACTGGGAATGTGATCTTTAAAATGGCACCGGAAGAAAATGGCAGCAGTTTTATGGGCGCCCAACCAATTGTGCCATTGTGTGTTTTCTTTGCGTTATTTGTAACTTATTTTGTAATGTTTCTGCAACCGTATCTTATGGAAAAAAAGATCTTCTGGATATCAGGACAGCGATCACTCACCTCGGATTTGACAAAGATTTCTTCTACAACAAGGAGGACGCACAAGACATTCTCCAAGCACCCCACAGGGCCGACATCCCCGTTATTTGCAAGAGGAAGCAAAGAGGACAAAGAGCCGGATGCCTGTTCAGGACCCGGAGAAGGCGAGTCGGAAAGCTGCTGCTACCGTCAATACAACTCGCCAACGTGCAATCATTGGACAATAAATTAGACGAGGTGCGATCACGAATATCCTACCAACGGGACATCAAAAAACTCTAACATCCTATGTTTCACGGAATCGTGGCTGAATGACGACATGGACATTCAGCTAGCGGGATATACGCTGCACCGGCAAGATAGAACAGCACACTCTGGTAAGACGAGGGGGGTACGTCTGTGCATATTTGTGAACAACAGCTGGTGCACGAAATCTAAGGAAGTCTCTAGATTTTGCTCGCCTGAAGTAGAGTACATTGTGATAAATTGCAGGCCACACTACCTGCCTTGAGAGTTCTCAGCTATACTTTTCATGGATGTTTATTTACCACCACAGACAGATGTTAGCACTAAGACCACACTCAGTCAGCTGTATAAGAAAATAAGCAAACAGGAAACCACTCACCCAGAGGCGGCGCTCCTAGTGGCCGGAAACTTTAATGCAGGGAAACTTAAATCAGTTCTACCAAATTTTTATCAACATGTTAAATGTGCAACCAGAGGGGAACAAAGATCACCTGTACTCCACACACAGAGATGCGTACAAAGCTCTCCCTCACCCTCCATTTGGTAAATCCGACCACAACTCTATCCTCCTGATTCCTGCTTACAAGCAAAAATTTAAGCAGGAAGCACCAGTGACTCTGTCTATAAAAGAGTGGTCAGATGAAGCAGATGCTAAACTACAGTTCTGGGATTCTTCCAATGGCATTGAGGAGTACACCACATCAATCACTGGCTTTATCAATAAGTGCATCTAGGACGTCGTCCCCACAGTGACTGTACGTACATACCCCAACCAGAAGCCATGGATTACAGGCAACATTCGCACTGAGCTAAAGGGTAGAGCTTTAAACAGGTCAAAAAGGTAAGACCTTTAAACAGGTCAACATACACAAGGCTGCGGGGCCAGATGGATTACCAGGACGTGTGCTCTGGGCATGTGCTGACCAACTGGCAGGTGTCTTCACTGACATTTTCAACATGTCCCTGATTGAGTCTGTAATACCAACATGTTTCAAGCAGACCACCATAGTCCCTGTGCCCAAGAACACAAAGTCACCCTGCCTAAATGACTACAGACCCGTAGCACTCACGTCCGTAGCCATGAAGTGCTTTGAAAGGTTGGTAATGGCTCACATCAACACCATTATCCCAGAAACCCTATACCCACTCCAATTTGCATACCGCCCAAACAGATCCACAGATGATGCAATCTCTATTGCACTCCACACTGCCCTTTCCCACCTGGACAAAAGGAACACTTATGTGAGAATGCTATTCATTGACTACAGCTCAGCATTCAACACCATAGTACCCTCAAAGCTCATCACTAAGCTAAGGATCCTGGGACTAAACACCTCCCTCTGCAACTGGATGATGGACTTCCTGACGGGCCGCCCCCAGGTGGTGAGGGTAGGTAGCAACACATCTGCCACACTGATCCTCAACACTGGAGCTCCCCAGGGGTGCGTGCTCAGTCCCCTCCTGTACTCCCTGTTCACCCATGACTGCATGGCCAGGCACAACTCCAACACCATCATTAAGTTTGCAGACAACACAACAGTGGTAGGCCTGATCACCGACAGCGACGAGCCTATAGGGAGGAGGTCAGAGACCTGGCCGGGTGGTGCCAGAATAACAACCTATCCCTCAACGTAACCAAGACTAAGGAGATGATTGTGGACTACAGGAAAAGGAGGACCGAGCACACCCCCATTCTCCCTCGACGGGGCTGTAGTGGAGCAGGTTGAGAGCTTCAAGTTCCTCGGTGTCCACATCAACAACAAACTAGAATGGTCCAAACACACCAAGACAGTCGTGAAGAGGGCACGACAAAGCCTATTTCCCCTCAGGAAACTAAAAAGATTTGGCATGGGTCCTGAGATCCTCAAAAGGTTCTACAGCTGCAACATCATGAGCATCCTGACTGGTTGCATCACTGCCTGGTACGGCAATTGCTCGGTCTTGACCGCAAGGCACTACAGAGGGTAGTGCGTACGGCCCAGTACATCACTGGGGCTAAGCTATCTGCCATCCAGGACCTCTACACCAGGCGGTGTCAGAGGAAGGCTCTAAAAATTGTCAAAGAACCCAGCCACCCATATCATAGACTGTTCTCTCTACTACCGCATGGCAAGCGGTACCGGAGTGCCAAGTCTAGGACAAAAAGGATTCTCAACAGTTTTTACCCCAAAGCCATAAGACTCCTGAACAGGTAATCAAATGCCTACCCGGACTATTTGCATTGTGTGCCCCACCCCCCCAACCCCTCTTTTTTTGCTGCTGCTACTCTCTGTTTATCATAAATGCATAGTCACTTTAACTATACATTAATGTACATATTACCTCAATTGGGCCGACCAACCAGTGCTCCGGCACATTGGCTAACTGGGCTCTCTGCATTGTGTCCCGCCACCCGCCAACCCCTCTTTTTACGCTATTGCTACTCTCTGTTCATCATATATGCATAGTCACTTTAACCATAGCTACATGTACATATACTACCTCAATCAGCCTGACTAACCGGTGTCTGTATGTAGCCTCGCTACTTTTATAGCCTCGCTACTGTATATGGCCTGTCTTTTTACTGTTGTTTTATTTCTTTACTTACCTATTGTTCACCTAATACCTTTTTTGCACTATTGGTTAGAGCCTATAAGTAAGCATTTCACTGTAAGGTCTCTACCTGTTGTATTCTGCGCACATGGCAAATAAACTTTGATTTGATGAAAGAAATAAAAGCTGAAATAAATCATTCTCTCTGCTATTATTCTGACATTTCACATTCTTAAAATAAGTGGTGATCCTAACTGACCTAAGACAGGGAATTTTTAAGATGATTAAATGTCAGGAATTGTGTAAAATGTAGTTTAAATGTAGTTGGCTAAGGTGTATGTAAACTTCCGACTTCAACTGTATATTAAAGGTAAAACAAAAAGTAATATGAAGGTTTAAAACATTTAACCATGTCTAAACAAAGAAAGGGTGGCGTTTCATCTTTGTTTTTGTAACTATTCAGTTTTTTGGGGACTATTCCGTTGGTCTCACCAGGGAAATTAAGCACACCTCACTGGTCTGTATTTGAAATAGTTTGGACACACCTACTCATTCAAGGGTTTTTCTTTAGTTTTACTATTTTCTACATTGTAGAAAAATTGTGAAGACATCAAAACTATTAAATAACACATATAGGAATCATGTAGTAACCAAAAAAGGGTTAAACAAATCAAAATATATTTTATATTTGAGATTCTTCAAAGTAGCCACCCTTTGTCTTGATGTCAGCTTTGCACACTTTTGGCATTCTCTCAACCAGCTTTATGAGGTAGTCACCTGGAATGCATTTCAATTAACAGGTGTGCCTTGTTTAAATGTCTTTCCTTCTTAATGCGTTTGAGCCAATCAGTTGTGTTGTAACAAGGTAGGGGTGGTATACAGAAAATAGCCCTATTTGGTAAAATACCAAGTACATATTATGGCAAGAACAGCTCAAATACACAAATAGAAATGACAGTCCATCATTACTTTAAGACATGAAGGTCAGTCAATCTGGAAAATGTAAAGAACTTTGAAAGTTTCTTCAAGTGCAGTCGCAAAAACCCATCAAGCGCTATGATGAAACTGGCTCTCGTGAGGACTGCCACAGGAAAGGAACACCAAGAGTTACCTCTGCTGAAGAGGAGTTACCAGCCTCAGAAATTGGCAATTAACTACACCTCATATTGCAGCCCAAATAAATACTTCAGAGTTCAAGTAATAGACACATCTCAACATCAACTGTTTAGAGGAGTGTGTGAATCAGGCCTTCATGGTCAAATTGCTGCAAAGAAACCACTACCAAATGACACCAATAAGAAGAGACTTGCTTGTGCCAAGAAACACAAGTAATGGACATTAGACTGGTGGAAATCTGTCCTTTGGTCTGATGAGTCCAAATGTGAGAATTTTGGTTCCAACCGCTGTGTCTTTGTGAGACGCAGAGTAGGTGAACAGATGATCTCTGCATGTGTGGTTCTCACCGTGAAGCATGGAGGAGAAGGTGTGATGGTGGGGGGTGCTTTGTTGGTGACACTGTTTGTGATATATTTAGAATTCAAAGCACACTTTCAACGGGGCAATGACTCAACACACCTCCAGGCTGTGTAAGGGCTATTTGACCAAGAAGGAGAGTGATGGAGTACTGCATCAGATGACCTTGCCTCCACAATCAACCAACCTCAACCCAATTGAGATGGTTTGGGATGAGTTGGACCGCAGAGTGAAGGAAAAGCAGCCAACAAGTGCTCAGCATACGTGGGAACTCATTCAAGCATTCCAGGTGACTACCTCATGAAGCTGGTTGTAAGAATGCCAAGTGTGTGCAAAGTTAACCACCTTTTTCCTTGACAGCTTTGACAAATCTAAAATATATTTTGATTTGTTTAACACTTCTTTGATTACTTCTTTGTGTTACTTAATATTTGTGATGTCTTCACTATTATTCTACAATGTAGAAAATAGTAAAAATAAAGAAAAACCCTTGAATGAGTAGGTGTGTCCAAACTTTTGACTGGTACTGTATGCAATTTGAACCAGGCTGTAAATGTCCCGTAATCACCCATGATGACAGACAGTTGTGGCTGTTATGTGCATCTAATTTCATGTGTTCTATCGCTATGGTCATGGGTACCTTTCTTCTCTGCCTGCTCCAGCATTTCATGGATGATCTCTTCCAGCACAGGGGCCACCTGCTCCAGCTGTTTGGCTGTCAGTCGAACACTTATCTCCACTGTCTTCCCCTGTCCACACACATTTAATAGACTTTTATAACACAAAATAGTCAACAACAAAAAAACATTCACACATACTGTATCTCCGTGTGTCTGTGTACTTACAGGAGTTCCACCATCGTCCTCAGGAAGCTGTTGGATGGTGACATCCTGAAAGTGTCCATTCTCTGAACGAGGCTCCATGTCCTTCCTCCCCAACTTATCCTGTAGGGCCTAAACACGTACACATACTGTCACAGTGTTCTAAATAACTGGACCAAGGCGCAACGTGCATGGGGTTCCACATATATTTTATCAATGTGAAACATACAGTGAGGGAAACACTCTTAAAGGGAGTGCTCCTAATCTCATCGTGTTACCTGTATAAAAGACACCTGTCCACAGAAGCAATCAATGCTCCACCATGGCCAAGACCAAAGAGCTCTCCAAGGATGTCAGGGACAAGATTGTAGACCTACACAAGCTGGAATGGGCTACAAGACCATCGCCAAGCAGCTTGGTGAGAAGGTGACAACAGTTGGTGTGATTATTCGCAAATGGAAGAAACACAAAAGAACTGTCAATCTCCCTCAGCCTCGGGCTCCATGCAAGATCTCACCTCGTGGAGTTGCAATGATCATGAGAACAGTGAGGAATCAGCCCAGAACTACACAGGAGGATCTTGTCAATGATCTCAAGGCAGCTGGGACCATAGTCACCAAGAAAACAATTGGTAACACACTACACCGTGAAGGAAATCCTGAAATCCTGCAGCGCCCGCAAGGTCCCCCTGCTCAAAAAAGCACATGTACATGCCCGTCTGAAGTTTGCCAATGAACATCTGAATGATTCATTTACTTTGTGCATGACACAAGTAATTTTCTGCTAAGGGGACAGGACAACTTCACCGCATCAAAGGGATGATGGACGGGGCCATGTACCATCAGAGAGCTCTCTATGGCCAGAGAGCTCTCTATGGCCAGGGCATGACACATAGACAAACACACAAACACACGTATTTTCAAATAATGTGTCCGAATCCACTACTTATATTGGAAGTATTTTAAAGCATTTCCAAATAATCTCTGGAAAAAGCCTACTGTTTGAAAACATTTTTAAATACTTACAGTTGAAGTCAGGAGTTTACATAAACTTAGGTTGGAGTCATTAAAACTAGTTTTTCAACCACTCCACAAATTTCTTGTTAACAAACTATAGTTTTGGCAAGTTGGTTAGGACATTTACTTTGTGCATGACACAAGTAATTTTCCAACAATTGTTTACAGACAGATTATTTCACTCATAATTCACTGTATCACAATTCCAGTGGGTCAGAAGTTTACATACACTAAGTTGACTGTGCCTTTAAACAGCTTGGAAAATTCCAGATAATGATGTCATGGCTTTAGAAGCTTCTGATAGGCTAATTGACATAATTTGAGTCAATTGGAGGTGTACCTGTGGATGTATTTCAAGGGCTACCTTCAAACTCAGTGCATCTTTGCTTGACATCATGGGAAAATCAGCCCAAACCTCAGAAAAAAAAATGTAAGACCTCCACAAGTCTGGTTCATCCTTGGGAGCAATTTACAAACACCTGAAGGTACCACGTTCATCTGTGCAAACAATAGTACGCAAGTATGAACGCCATGGGACCATGCAGCCGTCATACCGCTCAGGAAGGAGACACATTCTGTCTCCTAGAGATGAACGTACTTTGGTGCGAAAAGTGCAAATCAATCCCAGAACAACAGCAAAGGACCTTGTGAAGATGCTGGAGGAAACAGGTACAAAAGTATCTACATCCACAGTAAAACGAGTCCTATATCGACATAACCTGAAAGGCCACTCAGCAAGGAAGAAGCCACTGCTCCAAAACCGCCATTAAAAAAGACAGACTACGGTTTGCAACTGCACATGGGGACAAAGATCATACTTTTTTGGAGATATGCCCTCTGGTCTGATGAAACAAAAATAGAACTGTTTGGCCATAATGAGTGGGCAGAACTGAAAAAGCATGTGCGAGCAAGGAGGCCTACAAACCTGACTCAGTTACACTAGCTTTGTCAGGAGGAATGGACCAAAATCCACCCAACTTATTGTGGGAAGCTTGTGGAAGGCTACCCGAAACGTTTGACACAAGTTAAACAATTTAAAGGTAATGCTGCCAAATACTAATTGAGCATATGTAAACTTCTGACCCACTGGGAATGTGATGAAAGAAATAAAAGCTGAAATAAATCATTCTCTCTACTATTATTCTAACATTTCACATTCTTAAAATAAAGTGGTGATCCTAACTGACCTAAGACAGGGAATATTTACTAGGATGAAATGTCAGGAATTGTGAAAAACTGAATTTAAATGTATTTGGGTAAGGTGTATGTAAACCTCCGACTTCAACTGTATATCAAATACCTAATAGACATGGGTTAAAATTAATGGGAGTATTTATTAATATTGTGTATTTGAGTATTTTTTAAAATATATTCCAATATTCAACTACTTGTTTTCAAATCAAAAATATCAAATTATTTACTTTCAAATGTCTTTGAATACCCTAAATAGTATTTGAACCCAGGTCTGACACAGATAAAAAATATTGTGTAGAACAGACATGCCTCAGCTTTAGAAATCCTGTCAGCTCTGGTCATGGCAAAATACAGTACAGTGCACCCTTATTAACGTGACACAGGTATCTTCCCACTGGGCACAGACGTCAGTTCAACATCGAGTTTTGATTTACATTTGGTTGAGTTATCAACTAACATGAAATCAACAAAAAATGTCACCCTGTCATTGGATTTAGGTTAGAAAAAAAAGACAAAATTCCCTGATGTCAATTACTTTTTGCAAATCCAGTCCGTTTTCCACGTTGATTCAACGTCATCACATTGTTTGGTTGATTCAACCAGTTTTTTCCCAGTGGGTTAGCTGTTTTGTTTAACGCCGCCCCCCTTCTTGTGACTCACTTCCGCTTCTCACCTTCATCTCCCTCATCTCTTTGGGGCTGAAGAAGGATAAGTGTCCCTCTGCCCGTTCACCCAGCATGGCCACCAGACACACCAGCACCACACAGCCCGTCACCACTCCACGCATGGTCATCCTGCTTAGTCCTGTCCAACACAAACATGTTTGGACGATGTTGTTTGACCATTAAAGAATGATGATGATGACCAAGACAATTGACTTATGTAAACATCATGTAATGAAAGTAAACTGATTGCACAGATGGCTGCTCACACAAACACTCAAGCACAAGCACGTACATATGCAGACAGGCACACAAAAACCACACACACGGTGAGTAAACTTCTTCCAGAAGTGGGATTATTATTATTTCTCAATAGATCATATCTGTCCACACTCAATACATTTCTCTACACTTATGTCTTCATATGTATAGTTGGATACTGAATAGATATTTACATAGATGTATGCACTCAATTAAAGAGCGAAAGAAGAGCAAATGCCAAGAGAAGAAAAGAGATGCTGCAGGGAAGACTGCAAGCAGATAGAGATGTAAAACAGACAACAGACAATACACACAAAGACAGACTTACCAAAGATAGACTTACCAAGCAAAGATTGACAAATATACAGAGAGAGAGAGAGAGAGAGAGAGAGAGAGAAATACAGAAAGACAAACAGAAAATGAGACTGACAGATAGAGACAGAGATAGATAAAGACAGACAGACAAACAGACAGAAAAAGAGAGACCAACAGAGAAAGAGAGACACAGAGACAGACAGATCCATATCACCAGCTTGTTGTACTACCCACTCTGTTTTCCTGTGTGAGTCCCTGCTGGTGATGAGCTAACTGGCTGTGTCCTGTTGTTCTGTCACCCTGCTAGAGACCCTGCTCTTTATATGGATCCCCATCCTCATCCCTCGGTCTCTTTTACTGTCCCCTCTGACGTCTGCTCCTCAACAGATCCACCAGCCACTCTCGTCCAGCTCCCAGAAACACAGGCATGTCTTAATGGGAATGGGCTGCCTTTCTTCTTGAATCAAATCAAAAATTATTTGTCACGAACAGGTGTAGACCTTACAGTGAAATGCTTACTTACAGGCTCTAACCAACAGTGCAATTTCTAAGTAAAACAACAGTAAAAAGACAGTGAAAAATAACAATAGCAAAGGGGGTTACTGTGGAAAAAATTGTAGGAAAGTAGTGTCATATGTTTTTATAGGATTTATTATGTGTTTACAGTACTATTTCCCTTGTTATTGTCTTACTGCTAGATAATGTCAGAGCACAGACAATTCTGATTAAAGAGGACGTTTTGAGAGAGAAAATTCTATGCCAAATGTGCATGCTGTTTTTGACTATGTTTGTTTGTGTGTGCGCGTGTATGTGTGAGGGCTGCTTCAGTTATAGCCAATAATACATTCTCAGCTCTTCAGTAATATCCTGTCTACCGTGATGTTTATGACCTGGTATTGTAACACTCAGCTCCACACATGGCACCACATACATTCATTTCTTGGTAACAGGTTACCGTGGATGGCTTTTACCATACCTTTTCCTGCTGTAACACTTCACTTGTTTACTATTTAATCAATCATTCTTGCATGGTATTTTAGAAAAAACATTTTAGATATCCTTCATGTGATGCCAACCTTGTAGCTGATTAAAATATCACACAATAACATCTAGCTATGTGGCTACGCCCGAACTAGCATGTGCGCTCTAGCCAATGTATTTGCGAGCTGTTGGACAGTGCATTCAGACCCCTTTACTTTTTCCACATTTTGTTAGGTTACATACTTATTCTAAAATGTATTAAATAAATACATTTTCCTCATCAATCTATACACAATATCAGATTTTTTTTAATGTTCGCAAATGTATTAAAAATAAAAAACAGAAATACCTTACTTACTTAAGTATTCAGGCCCTTTGCTATGACACTTGAAATTGAGCTCAGGTGCATCCTGTTTCCATTGATCAACGTTGAGATGTTTCTAAAACTGGATTGGAGTCCAGCTGTGGTAAATTCAATTTATTGGACATGATTTGGAAAGGCACACACACGTCTCTACCAGGTCCAACAGTTGACAATGCATGACAGACCAAAAACCAAGCCATGAGGTTGAAGGAATTGTCCGTAGAGCTCCGAGACAGGATTGTGTCAGGCACAGATCTGGAGAAGGGTAACAAAAAATGTCTGCAGCATTGAAAGTCCCCAAGAACACAGTGGCCTCCATCATTCTTAAATGGAAGAAATTTGGAACCACCAAGAATCTTCCTAGAGCTGGCTGCCCAGCCAAACTGAGCAATCGGGCTGGAAGGGCCTTGGTCAGGGAGGTGGCCAAGAACCCAATGGTCACTCTGAGCTCCAGAGATCCTCTGTGGAGATGGGAGAACCTTCCAGAATGACAACCATCTCTGCAGCACTCCAACAATCAGGCCTTTATGGTAGAGTGGCCAGACGGAAGCCACTACTCAGTAAAAGGCACATGACAGCCCGTTTGGAGTTTGCCAAAAGGCACGTAAAGACTCTCAGACCATTAGAAACAAGATTCTCTGGTCAGATGAAACAAAGATGCCAAGCGTCACATCTGGAGAAAACCTGGCACCATCCTTACGGTGAAGCATGGTGGTGGCAGCATCATGCTGTGGGGATGTTTTTCAGGGGCAGGGACTGGGAGACTAGTCAGCATTGAGGGAAAGATGAACGGAGCAAAGTACAGAGGGATCCTGGAAAATAACTGTGCAGTGATGCTCCCCATCCAACCTGACAGAGCTTGAGAGGATCTGCAGAGAAGAATTGGAGAAACTCCCCAAATACAGTTGTGCCAAGCTTGTAGCGTCATGAAAATTGCTGTGCAGCAACCTGTTTTTGCTTTGTCATTATTCGGTATTGTGTGTAGGGAAAAAAAACAATTTAATACATTTTAGAATAAGGCTGTAACGTAACAAAATGTGGAAAAAGTCAAGTACTGAAAGCAAAAGTCTGAATGCACTGTACAAACAGCATGATCCCTTTGCTCGTTGTATTAATTCTCACATCTACGAGCTCTCCTCCTCTCACCTTTTCCAATTCGCTTGTGGACTTTAGTGCACAACACATCAGCTGTCTGTGACCAGGCGAAGAAACCTTTCCAAGCAAAACCTTCATACCAGAACCGTTAACCGCTACACACAGCCTACATTGTTATTTATGTATTTATTTTTATTTAACCTTCATTTAACTAGGCAAGTCAGTTTAGAACAAATTCTCATTTACAATGACGGCCTACCAAAAGCCAAAAGACCTCCTGCAAGGACAGGGGTTGGGATTTAAAAAATAAATAACATATAAATATAGGACAAAACACACATCACGACAAGAGAAACAACACAACACTACATAAAGAGAGACCTAAGACAACAACATAGCAAGGCAGCAACACATGACAACACAACATGATAGCAACACAACATTACAACAACAAGGTAGCAGCACAAAACATGGAGCAAACATTATTGTGCACAGACAACAGCACAAAGGGCAAGAAGGTAGAGACAACAATACATCACGCAAAGCAGCCACAACTGTCAGTGTCCATGATCGAGTCTTTGAATTAAGAGATTGAGATAAAACTGTCTAGTTTGAGTGTTTGTTGCAGCTCGTTCCCAGTCGCTAGCTGCAGCAAACTGAAAAGACGAGCGACCCAGGGATGTGTGTGCTTTGGGGACCTTTAACAGAATGTGACTGGCAGAACGGGTGTTGTATGTGGAGGATGAGGGCTGCAGTAGATATCTCAGATAGGGGGGGAGTGAGGCCTAAGAGGGTTTTATAAATAAGCATCAACCAGTGGGTCTTGTGACGGGTATACAGGGATGACCAGTTTACAAAGGAGTATAGAGTGCAGTGATGTGTCCTATGAGGAGCATTGGTGGTAAATCTGATGGTCGAATGGTAAAGAACATCTAGCCGCGAGAGAGAACCCTTACCTGCTGATCTATAAATTATGTCTCCGTAATCTAGCATGCGTAGGATGGTCATCTGATTCAGGGTTAGTTTGGCAGCTGGGGTGAAAGATAGAGGAAACCAAGTCTAGATTTAATTTTAGCTTGCAGCTTTGATATGTGCTGAGAGAAGGATAGTGTACTGTCTAGCCATACTCCCAAGTACTTGTATGAGGTGACTACCTCAAGCTCTAAACCCTCAGAGGTAGTAATCACACCTGTGGGGAGAGGGACATTCTTCTTACCAAACCACATGACCTTTGTTATGTAGGTGTTCAGAACAAGGTTAAGGGTAGAGAAAGCTTGTTGGACACTAAGAAAGCTTTCTTGTAGAGCATTTAACACAAAATCCGGGGAGGGGGCAGCTGAGTATAAGACTGTATAATCTGCATATAAATGGATGAGAGAGCTTCCTACTGCCTGAGCTATGTTGTTGACGTAAATTGAGGAGAGCGTGGGGCCTAGGATCGAGCCTTGGGGTACTCCCTTGGTGACAGGCAGTGTCTGAGACAGAATATGTTCTGACTTTATACACTGCACTCTTTGAGAAAGGTAGTTAGCAAACCAGGCCAAAGATCCCTCAGAGACACCAATATTCCTTAGCCGGCCCACAAGAATGGAATGGTCTACCGTATTAAAAGCTTTGGCCAAGTCAATAAAAATACCAGCACAACATTGCTTAGAATCAAGGGCAATGGTGGCATCATTGAGGACCTTTAAGGTTGCAGTGACACATCTATGCAATCTGGACACATCCAGATTGCATACCAGGGAGAATACTATGGACATCAAGAAGTCAGTTGATTATTGACAAGTTTTTCCAACACTTTTGATAAACAGGGCAAAATAGAAATAGGCCTATAACAGATAGGATCAGCTTGATCTCCCCCTTTAAATAAAGGACGAACCGTGGCTGCCTTCCAAGCAATGTGAACCTCCCCAGAAAGGAGAGATGGGTTAAAAAGGTCGGAGATAGGCTTGGCGATGATAGGGGCAGCAACCTTAAAGAAGAAAGGGTCTAAACCATCTGACCCAGATGGTTTTTTGGGGTCAAGTTTCAGGAGCTCCTCTAGCACCTCAGACTCAGTGACTGCCTGCAGGGAGAAACATTGTAGCAGGGCAGGGGAAAAAGAGGGAGAAGCATTGGGGATAGTTCCATTAGAAGGGGTGGGAGATGAGGAAATGTTGGACGGGCAAGGAGGCATGGCTGAGTCAAATAGAAATCCTGACATAATGAAGTGGTGATTAAAAAGCTCAGCC
This sequence comes from Brachymystax lenok tsinlingensis, assembly GCA_030435695.1. Lineage (NCBI taxonomy): Eukaryota > Metazoa > Chordata > Actinopteri > Salmoniformes > Salmonidae > Brachymystax > Brachymystax lenok. Next base: position 18,706,726 of record CM059813.1, on the reverse strand, counting down.
ATGGGCTTCTTGTCAGTAACAACCACACCATCAACTTTAAGGGGCATGGGCAGCTGTGAGGAGGAGGGTTTATTCTCCAGGTCTTTAACCATTTTCCAGAACTTAGACCCACAGAGAGAGAACTGCTCCTTAAAATTTGGCCTTCCGGATAGCCTGAGTGCACTTATTTCTCATTTGCCTGAACGAGAGCCAGTCAGCCTGAGTATGCGTGTGCCGAGCCTTTCGCCAAATGCAATTCTTGAGGTGGAGTAACTCTGCAAGATCACGGTCGAGCCAGGGGGCGTGTTAACAATACCACTGAAGATATAAAAAAATAAGGTCTAAGCGTCTTCGACAGGGATCAAGCTGATTCTATACCATTTTACAGAGGCCAGTTCATGAAGGAAGGCTTGGTCATTCAAGTTATTTAGCAAGCATCTATGACAAATCAGGCCAGGTCGTTTCACTGAGCAGCCATTACGAACACAGGCTGTAAAACAGTGATCACTAAGGTCATTACAGAAAACACTGGACTGATACCTATCAGGATTATTTGTGAGGAAATAATCAAGAAGAGTAGCCTTTTCTGGGTGTTTGGAGTCGTACCTTGTGGGATTGGTAATAATCTGAGAAAGATTTAGGGAGTCCCATTGCTTTAGGACTTGGTTAAGTGGTTTAAGCGTGTCCCAGTTTAGGTCACCCAGCAGGACAAATTCAGGAGAGAGCTTAGGGCAGGTAGGGTACAGGCCGGTGCTGATGGAGGACGATAGCACCCAGCAACAGTCAACAAAGAACTATTTGAAAGTTTAATACTTAAAACCAGCAAATCGAATTGTTTGGGGACAGACAGGTGGAGACAACAAATATGTTGTTACCATATTATCTAACATCATAGCTAGTCAACATAGCTACCAGAACTAAAGCGTTAGTAAACCCGCTACGATCATGCAGTACAGTGTACAGTCAGCAAGCAGTTTAGCAGTTACACCGACAGGCCCGGTGGCAATAAATTAATAAAATCTAAAGCTTACCTTTACTTGGAAGAGTTCCAGTGTTGGATAGCCATAGCCAGCTAGCTAAAATAGCATCCAACTCTGTTTGAGTAGGCTAAAATTGCTAACTGCATTCGCTGAAAAAAAATTACAATGAGAAACATAGCTAGCTCTATTGCTTCTCCTTAATTTTTGAAGAAATTAATTTGTTCAAAACTGTTCCAACTATTGTCTTTTTCCATCTTTGAGTCAACTACTCACCACATTGTATGCACTGCAGTGCTAGCTAGCTGTGGCTTATGCTTTCAGTACTAGATTCATTCTTGGATCATTTTATTTGGTGGACAACATGTCAGTTCATGCTGCAAGAGCTCTGATAGGTTTTCAGATTCAGATTCAGAAAACTTTAATGTCCTCAAAGAGGCAAGTCATCTTGCAGCAGTAATAAAACATTTAACATCTAAAAAATTTAAATAAAAAGCAAAGGATATTTACAAACAAATAGGCAGGGTAAGTGCAATTTCATAGTGCAAGTGCTAAGTGCAATTAGTCCAACATTTGTTAAGTTGCAGAATTGCATTCGGAATAAAAGAGAACAAGGCCCTATTTTTTTTAACCTTAGGTAGTCTGTACCTGCGTCCAGATGGAAGGAGCTGGAATTCAGGGTGGAGTGGATGGGAAGAGTCAACCGCTATTTATTCGGACGTCCTCCGGAAGGCTACTGTAGACCGTAATTGCAAAATTGTGTGTTTTAATCAATTATTTGGTGACATGTGGATATACTGTATTAATTTAACATATGACCTATACAAGTAAAACATATGTACCGAATAAGGCTCTTCTTTTCAGAAAAATATGATGCAAAAATGATAAGAAATGAATTAAATAACTTTTTTTGTATATATATACAGTGAGGGGGGAAAGTATTTGATCCCCTGCTGATTTTGTATGTTTGCCCACTGACAAAGAAATGATCAGTCCATAATTTTAATGGTAGGTGTATTTGAACAGTGAGAGACAGAATGACAACAACAAAAAATCCAGGAAAACGCTTGTAAAAAAAATTATACATTTATTTGCATTTTAATGAGGGAAATAAGTATTTGACCCCCTCTCAATCAGAAAGATTTCTGGCTCCCAGGTGTCTTTTATACAGGTAACGAGCTGAGATTAGGAGCACACTCTTAAAGAGAGTGCTCCTAATCTCAGCTTGTTACCTGTATAAAAGACAAAGAGCTCTCCAAGGATGTCAGGGACAAGATTGTAGACCTACACAGGGCTGGAATGGGCTACAAGACCATCGCCAAGCAGCTTGGTGAAAAGGTGAAAACAGTTGATGCGATTATTCGCAAATGGAAGAAACACAAAAGTACTGTCAATCTCCCTCGGCCTGGGGCTCCAAAACTACACGGGAGGATCTTGTCAATGATCTCAAGGCAGCTGGGACCATAGTCACCAAGAAAACAATTGGTAACACACTACGCCGTGAAGGACTGAAATCCTGCAGCACCCGCAAGGTCCCCCTGCTCAAGAAAGCACATATACATGCCCGTCTGAAGTTTGCCAATGAACATCTGAATGATTTAGAGGACAACTGGGTGAAAGTGTTGTGGTCAGATGAGACCAAAATGGAGCTCTTTGGCATCAACTCAACTCGCCATGTTTGGAGGAGGAGGAATGCTGCCTATGACCCCAAGAACACCATCCCCACCATCAAACATGGAGGTGGAAACATTATGCTTTGGGGGTGTTTTTCTGCTAAGGGGACAGGACAATTTCACCGCATCAAAGGGACGATGGACGGGGCCATGTATGGGTATTCCAGCATGACAATGACCCAAAACACACGGCCAAGGCAACAAAGGAGTGGCTCAAGAAGAAGCACATTAAGGTCCTGGAGTGGCCTAGCCAGTCTTCATACCATAAATCCCATAGAAAATCTGTGGAGGGAGCTGAAGGTTCTAGTTGCCAAACATCAGCCTGGAAACCTTAATGACTTTGAGAAGATCTGCAAAGAGGAGTGGGACAAAATCCCTCCTGAGATGTGTGCAAACCTGGTGGCCAACTACAAGAAACGTCTGACCTCTGTGATTGCCAACAAGGGTTTTGCCACCAAGTACTAAGTCATGTTTTGCAGAGGGGTCAAATACTTATTTCCCTCATTAAAATGCAAATCAATAAATAACATTTTTGACATGCGTTTTTCTGGATTTTTTTGTTGTTATTCTGTCTTTCACTGTTCAAATAAACCTACCATTAAAATTATAGACTGATCATTTCTTTGTCAGTGGTCAAACGTACAAAATCAGCAGGGGATCAAATACTTTTTTCCCTCACTGTATAAAAAAAAAGGTGCTCTAGGATTGACAAGTGATGGTTTTGCAACTGCTAAACGGCTTGCTGCCGACTGCACACTGTACTGCATGATTGTAATTGGTTTACTAACCTGTTAGTTCTAGTAGTTATGTTGACTATGATGTGACAAAGATGTGTGTAGCGGTTAGCCGTCATGACATGAAGGTTTGGCTTGGAAATGTTTTTCACCTGGTTAAAGACAGCTGAGTCTTGTGCACTGAAGTCCACAAGTGAAGGGAAAGGGTGAGAGGAGGAGAGTGCGTAGATACACTAGATGCGAGAAGGAATTATATATACAACAAGCTGTTTGTATGTGGCTGCTATGAAAGTGAACTGTGTTTGCGTGTGATCAGGGGTGTTTTCATTGCACCTATTCTGTTGAAAAACTTTTCTTAAATGAAAGCAAACTAAACCAAACTGGTATAAACATATATGAATTTGTCCAATAGAAACTCTCATTTGCAACTGTTGGACTAATGATTATACACCCTAGATTAGCTAGATGCAGGCACGATTGTGCAAGGCAGGATTGAATGTGTCACTGTCTGTCACCTTAATTACTCAAAATTCTCTCGACCTGTGCACCTAAATTGTTAACTTTCATTCATAGGCTAGGTTGTAGCAACCTCATGATGGGTACAGGGAAAATTAGATTATCACATAGTAGCCTAAACCTATCACTGCTACGTTGAGCTGGGTGAATGGAGAATGAATGACAGTCATCCAATATGCTGTAATAGAAATAAGGCCATGTGTAGTGGTCAGTAATATTCGATGTGTGAATATACAGTATATTATATATACATTATATGTGACTCGTAATAAGACTAAGCAATTAGCCTGTTAAAATGTTTACCTCTCCATAAATATAATTAGCTATATGCAAGAGACAATGGTTGAATTACAGTAATAGGCAATTAAGAAATATCTGAAAATGGAATTCTAAATACAAGTGTATTCAATTACTTTGTAAAAAGAATGGATTCACATACAAAACATAAAGCTTAAGTTATAAGACGCGGTTAGCCATTGTGGCTGGAACCGCGGATTGTCCCGAGCATTTGTAATTCTTGTTTACACAAGTAAACTGTTGCCCAAACCAGTTTTTAGACCTTTTTGCCTAAGCTGTTGATATTTTTTGTTGTTATTCCTAGTTTTGTTTAGTCATGTTGTTTATTTTCAAATACCCAACATATACAACCATTTCTATATAATACATGTTGAATATCAATTGCACATACTGTACAGTAGTGGTAAAAAGCGTGCTTGCCCAGTTTTCCAATAGTTTTTTACTGGTTCCACTTGTATTTCATCAATAGGTGGAGACATTGACCATAGTACCCCACACCCTGAGTACCAACCTGTATGGTCTCCCATTAGCCCTACCAGCTGAAAAGAGTTTTCTTCCTAATTGTCTTTCCCATGCCCTATATGAACTTAATAAAACAAAAACAAAATAATGTTGAGTGAGCTTTTACATAGAATTAAATTCAATTAATAGAAAATAGCCAAAGTCAAAAAAACACAAACATAATTGCTGTAGATTGTGCAGACAAGGTCCCTAGACCAAAAACAGTTGTATTCATGCAAGTGATGTGGGGTGGAAGCTATTGAAGTTTTAAGCAAGTATTTTTGACATATAATGAGAGATTTCATTTAAAATGGCAAAAGTAAAAACAAATACAAAAGTAATTACAGTAGATTGTACAGACAAAGTCACTGAACCAATAACAGTTGGTTATTCATGAAAATCATATGGGATGGAAGGTATTGAAGTTTTTTTACACCAGTATTTTATATAATATTAATTTATTGAAAATACCCAAAGTCAAACAACTCTAATGTAATTGCCTTAGATTCTACAGACAAGGTCCCTGAAACTGCATTCAAGTGATACTAAGGAAGTATTTTTTCCTTAAATTAATTGATAACAGCCAAAGTAAAAAATAAATAATAATAATTGTCATGGATTGGAGAGATCCCTGAACATATTACAGTTGGTTTGAGATGTGTCATATGGTTACAAAGCTATTGAATTGTTGCAGTTAACACTAGGTTCAAATTCACTTTTAACACGGTCCCTTAGCTGCAACTGCACGGAGAATAAGCCATAGAAATGAACGTACACGATTTTTTTTAAAGGCAATGTAACAGCGAAAATAAGGGGCAACTTGTTCCCCATCTGATTTAAAATATGACATTCATATCATCCTGGCATGTTCCGTTGAAGAGGTATAGACGAGCAAAGTCCGGATCTTTAACATAAAGCTAACTTCACAGTACTGCCATGCATGCTTGTCCCAACCCACGTGTTGACAACTGAATGGGAACGTGCCTGCCCACACATTTGATCGATAACTAAGAGATATGATATCAGTCGTTCAAGTGCAGTATAGCAAAGTGATTCAAATGTCTTGCTCGCTAACCAAATGACACCTGCGTCTCTAGCTGTAGGCACAAAATACTATTTGGGGTGAAAAATACATCGATTTGAAAGACTCATTTGACCAACCTACAGACCGGTAGAATAGCAGCACTAGTTATCAAACTCTCTGTCAGGACGAGATGTGAGCCGTAGAAAAACAAACACCAGACACAGTGGCAGTAGCAGGCGAAATTAGAACAGAAATAAGGAAACGTTGCATGACAACCAGCAGCCCACATGACAGAACCCGAAATATTTCATTTCAGCCTGGTATAGCTGCATGTACCTTTGCAATCCTGTGATGTTCTCAGCATGTAGATTGTAGGATGCACCCTCAGCAAATACCTGTCTTTATAAGTTTATTTTATTTATTTAAGTTCTCATTTACAACTGCGATCTGGCCATGATAAAGCAAAGCAGTGCGACACAGACAACACAGATTTACACATGGAATAAACAAACATACAGTCAATAACACAATAGAAAGTCTATATACAATGTGTGCAAATGAGGTAAGATAAGGGAGGTAAGGCAATAAATAGACCATAGTCTCGAAATACTTACAATTTAGCAATTAAACACTGGAGTGATAGATGTGCAGAAGATGAATGTGCAAGTAGAGATACTGGGGTGCAAAGGAGCAAAAATAAATAAAAAATAACAGTATGGGGAAGAGGTAGTTGGATGGGCTATTTACAGATGGGCTATGTACAGGTTCAATGATCTGTAAGCTGCTCTGACAGCTGATGCTTAAAGTTAGTGAGGGAGATATGAGTCTCCAGCTTCAGTCATTTTTGCAATTCGTTCCAGTCATTGGCAGCAGAAAACTGGAAGGAAAGGCAGCCAAAGAAGGAGTTGGCTTTGGGGGTGACCAGTGAAATATACCTGCTGGAGCGCGTGCTACGGGTGGGTGCTGCTATGGTGACCAGTGAGCTGAGATAAGGCGGGGCTTTACCTAGCAAAGACTTATAGATGACCTGGAGCCAGTGGGTTTGGCAACGAATATGAAGCGAGGGCCAGCCAATGAGAGCATACAGGTCGCAGTGGTGTATACGGAGCTATGGTGACAAAACGGATGGCACTGTGATAGACTGCATCCAATTTGCTGAGTAGAGTGTTGGAGGCTATTTTGTAAATGACATCGCCAAAGTCAAGGATCGGTAGGATAGTCAGTTTTACGAGGGTATGTTTGGCAGCATGAGTGAAGGATGCTTTGTTGCGAAATAGGAAGTCAATTGAAAAGTTACAGTAATATAATTTTTTTTTATAGTAGCCAACCAAATATGGGAAACAACGGTAGAGGTACACATAGTTGGTACGTTTTAAAAAAGGTATTGAACCAGAAAAATGACTACCTCTACGAAGAGGTCATAATTTCATGGAGTCTGTGAAGGAAGAAACCACATGGAAAAAGTGGTAAGCAAGTTAGGTCCCCAAAAACATTCACCAAGTTAAATGAATGTATTGTGTTAGAGGTTTCATGATGCTTGTATCTAAACCAAAGTATATACTTTTAAGATTGTTCTATACATCAGTTGGGGTCTCTATAAGCTTCAATATGAGGTCCTAAACCTAGAATGAAAGTGCATCCTTGTAGCTGTGTGGGATAATATAATCAACATTTTTGCTATTGGGTAAGTTGAGCAAATGGCCATGGGGTATGTACAGTCGTTTTGAGAATGACACAAATATTAATTTCCACAAAGTTTGCTGCTTCAGTGTCTTTATATATTTTTGTCAGATGTTACTATGGAATACTGAAGTATAATTACAAGCATTACATAAGTATCAAAGGCTTTTATTGACAACTACATGAATGCAAAGAGTCAATATTTGCAGTGTTGACCCTTCTTTTGTTGACCCTGGCATGCTATCAATTAACTTCTGGGCCACATCCTGACTGATGGCAGCCCATTCTTGCATAATCAATGCTTAGAGTTTGTCAGAATTTGTGGGTTTTTGTTTGTCCACCCGCCTCTTGAGGATTGATCACAAGTTCTCAATGGGAACTCCTCAATGGGGAGTTTCCTGGCCATGGACCCAAAATATTGATGCTTTGTTCCCCGAGCCACTTAGTTATCACTTTTGCCTTATGGCAAGGTGCTCCATCATGCTGGAAAAGGCATTGTTCGTCACCAAACTGTTCCTGGATGGTTGGGAGAAGTTGCTCTCTGAGGATGTGTTGGTACCATTCTTGATTTATGACTATGTTCTTAGGCAAAATTGTGAGTGAGCCCACTCCCTTGGCTGAGAAGCACCCCCACACATGAATGGTCTCAGGATGCTTTTGTCACGATTCTCTTCCTTCGGGACAGACCAAGACGCAGCGATATAGCCAGAATACATGTTTTATTGACGAGACGGAACAAAACAATAAACGAAGAAACAAGACGTGAGCCCTAACGCTAAATTCTAAACTATACACAAAGATCTAAACCTAACCACGACTGGCAAAACCTAACCTAACCACGAACGGAGAAACCTAACTAGACATGAATGACAAGAACCCGACTGAACATGATGAACGTAACATAAACAATAACCCACAAAACTAAAGTGCAACTCCCAAATATATATATGGTTCCCAATTAGAGACAACGAGACTCAGCTGCCTCTAATTGGGAACCATTAACCCAACATAGAACTAGACACCCTAGAACAAACAAACCCTACACCAAAACGAAACCAAAACGCTCCAGCCTGTAATCTCGGGCCTGGGCGTTACAGTACCCCCCCCCAAAGGCGCGGACTCCGGACGCGCCCAAAAGTCTGTGGGGGGGTCTTCGGGTGGGTCCCTTTGTCCCAGGTGGGGGCTCCGGTGCTGGCCGTGCTGGTCTGATGTCACGCACCGGAGGCCCTGGACCCTTTCTTGGAACTCTGGTGCGTGGAGCAGAAGCTGGGCGTACTGGACTCATGATGCTCACGGTAACTCTGGTGCGTGGGGCTGGAGCTGGCCGTACTGGACTCGCGATGCTCACTGGAACTCTGGTGCGTGGAGCAGGAACTGGTCGTACTGGACTTGTGATGCTCACTGGAACTCTGGTGCGTGGAGCAGGAACTGGCAGTACCGGGCTTGTGATGCTCACTGGAACTCTGGTGCATGGAGCAGGAACTGGTCGTACTGGACCCGTGATGCTCACTGGAACTCTGGTGCGGGAGCAGGAACTGGCCGTGCGGACTCGTGATGCTCACTGGAACTCTGGTGCGTGGAGCAGGAACTGGTCGTACTGGACTCGTGATGCTCACTGGAACTCTGGTGCGTGGAGCAGGAACTGGCAGTACCGGACTCGTGATGCTCACTGGAACTCTGGTGCGTGGAGCAGGAACTGGTCGTACTGGACTCGTGATGCTCACTGGAACTCTGGCGCGGGGAGCAGGAACTGGCAGTACCGGACTCGTGATGCTCACTGGAACTCTGGTGCGTGGAGCAGGAACTGGTCGTGCGGACTCGTGATGCTCACTGGAACTCTGGTGCGGGGAGCAGGAACTGGCAGTACCGGACTTGTGATGCTCACTGGAACTCTGGTGCGTGGAGCAGGAACTGGTCGTACTGGACTCGTGATGCTCACTGGAACTCTGGTGCGGGAGCAGGAACTGGCCGTGCGGACTCGTGATGCTCACTGGAACTCTGGTGCGTGGAGCAGGAACTGGCCGTGCGGACTCGTGATGCTCACTGGAACTCTGGTGCGTGGAGCAGGAACTGGCAGTACCGGGCTTGTGATGCTCACTGGAACTCTGGTGCGTGGAGCAGGAACTGGTCGTACTGGACCCGTGATGCTCACTGGAACTCTGGTGCGGGAGCAGGAACTGGTCGTGCGGACTCGTGATGCTCACTGGAACTCTGGTGCGTGGAGCAGGAACTGGTCGTACTGGACTCGTGATGCTCACTGGAACTCTGGTGCGTGGAGCAGGAACTGGCAGTACCGGACTCGTGATGCTCACTGGAACTCTGGTGCGTGGAGCAGGAACTGGTCGTACTGGACTCGTGATGCTCACTGGAACTCTGGCGCGGGGAGCAGGAACTGGCAGTACCGGACTCGTGATGCTCACTGGAACTCTGGTGCGTGGAGCAGGAACTGGTCGTGCGGACTCGTGATGCTCACTGGAACTCTGGTGCGTGGAGCAGGAACTGGCCGTAGCGGACTCGTGATGCTCACTGGAACTCTGGTGCGTGGAGCAGGAACTGGCAGTACCGGGCTTGTGATGCTCACTGGAACTCTGGTGCGTGGAGCAGGAACTGGTCGTACTGGACCCGTGATGCTCACTGGAACTCTGGTGCGGGGAGCAGGAACTGGCCGTAGCGGACTCGTGATGCTCACTGGAACTCTGGTGCGTGGAGCAGGAACTGGTCGTACTGGACTCTCTAAGCGCACAGGGACCTTGGTGCGCGGAGCCGGGACAGGACGTGCTGGACTCTCTAAGCGCACGGGGAGCTTGGTGCGCGGAGCCGGAACATCACGTACTGGACTCTGAAGATGCACTGGGGACCTGGCACGTGGAACAGGGACAGGACGTGTAGAACCCACTACACGGACTGGGGTCTTGGAACGCGGAACTGGAACAGGACGTGTTGGAACCTCAACACGGACTGGGATCTCGGAACATGGAACAGGGATCTTGGAGCGTGGAACAGGGATCTCGGAGCGTGGAACAGGGATCTCGGAGCGTGGAACAGGGATCTCGGAGCGTGGAACAGGGATCTCGGAGCGTGGAACAGGGATCTCGGAGCGTGGAACAGGGATCTCGGAGCGTGGAACAGGAATCTCGGAACGTGGAACAGGGGTCTCGGAGCGTGGAACAGGGGTCTCGGAGCGTGGAACAGGGGTCTCGGAGCGTGGAACAGGGACTGGACGTGTAGAAACCTCCACCCGGACCGGGGACCTGATACGGAGAGCCGACATCATACCTCCAGCTAGCTCACTAACCCTGGCCTCACGGGTGAGTGGAGCTGGAATCTCTCGGACTGGGCTGTGGATTCGCACCGGAGATTCTGCCCGTAGGACCACAGGATAACTTGGTCCCAAAAGGCGCACTGGAGACCTGGCGCGCAGAGCTGGCACCACTCTACCAGGTAGTACACAGACCTCGGCCCGACCAATGAGTGGCGCTGGGATCTCTCGCACTGGGCTGTGGACACGTACCGGAGACACCGCACGCAGAACCGGGGCAGGATATCCGGGTCCCAGGAGGCGCACTGGAGACTTAGCGCGCAGAGATGGCACCACTCTTCCTGGCTGAACACTTAGTTTCGCCCGACTGATGAGTGGAGCGGGAATCTCTCGCACCGGCCTCTGAATCCCTATAGGGGAAACCGTGCGCAACACTGCATAGCACGGTGTCCCTTCGGTGCGACGCTCTCCCCAACGCTCTCTCCACAAGGTACGAGGAGTTGGCTCAGGAGTCCCTCCTGAACCGGCCAACCTCCTCGTGTGCCCCAAAAGTTTATTGGGGCTGCCTTACGGGCTTCCTAGCCCGGCGAGGTCTGAGAAACCTGCCTCTCACAGGATCCCATGCTCCCATCAGGTCCTCACACCTGCGCCGCTCCGCCGCCGCTGCTTCCAGTTCCTCTCTGGGCCGACGATACTCTCCAGGCTGGTCCCAAGCACCTCCATAGAATAGTTCCTTTTCCCAAGACCTAAGCTCCCGGGTCTCTCGCTGCTAGGTCTTTTTGTGGTGGGTTATTCTGTCACGATTCTCTTCCTTCGGGACAGACCAAGACGCAGCGATATAGCCAGAATACATGTTTTATTGACGAGACGGAACAAAACAATAAACGAAGAAACAAGACGTGAGCCCTAACGCTAAATTCTAAACTATACACAAAGATCTAAACCTAACCACGACTGGCGAAACCTAACCTAACCACGAACGGAGAAACCTAACTAGACATGAATGACAAGAACCCGACTGAACATGATGAACGTAACATAAACAATAACCCACAAAACTAAAGTGCAACTCCCAAATATATATATGGTTCCCAATTAGAGACAACGAGACTCAGCTGCCTCTAATTGGGAACCATTAACCCAACATAGAACTAGACACCCTAGAACAAACAAACCCTACACCAAAACGAAACCAAAACGCTCCAGCCTGTAATCTCGGGCCTGGGCGTTACAGCTTTACTGTTGGCATAACACAGGACTAATGGTAGCACTCACCTTGTCTTCTCCGGACAAGCTTTTTTCCGGATGCCCCAAACAATCAGAAAGGGGATTCATCAGAGAAAATGACTTTACCCCAGTCCTCAGCAGTCCAATCCCTGTACCTTTTGCAGAATATCAGTCTGTCCCTGATGTTTTTCCTGGAGAGAATTGGCTTCTTTGCTGCTCTTCTTGACACCAGGCCATCCTCCAAAAGTCTTCGCCTCACTGTGCGTACAGATGCACTCACACCTGCCTGCTGCCATTCCTGAGCAAGCTCTGTACTGGTGGTGCCCCGATCCCGCAGCTGAATCAACTTTAGGAGATGGTCCTGGCACTTGCTGGACTTTCTTGGGCGCCCTGAAGCCTTCTTCACAACAATTGAACCGCTCTCCTTGAAGTTCTTGATGATCCGATAAATGGTTGATTTAGGTGCAATCTTACTGGCAGCAATATCCTTGCCTGTGAAGCCCTTTTTGTGCAAAGCAATGATGACGGCACGTGTTTCCTTGCAGGTCACCATGGTTGACAGTGGAAGAACAATGATTCCAAGCACCACCCTCCTTTTGAAGCTTCCAGTCTGTTATTCGAACTCAATAAGCATGACAGAGTGATCTCCAGCTTTGTCCTCGTCAACACTCACACCTATGTTATCAAGAGAATCACTGACATGATGTCAGCGGGTCCTTTTTGTGGCAGGGCTGAAATGCAGTGGAAATGTTTTTGGGGGGGAATCAGTTCATTTGCATGGCAAAGAGGGACTTTGCAATTAATTGCAATTCGTCTGATCACTCTTCATGACATTCTGGGGTATATGCAAATTGCCATCATACAAACTGAGGCAGCAGACTTTGTCAAAATGTATATTTGTGTCATTCTCAAAACCTTTGGCCATGACTGTAGTGTCTTAGCTCTTATTACTTATTTATATAATAAGAAATACTCTGAATACAAGGAAATGAACTGGAACTTCACATATACTAAAACGAGTTAGTACCAGAATAACATAGAACAACACTGCGCATGACCAAGGGTGCTCCATTCTAAAAGGGGACATCAGTAATTAACAGAACATAACAGGGCAAATTGAGCCAATGGCAAGGAAATGTAAGTGTTTTCTTCACAAGGCATTATTGCTGGGATATGAGGTAACAAAAGGGCCTAGGTTTAAGGTGCAATATACAGAAATTGCTCCGCCATTTCATGGTTGCTAAAATTCTAATAGTTCGCCTAATTTCAGTTTATGTGAATCATTGTACTCTCTTTTCAATAAGCAAAAATATTGTATTTTCAGCTGTTGGAAGCTGGTGTACAAAACCGAAAGTAAAAGATGCTAAAATGAAACTTAAGAACGGGAAGCATTGAAATAGCACACATAAAACAATTTCTTAGACTTGCTTTCAATGAGAAGGACAGATCTATAAATCCCATTTCTGTGTGAATTTGGTGGGGTTGCCTAAAAAGTTACATATTGCAACGTTAAATGTGTACAAAAAAAGTACAAACGGTTTGTTAGGTGTTAAGCCTGTGTTAAAATATCCTTAAAATGATGTGTAGAATTGTGTTTGGGAAATAAAGATTGACATGGTTTTTAAAAGGTAGTGGTAAAATTTAATTCAGTACAGAGATTTCTTGGTGGCTTAACTTACCTTGTCCTGTGGATCAACATACCCGGGGTAAGTTGAGATATCTTTGTTAGAAAAAATACTATATTTCCCTTGACTGAGGGATTGCTTAAATTTACCCCACTCTCCTCTACAATTGTATTTACCCTGTTACTACCCCCTATATTCCCTCCCAAACAACCACTGTTCAGACAAGCTTGTGGCATGAATGGATCTTTAAGTCTGCTACATTGAGGCACTGAGGGTAGAAGAGCATGCCCTCAACCTCTGGTCTCAGATCAGTTCAACTGCTCTAATCCTATTCTTAACCAACATGGGATGAAAAGCAAAAAAACCTTATATCCATGAGGGTTGAAATATTCTGGCAACTTTCTCAGGTTTTTAAGAAATCCTGGTTGGAGAATTGCAGAATTCCTGCTTATTCCCCCCTGATCTCGGGAATCTTCCACCCTGGAAAACTTTGAAACCTGGAGGTCTGGGAATTTTGGGAAAATTACCCAGGCACCAGGCAAGATGAAACTATTACACACAATCATATAGAGACACACACACACACACACGCACACAAACACACACACACACACAAACCCATTCTCACTAAAACAACTGGTCCAGCTAGATTTAGGAGGAGCATGACCATTAGACGAACAGAGGGTGAGCAGAGGAGACCAGCGATGACATCCATATAAATATACACTTGGTGAGTTAGTTTTCTTACTGAAAAATTAAACATGATGTTTTGATATAACTTGACTCACTAGGCTATCCTTTGTCTTTGGAAATAAGTTGTGCGCATATACTAAAATGGGTTATTGGACAAATACTATGAAGCACTGATCACTGATGTTGACATAATGTAGTAATAGCTCAATTATGTAAAGTAGTAGTGCTCCAAACATCATAACGTAGGAATTGTAAAGCTGTTATCTGTGACTTGAAAGACCAATTTGACCAACCTTCTGACCGGTAGAGTAGCAGCACTAGTTAACAAACTCTCTGTCAGGAAGGGATTTGAGCCATAGAAAACCTCAAAGTCACCAGGGTGGCAGTCGAAACTAGAACAGGAATAAGGAAACGTTGCATGACAACCTGCAGCCCACAAGACAGAACCAGAAATATTTCATTTCAACCTGGTATAGCTGCATGTACCTCAGAGTTCGGATCAATTCCATTTCAACTCAGGAAGTACAAGTACAATTCCATTTGAACTACTCTTCAATGCTTTTCAATAAGGAACATTTGGAATTGGGATTCGGTTTACTTTATGAATTTACTGGAATTTAAATAGAATTGGCCCCAACCCTGATGTACCTCAATCCTGTGACATTCTTAGCATATAGGTTGTAGGGTGCACCCTGAGTATACAGTGCATTCGGAAAGTATTCAGACCCCATGACTTTTTTCCACGATTTCCATTCCACATGTTTAATAACAAGAAGTGGAACGTACAAATATGCAATAAAGGAAACACAACGATCGCTATATCTGTGTGGAAACACAACACACACACACACACACAGTTAAACTGACATACATACATTCAATAACCCACAACCCAAGTGTTGAAAAGAACAAACATATATATGGTTCCCAATTAGAGGTAACGACAATCAGCTGCCTCTAATTGGGAACCATCAAAACCAGACATAGAAATAAAAAAACCCTCCTGACCTAAACACAAATGATTAGCCATCTGGCTATCCCAGGCCAGGACGTGACACTATGTAACTTTCAACATTACAAAATATCAAAGGTCTGTTTTTGCTCTGAAGTGAAATGTACGTCACAAGCAATGCAAAGCAATGAAAATGACAGCCTCCATGATCACTATTCATCACTAAGGAAACCTCAAAACACCAATACCAGGCAGGCGCTTGAGTGGAACCCACAAGGCAAAAGGAAGGTTGGCTGCCCAAAGAAGACATTGAGAAGGACGAATGAGGAAGAGATGAAGAAGGCAGGAACCACCTGGAATGAGGTCAAGAAAACCGCAAAGAACAGAGTTTGCTGAATATGCACTGTTGAGGACCTTTGGAGCTGAAAGAAATAAATCAAGAAAGTAAAGTCCATGAAAGTCTAAATGCCAGTTATGTAATATACTAAATTAAATTGACTGCCATGACAATACTGTGTGTGTGTTTCAGCTTGTGACCATGGCACGCTCCCTTGACCTCTTGGATGACCTGGAGCGGGATCAGATGAGCTGCCGCGATGATATGATGCTGGAGCAAGAGAGGGGGATGAAAAGGTGAGTTTTTGTACTGCATTTATACAAACATTGTAATCTCTCTTTAACTACCTTGACTAACACAAAAGCTCACACTCTTGTGTTCAGTTTTCATGTCAGCCTGTAACCTTAAAAACAGGACCTTTCTTAATTATGTGTTAGGACTGTTCTTAATTATGTAAAACTAAATGTGCAATTGTGGTTAAATCCCTCCCTCTCTCTAGTGAGTTGAGGGCTGGTCTCGTCTGTCCAGTGTGCGTACAGAGGCTGAGAAATCCAGTGTCTTTCATCTGCAGACACATAGTGTGCAGACAGTGCATTGGCAGCTTCAGGGACCAGCCTGGTCCATTAGGAGACCTTGCCTGTCCTCAGTGTGGATAGAGATCCAGAACACATCCTGAATTGAACCTACATCCACAACAGCAATCTGTTGTTAGACAACAAGAGAGTAAGACAGCTTCTTTATAAGAACAGTGTGAATGCTCTTGTAATGCAGGTCTTTGGAATCAAGCGCAGGAAACAGAGCAAAGACAAAACTCCTTTACTTAACAGCCATGAACTACCAAACCAGTAGTAATCACACCTGCTCACGAACAACGGAGCACAACTTACAGGAAACAATCACGGACAAAAACCAGGGGGGAACAGAGGGATTAAATAGGACACATACAATTAGTGAAATGGGAACCAGGTGTGAATGAGACAAGACAAACATAAAATGAGAAATGGATCGGTGATGGCTAGAACTCCGGTGACGTGGACCGCCTGTAGCCGCCCGAACCAGGAGATGGACCGATTTCAGCGGAAGTCGTGACAAACAGAAAGTTAATTTAAAAGTCGGCTAAGTTGCAAATCATGGTCCGGATTCAATCCGATGCCGCATTGTAGCACGCTTGACATTTAAAGGTAATTTACGATTGAGCCAACATCTTCAGCGTTTCCTGTGAATGCCATCTCCGTGAACGCATAATATTGCCTGTTAATGACGCTTTGTCGACGGTGCTCTACGGATTGAATGGCAGATTGAGAAAAGATCCAGGAGAAAAAAGGCACCAGACTCTCCAATCAACTGCAATGATCTTCAAACCCTTACCGGAACAAGAGAGGCCCATCAGAACAGTAATGATGAAAGGCATCGCTGGAATCGGGAAAAACGGTCAATGTGCATAAGTTCATCCTAGACTGGGCAAAAGGAAAAGCCAATCATGATGTGGATTTCATCTTTGTTCTTCCTTTCAGAGAGCTGAATTTGATCAAAGATGACCAGTACAGTCTTTCTGAACTTCTGAATGACTTCCACCCTGAACTTGCAGAGATAAAAGACACAAAGAAATGTGCTGCTTGTAAAGTTCTGTTCATCTTTGATGGTCTGGTTGAAAGCCAACTTGAATTGGATTTCCATGAAAACAAGAGGGTGACTGATGTTACAAAGACATCCTCAGTGGATGTGTTGCTTACAAACATTATCAGGGGTAATCTGCTTCCCAAAGCTCTCCTCTGGATCACCTCCAGACCAGCAGCAGCCACCAATCAGATTCCCCGTAAGTGCATCAATCAAGTAACAGAAGTATGAGGTTTCAATGACCCACAGAAAGAGGAATATTTCAGGAAAAGAAACAGTGATGCTAATCTTGCCAGCAGAATCATCTCACACCTTACAACATCAAGGAGTTGCTACATCATGTGCCACATACCAGTCTTCTGTTGGATTTCTGCCCAAGTCCTTGAAGAATTGCTGATGACAAATGAATTTGGAGAGATCCCTACAACTCTAACTGAGATGTACTCTCACTTCCTACTCATTCAGACAAACCTGGCAAATGAAAAGTATATGTGGCAAAATGAGAGAGATGCACAGAAGATCTTGGAATCAAGAAAATATTTCATTCTGAAATTGGGGAGGCTAACATTTGAGCACCTGGAGAAAGGCAATCTCATGTTCTATGAGAAGGACGCAAATGAGTATGGCATTGATGTCAGTGAAGCTGCGGTGTACTGTGGGTTGTGCACAGAAATCTTTAAAGAAGAGTCTGTGTTGTACAAAAAGAAGGTCTACTGCTTTGTGCATCTGAGTATCCAGGAGTTTTTTGCTGCGCTGTACGTGTTCCACTGCTGTGTGACCAAGAACGTCAAGGAGCTGGAGCCTTTCTTGGAAAATGTGCCAAAGGAATTCTCCTTGGATGAGCTTCCCTTGCACAGGCTTCTGCAGATGATGGCATTGTACTCTCAAATGAGTGCTTCAAATTACTGTCTCCAATTTTCAGACTCATCTCTGAGAGACCTGGACCTGAGTAACAATGCCTTTGATGATTACAAAGAGATTGTCAGAGTTGTACGCTACTGTAGTGAAATCAGGTGCAGGTGAGCGGAGAGTAATTTCCAGGCGCACACTTTAATGGCAGAAGCAACAAACAATAGAATGAACGCAACTTGTGTCAAACTAACCTCTAGCCAAAAACAAAAGTGTAAGGCGCGACAAAAGCACAATGTCCAATAGTGTCCCAATAACCAATATAGAATAATGGGTAAAAAAAACACGTTACCCGACTGAACCTAGCCTGGCTCGTTACACAAACCTGAACATCAAAACAATTCCACACATCGACTTGATAGGAAACAGAGGAATAAATAAATGCCGTGATTACTGGAATTAAAACCAGGTGTGAAGGGAACAAGACAAAACCAATGGAACAATGAACAACTGAACGGCGATGGCTATAAAGCCGGTGACGTCGACCGCCGAACGACGCCCAAACAAGGAGAGGAGCCGACTTCGGTGGAAGTCGTGACCGAGATGTTATTCTTTGCTGGATTAAGACCTCCACATTGTAACTTGGAAACACTGAGGTCAGTTATTTTGGAGGGGTCCAAGTATGATATAATGATAACAACCCACAGATTGACTCTGACAAACTGTTCCATAAGGTTTAGAGCGTGTTTTGGGCATTGATGCTGCAATATGTAACTTTGTGGGTGACCCAACCAAATTCACATAGAAATGTGAGTTATAGGCTGCTGAGTGGTGGACAGGTCATAATAATAATGGCTGGAATGGAGTCAATGGAATGGTATCAAACACATCAAAGATGTGGTTTCCATGTGATTGATACCATTCCATGGACTCCATTAACACCATTTTTATGATTCTCTATACTATACATTGCTTGTTTTGTCACATAAACTGAAATTAGGCTAACTATTAGAATTTTAGCAACCAGGAAATAGTGGAGCAATTTCTGCATATTGCACCTTTAACGTAATTTAAGCCTATCGTTTTTCCTCATGTATAATTTACAAATAGAGTTGAGACTGGACTTTCAATAGTGAAATCAAAATATGGTGAATTGGAACCGATGCACAGATTCTAATCTAGGGCAGGGTTACCCACACTTGGTTCTGGGGGGCCTCCCCTGGGTGTACGTTTTGATTTTTGCCCTAGCACTACACAGCTGATTCAAATAACCAACTCATCATCAAGCTTTGATTATTTGAATCAGCTGTGTAGTGCCTGGGCCAACACCAAAACGTGCACCCAGGAGGCCCCAGGACAGAGTTTGGGAAACCCTGATCTAGGGGATAAAACCCTCAATGGTAATTGGTCTGTGTATGCCTTCTCATTGTCAAACTCACACCATTAAAGCAAACACAAGTTAGTCACTCTAGAACATGTTAGAATGCTTACGCTAGTCTTGTCACCAACGAGAGATGCTTGTGTGATTTTTTTTTTTTTTTTTTGGTGTGCCGGAAATAGCATTATCGAATCCAAGAGATTGTGCATGCCAGACCCTTCAGAGAGTATTCATACCCCTTGACTCATTATACATTTTGTTGTTACAGCCTGAAATCAAAATTGATTAAATAGATTTTTTTCCTCACCCATCTACACACTATAACCCATAACAACAATGTGCTAACATGTTTTTAGAAATGTTTGCAAATGTATTGAAAATGAAATACAGAAATATTTTATTAACATTTATTTTTATTTTTTTATTTCACCTTTATTTAATCAGGTAGGCTAGTTGAGAACAAGTTCTCATTTGCAACTGTGATCTGGCCAAGATAAAGCATAACAATTAGACACATACAACAACACAGAGTTACACATGGAATAAACAAAACATACAGTCAATAATACAGTAGAAAAAAAAGTCTATATACAGCGAGTGCAAATGAGTGCAAATGTGGTATAAGTATTCCCATAAGTATTCACGCCCTTGAGTCAATACTTAGAAGCACCTTTAGGCAGCAATTACATCTGTGAGTCTTTCTGAGTCTGTAAGAGCTTTCCACATCTGGATTGTGAAACATTTCCCTTATTATTTTCAAAATTCTTCAAGCTCTGTCAAATTGGTTGTTGATCATTGCTAGACAACCATTTTCAGGTCTTCCCATAGATTTTCAAGTAGATTTAAGTCAAAACTGTAACTTGGCCACTCAGGAACATTCACTGTCTTAAGACTTGGCCTTGTGTTTTAGGTTACTGTCCTGCTGAAAAGTTCATTCATCTCCCAGAGTCTAGTGGAAAGCAGACTGAACCAGGTTTTCTTCTGGGGTTTTGCCTGTGCTTAGCTCCGTTCCATTTATTTTTTATCCTGAACAATTCCTCAGTCCTTAACGATTACAAGCATACCCATAACATGATGCAGCCACCACTATGCTTGAAAATATGGAGAGTGGTACTCAGTAATGTGTTGCATTGGATTTGACCCAAACATAACACTTTGTATTCAGGACAAAAAGTTAATTGCTTTGTGACAGTTTTTGCAATATTACTTTAGTGCCTTTTTTCAAACAGGATGCATGTTTTGAAATATTTGTATTATGTACAAGCTTCCTTTTCACTCTGTCAATTAGGTTAGTATTGTGGAATAACTACAATGTTGTTCATCCATCCTCAGTTTTCTCCTATCACAGCCATTAAACTCTGTGTCTGTTTTAGTCACCATTGGTCTTATGATGAAGTCCTCTCCATCAACTGAGTTAGGAAGGACACTATCTTTGTAGTGACTGGGTGTATTGATACACCATCCAAAGTGTAATTAATAACTTCACCACGCTCAAAGGGATATTTAATGTCTGCTTTATTGTTTATTTCTACCCATCTACCAATAGGTGCCCTTCTTTGCGAGGCATTGGAAAACCTCACTTGTTGTCACGACTTCAGCTGAAGTTGGTCCCTTTCCTTGTTCGGCGGCTTTCAGCGATCGACGTCTCCGGTTTTCTAGCTACTGCCGATCTCCTTTTCATTTTCTATGTTTTTGTCTTCATTATAAACACCTGGTTTCCAATCACTTCATTATTTGTTCCTTATTTAAACCCTCTGTTTCCCCTCATGGTTTTGTGCATGTTTGTTATACGTTAGATCTTTTTATTGTGAGTTTGGATTTTACTACCTATTTTGGTAGTTTGTAATTTGAGTAAAGATACGTGATTTACTCATCTCTTGTTGTCCTGCGCCTGACTCTGCCTACCTGCTACACAGAGACCTCTGACAATGGTGTTTGTGGTTGAGTCTGTGTTTGAAATTCACTGCTCGACTGAGGGACCTTGCAGATAAGTGTTTTTTTCCAAATCAAATGTTATTTGTCACATGCGTCAAATACAACAGGTGTAGACCTTACAGTGAAATGCTTACTTACAAGCCCTTAACCAACAATGCTGTTTTAAGAAAAATATGTGTTAAGTAAAAAATAGATGCATATTACTTTTTTTTTTAAATAAAGATTTATTTAAAGAGCAGCAGTAAAATAACGGTACAGGTGGTACCGGTACATGGTCAATGTGTGGGGGCACAGGTTAGTTGAGGTAATTGAGGTAATATGTACATATAAGTAGAGTTAAAGTGACTATGCATAGATAATAAACAGAGAGTAGTGGCGCTCCAGTACTGCTTGTCATGCGGTAGCAAAGAGAACAGTCTATGACTAGGATGGCTGGAGTCTTTGATTTTTAGGGCCTTCCTCTGACACCGCCTGGTATACAGGTCCTGGATGGCAGGAAGCTTGGCCCCAGTGATGTACTGGGTCGGACACACTACCCTCTGTAGTGCCTTAGTCGGAGGCCAAGCAGTTGCCATACCAGGCAGTGATGGCAGTGATGCAACCCCAGCCCGTCGATGAGAATGGGAGCGTCATTCAAAAATCATGTTAAACACCATAAATGCACACAGAGTGAGTCCTTGCAACTTATTATGCAACTTATGTGACTTGTTAAGCACCTTTTTACTCCTGATCATATTCAGTCTCGCCATAACAAAGGGGTTGAATACTTATTGACTCAAGACATTTCAGATTTTCATGTTTAATTCATTTATTAAAAACATAAATCAGCTTTGATATTATGGGGTATTGTGTGTAGGCCGTTCAGGCTGTAACACAACAAAATGTGGAAAAAGTAAAGCGGTGTGAACACTTTCTGAAGTACATTCAAAGTATTCAGACCCTTTTTCCACATATTGTTACGTTACAGCCTTATTCTAAAATTGATTAAATTATTTTTTTCCTCATTAATCTACAAACAATACCACACAATGACAAAGCGAAAACAGTTTTTGCAAATGTATTAAAAATAAAAAACAGATACTCTATTTACGTAAGTATTTAGATTCTTTGCTATGAGACTCTAAATTGAGCTCAGGTGCATCCTGTTTCCATTGATCATCCTTAAAATGTTTCTACAACGTCATTGGAGTCCACCTGTCGTAAATTGAATTGATTGGACATGATTTGGAAAGGCACACACTTGTTTATATAAGGTCCCACAGTTGACAGTGCATGTCAGAGCAAAAACCAAACTATGAGGTCGAAGGAATTGTCCATAGTGGTCCGAGACAAGATTGTGTCGAGGCACAGATATGGGGAAGGGTACCAAAAAATGTCTGTGGCATTGAATGTCCCCAAGAGCACAGTTGCCTCCATCATTCTTAAATGGATGAAGTTTGGAACCACCAAGACTCTTCCTAGAGCTGGCTACCCTGCCAATCTGAGCAATTGGGGGAGAAGGGCCTTGGTCAGGGAGGTGACCAAGAACCCGATGGTCATTCTGACAGAGCTCCAGAGTTCCTCTGTGGAGATGGGAGAACCTTCCAGAAGGACAACCATCTCTGCAGCACTCCACCAATCAGACCTTTATGGTAGTGTGGCCAGATGGAAGCCCCTCCTCAGTAAAATGCACATGACAGCACGCTTGGAGTTTGCCAAAAACTCTCTGATCTGATGAAACAAGGCTCGAAGTCTTTGGCCTGATGGACTGGCGTCACGTCTGTAATGGGCACACACATAGAAATGAAATACTTTTTAAATCATTCTTTATGTTCAGCTTCACTTCACACAGATGCTTTCTATGCTGAGTTTCTTAAAACAAACAATAAATAAATGGAATAAGACAACCTGTTTAAACCAATTGATTTCTCTGTCTTTGTTGACCCTCTGGCTGTAAACTCACAGAACCGTCTTGTGCAACTTTGATTACTGCTCTAATGCCAGTGATCCCAGATGCAATCTGTGAGTTTAATTTTGGATAAAAAGTATTTTCTGATGCAGGCCTTATACACTTAGTGTGCTCTGATTGGCATACATGTACTGTACCTTTGTTTTCTTTTTTGTAAGGATAGTTCATCTTCAATCATTTGAGTACTTTCTTTTATTGCCACAGGGGGCATAGAAGTTACCGATTGGGCCTTAAAAGGCCTGGACCTGAGATTCAACAGACTGAATGACTCAGGAGTGGAGATGCTTTCTGCTAGACTGGACAAGCCATACTGTAAATTGGAAAAACTGAGGTCAGAACTATTGTGATTTTGTTTTCACTTTTTTTACTTGTTACTCAGCTTGTTAGGGGTCCCAGCACATCATGTATTTGTTGTATTATTATTCTGGTAGTTCCTTCCTTCCAGACAATATCTCAACAACAGATTTCTAAAAAAGTTGTATAATTTGGCAGGATGGTGTAACTATGGTGCCAAATTTGGCACAAGCATCATATTTGACCTACAGCTCCACCAAACAATATGGCCCCTGCGACCTATAACATCCACCATGATGGATTTTCCGCCATCTTGGAATTTAGGAAAAATCTTTATAAATCTTCTCATGAACCACTTCCCCTGATTTGACACCATATTTGATATGTGTACTCATTGTACTAGTTCCTAAATGATTTGCAAGAATACGATGGTGTGTCACCAAATGGCAGCTAGACAAGACAATAAAACAAATGTTTCTTGAAATTCCATTGACTACAATCCATACTATTTTGGTCAATCAGCTTAAATCTCATGTTGGTGATGAAAAGTATGACTTTGAAAATCTGTACTAAGTTTGGTGTTAATATCAACAACAACAAAATACATTCAAAGTATGGCCTTTGCTCTCATCTATATTTAAAGTGACAATATGTAACTTTTTGGGTGACCCTGGCCAAATTCACCTAGAAATGTGAGTTATAGATATATCATTCTACTTGAAAGCAAGTCTGAAGTGGTATATATGTTCTATGTGTGCTATTTCTATGCTTCCAGTTCTTAAGTTGTGTTTTTGTGTCTTATACACCAACTTCAAAAAGCTGAAAATACAATATTTTTGGTTATGGAAAATATATTTCACAGTGGTTTAGATGATACAATCATCCTCTACACTATCTTATTTTGTCACATAAACTAAAATTAGGTGAACTATTAGAGTTTTAGCAACCAGGAAATGGCGGAGCTATTTCTGCAAAGTGCAACTTTAATATCTTGTTATCTTGCTTGTTGTCAAAAGTGTGGACACCTACTCAAGAGTTTTTTTTATTTTGACTATTTTCTACATTGTAGAATAATAGTGAAGACATCAAAACTATGAAATAGCACATGGAATCCTGTAGTAACCAAAAAAGTGTTAAACAAATCAAAATATATTTGAGATTCTTCAAAGTAGCTTTGCACACTCTTGGCATTCTCTCAACCAGCTTCATGAGGTAGTCACCTGGAATGCATTTCAATTAACAGGTGTGCCTTGTTAATTTGTTGAATTTCTTTCCTTCTTAATGCATTTGAGCCAATCAGTTGTGTTGTGACAATGAAGGTGTGGTATACAGAAGATAGCCCTATTTGGTAAAAGACCAAGTCCATATTATGGCAAAAACTACTAAAGGACACAAATAAGAAGAAGAGACTTGTTTGGGCCAAGAAACACAAGCAATGGACATTAGACTGGTGGAAATATGTCCATTTAGTCTGATGAGTCCAAATGTGAGATTTTTGGTTCCAACGGCTGTGTCTTTGTGAAACGTAGAGTAGGTGAACGGATGATTTCTGCATATGTGGTTCCCACCGTAAAGCATGTAGGAGGAGGTATGATGGTGCTTTGCTGGTGACACTGTCAGTGATTTATTTAGAATTCAAGACACACTTAACCAGCATGGCTACCACAGCATTCTGCAGTGATACGCCATCCCATCTGTTTTGCACTTTTTTTTATTTTATTTTACCTTTATTTAACTAGGCAAGTCAGTTAAGAACAAATTCTTATTTTCAATGACGGCCTAGGAACAGTGGGTTAACTGCCTGTTCAGGGGCAGAATGACAGATTTGTACCTTGTCAGCTCAGGGAATTGAACTTGCAACCTTTCGGTTACTAGTCCAACGCTCTAACCACTGCAAATGTCAGTGAGCAGCATGCTACCCAGCCGCTTAGTGGGACTATGATTTGTTTTTCAACAGGACAATGACCCAAAACACACCTCCAGGCTGTGTAAGGGCTATTTGACCAAGGAGAGTGATGGAGTGCTGCATCAGATGACGTGGCCTCCACAATTACCCGACCTCAACCCAATTGAGATGGTTTGGGATGAGTTGGACTGCAGAGTGAAGGAAAAGCAGCCAACAAGTGCTCAGCATATGTGGGAACTCCTTCAAGACTGTTGGAAAAGCATTCCTCATGAAGCTGGTTGAGAGAAGGCCAAGAGTTTGCAAAGCTGTCATCAAGGCAAAGGGTGACTACATTGAAGAATCTCAAATATAAAATATATTTTGATTTGTTTAACACTTTTTTTGGTTCGTACATGATTCCATATGTTATTTCATAGTTTTATTCTACAATGTAGAAAATAGTAAAAATAAAGAAAAACCTTGAATGAGTAGTTGTGTTCAAACTTTTGACAGTTTGCCACTGGACTAGCTGCGCTTACATAACTGTATTCAACCTTCAGCAGTCCTGTTGTAAAATCATGATGGCATCTCTCTGTAGGCTGTCATTCTGTGGTATCACAGAGGAAAGCTGTGCTTCTCTGGCTTCTGTTCTGAGCTCTAACCCCTCCCACCTGAGAGAGATGGACCTGAGCTTCAATCACCCAGGAGACTCAGGAGTGAAGCTACTCTCTGCCAGACTGGAGGATCCACACTATAGATTGGATAAACTAAAGTTCGTATGATAACTGTGTAAAACGTGTCTTAGATCCCACTCTCCCCAATCACTGCCCAAGTCTCGTACCTAAGCAAGGGTCGTTACATTACAAGCAATGTGTCTGTCACTAACTTAATGTCTATTCCTTTGCCTTAACTCAAAATGAAGAGTTTTGGTTAAAACTGGAGCTGCTTAAAAAGTGTAAGTGACTTTGCTAATGATATTGTAATTTAATATAATTGCTATTGACCCACTGCTTCTGATACAATTTTCTGACTTATCTGGGTTGTGCAGATGTTACTGAGGTCACACTAGACCCAAACACAGCAAACATAAATATCTCACTGACTGAGGAGAACAGAAAGGGGACATGGGTGGAAGAGGAACAGCCATATCATGATGACCCAGAGAGATTTGAGGATATGTCACAGGTGCTGTGTAGAGAGCCTCTTACCAAACGTCATTACTGGGAGATAGATTTGATTGGGGAGTGTGATATAGGAATGTCATATAAAAATATCAGCAGGTGTGGAGATGAAAAGGATTGTAAACTGGGAAGCAATGATAAGTCTTGGTGTCTATACTTTGAAGAAGATAACTGTTACCTTGCCTTCCACAATAATGAGATGAATATTCTTCACCAGACCCTAACCCCAGAGAGTAGGAGTGTATCTGGACTGGCTAGATGGCACTCTGTCCTTCTACAGCGTCTCCTCTGACGCCATGACCCACCTGTACACATTCCAGGCCACATTCACATTCACAAAACACCAGCTTTTGGTGTTTTGCATAACTCTTCAGTGTCCCTTGTGGTTACCAGCAGTCCAGTGCCAGCTGTGAATCCCATTTAGTTTTGAATTAAGTAGAATTTCCTATGCTGGATGACAGTGCTTAAGTTGAGCTGGATCCTGCTGGAACAGGATCAGGCATCTTTCAATTTTGGACTGTTTCGTTCTGGAAACCATTTGCCAGGATCCGTTACCTCTCATGGCACAAACACTGTGTGCAATGTAAAAATTCCAATAGAATCTGACTTTCACTTTTACTTGAGTCATTTTCTATTAAGGTATCTTTACTTTTACTGAAATATGACAATTGGGTACTTTTTCCACAACTGGCCATTTCTGTGATGAGAGAGAGAAAGGTGCCTGTAGCCTATCTGTCACAGAACTAGAATGAGATTAACTTTTTATGATCTGTCTCCCACTCTCTGCTCTGATAAACATGACATGAGCCTGCAACTGTCATCTCTCCAGCGTAGCACTTAATCATTTATTTCCTTATAGAATCATAGCCGCGGGAAGGGTGTTTGAAATACATTTGCCAAAGTTATAGAATGACCTCATAATTCAGAAGACTACACCAGGAGTAGGCCTATAATTTAACCACAGAGGATCAATAGCTTATTAAAAAAAAAGATACCCTTGCTGTGGATTGTGTGTAGCCCAATCACAAGGCATGCCTAATGTAGGGAATGTGCTGCAAATGTCAGTGAGCAGCATGCAGCAAAAACAGTCCTTGAGCAACATCGATTTGGAAAGCAAATGGATTCTGCTGAAAGGAGAAGACTAAACTGTGTAGGCAACCAAATATTTTATCAACTTCCAAATAGGCCTATTGAGAGAGCAGCATTGTTTGACTAAGTAAAACAAGAGAGAGAGAGAGCCTTTTGGCATGAGTACATTGCCATCGCTGGTGAGTGAGCTGAGCATCATTGGGGGAGTCTGAAACTTTCCTCCTCATATTGTACAATGTCTCCACACACCCAGGCCAAAAGGCTATTGATGGATTCAAGACAAGGTCATTTTTATTGATCTCAGATTCTCAGTTTGTCAGTGTCAAAGTAGCCTGTCATTTCCATAATTTGTGAGGTATTAAAACAAGATTCTGCTAAAGTCTCCAGTCATCTAAAATTATGTAGATTCACATGAAATGTTTTTATAAAAGGCCTAAAAGGCTTAAGAAAATTCCTCATGTGTGCAACTTGTCCAAGTGCCTCTACTCTATTTCTCCAAGTGCCTCTACTCTATTGCTCTATGCCAGCACACAAAAGCGATGATAATAAATGCAAAGCTTTATTATAAAGTTGAGGTTTTTTTCTTCATTCTGATACCTCAGAACCCCCCATGTCACCCCCCTCTCGGCTCACTTTTTATTCTGGCACCTCCCAATTTACAAATTAAGCACTGTTGGAGGAAATTGCTATGGATATTTCATTTCATGACAAAGTTGAAGTGGGCATTGTTTTTTTTAATCACTGACAGTTAGCTTGTAAATGTTTTAAAGAAGATAGAAAATGAATTAATTTCAAGTACTGACAATGTGTGAACAGTGTTGAATTGCAGAAGCTAACTCCATTGACATTATTAATTTTAAATTAATTTCAAATAGTATAGAATACAATTTGAATGACTGACTAATGAATGACATTCAAATCAGATTAAGCTAAATACTTATTAAAGATTGTATTTATTTGCAGATTTATAGGTATTTATATAGGCTGATATTATGGCTGTGATACTCCATAGAAATCCCCATTGCAATAATTTCCCTAAAGCCCATCATAAGCCTCGCTCACAGCGATCTTCTCTGTCCCTCCAACTGAGCTAGCTCATCATTCACCAATCAACAGGTAGTGCACGACATGACGCAAAGTTCATGAATCTCGCGATACAGTCGACCCCACGGTAATAGTGTCATGTAGCCGCGTGTTGGAAACGAAAAGAGTCTTTCTACATTCGTGGCGCAGAGGAAAGGACACGCATAGCACCAGAGATTGCGCAATCATGGTAAAATGTTATTATTATTATATATATATTTTTTAAATACGTCTCAGCATTTGAAATACCAACAAATAACTACTCATAATTAAACATTATTTTGAAAATAACATTAGCTTACCCAACTAGCTAACTTATATGGCATGGATTTCATTTCAGGTTCGAAAGGTGAAGAGATAGCAAATTAATAGTTACAAAAACGTGTTTGATTTATCATATCAGAATAAAAAATTTACTGCATGCAATTAGCGTTATATTCCAAATTGACGGTCATTACCCAACGTTAGCGTTCTCAGCAAAGATTGGAAGTGTGTTAGCAGCCTCACGACAAGGCCTCAGTCTCGTTAAAAAGACAGATTTTCGAAAGTAAGTCATACATGTAATTTAATGAACGAATTGAACATAGCTATTGATAACAGCCTACTTTGGTAAACATTTGGTAATTTAAATATCTTTACAATGTGCATGCCATGGGTACTGCGTGTTGATCCCCACAACACGTGGTGACTAGTCTTGGTGAGCGCGTTTCATGGCGCGCAAGTTCAAATAGGTTCACGTTACAGTATTTTGGAGAAAAACTCTCTTTTTGGATAAATACTATATTGTACGAACACTGAACAATAATCTAAACGCAGCATGTAGAGTTTTTTGTTTCATGAGCTGTAACTTTTTCAACCTGGGACCCAAATGAGAAATTCGGTGTTTTCCTGGGACCCAAGCTTATGAAAATATGCAACTATACATAAAGGGTACATTTCATTGCCCCAATGCCTAAAACAAATGCAATATAGACACAAACAAGAAATTAAATATCCATATAATTATGTATTAATGTTTATTTCCCCGTCACTAAAAACACTTACAAATGTCTAGGTTGGAACTGTTGCTGTTAAAATACAATAAATAATTTTAATTCTGAACTGGAATAAACTGATTGATCACATTTGTAGACCAGAAATCACACAACACAGTCCTAATGAGAGCATGTCTATTCTGGCCTCTGTTTTTGACAGTGCAACACTGAGGTCATGCTCAGCCCTGAAACTGTACTGTACGTCAGAGTTGAGAACCCTGACTCGCATAGGTGTGTGGTGCCGAACTGGACCAGAACATCTACTGCTTTCTCAGTCAGGTAGGAAACTGCTTCCTGCTGTAGATGAGCAACCCAGAACTGTGTTTGCCTCAAAAAGCATCTTGCTTCAATCAGTTTACTCCAGTTAAGAATAACAATTGTTATTGTATTTTAACAGCAACAGTTCCAACCTAGACAAGTTTTCAACAATCATTTCTACAGTAAGATGTACAGTAGGCCTGATCATTTTTCATCTGTACTGTTACTTAGGGTTGCACTATCAGTAGCTAGCTTGCTTTGGTGAATGTTTGCTATTAGCTGTGTACAAGGCCAGGGGATTGTTTCATCACCTGTTATAAAATTACAACAATGCCTTGCTGTCGAAGCACTGTTTCCTGAAGCATTCTGCCCTGTTTTCAAAGAACCCCCTGGGTTTACCATCATGCTGTGGATGTTTGGTCAGGCCGTGTCGTTTTTTTTTTATTTGTTCGTTATGCGTGTGTCATTACTAAGCACTTCCACATTGTGGGTGCTCCTCGTTATAAGTTTGTATGAAAGAGAGAAACTCATTGCTCTATATGCGCTTCATGACGATTGAGCTTGTGGCTAGCATGAGTCCATTTGGTAACAGCGGTGAGTGGGACTGACAAGTCAGTGGCTGACAGCGCTGTATTGTCGCGGAGTAATCTTCAAGAAAACTGCAGAAAAAATATCCGGTAAACCGCGAAGCACACATCAAATTTTATTTGTCACATACACATGGTTAGCAGATGTTAATGCGACTGTAGCGAAATGCTTGTGCTTCTAGTTCCGACCATGCAGTAGTATCTAACAAGTAATCTAACAATTTCACAGCAGCAGCTGCCAAACTAAGCAGAGAGCACAGATGCACTTGGCCAAATCAATTCCAGTAATTAATGAAACAATTATAAATGTACACTGACACGTTGCGACCCACCATTAAAACTTCTTAGGGATCAGTGGTGCGCTAGCGACCCACTCCCGACACTACCAGGTAAAATGCAAGGCGCCAAATTCAAAATCCCAAAGTTGAATTATTAAACATCCACCAATATACAAGTGTTTCATACTCATCAAAAGCTCTGTTTCTTGGCGATATCACAGCGTTGGCGAAAGCAGCACATTTGATTGTTTGAGGGTAGCACCTCACATATTTTTGCCATTACCATGAATTCATTAGCCTTCACGGTTCACACATAACACATTTCACAGCGAAAACAAATCAATTACCTGTTGAAGAACTTCTGCTGAGGTCTTCCTAAGTGTCCAACGAAGACAGTCCATGGTTCTTTTGTTAGAAAAAGTAATGTATTTTATCCATAAATCTCCATTTGGTTCACGTGTTATAATCATAAACTACAGCCTCCACTCCTCCATTGAAACTTGAATAGAACTCGTTCAACTTATACCTATAAACTTGTCCAAGAACAATCAAACATAGTTTTAAATGTATCCTTAGGAACACTTTTACGTATATTTACTATTATAAATCAACCGGAATATAAACTGGGCTATAATGGTGGGGAAAAACAGAGCGCGCCTTGGCGAGAGCGTGCGATCTCTTCTGTTGACATAAAGGGGACACTTCCTGTTTTCTTCTTCTCTGCTCTAAAGCATCCAAAAAATATCTGAACACTGTCTCGAGACTATTGACATCCAGAGGAAGCGATTGGTACTGCATTCATATGCCCTTTTATGGGCATTTTCATAAGGGTGGGGTTCCAAATGAGGCACTCTCTCAAAACCACTTTTTCCAGGACAGAAATTCCTCGGGGTTTCGCCTGCCATATCCGTTCTGTTTTACTCACAGACAAATGGTTAACACTTTTAGAAAATTGAGTGTTTCCTATCCAATGGTACCAAATATGTGCATATCCTATTTTCTGGGCCTGAATGGGAGGCATTTTACTTTGGCCACGCCAGGCTCTCCAAAACGGGCACCTCGTGCTGTTAACAGGTGGGTCGCAACCCGTCCTTTCTCTTGTCCACTTGGCGTTATATGCACCGCGTGGCTATTTCCATCGTGGCAGTATACCGGCTAGGTGATAGTTGAGGGCATATCATACCATTTATTTCATCTTCAATGGGTGGTATGGTTTGGGCGGCAGGCGGCCTAGTGGTTAGAGCGTTGGGCTAGTAACCGAAAGGTTGTTCAATCGACTCCCTGAGCTGACAAGGTAAAAATCTGTCGTTCTGCCCCTGAACAAGGCAGTTACCCCACTGTTCCTAGGCCGTCATTGTAAATAAGAATTTGTTCAAAACTGACTTTCCTAGTTAAATAAATAAATAAATGTCTGTCACAAGGATTCCAGATAGCATGGACCCAACTGACTCTCAGTTTAAGTATTAGCACACGAGGGGGAAAAGTCTACTATTATCTATCTATTACTAAATAATAATACAAGTATGAATTTCAACACCGCAGAAGGACAGAAGTTGTTGCGTTATTGCCCAAGCCCCATAATGTTTCGCTACTTGCATTGTGATTCCATTGTTTAGTTTGTCACTGTGTTTTTACAGTATAGAATGTGGCTAACATTTTAACCTGCTGTCTTCCGCAGGTGCTGTTGCACGTGCTCTTTGAGCATGCAGCAGGGTATGCACTCTTTGTCGTCAAGGAGGTGGAAGAAATTGGCATGCTTTTGCCTCAGGTATGAATAACCACTTCCAAATATGTAAAAATAAATAAATATTAGGATTTATTTATTGATGATGGTTGAGCCAAGTTAATAATTACCCATATTCCACAGGTTGAAGACTGCATTCTAAACATTGGGAAATGACCTAGGGTTGTGAAAGTGCCTCCACCGTGCATATCGTCACTACCCATCTCTCCCCCGAAGGTGTGCGTCTCCACTTTCACTCCTTGGTGAAGGGGCTGACTGCCCAGGCTGCCTCCAAGGCCCAACTAGGTCTGGGCCACAGCTACTCCAGAGCCAAGGTCAAGTTCAACGTTAACAGGTCCGACAACATGATCATCCAGTCCATCGCCCTCCTAGACCAGCTGGATAAGGACATCAACACATTCTCCATGCGTGTGCGGTACGTAGTAGTAGGCCCAATGACCATCCACTCGGCAGTCTTGCTAACGGGACCAAATGATGTTTATACCAAATCTGTCAATCCCCTGAACTCTTTATGTTGAGTGTTCCATCGGTGCTGACAGTCCCACAGTATAAATGTCAGGTATGCCTTCAACCTGGTTGAGACTATCCTAACATTTCAAAACTTTGCTCGCCCCTCCCCCTCTGCTTTATAGTGAGTGGTATGGCTACCACTTCCCGGAGCTGATCAAGATAGTGACTGACAACTCTACGTACTGCAAGATGGCCCAGCTGATCGGCAACAGAAAGGAGCTGAGCGAGGAGAGTCTAGAGAGCCTGGAGGAGGTAGTGATGGACAGTGCCAAGGCCCAGGCTGTCCTGGAGGCATCCCGCAGCTCCATGGGTCAGTAGCCAAGCCACGCAGTATATTATACACACTTATAAAACCAACCCCTTTTTTGCCCATCTGGGACTTTTAAGTGTCCTGAATGACCAACACAGAGGGGAAGAGTATGATAGTTCTCTCATAAACCTGTAGTGTAGGCTCAAATCCTCACTGTGGATCCTGTCGGGAGATACATAACGGATATTTCAGTCATCTTCACAGTGGAGATGTTTGTACAGTGAATTCCTGTGTCTGGGTATTGAGACTGCTGCTGAAACTGTTTTCCCCTGGCTTTCTGTAGGCATGGACATCTCTCCCATCGACCTGATCAACATTGAGAGGTTCTCCAACCGTGTGGTTTCG
The DNA here is from genome assembly GCA_030435695.1 of Brachymystax lenok tsinlingensis. Lineage (NCBI taxonomy): Eukaryota > Metazoa > Chordata > Actinopteri > Salmoniformes > Salmonidae > Brachymystax > Brachymystax lenok. Next base: position 18,672,927 of record CM059813.1, on the reverse strand, counting down.
CTAGCCGCCTACAGGCTGGAACTCCAGGAGTACCTGCGCTCTAAGATGAGCCAGGTGGCCCCCAACCTGGCTGCCCTTATAGGAGATGTGGTGCGTAGTAATTAGATTCAGCAAATGTCCAATCTGCATACTCTTCCTAAGGGGACCGAATGATGTTTATACCAAATCTGTCAATCCCCTGAATTGTTGTGTTGAGTGTTCCATCGGTGCTGACAGTCCCTGACACCTCATAACTCATGGGGAAATGTTCATTGGCCAACCTCTGACGTGGTGTTTCTTCCTTCTATAGGTGGGAGCACGTCTGATCTCCCATGCCGGCAGCCTGACAAACCTGGCCAAGTACCCAGCCTCCACCGTGCAGATCCTGGGCGCTGAGAAGGCCCTGTTCAGGTACTGGGGCACCCACTCCCTGCTGGGGAAACTGGCAGCTACTGTGATGGCAGGGCTGGGGCTGAGCAGAGAAGGGTGACTGGGGGTGTCACCCCCTCAGAGGGATCCCTCTCCCTTACGCACCCCCACAGTTTGAGCAGCTGCCTAGTACGCAGAGGTAGATACTGTACATCCGACATGCCATACTCAGCCAATAAATTATTGTGTAGAAGAATCAACAATCAACGGTTGGAACATCGGGTTTCCAGTGAAAGTCACTTTGGAAACACAAACATCCATTTCCCACACACAGGGCTCTGAAGACCCGTGGCAACACTCCTAAGTACGGTCTCATCTTCCACTCAACCTTCATCGGCCGTGCTGCCGCCAAGAACAAAGGGCGTATCTCCCGTTACCTCGCCAACAAATGCACAATCGCCTCACGAATCGATGCCTTCTCTGGTGAGTGTTAAGATGTCTGTTAACCCATGGGGAGAGTAGAGGACAAACTTTGCTTGGGCCTAGAAGATCAAGGTGCTCTTCAAGCATTCTGTTTCGGGTCCTGTTTATTATGACCCTTCTGGATTATTTGCAATGATGTTCTTATTTTTCGTCAACAGTAATCCACCTCCGGGTAGATGATGGTGACTAGCTAAATACTGAGCAAAGCCTTGGTCTCTTGACTGCTGCTGCTGTCCTACGGTGGTATTGACCTCTCCTCTCCCTCCCTCTGACAGAGGTGCCCACCTGTGTGTTTGGCGACAAGCTGCGTGACCAGGTGGAGGAGCGCCTGTCATTCTACGAGACGGGCGAGGCGCCTCGCAAGAACCTGGATGTCATGAAAGAGGCTGTGATACAGGTGAGCTATGTCAATGACATGGGATTAATTTTCTTGGGTTTGTGAGCATGCTTTTAGTGTTTGTACGGTCATAAAAATCCCAGAAAAGTAATGGAATTTTAAAATGGGCGATTTTCCAGGCCTGGAAAAGTTTTTATTTTTTAAAGCATCAAATCTGAAATGGAATGGACATTTCTGTTAATGTAATTTTAAGCATGGGATCAGAGCGCAGCCTCCCAGTGTCCGTACATGCGTTGGTCATGGGAAATTTGGGACTCTTTCCTTGTGAATGTTTAGCTAATCTGCTGTGAGTGATGACGACACCCTTCCCCGACTCAAACGTGGGGGTTTAACTGATTTAATGAGCCTGACACAGCACATCAGTGCCACTAGCAGCTAGTTTTCTAGAAGTATTAGCTGTTTAACCATGCTGTTTGGCTTACCACTCCTAGGCAGGAGAGGTGGCAGCCGAGATAAAGATCAAATTGGAGAAAAAAGAGAAGAAACGTAGGAAGCGGGAGAAGAAGCTGGCAGCACTTTCCGCAGGCGATGAAGAGGTGTGTAATGGTTCAACTCTGTCCGGAAACTGAAAGCATGTTTAGATTTGGGATTTGACCTGTCTACATGGTTCTGTCTCAGTGTACGACATGCTAAACTAACTTGACTCCGAACCATTGGCTGGTCTTCTACAGTAGACCAAATCACTGAAGTGAGTCGGACATTACAGCTCTTGTCATACTGCAATTAAAACTTATGCCATGGAGAAATTATGAAACATCCTAATGTGTTTTCTGTTATGGTTTTAGGCTAATGGTGAGAAGGGAGAAGGTGACGTCGCTGTGGTAAAGAAGAAAAAGAAGCATGCAGCAGAGGAAGAGGCTCCAGCAACAGAGAATGGGGACCCCATAGCCAAAAAGAAAAAGAAACGAAAGAGTGAGGCAATAGAGGTGGTGGCTGAAGAGGCCCCAGAGACTCCCCAGACCAAGAAGAAAAAGAAATGTTGAATAGAGGATTTAGATGAGACTGAACATTTCTTAAACTGTACAGAACTATTTAAATTTTTTACTTAAACCACCCAATGAGGTTGGAAGCAGACTGACTTGTGTAATCAGTGTTTGTCTCAAATTTTATACCTTCCCTAGCCTCAACGCACTTCACACTGAAAGTGAATGTTCCGCTCAGTGCCTTGACGTTAATGTAATTATACATCCCTCTTATGTAAATACTTTCATGTCCATTTTCTCTATCATATGTTCAGCGTAGACTTGCTGTAAACCATTTTTCGGCTAAATATTATAGACGCTACCTACCTATGTCTGAAATATACACGCAACATGTAAAGTGTTGCATGTTTCATCAGCTGAAATAAAAGATTGCATAAATGTTCTATACACGGCTAGTTTCATGTCCCTGCTAGTGAGCATTTCTAATCTATCCAGGTGTGGCATATCCAGAAGACGATTAAATGGCGTGCTTAAAGGCCACTAAAATGTGCAGTTTTGAGGGAATGCAATTGGCATGCTGACTGCAGGGATATTCATTTCTCCACCATAAGCTGCCTCGGACGTCATTTTAGAGAATTTGGAAGTGTGTCCTGGGCCGGCATGGATACACATCTGGCTTCACCTGCGGGGTTGTGAGAGCAGCCACTGACAGTTTATGAATCTGGGTTTGCAAAACCAATGAATTTCTACTCCGTGAAGCTCATCTGCAATTCTCATCCTCACCGTGGTCTTGACCTGACTTCAGTGGGAAAATGCTCACCTTCGATGGCCGCTGGAGAAGTGGGCTCTTCACGGATTAATTCTGGTTTCAAGTGTACGGCGTTGTGATGTCAACAGGGCCCCATGGTGGGGTTATGGTATGGGCAGACAAACTACGGACACAATTGCATTTTATCAATGGCAATTTGAATGCACTGAGATCCTGAGGCCCCATTATGCCATTCATTCGCCAGCATGTCATAAGGATCTATACACAATTCCCAGTCCCACATACTCATTACCCAATGAGCATGTTTGGGATGCTCCAGAGGGATGTACAAGAGCGTGTTCTAGGTCCCACCAATATCCAGCAACTTCGCACAGCCATTGAGGTCACCAGATGCCGACTGGTTTTCTGATCTATACCCCTATCTTAAAGTATCTGTATTCCATAGATTAGGGCCTAATTTATTTCGATTGAGTATTTCCATGTGGCTAGAATTGAAGCTAATGCTTTGTAAAAGGGGAGTTACCTTTGAAGTTCCCTGAGCCAGGAATGACTGCAGCTAGTTACGCGCTCATTGCATCATGTCGCCTTGAATCCCTAGCAATCTGTAATTGGGTTGTGTACAATAGTTTGCAACTGGAAATATACATATTTTAAGAACCTGCCTTCTGCATAATGGTTATACATGGTATTCATGAAACTCAACTGCAAAATTAAGGAGAAAATTGAATCAAATCATGGACCGTCCCTGCTGGCTAATCCTTGAGATTGTTGCAGAGTAGACAATTCCTGAACACAGCTAATGGAACTTTGAATAGCCAGACAAAGTACAAGACATGACTACATGTAAGCAAGCCTCCAAAGATCAAACCTTTGTATCTTAGTTTCAAAGTGGGAAAGGAGTTTATTTCACCCTGTGTGTTGAGTGACTAAACATGTTATGAGTGACTGGTTTACAGTACGGTATCATGTGGACCTGCAATGTGTGGTTCTAGAGGGAAACTCGTTTATAATTCGTAACTGTTCAGAACTTTTATTTGTTGGACAATGAAGATTAAACCAATGTTATTGACATCAAATCCAATGCCTGGCTGTCACACGTCAGCCAACTAAAGGTGGGAATCAAATGTTGGGATAAAGGGGCCAAAAATAAAACAAGCTATCAACTTACGTCACCCTCAATAGAAAAGAGTTCAGATGGGAGAGAACAAAGTTACAAAAAAATAAAATAAAAAGCTTTTAAAAAAAGGCTTCACCATGAAAAATGATGCTTAGCAGTAATGTACATCAGGGTCATGTATGCATACAAAAATCGTCCACGCCACATGATGCTTGTTCTGGTTCAAGTATATTCACCATCAACTTCATAATTACTTCTCATAATCTTTGATGCTCATCTTTCTGACATTTTGAAATAAAACAAAACATCCTTCAAAAAAATAAAACAAATGCAGAAAACCACATTTCATGTCCTACCAATACATATATACTGTATAAATACATACATAAATATATTTTACATACAACAGCCATAAATTTGAAAAGGGGAATATTGAGTAGGGGGGATGGGTGGTAGTGTGTTTTAGCTCGGTGCTGTAAAATGGTTTGTCCTTCGATGGTCTGATCAGTCAATATTGGTGGGCACGATGCAGTATCTACACACAGCCCTGTCAGTTGCCCCAGTATGGGGAGCTGCCGTAGCTGGACTTGTTGACCTGGCTCTTCTGCTGGATGCTGCTAGACTGGCCTCGCTGGCTAGGACCGCCCTGCATACGGAGGAGACGAGGACACCGCCACAAACTGGACATGACCATCACAAGTAAGGTACCACACTGATACACAACAAAGACGTAATGGGAATATAAACCAGAGGTGGGCTATGTGATGGCTTGTGTGAGTGCAGGCTTTTGATCAAGTAGCAATATCTGATTGACCTAAATCGGTTTTGATTGAATACGGGTAGAATCAGGTGATATTGCTTGGCTGGAACAAAAGCCTGCAACCGCACCACCACATGTAGGATTGTCCACCCCTGATCTAACCAGTGCCGTTGTGTGGCATGTTAAAGCAAGTTTATACACTACCTCGTACACTACAGGCGGATGTTTTTGAGAGGAGTGTGTGTTACCTGTCCGTCCTGAGCCAGGTGATGATGCAGCATCTGGGAGTGGGGTTGCTGGTGGGCAGGCTGCAGGATGTGGAGGAAGGGTGCAGGAGCATAGCCTCCCGGGGCCCCTCCAGGACCCCCCAGAGCTGAGGGCAGGTTGAAGGGAGGAGGAGTCCCCGTATGGAAACCCTGCTTATCAAAGGACTGGAGAAAGACGGAAGGAGAGCAAAGTAAGGGTCAGTGATTAGGTTTCTCTGGTGGAAAACAAACAAGGAGAAACAAATACCATCACTGTTAAGCTCTGGCAAGGACTTGAATTTCAATCCTAATTGACAAGAGATTATGTGTTGGTGTATGATCTTAGGAAAATAAACCCTGGTGGACTAATGGGTATTGTAATGAACTAAACTAAATTAGAAATACAATCATGACTTCATCAAAGATCTCACCTGGGTCTTGTTGTAAACACTGCCACTGATTTCTGGGATCCCGGTGTTGCCTGACGTCACAGAGATGCCGCCTAGCGTACGACAAAATATAAAATACTATAGTTGAAAACAAACATTCAAATTACAGAATTACTTAATTAAGCAATAAGGTCTGAGGTGTTGTGGTACAGACACCTTTACCTTTTCCACATTTTGTTAAGTTACAGCCTTGATGAAATAGTCCCCCCCCCCCATCCATCTATACACAATAACCCATAATGACAAAGCAAAAAGAGGTTTAGAAATGTTTGCTGATTTATAAAAAGTTAAAAAAAAAACATTTACATAAGTATTCAAACCCTTTACTCAGTACTTTGTTGAAGCAGCGATTACAGCCTCGAGTCTTCTTGGGTATGACGTTACAAGCTTGGCACACCTGTATTTGGGGAGTTTCTCTCATTCTTCTCTGCAGATCCTCTCAAGCGCTGTCAGGTTGGATGGGGAGCGTTGCTGCACAGTTATTTTCAGGTCTCTCCAAAGATGTTCGATCAGGTTCAAGTCCGGGCTCTGGCTGGGCCACTCAAGGATATTCAGACTTGTCCCGAAGCCACTCCTGCATTGTCTTGGCTGTGTCCTTAGGGTCGTTGTCCTGTTGGAAGGTGAAACTTCGTCCCAGTCCGAGGTCCTGAGCATTCTGGAGCAGGTTCATCAAGTATCTCTCTGTACTTTGCTCTGTTCATCTTTCCCTCCATCCTGACTAGTCTCCCAGTCCCTGCTGCTGAAAAACATCCCCACAGCATGATGCTGCCCCTCCCATGCCACACTGTACAGATGGTAACAGGTTACCTCCAGACGTGACGCTTGGCATTCAGGCCAAAGGGTTCAACCTTGGTTTCATCAGACCAGATAATCTTGTTTCTTATGGTCTGAAAGTCTTTAGGCAAACCCCAAGTGTGCGGTCATGTGCCTTTTACTGAGGAGTGGTTTTCGTCTGGCCACTCTACCATAAAGGCCTGATTGGTGGAATGCTGCAGAGATGGTTGTCATTTTGGAAGTTTCTCCCTTCTCCACAAAGGAACTCTGGAGCCCTGTCAGAGTGACCATCGGGTTCCAAGGCCCTTCTCCCCTGATTGCTCAGTTCGGCCGGGCGGACAGCTCTAGGAAGAGTTTTGGTCTACAGACAATTCCTTCGACTTGATTTACCACAACTACAAATCAAGTTGTAGAAACATCAAGGATGATCAATGGAAACAGGATGCACCTAAGCTCAATGTCGAGTTTCATAGCAAAGGGTCTGAATACCCCCCCCTTATTGCTATTATAAACTGGTTACCAAGTTAATTAGTTAATTAGTATTTTTTTGTCATACCCATGGTATAGTCTGATATACCAACGCTTTCAGCCAATCAGGGCATCGAACCACCTAGTTTATAATGCCTCAAATCATGCCAGGACAGCTTATGACACTATACTTTCAAAATAATGTATCAGATGTTATTGAAATGACAAGTTACTGACAATATTATGTATTTATTTAACCTTCATTTAACCAGGCAAGTTAGCTGAGAACCAGCTATCATTTTCAATAATTAAAAAGACAGAAACATGGACAACTCAAGAGGTAAAATAGTTCAAGCATGGTAACAATAGGGGGACAGATGGTAGGTAAGATGACAGTGAAGTGATGGGTGATGTACCTTTACCAGCACCTGTAGCAGCAGATTTGGCCTGGCTCTGGGAGGAGTTGCTGTAGCCTTTGCTGTAGTCCACTCCTGCTTGGCCTTGGGTTAGGTCCTCATACCCTGAGGACAGCACAACATACTGACATCAACTCTGTCCTTTCCTCAGAGGTCGACTAGATTGTTGGTTTGTGTGCGTCTCGCTCGCTATCTCACTGTAACCGACCTGAGCTGAAAGTGTGCTGGCCGTAGCCGCTGGGCTGCTGCTGGAAGGGGCTTGCTGAGGGGTTACCCAGACCCACACCGTGCTGTTTGGCTGGCCCTTGTCCCTGGGGCATGAACATGGTGTGGCCATACTGGAAGGCAGCGCCGGGCATCCCGGGGTAGTAGGGCAGGCCCGTGTAGCTGTAGCCCGGTGGGAGGAAGGCCTGCTGCTGCTGGCTACTGTGGTGGCCCTGAGGCTGGGGCTGGCCTTGAGGCTGGGGGGGTTGAGGCTGGGCCTGGGTCTGGCCTTGTTGGGGTTGCTGTTGGGCTGACAAGCTGCTGGGGGGTGCAGGGGAGGTGGAGTCACCCCTGCCAAACTTTGTGACTTCACCTGCAGAAGGGGTGGGAGGGTGGGTTGGCGTAGGCGGGAGACATGGAGGTGTACGCTAAGTGTCTGTAATTGCGCCGTTCACTATTTTCAAACTAATCAAAAAAATTACAGGACCATGTTTCTCTGGAACATGTCAATAGGCGGATTCCAATAAGTTGACCGACAGAGTTTGAGAGTAGCGCTGCCAGAGTTGCTTACCTGAGTAGGGATTATTGGTGAGGGTCCCATCTCTGCCAGAGAGTGCTGTGGGGCCAGGGAATGTGATTCCGTAATAGTCCTGCAAAGAGGGCTTTACACAGAGACACAGGATCAGAAAGGACATCCTAATGCTTGTTCTGTCTTTTCACAAACACTCCCATTGATTAGTGAAGGGTAAAGGGTTGAGACTCACCATAGGCAGTCTGGACTGTAGCATGTGGAGGTCCTCATAGCCATAGATCTGCTGTGGAATACACAGAGCAGTCAATTGGAGGAATCATAAATCCAGATAACAAAAGATAGATGCTTTGAAAGGAGTTTATGGGACAGGTGAGACAGTTGCACGCACGCACACTAGTGTTACTGACACCAGGTTTAGTATCACAATATTCAAATCAAATGTTATTTGTCACATGCTTCGTAAACAACAGATGTAGACATAGACAGTGGTGGAAAAATGGTGATACTTGAGTAAAAGTATAGATACCTTAATAGAAAGTTACTCAAGTAAAGGTTAGTCACCCAGTAAAATACTACTTGAGTAAAAGTCTAAAAGTATTTGGTTCTAAATATACTTAAGTATCAAAAATAAATGTAATTGATAAAATATACTCTCGATTTTACATTTTAGGGATAGCCAGGGGCACACTCCAACATCATTTACAAATGATGCATTTGTGTTTAGTAAGTCGGCCAGATCAGAGGCAGTAGGGATGACCACGTGTTCTCTTGATACGTGTGGGAATTGGACCCTTTTCCTGTCCTGCTAAACATTCAAAATGTAACGAGTACTTTTGGGTGTCAGGGAAAATGTATGGAGTCAAAAGTACATTATTTTCTTTAGGAATGTAGTGAAATAAAAGTAAAAGTTGTCAAAAATATAAATAGTAAAGTACAGATACCCCAAAAAAACAACTTAAGTAGTACTTTAAAATAATTTTTACTGAAGTACATTACACCACTGGACTTAGTGAAAAGCTTACGGGCCCTTCCTAACAATGCAGAGAAAGAAAATAGAGAAATAATAGAAAAGTAATAACATGTCGAAATAAAAGTAATAATAAATACACAATTAGTAACGATAACTTGGCTATATTTCTTATAAGTGTCCGGATTAGTGTCCCACTCCTTGAAAGTGGCAGCTCTAGCCTTTAGCTCAGTGCGGATGTTGCCTGTAATCCATGGATTCTGTTTGGGAGTCACTGTGGGGATGACATGGTCAATGCACTTATTAATGAAGCCGGTGACTGATGTGGTAAACTCCTCAATGCCACCGGATGAATCCCAGAACACATTCTAGTCTGTACTAACTAAACAGTCCTGTATCTTAGCATCCACTTCATCGGACCGCTTCTGTATTGAGCGCGTCATTAGAGTTTTTGCTTGCAGAAATCAGGAGGATACAGTTGTGGTCAGATTTGCTAAATGAAGAGCTTTGTATGCATATCTGCGCGTGGAGTAAAGGTGATCTAGAGTTGTCCTTTAGTTGACCGGTGACATGCTGGTAGAAATTAGGTAAAAAGTATTTCTTTCCCTGTATTAAAATCACCAGCAACTAGGAGCAATGAATCTGGATGAGCATTTTCTTGTTTGCTTAATACCATAACCCCACCGCCACCATGGGGCACTCTGTTCACAACGTTCACAGCTTGTTGAGTGCATTCTTAGTACGTGCTCATCGTCCTCACCAGGGTCTTGACCTGACTGCAGTTTGGCGTCATAACAGACTTCAGTGGGCAAATGCTCACCTCCGATGGCCACTGGCACGCTGGAGAAGTGTGCTCTTCAAGGATGAATCCCGGTTTCAACTGTACCGGGCAGATGGCAGACAGTGTGTGTAAGGTGTCATGTGGGTGAGCGGTTTGCCGATGTCAACGTTGTGAACAGAGTGCCCCATGGTGGCGGTGGGGTTATGGTATTGGCAGGCATAAACTACGGACAACAAACACAATTGCATTTTATCGATGGCAATTTGAATGCACAGAGATAAATCTGTGGAGATCCTGAGGCCCAATGTCATGCCATTCATCCACCGCCACCACCTCAGGTTTCAGCATGATAATGCACGGTCCCATGTCACAAGGATCTGGACACAATTCCTGGAAGCTGAAAATGTTCCAGTTCTTCCATGGCCTGCATTCTCACCAGACATGTCACCCATTGAGCACGTTTGGGATGCTTTGGATCTATATGTATTACAGTGTTCCAGTTCCCGCCAATATCCAGAAACTTCGCACAGCCCTTGAAGAGGAGTGGGAAAACATTCCACAACCAACTCTATGCTAAGGAGATCTGTTGCGCTGCATGAGGCAAATTGTGGTCACACCGGATACTGACTGGTTTTCTGATCCACCACCCTACCCTTTTATTTATTTAAAAAGGTATTGGATCTGTAACCAACAGGTGCATATCTGTATTCCCAGTCATGTGAAATCCATAGATTAGGGCCTAATGAATTTATTTCAATTGACTGATTCCCTGATATGAACTGCAACAGTGTATATTGTTCAGTGTATATTCAATTTCTTTCAGTAAAACACCTTTTTAAATAACAAGAATATTTAAAAATGTTCCTTCGACAAAACCATGAGACAATATAAAAAAAATCGAAACTGTTTAAAAACTTAATTTGATACATATTATGGCTGACCGCAATTATTCAACTTGTCGATTGTTTGTTCAATAGGCTGTTGGTCGAACAATATTTTTTTTAGTCGAGCAGTAGCAAATATACAGTGCATTCGGAAAGTATTCAGATGCTTTGACTTTTTCTACATTGATGAGGGAAAAAGAATGCTGTAACATAAATCTACACACAATACCCCACAGTGATAAGCATAAAACAGGTTTAGAAATGTTTGCAAATGTATTAAAAATAAAAAAAACACTGAAATATCACATTTACTTTGTTGAATCACCTTTGGCGATTGCAGGGTATGACACTACAAGCTTGGCACATTTGTATTTGGGGAGTTTCTCCCATTCTTCTCTGCAAATCTTCTCAAGTTCTGTCAGGTTGGATGGGGAGCGTCGCTGCACAGCTACTTTCAGGTCTCTCCAGAAATGTTTGATCGGGTTCAAGTCCGGGATCTGGCTGGGCAACTCAACGACATTGAGACTTGTCCTGAAGCCACTCCTACATTGTCTTGGCTGTGTGCTTAGGGTCGTTGTCCTGTTGGAAGGTGAACCTCGCCCCAGTCTGAGGTCCTGAGCAGGTTCATCAAGGATCTCTCTGTACTTTGCTCTGTTCATCTTTCCCTCGATCCTGACGAGTCGCATAGTCCCTGTCGCTGAAAAACATCCCCACAGCATGTTGCTGCCACCACCATGCTTCACCGTAGGGATTGTGCCAGGTTTCCTCCAAATGCAATACACTTGGGATTCAGGCCAAAGAGATCAATTTTGGTTTCATCAGCCCAGAGAATCTTGTTTCTGAAAATCCAAGTGGGCTGTCATGTGCATTTTACTGAGGAGTGGCTTCAGTCTGGCCACTCTACCATAAAGGTCTGATTGGTGAGTGCTGCAGAGATGGTTGTCATTCTGGAAGGTCAGAGTCACCTCCCTGACCAAGGCCTTTCTCCCCCGATTGCTTAGTTTGGCTGGGCAGCCAGCTCTAGGAAGATTCTTGGTGGTTCCCAACCTCTTCCATTTAAGAATGATGGAGGCCACTGTGTTCTTGGGGACCTTAAATGGCATCCTTCCCCAGATCTGTGCCTCGACACAATCCTGTCTTGGAGCTCTACGGACAATTCCTTTGACCTGGCTTGGTTTTTGCTCTGACACGCACTATCAACTGTGGGACCTTATATAGACAGGTGTGTGCCTTTCCAAATTATGCCCAATCAATTTAATTTACCACAGGTGGACTCCAATCAAGTTGTAGAAACATCAAGGATGATCAATGGAAACAGGATGCACCTGAGCTCAATTTCGAGTCTCATAGCAAAGGGTCTGAATACTTATGTAAATAAGGTTTGTTGTTTATTTTTAATACATTTGCAAGAATTTCTAAAAACCTGTTCTCTCTTTTTCATTGTGTGTAGCTTGATGAGGAAAACATTTAATTGAATGTAACATGTGGAAAAAGGGAAAGGGTTTGAATACTTCACGAATGCACTGTATATATATTTTTTTATGGCACACGAGACACCTGTCTTATTCGAGCCCATCTCAGTGAACTAATGCGAATGCAGAGGCCGAGATTAATCCATTGCAGAGGCTGCGGGGATGGCACAGTCTAAGGGGAGTGTGGCTGCACAACGCACGCCTCTCTCCAGAATGCGCTCTCTCATGGTTTCATAACTTCATTGTGTGAATTGTTTGATTGTTAGTGTCTATCAATTCCCCATTACATATATCACCAGTAGTACATTAACCATTAATTCCTATCATTTATAATCTACAATGTTTGTTTGGTTACGGTAATAGCTGTTAATGCATTCAATATATTATTATTCAAGTCTTTTACTGTTCTCACTGTCAGAGTGGACACACTGTTTGCATAGCAAACAACCTATGCTACACTTGTGAGAAATGAGTTGTCAATTTAATCATTGCCTTTTGTTTGGAGCGCTCCTGTCAATGTTGAGTAAGGATGTGCACCTGATTACACAGAAGTAGGCCTATAGGCTACCTGGCCTGAGCGCATATGTAGGCATATAAATCTTTGGGGATATGATAGTATTTTTGATTGGCATAATGCACCACCACTAATAAGGTGTGGAGCTTTTCAAAGTAATGATTTCTTCACCTCAAAACAGCAAGCAAACAAAGTCTGTTTTTACATCCATTGAGAATTACAATAATTACTCAGTGTATATGAAAATTATTTCCAGCTCTATCCCTTTCGATAACCACAAAAATGTCATGCTCTGATCCAGTGGAAACACAAATAGCCTACAGCTGTGTCTCTCCAGGGCTCACTGTGGGCCAAGAATATTTTATACAATGTTGCAAGGAGCTTCAGGCCAGACCCAAGATAATAGTTGATACCATGTTCCAAATTCGTTGCAGACAGGCCATGCGTAGCCAATATAATTCATAGGGCATTTATTTTTATCTGGATATTCTCTACCTGCAGGCTGCAACGTTTGAATCTTTGGCTTGATAGGCTATTTTTATATAGTTGGCAATGGCAGTAGAAGTTACCTCTTGGTTTGTATCATTTTCATTTAGATAGAATTTTGATCAACCACATGAATGACTTTGAGATACATAGATATAATTATAAATTAAACTGTTCCATGAAAATGTGTATATGAAAACCATAACTGGCACGCAGATCGGTAGAAATGGTAAGATAAATTGACATTCCACATGAGAAAGTTCACCGACTCCTCATGTAGCTTATTACCGGCAACTTCAGGAGAGTACTGGCAGAGTTTGGGAAAGCCAGTAGGAGCGGGAGGAGGATGGTCAGGACAGGTTAAGGTTAATACATTTTTCTTTTCTTTTTCGTCAGGACAGCCCTAATACATATCAGGGTTAATTTGCTAATCTATGAACATAATATTGGATCAAATTACATTCATTAGACCTATGATTCATTATATCCAAATAATTGAATGTATTAAATGAATAGTTTAGTTCCAAAATTACATAAAAACACTTAAGCTAATTTCTTTAGCTTCTATATTGCAAGTCTACACACCATTGAAATACAATGGATTTTACACCGCATACTACAACCCCTAGAGTGCATTTCAACTCCCAGGGGCAATGGTCCACCCAGGGCTGCTGGCTGGCTAGTGGATACTGCTAGCAAGCCCAGGCAAAGCTAAGTAGCCTAAATATATTGTCATCATAGCTAAGTTATGAGTGCATTTTACATTACTTTTGGGTTGTAATCATATTATAATGCTTACATGAATGTCATGCTGAATATTTGTTCATGTCATTGCCACTCAAAAATAATTTGAATTGAGTTGCTAGTAGAATAGTGTTACAATGCAAATGTCATGTGTAAAATAGTTTGTTTTGCATCTAAACCTCCCTTGCACTGCACTGCTTTTCATCACCTTTTGAATACTTGCTTTGGTGGACTGGCCATTCTACGCTCTGTAAGCATTTCCATTTAATTCTGGAGCCAGTTCTGTCAACTAGTTGTGGGCGTGGAGGTATGATGTTTTCCATCCTAAGCATTTCCATTTAATTCTGGAGCCAGTTCTGTCAACTAGTTGTGGGCGTGGAGGTATGATGTTTTCCATCCTAAGCATTTCCATTTAATTCTGGAGCCAGTTCTGTCACCAAGTTGTGGGCGTGGAGGTATGATGTTTTCATTAGAAGGCATGCTGTCAGCATTTTCTCTTTGCTCTCGCTTGCTTTTCAAAAGTGGCACATTCGCAAGAAGCCTGGCTAGCTTACTTATGCCCCCTTAAGATTCAGACAAATTACTAGACAGACTCAATCCGGATATGACGTGAGACACATTTGACAGAAGTACCAAAAGTAAAAAATTATCTAGTTCCATGTTGTAGTATCGAAAAAGTACCGAAGTCGCGGTATACCGTGCAACACTAATGCTCTTACACGAGCGCACACACACACACACACACACACACACACACACACTCATTACCGGGTAGGCTGGCAGCAGGCCTCCTGGGCCCATGATGTACTGGTTGGGCAGTAGTGGGGGCCCTCCCTGGGACAGGTTGGGATGAGCTTTACCTGGATAATACAAGGACACACAATGCTTCTAGACAACTAGTTTCACTTGTATGCTTCATATTTCTGGCTAATTGTGTGTGTGTACAAATATATTTGTGTGTACCAGTTGAGGAGGAGAGCAGCGGTGCGGTCCTGGGGGCCGAGGAGAGGTTCGATTGGGCTGTGGTTCCGTTGGCGCTGAGCCCCAGTGCTTGGCTGGCGTGTAGCCCGCTGGTGCCACCCATGCTATTGACCATACTGTTCATGTGGCTCATGGTGCCCATGATGTGAGCCATGCTGCTGTTGACCTGGTGCAGCGACTGGGCCGGGGCCTGGTGCAGCGACTGGGCCGGGGCCTGGTGCAGCGACTGGGCCGGGGCCTGGTGCAGCGACTGGGCCGGGTGCATCGACTGGGCCGGGGCCTGGCCAGATGAGTAGGAGATAGACGAGGGCGCCAGAGAGCTCACACTAGTGTCCACACTGGTGTACTACAAAGAGAGGGATAGAGAGAGAGAGTTAACAAGGAGGTTGTACTGTGCATAGACCTCTCTAAAATAAATGTGCGTGTGAGTGTGTGTTAAGCCATACTCACAGTGAGAGAGCTGGAGCCAAGCACTGAGGAATGACTACTGCTGCCATGGCTACAATGTAGAGAGAAGAAGACCCTTTAACCTTTTCCACATTTTGTTACGTTACAGCTTTATTCTAAAATGGATTACATGATTTTTTCCCCCCACAATCTACACACAATACTCCATAATGACAAAGCAAAAAACATTTTTTTGAAATTCTTGCAAATTAATAAAAAAAAATAAAACAGAATGAATGATTTGGACCAAGCCATGAGGTCAAAGGAATTGTCTGTAGAGCTCAGAGACAAGATTGTCTGGAGGCACAGATCTGGGGAAGGGTACCAAAAAATGTCTGCAGCATTGAAGGTCCCCAAGAGCACAGTTGCCTCCATCATTCTTAAATGGAAGATGTTTGGAACCACCAAGAATCTTCCTAGAGCTGTCCGCCCAGCCAAACTGAGCAATCGAGGGAGAAGAGCGTTGGTCAGGGAGGTAACCAAGAACCCGATGGTTACTCTGACAGGGCTCCAGAGTTCTTCTGTGTAGATGGGAGAACCTTCCAGGTAGGACAACCATCTCTGCAGCACTCTACCAATCAGGCCTTTATGGTAGAGTGGCCAGATGGAAGCCACTCTTCAGTAAAAGGCACTTGACTGCCCGCTTGTAGTTTGCCAAAAGGCACCTAAAGGACTCAGACCATGAGAAACAAAATCCTCTGGTCTGATGAAACAAAGATTGAACTCCTTGGCCTGAATGCCAAGCGCCACGTCTGGAGGAAACCTGGCACCATCCATATGGTGAAGCATGGTGGTGGCAGCATCATGCTGTGGGGATGTTTTTCAGCAGCAGGGACTCAGAGACTAGTCAGGATTGAGGCAAAGATGAACGGAGCAAAGTACAGAGAGATCCTTGATGAAAACTTGCTCCAGATTGCTCAGGACCTCAGACTGGGGTGAAGGTTCACCTTCCAACAGGACAACAACCCTAAACACACAGCCAAGACAACGCAGGAGTGGCTGAATGTCCTTGAGTGGCCCAGCCAGAGCCCGGACTAGAACCCGTTCTAACAGAGACCTGAAAATAGCAGTGCAGTGACACTCCCCATCCAACCTGACAGAGCTTGAGAGGATCTGCAGAGAAGAATGGGAGAAACTCCCCAAATACAGGTGTGCCAAGCTTCTAGCATCATACTCAAGAAGACTGGAGGCTGTAATCGCTGCCAAAGATGCTTCAACAAAGTACCGATAAAGGGTCTGCAAAATTTAAAAAAAAAACATTTTTATACATTTGCAAAAATGTCCAAAAACCTGTTTTTGCTTTGTCATTATGGGGTATTGTGTGTAGATTGATTAGTAAAAAACAATTTAATCAATTTCGGAATAAGGCTGTAACGTAACAAAATGTGTAAAAAGGGAAAGTGTCTGAATAATTTCCGAATGCACTGTATAAAAGGACATTCATTAATTTATATATACACTGTTTGCCTTCTGCTCTTGATTTAGATATATTCACAATCAAGTATATTAATCTCAATATATACTATAAGGTAACTGCATTTGTAGCCTATAGTGGCAAACTTTAATTCTGTATGCATAAATTGCCTCTCACTCACGTCAATACAAGCACACATCCAAAGACGTCAAGGGAAAAGTGAGTCGGCGTGTGTGTTACCTGCTCAGTGTTGACAGGCTGGCAGAGGGCATGTCGTGTGGCAGACTGGGAAGTGCTGAGCTGTGGGGGGGTATGGAAGAGGGCATGAGGGCAGAGGGGGCAGGAGCACTACTGGTACTGATGCTCGGAGAGGGAGACTCTGGCTTTGGCGTGGAGGAGGCAGATGAAGCTGGGAAGAAAGAGAGGGGGAGAAACAATCACATAATTTAACTACAAAAGTAGCAGCACTGAATGAATTATTGATTTAATGAAATGTGTTACTTACTGTCCATTGCAGACGTCCTCACACCGTTCAGACCGTTCTGTTGAGACGAGCAAACAACCAAGTTTGTATTCTTCACTCAAGTCAACTTATCTTTATTATCTGACAGTGGGAAATTATTTTATCATACAACAACTGGTGCGTCTCACAATTACACAAGCCATGACACTGTGTGGGAGGGTCTTATTCATTAGTGCACACCGTAGCAAAACGTTTTGCTTCTTATTGGACAAGTTCAGGTCATTCCTACATGTTTCAGTCCTTTTGGTGCCTAATGAATACGACTCCGGTGGCCTTCAATGTTAGATAGATAACCTAAACATTGACTCACCATGATTGGTCCGGGGGCCTCCTTGCTCTGGGAGAAGGCCAGGCGTGAGTGAGGGGCCACAGGCCCACAGTCATAACCGCTTCCCAGTGAGACGAAGGGAGATGTGGAGGAGGGCACTGAGGAGGAAATGGAGGAGGAGGGAGTGGAGGAGCTGACCATACCCATAGAGGAGGGGGCGAGGCTGGGCATGGCCACCGACGGGGAGTGGTAGATGGGCTCAGAGGAGGACAGAGGGAGGGGAATGGAGAGAGGGGTGCCCATAGATTCACTGGTGACAAACAGAGAATAAGGTTTTAGTTATAAACATGCCACAAGTACATAGTATAAAGTATTCAAATAGACTTCTAGTCTAAGGGGTGTGGTAGCATGGTCTTCAATCTGTTGGCCACCCCTGTGATCTGTTCAGGAGAGTGCAACATAACAGAATACAGACATAGAATAACATAGAAATGTTGTGCAGAACAGATAGGATTGTCTATCAGGCACAAAGGAGAATCACGTAAACTCGTTACTTTTCTATTTGCAACATTTAACCTAACTGAATACACCTGTGGTGGAAATTGTGAACTACCTGAGGGGTTTGGAGTAGAGGTTGGTCTGGCTCTGTGGGGCGGGGGCCCTGGTGGACTCCCTGGAGGCCACGCTGACACATGTCTCCACGGGGCCGAAGTCCGTCAGGGCCGCCTCCGAGCCAAAGTCCAGTGCTCCGAACTGAACGTTGAGACCGGGGATGTCGGCAGAGCCGGGCATTTCCACCGCCGACGATGGGATCTGGACAGGAGGGAAAGCTCTCACTCAGAGTGGGCATACTGTCGGTAACATTATCATTCACAATCCTTGCATCTGAGAAGATCAGCCTGTGTAAGGATCTGCAAAGATTTGCTTATCTTGATACTCAATACCCTCAAACGCCCTTAGCTTCTTTGTTTAGAGCAGTGCTGTACAATGCTGGGCATTGATCAATTTAGCATCAAGACATTGATTAGATCAATCAGGTGTGTTAGATGGCGCCGGAGAAGGCTGACGTTTTACGTGTTCCAATCCAATTGTGTTTTTTTGTTCGTTTCTTGGCGTTGTTTGTAACTTATTTTGTACATAATGTTGCTGCTAACGTCTCTTATGACCGAAAATAACTTCGATTACTCACTACGGACTGGCAGAATCCTTTTTTTCCTTTAATGACTCCGACGAGCCCGATGTAAATGACATACTGCTCTCCCGGGAACAGGCCCAGATCCCCGTCATTTGCGTGAAGAGAAGGTGGAGAAAAAGGGGCCAGAGGGCGGGCTGCCTTCTGAGAATTCATAGGCTATCGAATAAACCCCCACTGCCTTTCATTCTGCTAGCAAACGTGCAATCTTTGGAAAATAAAATCGATGACCTACATGGAAGATTAAACTACCAACGGGACATTCAAAACGAATATCTTACGCTTCACGGAATAGTGGCTAAACGACCACATTATCAACATACAGCTGGCTGGTAATACACTGCACCGGCAGGATAGAACAGCGGCGTCTGGTAAGACAAGGGGCGGCAGACTATGTATTTTTGTAAATAACAGCTGGTGCACAATCTAAGAAAGTCTCGAGGTTTTGTTCACATGAGCTAGAGTATCTCATGATAAGCTGTAGACCACACTATCTACCTAGAGAGTTTTCATTTGTATGTTTAATAGCGGTCTACATTCCACCACAGACTGACGCTGGCACTAAGACCGCACTAAATGAGCTGTATTCCGCCATAAGCAAACAGGAGAACGCTCACCAAGAGGTGGCGCTCCTAGTGACCGGGGACTTTAATGCAGGGAAACTATCAGCATGTTTCTATCAGCATGTTAAATGTGCAACCAGAAGGGAAAAAACTCTGGACCACCTTTACCCCACACACAAAGCTCTCCCTCTCCCTGCATTTGGCAAATCTGACCACAATTACATCCCCTTGACTCCTGCTTACAAGCAAAAATTAAAAGCAGGAAGCACCTGTGACTCGATCAATAAAAAGGTGGTCAGATGAAGCAGATGCTAAGCTACAGGACTGTTTTGCTATCCCAGGCTGGAATATGTTCCGGGATTCCTCCGATGGCATTGAGTACACCACATCAGCCATTGGCTTCATCAATAAGTGCATCGATGACATCATCCCCACAGTGACCGTACGTACATACCCCAACCAGAAGCCATGGATTACAGGCAACATCCGCACTGAGCTAAAGGCTAGAGATGCTGCTTTCAAGGAGCGGAACTCTAACCCGGAAGCTTATAAGAAATCCCGCTATGCCCTCTGACGAACCATCAAACAGGCAAATCATACTACACCGGCTCTGACACTCGTCGGATGTGGCAGGGCTTGCAAACTATTACAGATGCTCGCTTCGCGGCAAATAACACAAACATGCATGAGAGCACCAGCTGTTCCAGAAGACTGTGTGATCACGCTCTACGCAGCCGGTGTGAGTAAGACCTTTAGACAAGTCAACAATCACAGAGCCGCAGGGCCATTACCGGGACATGTACCATTATCCCAGAAACCCTAGACCCACTCCAATTTGCATACCACCCTAACAGATCCAAAGATGATGCAATCTCTACTGCACTCCACACTGCCCTTTCCAACCTGGACAAAAGGAACACCTATGTGAGAATGCTATTCATTGACTACAGCTCAGCACTCAACACCATAGTGCCCTCAAAGCTCATCAATAAGCTAAGGACCCTGGGACTAAACACCTCCCTCTGCAATTGGATCATGGACTTCCTGATGGGCCGCCCCTAGGTGGTAAGGGTAGGTAACAACATCCGCCATGCTGATCCTCAGCCCAGGGGCCCCTCAGGGGTGAGTGCTCAGTCCCCAACTCAAACACCATCATTAAGTTTGCCAACGACACAACAGTGGTAGGCCTGATCAACGACGAGACAGCCTATAGGGAGGAGGTCAAAGACCTGGCCGTGTGGTGCCAGGACAACAACCTCTCCCTAAACGTGATCCAGACAAAGGAGATATTTGTGGGCTACAAGGAAAAGAGGACCGAGAACACCCCAATTCTCATCGACGGGGCTGTAGTGGAGCAGGTTGAGAGCTTCAAGTTCCTTGGTGTCCACATCACCAACAAACTAACATGGTCCAAGCACACCAAGACAGTCGTGAAGAGGCACAACAAAACCTATTCCTCCCCAGGAGACTGAAAATATTTGGCATGGGTCCTAAGATTGTCAAAAGGTTCTACAGCTGCACCATCGAGAGCATCCTGACTGGTTTCATCACTGCCTGGTATGGCAACTGCTCGGCCTCCGACCGCACGGCCCAGTACATCACTGTGGCCAAGCTTCCTGCCATCCAGGACCTCTATAACAGGTGATGTCAGAGGAAGGACCTAAAAATTGTCAAAGACTCCAGCCACCCTAGTCATAGACTGTTCTCTCTGCTACCGCACGGCAAGCGGTACCGGAGCGCCAAGTCTAGGTCCAAGAGGCTTCTACACAGCTTCTACCCCCAAGCCATAAGATTCCTGAACTAACCAAATGGTTACCCAGACTATTTGCACCCCCCCCTCCCCATTTTACTCCGCTGCTACTCTCTTATCATCTATGCATAGTCACTTTAATAACTCTACTTACATGTACATATTACCTCGACTAACCAGTGCCCCCGCACACTGACTCTGTACCGGAACCCCACCTGTATATAGTCTCGCTATAGTTATTTTACTGCTGCTCTTTAATTACTTGTTACTTTTATTTGTTATTCGTTTTTTTTTTTTAACTGCATTGTTGGTTAGGGGCTTGTAAGTAAGCATTTCACTGTAAGGTCTACACCTGGTATATTCATCGCCTGTGACTAATAAAATTTGACTTGACTTAGAACTAGGCTAAGAGCCTTAATAGCAAAGATTGACCATTCCTGACCTACACACTGGGTGAATCTCAAAAGTCTTTCCTTGATTCCCCCTCTCCTTGATTCCTTGTCTTCACACAGGGAATAGAGGAAAGACTTGACATTGGTTCCTTACCTTGGAGGTGGGAGGTATCCTTCGTTTCTGAGCCTTTAGCTGCGGAACGCGGTGCTGCAGTGAGCTGCTGCCCTGAGGGTCCGGCCCTGCGCTGGGGGCAGGCTTGGCACCGATGGCGGCCAGGGTGGGTCCCTGGCTGGGGGAAGGGGATAGGGCTGGTGGGGGGCTGGACTGGCGCGCCAAGGGCAGAGAGGGGGCGCCGTGTCTCTGGACTAGATGGCTCAGCACCAGGGACGGCTCAGGCTGCAGCCTAAACTCCCCTGGAGGGCAAAAAACACACAAATACAGATCAGCCAGGCATATGGACACAAACAACACATAAAGACATATGGTCATTTATTATTTATTTTTTGAAGCCATATGCCAGGTATTTGAAATGATAGATGAATTTAATAAATAATTAAATCTGATAAAAAGTGTTTGAGTGTGTGGTGATGTTGTTCTATCTTCGTGGGGATGTGAAATCCCCATAAGTCCACACAAGGACAGTATTACAAGGAAAATTCTTCCCACGTACCCCACTAGGACAAAGGCTATTTTAAACTTAGGGGTTAGGTTTATGGTTAGGGTTACAATTACGGTTAGGTTTATGGTTAGGGTTACAATTAGGGTTATGGTTAGGTGTTAAGGTTAGGCTTAGGGGTTAGGGAAAATAGGATTTTTAATGCAAATAAAGTTTAGGTCCCCACGAGAATAGAAAAACAAGTGTGTGAGTGTCTCACGGCTGAAGTGGGAGGTGAGTGAGGAGGTGGTGGTGCTAGGCTCTGGGGTCTTGATGTCCCAGCTGGAAGTGGAAGGCGGAGGGAGGACCGGGGGTGCTACTCCTAACCCTGGGAGTCTACTCCCCAGAGAGGTGCTGCTGGTCCCCTGTGTGCTGGGGCTGCCTGGGAGGAGGGGAGAGGACCCAGGCCTGGGCCCTTCAGCTGCTCCAAGATTTGGGCCCCCGGACTGGACTGACTCCTCTTTGACTGACCCAGGTCCATAAAACCTGCCCCGAGCACTGATGACTGGCAGGGAGCAGGGCGAGACAGAGTTAGATTGGGGTGCTGGCAAATTGTTTAAGACATTATCAGAATTAATGGGGCGCTATGGTAATACAAGAAAAATATGGCCATTAAGAACGGGAAATATGTATCTGAAAACTGTAAAGGAAACAAGTGTGTGGGAGGGTATGGCTCACCAGGGCGGCATGTGCGTAGCTGGTACTGCCTGTGCAGATGGCCGACCCGTTGCGGCCAGGGTGATGGTGGGAGTTTGTGAAGACCAGGCTCTGAGAGGAGGGGGCCTCTTCTCCTCCCACTGGCTTCTGCAGCATAGAGGCATGGTCCAGGCTACAGGAGATACAATTATTACAACATTATACTATTTATATTATACACATAGTCAGAATGGGGACCTGCTCTAGAGATACACATCCCAGCCACTATGAGAACTCTGTCTACAGGTGAAGGATCCATACATCCAATATATTGTGCATGTATAGAGCTGGGCCAAACATATCACTCCATGGAATAAACCTGGCAAAGAGGTAAAACTGTTGTTTTGTGCACCGCTGGGCACTAGTACTGTCCTATATTTTGTGCGCCGCCCTATGGGACTCCCAATCACAGCCGGTTGTGATACAGCCTGGAATCGAACCAGGGTCTGTATTGATGCCTCTAGCACTGAGATGCAGTGCCTTAGACCGCTCCTCCACTCGGGAGCCCATATACATATATATACACAAACACAATACCAAAATCAAGTGTTGAAATGTGCCCTAGTTGGTTGTGCGGATGTTGAGCAGGGAGTTACCTGTGCCCAGGTGTGATGTGGTTCTGAGGTGCCGGTGCACTCGAGGCAGTGAACACTTTGGTCTCTAAGAGCTGAGGGAAGACAGAGAAATGCAATAGGCAGAGTTGTGAGATGCAAGCAAATCTATGGTTTTGTTAAATTACAATCCAAAATGTCCGATCTAACACTGTCCACTTCAAGGAAGGCTCCATATCAACTAGCATAAACCTTTTTAACAAACAACTAACGCTGTATGATAACTAGTATATTGTATTTGTTCCATCTGAAGATAAATCTCCAAAACGTGAACATAAGACTCACAGCTCCCTCCACCCTCTGACCACTACTCCCCAGTACTCAGACTCACATCCTCGCTCCAGTCCTCAGCAGCCCAGTCCTCCAGAGTACTCCTCCAGGCCACTGCATGGGGCACACCAGTGAGGGGTTAGAGGTTATTGAATACAGGTCAGAGATGAAGGGGGAAAAACACAGGGGCTTTATGGAGAGGCGTTAGAATATGAACTGAAGTCCAGGGACATTACCCTAGCACCAGTCTACAAGGAACATTAAAAACAATGAACACATCCTGACCAATGAACACATCCTGACCAATGTTCAAAACAATGCAGTAATGATGTGATATTTTTTCAACTCTGCACCTGGGGAAATTGGTGGATGTGTGCACACTATTTTTTGAAAAGCCCAGTGTTTCATGGTCCTGGCCTCACCTGTCCCGTCTGTGCTGTTGTTGGCTCCTGACTCCCAGGAGTCATCTTGTGCGGTCCCTGTCCTCTGTTCTGCAGTGTAGTCTGCTGGGTTAAAGGTCCTGAGGAGAGAAGGGGGCTAGGTGTAAGAAAAAGCAGTGTACGAGGAACCAGACAGGTGTGTGTGTAAGAGTTGGTGTGTGTGTTCCATAACTCACCCCATTCCCTGGGCTGAGAACCTGCTTCCCGCTGGCACCCTGCCCCTTCCTCTGCCTCCAGATCCAACTGTAGCACACACACAGACAGACACACTAGGTCAACACACAGAAAGCATGGAACCAAACAAATTGTGTGTAGTTAAGATACCACAAGTTACCTGGGAGTGTTGACTGGAACATATGAGAAAGTGCCACTAAATGACACTCACCTCTACCCCCTCTTCCCCCCCTGCGGCCTCGCTCTGACCCTCTGTCCACAGGGACCGCTTCCACACCATTCTCCTCTGGCCGCACTGCCCAGAGAGAAAGAGGAAGGGAGAGAGGGGAAGGGACAGGACTTAGTAACTGGATAAAATTGTGTTGCCTTTTAACCAATTCTGCTAAATTGTGCATAAATGACTAATAACGGCTTAGTGACAAATAGGCTGCCAATAAATTCTTAGTAAATGCTCCATGCAGTGTTCCCTAATCCAAGGTATTGCCAATGAAATAAACACACAGACTCTAATACCCTTTACAGACAGATTATATGGTATGTTGGCTATAAAAAAAATGCTGGCAATGTTTTATAGAACCCAAATCATACAGTCCCATTTTTACCACATTCTTGCCGGGATAAACCTTTTATATCTCCCATGCACATGCCGGCAATTTCAGGAATGGGAGTAGGCGTGAGCGATGTGGGTGGACGTCTATTTTAATACATCCATTAAATATACGCCATCACAAAGAAATCCATTATTAATGTTTTTTAGGCAGGTCCTAAGAAACAATATAAGACTAATAAAATGTATTTTCAAAAGAATAGAAAGGCATATTTTGAGTTTAATTATGTTACTGGTCTGTGCAGCCTATAGCCTACGCCATGCTCATGAAATCAATAGTTATTTTAACAGATGACTCACTTAGGCTACCCACAGTCAACACATAAGAATATAATGACATTTAACTGAATAAAATACAAAAAATATTTTCCCACACAACTTACTTTTTTTTTTATCCACGTTTTATCTCTGTCTTACCCTCACTCCGCTTTGTCGGAAGCAGGCATAGGGTCTTACATTGAGAGTATCTTCATCAATCTATACCTTAGCACGAGTAATAGCACGAGTAATTTTTACAACTTCCGCTGGCTTTTGGAGTTACCTATATGGCTTTTGGAGTTACAGATTGAGCAAAAATAATAGGTCTAAACTTTATTTAGGCTACATTATTGAACGCTAAATGTTTCTGATCAGTGATAGATAAGCAAACGAATAGATGAGTTATACCCCCTCCACTTATTTGCCCAGCCAGAGAATTAACCGAATATACATTGGTTGATTAATACAAGTCGCAGGCTTTTGGTTGGGAGTGGACCTAGGGTACAACTGCAAGTCAAGATCAAAATTATCCACTTGTTAAGCTATAGAACATGCTGGCAAAATGTTCTGATCAGTGCTAATGAATGAGCCAACTAGACAAGATGACCATGAGCAGAACGCACCTCAACTTACCTAACATTTCCACAACCCAACTGTAGCTTAACCAATAGCCAAACAGCGAAACGAAAAAGTCCCCAGTGCTCAAATAGTTGACCACACGTCAGGCTATTGCTTCAAATGTATTATAATAACTGGAAGACTGAGTTTCAGTAAGCAACAATTTGATTCCTTCAATAACATTAGCCTACTTTATCCCCATATTTTTTGTATTTCTGTCACATTTATTCCCAGTTATTCTCTATGGAGCCACCCAGTTGAGGCTAAGAAAACAGTGCATGTGGTGGGCTATGCAAAGAAATAGGTGAAGTGAAATGCCTCGCAAAGTTTAGAGGATAGTAGTAACGGCCGCTGCCTAGCAACCATCAAGAGCTTAAGAGCATAGTGCGTGCCAATCCCGACTCAACATCACAGCTACATTTCATACTAAGCCGAAGGCAGGCCTTTACCACAATCATGACTAGGTCGGTTCGCAGAAATAAAAGTTTAGGCCTTGATACCGGCAACACCATTCAGATATAAAGAAAAGGCGGGAAAAAGTTGGTGGGATCCTAAAGTTGTCTGGAAAATATCTTGGTTAGAAAGGTGTAGAACTGTAATAAACAACTGAAATCCTAGAGAGGTGCAGACTTTCTGACTTATCATTCACCCTGGCTCTTAGGTGATCAATTAGGCAGTGTTATAATGCCTTGTTTATTAACATATGGATAGAATTTGAGAGACTCCGTGGCCAGTTACCTCTCTCCCCCTGACGGCTGCGGTTGCTGGCCCCCCTGCCTCTCCGGTTGCTTCCCCCGCGGCCCCTGCTGACCTCCCTCTCTCCTCCTCTCTTCTCCCGGTTCTCCTTGCCCTCCGCATGTCCGTCCTTCGCTAGGGGTTTCTTTTTCCCCACTGTCTCCCATGAGGTCTGAGAGAGAGAGAAGTTTTTAAAAAGTCCTTATTGACACATCCTCACTTGCTTTGAAGGGGGGGGGTGTATAGGGAAATGGGAGCAAGAGGTGGAGGGATAGAATTAGAGGGGGTGATAAGAGTAGAGGAAGGGAAAGAGGGGCAAGAGACCGACAGATGAAAATGTTAAAAGTCAGATCCTACAACTGCTTGAACTTCTTACTTTCCCATGAACGTCAAAGTACAAAATAATCAATGTGAGATAATGTATTTATGGAATCAACATACCAGTACATGTGGTTGTGACCCTGTATACCCCTCCTACTGCAGTGTCACAACATCACTGACAAAGACAGACATCATGAAGGATCCATTACCACAGGGTCGCGGGAGCAGCAGTAGTAGTTTGGGCTTGATTGGAAGGGCTGTGGCAAAGGTTGTTGAGCGATTCACTGCCTACAGCAAATTTAGCTACTCTAGTGTTCCTGCAAGCATGGGGGGAGGCTGATGATAGAGGGCACCATCAGACCAACTCCTTGAACTTTGCAGTTATCTTTCAAAAACACTATTTTCTGCACAAAAACCTGTCCCTGATATTCACACCTCTACTCAATACAACACATTACATTTAACTTCACACTTTTTGAGAATTGGATGTAGAACTCATTCTGATATGACATCACTCTCTGAACTCCCATATTCTATTTGTAGGACACGTAGAGATGCATTGTGTCATTCGTTTCGATATGAGTAACATGGGTTATGTTTTCACATGTTATTTCTGCACTTGTTTGCAATATGCTATATTCTTTGGGCACCATGTTGTTTCAATAAATATCTTTACTTTGCCTTCAGGCCTCAGTTTTGGATCGATTTCTTCCAGTATTGTTATTTTGACTTCTACGCACCTGGAACAGACACTTTTCAGTACTAAGGACCTTAATTAGGGAGTGGTGGGGCGCTACTCCCGACACTACCCGGTGAAATGCAAGGCGCCAAATTCAAAATCCAAAAGTTGAATTATTAAACATTCATCAATATACAACTGTTTCATAGTCATCAAAAGCTCTGCGTCTTGGCAATATCACAGCGTTGTCAGATTTAAAAAAGGCTTTACGGCGAAAGCACTACATTTGATTGTTTGAGGGTAGCACCTCCAATATTTTTCTCATTAGCATAATTTCATAAACCATCGCGGTTCACACAAAACACATCAATTACCTTTTGAAGAACTTCTGCTGAGGGCTTCCCAAGTGTCCAACAAAGACAATCCATGATTCTTTTGTTAGAAAAATTAATTTATTATATCCATAAATCTCCGTTTGGTTGGTGCGTTATGATCAGAAAATACAGCCTCCACTCGCCCATTGAACCGTGAAGAGAACTCGTTCAACCTATACCTATAAACTTGTCCAAGAACAATCAAACATAATTGATAATGTATCCTTAGGAACACTTATGTATATTTAGTATAATATTTCAACCGGATTATAAACTGGGCGATAGGAAAGAAAAAAAAACCCACAGCGCGCGCAAGGCCATGAACGCGCATCCTCTTCTGTTTACATCTGGTGACCACTTCCTAATTCTTCTTCTATTACCATCCAGAGCAACTAAACAGAATCAAAACACTGTCTAGAGACTGTTGACATCCAGTGGAAGCAATAGGTACTGAAATCTTACTCCCTTATATGGTCATTTTCAATAGGGAGGGGTTCAAAATGAGGCAATGTGTCAAATACACTTTTTCCAGGACAGAAATTCCTCGGGTTTTCGCCTGCTATATCCGTTCTGTTATACTCACAGACAATATTTTAACACTCTTAGAAACAGAGTGTTTCCTATCCAATAGTACTAATTATGTGCATATCCTATTTTCTGGGCCTGAGTGGGAGGCATTTTACTTTGGGCACGCCAGACTCTCCAAAACCGTCACCTCGGGAGCTGCTCCCTAAGAAGTTAAAAGAGAGCAGAAGGGCTCTGATCTGATGTGAGTAACATACCATTATTTAGTGATCACACAGGAGGAAAATCTGTTCGCATCTCACTTTTATAGCTCAATGAGTGACACACTGAGTCTGCACACTTTTTGTCAGACCCAATTCCCCCCACCACCACCACCACTCCCTACCCCAAACATATAGATTTTTTTTACAGATCTACACGATTCATGTGGATTACTTATTTGGAGATAAAAAACTGCAAATATTGCCGAAAAGTGATGAGTTTGCTTCCCCGAATAAACCCTAAAATGAACACAAGATGGCGCCGATAGAGATGGCAGCTTCGCTTCAGCACTACGACCAGGAATACGACTTTCCCAAAGCGGATCCTTTGTCTGCACCTCCCAGGGCATTTGAACTGATTCCAGAGGTTGACACAAAACAACGCATGCAGAGGGTGCCGGAGCGGTCTTCTAGTGAGGCTTCGGATGCGCGCACACCACCCACCGCTTCCGAGTATATTACTCACTAATGTCCAGTCCCTAGTTAACAAAGTCGACGAAATCAGGGCAAGAGTTGCTTTCCAAAGAGATATCGTCACAGCCGTGTATATCACCCCGCAAGCGGATACCAAGACGGCCATCAAGGAATTTCCCTGGACTTTATGCAAACTGGAAACCATATATCCTGAGGCTGCATATATTGTAGCTGGGGATTTAAAACAAAGCTAATTTGAGAACAAGGCTATCTAAATTCTATCAGCATATCGATTGCAATACACAAGCAACATGCTCAACCATTGCTACTCTACCTTCTGCAATGCATACAAGGCCCTCCCACACCCTTCTTTTGGCAAATCCGACCATGACTCCATCTTGTTCCTCCCCTCCTATAGGCAGAAACTAAAACAGGAAGCGCCCTTGCTTAGGTCTATCCAACGCTGGTCTGAACAATCCGATTCCATGCTTCAAGATTGCTTCGATCACGTGGACTGGGATGTGTTCCGGGTAGCCTGAGACAATAACATTGACATAAACTCGCTCACTGAGTCAGCGTATACAAGGAAGTGTATAGGAGAGGTTGTACCCACTGTGACTATTAAAACCTTCCCTAACCAGAAACTGTGGATTGAGGGCAGCATTCGCGCAAAACTGAAAGCACATACCACCGCATTTAATCATGGCAAGGCGACTGGAAACATGGCCGAATACAAACAGTGTAGTTATTCCCTCCGTAAGGCAATCAAACAAGAAAAGCATCAGTATAGAGACAAAGTGGAGTCGCAATTCAACGCCTCAAACACGAGACATATGTGGCAGGGTCTACAGACAATCACGGATTACAAAAATAAAACCAAGCCCGTCGTGGACATCGATGTCTTGCTTCCAGACAAATTAAACAACTTTTTTGCGCACTTTGAGAACAATACAGTGCCACAGATGCAGCCCGCTACCAAAGACTGTGGGCTCTCCTTCTCCGTGGCCGACGTGAGAAAACCATTTAAATGTGTTAACCCTCGCAAGGCTGCCGGCCCAGATGGCATCCCTGGCCGCGTCCTCAGAGCATGCGCAGACCAGCAGGCTGTGTGTTTACGGACACACTCAATCAATCCCTATCCCAGTCTGCTGTCCCCACATGCTTCAAGATGGCCACCATTGTTCCTGTTCCCAAGAAAGTAAGGTAAATGAACTAAATGACTATCACCCCGTAGCACTCACTTCTGTCATCATGAAGTGCTTTGAGAGACTAGTCAAGGATCATGTCACCTCCACCCTACCGGTCACCGTAGACCCACTCCAATTTTCTTACCCTACCAATAGGTCCACAGACGATGCAATAGCCATCACACTGCACACTGCCCCACCACGCCCTGTGCAACTGGGTCCTGGACTTCCTGACGGGCCGCCCCCAGGTGGTGATGGTAGGAAACAACATCTCCACTTCGCTGATCCTCAACACTGGGGCCCCACAAGGGTGCGTTTTCAGCCCCCTCCTGTAATCCCTGTTCACCCACGACTGAGTGGCCATGCACGCCTCCAACTCAATCATCAAGATTACAGATGACACTCCAGTGGTAGGCTTGATTACCAACAACGACGAGACAGCCTACAGGGAGGAGGTGAGGGCCCTCGGAGTGTGGTGTCTCACTCAATGTCAGAAAATCAAAAGAGATGATCGTGGACTTCAGGAAACAGCAAAGGTAGCACCCCCCTATCCACATCGATGGGACAGCAGTGGAGAAGGTGGAAAGTTAAGTTCCACTGTGTACATATCACCAACAAACAAATGGTCCAGGCACACAGACCTGAAAAAATTGGGCTTGTCACCGAAAACCCTCACTAACTTTTACAGGTGCACAATTGAGAGCATCCTGTCGGGCTGTATCACCACCTGGTACGGCAACTGCACCGCCCTCAACCGCAGGGCTCTCCAGAGGGTGGTGCGGTCTGCACAACGCATCACCGGGGGCATCACTACCTACCCTCCAGGACACCTACAGCACCCAATGTCACAGGAAGGCAAAAAAGATCATCAAGGACAAAAACCACCCGAGCCACTGCCTGTTCACCCCGCTTCCATCCAGAAGGCGAGGTCAGTACAGGTGCATCAAAGCTGGGACAGAGATTGAAAAACAGCTTCTATCTCAAGGCCAACAGATTGTTAAACAGCTACCACTAGCACAGAGAGGTGGCAGCCTACCTACAGACTTGATATCACTGGCCACTTTAATACATTTCTAGTCACTTTAATAATGCCACTTTAAGAATGTTTACATACCTCGCATTACTCATCTCATATGTGTATACTGTATTCTTTACTATCTTTTGCATCTTAGCCGCTCTGTCACTGCTCATCCATATATTTTAGATACTGCTGCACTGTCGGATCTAGAAGAATAAGCATTTCGCTACACTCTCAATAACATCTGCTAACCATGTGTATGTGACCAATAAAATTTGATTTGAGCTGTTATGTTTCAGGGGTGACATCTACTTCAGGGTCATATTCATTAGAGCACAAAACATATGAAAACGTAGCACATTGTTTTGCGCCAGAAAACTAAAATGAGCCTTTGAGGCGACTGTGCAAAGCTAAGCTAGCTACAACTAGCTGCCCATCACCCAGAGAGGGAAGGAAAGTGGTTGAAGGAAATTGAAAGGTAGCATTAGCATCAGTCCCCTGTGCCCTACCGTGTCAGAGGTGCTCTCAAGGAGGAAGTTGATGGCTCTGTTGACATCCTCGTTGCAGTCGTGGAGCGCTACCATGCACTCGTCCTGGTTCTTTCCGGTCACCTCCATCAGCTATGGACGGGCACACACAAATATACACAAGTGCTTCATTTGAATCCACAACAAAACATTACAGAATATACAAGGACCCTATGTATACTGATGTAGGTTGATAGTATGTACAGCTTGTGTGTGTGTGTATCACAGAAGGAATTATTTGTCACATCTAGTTGCATAGACAGTATTAGAAAAGGAAAAGGTCTGCACTCTTAGAATTGAGGTGTGTGTGGGGGGGCACATTTTATTCTAAAATTGCATAATATATATATTTTTTTAATAAATGATATTAGTGCGGACCCTCTTTTTCTAGTACATGCAGTCACAAACATATACACACAGGCTTGTTTCCAAAGTTAACAGGAGAGCACGGCACAAGTGTGTTCATTCCTGCTGATTCAAGTGGAATCATGTACGGCCTCTTAATGGGCAACAAACACCCCAATAGAGCCAGCATTCAGCACTGATACAATGGCCTCGGCAATGCCCGCCCACTCACCTGGTTCACTTTGTCCTCAAAATCAGAATCATTCTTGTCATAGATCATCTGGGCGAGCCGGATCTGCTCTGCGGTCGCCTGCAGGCGAGAGGAGGTAGAGCGAGGAAAGGATGGATGAGGAGGAAAAGAGGAAGGATGGATGAAGAGGAAGGATGGATGAAGAGGAAAATAGAAGGGGAGGGAAGAGAAGTAATGTTTTTAAGAAATTCATTAACACCTGAAGACCTGCTAAGTATGATTGATCAAAGGAATCGTACTGTGTGTCTCTCTCACCTGGAGCTGTTTCTGTGGTTGAGTTGTGTGGGTGGCAGCAGGCAATACTTTATCCCGAGTGCCCCGGGCTTTGTCGCCGCCCAACGAGGTCATCATATACAGTATATACAAAACAATGTATGTACAAAATAGAAAAATCTTTAAGACAAAACAGAGAGAAAGATGGGGTGGGGGGAACGAGGGCCAAATGTGAATAGAAAGTCACGCCAATAACGCAATCAGTATTTTCCCTACTCACTGCACAGTTAAATAAAGGTTAAATACAAATAAATGACAGGTATAAGACAAACATTGTTAGTCTTGATTTAATTTTATTACATTTTCTTTTGAGCTGAAATGCATTCCCTGGTCTGTGGACAGGAGTAACCTGTATCAGACATCTACACATCAGCAAAGTTGGATGGTTAATATGATTATTTAGAGCAGCAACATCAGTTTGCCTTTGCGAAAGCAGTGGACTCGGATACCTAGCAAATAGCCTGCCTGGGCCTATATTTGTATTTACAAAGCCCATACGAGTTCATTACCATGAAAGCTAATGAGATATTGAGTCAGATCACTCGCCAAGAGATTTCACTGCTTGTTGTGCAACAACAAAACAAGTTACCGCAGCTATCGAATTTGGCCTCATCACCTCTATAGTAGCTGGCTACTCATAAATCATTCATCTAGCTACACAATATATGACATAAAATCACTCGAACTGTAAAAATATATATAACTGTTAGCAAAAATAATCACAGCCATCAAATGTGTGCAATGCAAACAATACTTGTTATGGATAGCTTGCCATAATTAAGTTACAATTTATAAATAATGCATACCTATACAAATGTGACATTTATAATATATTCCGTTTAATTGTCTTCACACGTTCGATATGTTAACTCAAATGTATGCGCGAGCGTTTCAAATCCAGGAATGTGGATTCTAGTCCTAGCTGCCAAATAATACACAACAGTGACAGACAGTGGGACCCCTTTGTCCTAGTTAGCTAAGCAGCTAGCTAGCTAGCTGGCAATGCAATTTAGGCTATTTATTACAAAAAATATACCAAAACACGACGAACGGACATTCCTGTTCATACATTATTGAATGTTGACTAACGGGGGTTCTCCCCAAGTGACAATAATAAATAACCGTTCTTCAGGTATCAAATCATGCTAGTTTGCTAGCTAACCACAAAGCTTTATCAATTCAATTCTGACGAAAATGGCCACAGCGTATGATCCAAGCTCCGACATTACTTGCCAGGGAACAAGCGATTAGAAAATAACGAAATAAAGAGTGAAAAGCTGGTTTAAAGAGACGAATGAATCGGTGATATTACACTTCAAGAGGGACAAGACAATAAAAGGGTTTAAATTAGCTCAAGTATAAAGATAAATATTGAGTGCCTGAACGAGATTTGTTTTTTGTATTACCTGCTAACCGCTAACACGCTCTACTCAGTCAGCAGCAGACAAGGTCACGTGATATACGGCGTAGCTGCTGTCGTTGCTTTCCTCAGTGGGAGACAAGTGCGCAGACGCGCGTCGTCCTCTTGGGGTCATTTATATTCACAACAAGTCATAAAGGGTCGTTGATATAAGGAAACGTTTTAGAGTATAGCCAGGGTCATGTCTATGAATAATGTGTCAGTAATTTGTCAGTAACACAGAAATCCTGTCTGTACAATGAATTGAACTTCGTAAGTACTGTAGGCCTACAGCGTCACTCAATGAGCAATTTGAGTGATTGAGGAACTACGAAACAAATATAATGAAATAAACCACACACAAACAGCAATATGAAATAAGAGAAATATTACATATTTTTAATTTATCATTATTTTCATTTAAAGATTTATAGGTTGGTTTCGGCTGTTGTTGACATCATACAATATCCCCAGGTTCAGTAATTTCTAAAAACATTCATGAGGTGTGTAAAGGTATAAAATAGGTCACCACCAAAGAAAAGACAAGGGTCAGTCCACACACTTCCTGGAACATATACATAAATGTATGCATTTGTCCCTATGCATTTCACACATACACATTTATAAAATACACTTTAAAAGTGGTTATTTGTTCAACTTATGGTCGTAATTGGGTCTCTTTTTGTTCTCGCATTATCATGAAAACTCTCAAAGTTCCAAAAAGCAAAACTATGTCAGCCTACAAGTCTTTCACAGAAAGACTATAGAAAGGCAAAAGTCACTCAAATATACCCTGCCTTTGCACACAAGGAAAAGAGCAGCTACACTCATCCCTTGATAGAAAAAAAAAAAAAAAAAGTATTAGAACCAACAGTGACAAAAACGATGGTGCCTCCAGATGTATTCAACTCCAACCCCTTGCCCCTACATCCTATGTACTTGTCCAGGGATGTATTCATTCAGACCATGACCTTAGCAAACCGTTTTGCAATGGAAACCGTTTACTCAAAAACCTTTCCAATGAAAACAGTTTCTATTGGACCAATTCAGGTAAGTCCCTCCCTGCTTCATTCTGCTTGCTTCTGTTGGCTTCTAGTGAATACACCTCAGATCTGTTAGTATTGGGAATGTCTTGGCAAAATGGCAACAATGCCATCTGGCATATCAGAGGGCATTGATGGAGCTGTCACCATATTGCTTACACCTATTAAATTCTCTCAGATCTACACAAGTGCCTAGGAGGAAGGCGCAAGGGTCTGATTTTGGATTCAGGCGTTGAAGGTCAGCACTGTCTGCAGGTTTTCATCCTTGTTTTTAAATCAGCAGCTGGTTTAGAACATGGAAACCATGGGGTTGTGTCACAAAGCAGGATCAAAGAGTTAGCAAGCTAATGTTTCAAATATGTCATCAAACAACTCCATATTTCCTAGTTCAAAAAGCAAGAGGGTGTTGAATTTGAAATGGTCTAAGTAAGGGATAATCCACAACATCAACACCCATGTATGAATGTTTATCCAAGTTAGCTCGCTGACTTAATGATTTGCTTTGTGATATACACAACCACTGACATGAATGGACCAGTAACTGGGAAGAAAGAGAACCAGCAGACACTGTGTTCCACACGGGCCTGGCGTTGGATGCCCCCGGCCATAAACCATAACTAAGGGTGATAGTGAGAGGGGGAAAATAAATTATAATAAAGGTAGTAGTAATATCAACAAGTGTACGTTTATGTCAAATCACACAGTCAGAATCAAAATAAAATAAGCATTCTTCAGGATTATTATTCATTGCAGAATACCTATGGCATTTAGCATCTACAGTCATCACTCCTTTACATCATCAGTCGGGGGGGAACAAGTGGCTGCCACTGTCTGATTGGTTGTACTCATCCTCTGCTTCTTCTCACCTTGCGTCTGTTTGGGTCGTTTTTTCCATCGCTACGGTTCTTATTGGTTGCCATGGCACAGGGTGGTACGCTACCAACCAACGACCATGTCCTTTTTCAGTTTCTTAGAAAAGTTTCTTAGAAAAGTCTAACTATACTCCTGTTCCTTCCTTCAGAACTTGTCTCTTATGTTCCCCCCATCCTCAATATTTTATATTGCCGTCAGTTTCGGAGAGAGAGAGAGAGAGAGAGAGAGAGGGAAACAGTAAGAAGTGTCGCCAATGTCCGCACAAGGAAATGGTCAATGCCACTATGACATACTCCCAAAAAACAGACAAATAAATTGTAATAAAACATTAAACTTTCATTTGAGTTTTTCAAAAGTGGACCTCAGCTCGTTACAACATCACTGGTTAATCATCTATACAAAAAAAACGGGATCAGAGACGAAAGAACTGAATATAAACAGGGCAAAGTGCAAGGGAGGATGAAGGGATGCAACGAGGAGGTGTTGACGAGATACACAGTGGCAATATAGAAGAGGTGTTGACGAGATACACATTGGCAATATGGAAGCCGTGATAAGAAAAGGGGGGGTCCAAGATCATGCTCCTGAGTCCACTAAGGAGGGACAACAGTGAGTGAAACGCTAAAAGGAGGAAGAGGAGAGAGGGGGGCTGGGTAGTGGGGTAAGGAGAGAATAGCGAGACAGAGGAGGAGAAGGGAAGGCTAGCTCCAGAGGGCTGCGTAGTTGCCGTGAAGGCCCGAGCACAGCGGTCCGCCGGCCACAAACAGCTTGGTGCCGGAGTCGTCGTAGCAGTGTGTGTACACGGCGTTGGGGAACGAGTTGATGTCCGAGAAGTAGCTCCTCCACGTCTCGTCGTGATTCTGAGGGAGAGCAGGAGAAACAGATGTGAGGGGAGGGGTGACATCAGTGTTTCCCCTATATGCATTTAAATTGTGGCCTCCACTGGGGGGGAATATATTTTCAGGATGGTAAAAAATTTTACGACTAAAACCAGATATAAAGTATGTAGAAAAATTATAATGGAGCAATATATTTTTAAATAAGATCCTTTTTGAGACCTAACACTGCTGCTGAAAACAAGGATGAAAGAACACAGGGGGAAATGGTTCTTGTTGTCTTGTGCTAGCATATTCTCAAGGCAGGTC
Source organism: Brachymystax lenok tsinlingensis (assembly GCA_030435695.1). NCBI lineage: Eukaryota > Metazoa > Chordata > Actinopteri > Salmoniformes > Salmonidae > Brachymystax > Brachymystax lenok. The sequence continues at coordinate 18,635,966 of CM059813.1, read as the reverse complement.
AAAGAAAGACTACCAACATGAGGTCAGGTGTTACTGAATCACAGTTTCTTTTAGTGTACTCTAAAGTCAGCTGTTCATAAATATGTTCCGTGTCATGATAGTGTTGTCAATAGTCACAATCTAGAAATGCTAGAGTAACCAGTATTTCATGTCATTCTTACAACAGCATTAAGGAGATACACTTTATATACAAAAGTGTGTGGACACCCCTTCAAATGACTGGATTCAACTATTTCAGCCACACCCGTTGCTGACAGGTGTATAAAATCGAGCACACAGCCATGCAATCTCCATAGACAAACATTGGCAGTAGAATGGCCTTCCAGAAGAGCTCAGTGACTTTCAACGTGTCATCGTTTTAGAACGCCACCTTTCCAAAAATTCTGTCCCTCAAATTTCTGCCCTGTTAGAGGTGCCCCGGTCAACTGTAAGAGCTGTTATTGTAAAGTGGAAACTTCTAAGAGCAACAACGGCTCAGCCGCGAAGTGGTAGGCCACACAAGCTCACAGAATAGGACCGTCAAGTGCTGAAGCTCGTAGTGTGTGTAAAAATTCTGTCCTCGGTTGCAACACTCACTACCGCAGTGCCAACCACAGTGCCAACTGTAAAGTTTGGTGGAGAAGGAATAATGGTCTGGGGCTGTTTTTCATGGTTCAGGCTAGGCCCAGGTCGCAGTTGTAAATGAGAACTTGTTCTCAACTTGCCTACCTGGTTAAATAAAGGTGAAATAAATACAAAAATTCTAGACGATTCTGTGCTTCCAACTTTGTGGCAACAATTTGGGGAAGGTCCTTTCCTTTTCAGCAAGACAATGTGCCCATGCACAAAGCAAAGTCCATACAGAAATGGTTTGTGGAGATTAGTGTGAAAGAACTTAACTGGCCTGCACAGAGCCCTGACCTCAACCCCATCGAACACCTTCGGGATGAATTGGAACGCAGACTGCAAGCCAGGCCTAATCGCCCAACATCAGTGCCCGACCTCACTAATGCGCTTGTGGCTGAATGGAAGTCCCCGCAGCAATGTTCCAACATCTATTGGAAAGCCTTCCCAGAAGAGCGGAGGCTGTTATAGCAGCAAAGAGGGGACCAACTCCATATTGACACCCATAATTTTGGAATGAGATGTTTGACGAGCAGGCTACCACATACTTTTGGTCATGTAGTGTACTACAAACAGACCAGCACAGGCTGCTCCTCCCAATCCATGCAGAGGCAGGTATTCACAGAGGGTTAATGAACTGGGGACACGGGAGACACCTGAACCAGCAGATCTACTGAACTGTGAAAATTTTGATATAACATCAGAGAGGGGAGAGATATTCACATATCTCTCAGCCATCAATAGCAGTGAGAACATTAAACAAAAAAATGTACACTGGGGCTACAACACGTTGACCCAAGCGCTCCTGTTGACCACTCAAACACAGTGAATCTAGTGCCTAATGGAGGACAGGTGATGAAGACTTTTACTGCCACTCTGGACTTTACATGTGGAAAATTAAAATTCCATGTGGTGTATCGTGAAGTCAAACCACTCATTGCCCTCTCTGACAGTATCAGACTGGGCTTAGTTTGTCTCCGACCTGAAGTTTATTTATTTTTATTTAACCTTTATTTTACTAGGCAAGTCAGTTAACTTAGGAACAAATTATTATTTCAATGACGGCCTAGGAACAGTGGGTTAACTGCCTGTTCAGTGCATGCAGTCCAGCATGAAGCCCCTGAGCAGACTGAATACAGAGACCTGTTTGACTGCAGCACAGTGGGTAAGCTACCAGCCGTTTACCACATGCGGCTGGATGACTGTTTACCCCACAGCGTGGGCACCCAGAAGCGTGCCACTCACCATGAAGATACTACTGCGTTGTTGGAGCTAGGAACACAAGCATTTCGCTACACACGCAATAACATCTGCTAAAAATATGTATGTGACCAATACAATTTAATTTGAAGGAAAAAGTGGTCAAGGAGATGGACTGAATGGAAGGACAAGATGTCATCACGAAAGATGAGGCCATGGAATTGGTCTCAGCCATGGTGGCTGTAAAGAAAACGGATAGAAGAGTGAAAATATGCATTGATCCAGTCTATCTCAACAAAGCACTCCTCAGGCCACATCATCCCATGAAAACAGTGGAGCAGGGGGTCTCAGACGTGCCTGATGTAAAGCTATTCTTCAAGTTGGATGCCAAGTTTGGGTTCTGGCAGAGCCCACTTGATGAAGCGTCAAAGCTCACCACCTTCATGACCCCAGGTGGAAGCTATAACTTCCTACGCACGCCCTTTGGAATCTCTACAGGAAGTGAAGTATTTCAGAGGTGCATGGAGCAGCTCTTTGCAGAAAAACCCTGTCAAAATCATTGTGGTCGACATCCTGGTCAGGAAAACGACGAGCCCCTCCGCCAAATCATAGACAGGATAAAAGCGCTTAATCTCAAACTAAATCCAGACAAATGTCGCTTCAGGGTCTCAGAGGTCCAGTACGTATACCCAGTATGTTCCCAGAAGAGTGGAGGCTATATTAGAAGCAAAGGGGGGACCAACTTCATATGAACGGCCATGATTTTGGAATGAGACGAGCAGGTGTCCACATACTTTTGGTCATGTAGTGTATATAGTAATAGCAGGGCACTTCAAGTTAAAAGTTCCTGAGAGGGGTATACAAAAGGGGAATAATAAATAAAATAATCGTACCAGCCAGCCCTTCCCTGTGGTGAGTTTGAGGATTCCCTCTCCTGGGCGCTGCCGGAACCCGCCGGCCGGGCAGGAAGGGTCCTCCAGGAACCTCTGGGCTCTGATATCATAGAACAGCAGGGAGCCCTGGCCTGTGCCCACAGTCACTATGTGTTCATAGAAACTCACCGAGCGGATGCCTGTGAACGAGCACACACAAACAAGTTAATACCTTGCCTTTAATAGCTTTATAAACGTCTTTAAAAAAGCTGTAATATATGTTCCTTTCAAAAGTACTGCCTCTGCACTTCATTGTAATGCTGCGTTCAAATGCTACTCGGAAACTCGCATTTCCCAGTTGGTGAAGTCGTAAATACGACATCAGTGTGTCCAAGTGCTTTTGAATTCGGAACAACTCTTTAACCAATGATATTTTAGCTAGTTAGCTAACGTTGCTAATAATAATTTAGCTAGCTGGCTAACGTTGCTAATAATACATCTAGCTAGCTAACGTTCCTAATAATATTTTAGCTAGCTGGCTAACGTTGACAATATGGCCAAACTTGCTACATTATTCACATTAAAATAATGTACAAATAAGGTAAATGGATTTGTTTAATCATCTTTTGGTTGAAAAGGACAGTGATGAAACGTCACAACTCGTAAATTCGGGTTTCATTATTTTCTCCCGCCTTTCCAACTCGTAATCCCGACATGGAGGGTCATTCAAGTGAAATTTCAGAGTTGGTAACTCCTATTTCCGATAATTCCGACACCACTTGAAGGCAGCATAAGTGCAGGGCGGGTCTTGGCGAATGTTTGGGTTTTGTTTTGCTTCTTGGTGGAATGTGTTTGTAGTACCTCGTGTTGCCTCTGGAAAAATGGAATGAAATGAAAGTTACAGAAAGTTTACAGAATGTATGCATGTATGCTATAGTGTTCTGATATATATATATATTCACCAATACACCCTGTGTGTGTGTGTGTGTGTCAAACATTGTAGTGTGGTGTCAATTCCTTACCACTTCCCCTCTCCCGGGAGCTAACTGATTTGATGTTGTGAGTGGGCTGCCGGGGGTCTAGGAAGGACACATGGGCCTGAGAGCCCACCGCATACACCGACCAGTCCTGACCGTATGCCAGACATACGTTCTCCTTGCAGTGAGGCAGTTTTGTGGACAGCAGCTACGAACAACAGATACACAGGCTTGTTAGACGGGGATAGACATGTACAGTACCAGTCAAAAGTTTGCACACACCGGGGCCTCCCGAGTGGTGCAGCGGTCTAAGGCACTGAATCGCAGTGCTAGCTGTGTCACTACAGATCCTGGTTCAATCCCAGGCTGTGTTACAACCGACCCGCGACCATGAAACCAATGAGGCAGCGCACAATTGGCCCAGCGTCGTCCGGGTTAGGGGAGGGTTTAGCCGGCCGGGTTGTCCTTGTCCCATCGCGCTCTTGCGACTCCTATGGCAGGCCGGTTGCAAGGCAGGCTGACACGGTAGTCAGGTGTACAGTGTTTCTTCCGACTCCTGCCTGGCAGGATCATGTTTCGGAGGACGAATGGCTCGACCTTCGCCTCTCCCGAGTCCGTACGGGAGTTGCAGCGATGGGACAATGACTAACCACCAATTGGATATCACAAAAATTGGGGAGATAATCACTTTTTTTTACAAAAATAAATAGACAAGCCTTGAGACAATTGAGACATGGATTGTGTGTGTGCCACTCAGAGAGTGAATGGGCAAGACAAAAAATCTATGTGCCTTCGAACGGGGTATGGTAATAGGTGCCAGACGCAACGGTTTGTGTCAAGAACAGCAACACTGCTGGATTTTTCCACACAAGTTTCCCGTGTTGACCCAGAATTGTCCACCACCCAAAGGACATCCAGCCAACTTGACAACTGTAGGAGTGGAAGTCAATATGGGCCAGCATCCCTGTGTAACATTTCACACCTTGTAGAGTCCATGCCCCAACGAATTCAGGCTGTTTTGAAGGGAAAGGGGGGGGGTTGTGCAACTCAATATTAGGAAGGTGTTCCTAATCTCTGGTATACTCAGTGTACGTTGTAGCCTCCATTTCTAATAATAGGCTATGTAAATAGGCCTACTCCACACTTCGCTGCTTTCATAAGCTTCGCTCAGCTGTAAGTTCTTTTGACTTCTCATAAAAATGTTCCATCTTGATATTGTTTGCTTAATTTCACTTAATGATGCCTCTAATATTTTCCATTCAAAATAGAGCTGTGATGTAAAAGTCAGTCTATAGGCAATTTTCTAATTGTTCCCATTTGAAAGCTACAATGTTTGGACATGACACTATTAGCCTATTTGGGAAATTCTCTAAATAACGAACTTGTCTTAATGGTGTTGATAGGCTATCAGTAGGGAAGGAGGGATGCATGCATCCTTTATTTTATTATAGACTAAGCTTTGCCCAACTAAGGTTTGTTCAAACTACTAGTTAGATTTTTCTATCTTGCTATTGTTTGTTCTACCTCTCATTATTCCCTTAGGCCTATCATGTTTTTAGGTTATTCAAAAACAACTTAAAACTTTCTGAGATTGCCTAGAACTCAGTTAAATAAATTCATTGCATAATAATAAAATAGCGTGGCGGAAGAACGACAGCATGCATAAAAAATTAAGTCATATTCATTTAAAATGGAGAGAAAATACCAAATGTGGATTTTAAAATAATTAAAACACCGGAGTGTCCTCTATAGAAAATAAAATAGGCATCAGATCAACCGGCTACTTTGGTGAAAATCTTAGCTCTGTCTACATTGTTAAGTTGCATTCTGTAAATTGTTATAACATATTTATTTAAATACAGTGCATTCGGAAAGTATTCAGACCTCTGGACTTTTTCCACATTTTGTTACGTTACAGACTTATTCTAAAATTTATAAAAATTGTTTTTCCCCCCACCACCATAGGGATGGTGCCGGGTTTCCTCCAGACATGATGCTTTGCATTCAGGCCAAAGAGTTCAATCTTGGTTTCATCAGACCACACATGGTCTGAGGCCTTTAGATGCCTTTTGGCAAACTCCAAGCGGGCTGTCATGTGCCTTTTTACTGAGGAGTAGCTTCCATCTGACCACTACCATAAAGGTCTGATTGGTGGAGTGCTGCAGAGATGGTTGTCCTTCTGGAAGGTTCTCCCATCTACACAGAGGGAACTCTGGAGCCCTGTCAGAGTGACCATTGGGTTCTTGGTCAGCTCCCTGACCAAGGCCCTTCTCCCTTTATTGCTCAGTTTGGCCAGGCAGACAGCTCTAGGAAGAGTCTTGGTGGTCCCAAACTTATTCGATTTAAGAATGGAGGCCACTGTGTTCTTTGGTACCTTCAATGCTGCAGAAATGTTTTGGTTCCTTCCCCAGATCTGTACCTCCACTGATTCCTTAGACGTCATGGCTTGGTTTTTGCTTTGACATGCACTGTCAACTGTGGGACCTTATATAGACAGGTGTGTTTCTTTCCAAATCATGTCCAATCAATTGAATTTACCACAGGTGGACTCCAATCAAGTTGTACAAACATTTCAAGGATGATCAATGTAAATAGGATGTACCTGAGCTCAACTTCGAGTCTCATAACAAAGAGACTTAACAATTATGGGCGTTAGGGTTTGGCGATGCTACGATGGTATCGGATATCGAAGATGATTGACAGCCATCGTCGATGGTGTCGACATCGTAATGTGACAGACGATGTATAGCCAATTTCAACTTGTCTATACCACGCAGTAAAGAGCTGACTGGGCAGCCTACAGCAGGCCCTGCCAGCAGGCCCTCCTTTGCTATAGCATGCATAACCTCCATTTTGTTACATTACATCCTTATTCTAAAATGGATTAAATAAATAAAAATCCTCATCGATCTGCACACAATACCCCATAATTACAAAGTAGAAAAACATGTTTTTAGAAATTCTAACAAAAAAACAGGAATACCTTATTTACACAAACGTCTTGACTAGAAATGCTTGGTATGTGAGGACATTCAACAAAAATGCAGTACTGTTTAATACTGACTCATGACGACACCAGCCAAGTCTTCATAATCTCCAATGTCCCCAAGCAAGTACACAGTCACAGAACCAGACAAGCATTGCTATGCAGAGCAGAAACCGATATACTCAAACAGACCTTGCTCAAGTTTTGCTCTGCCTTCCAAAGGTGGAAATAGCCATCCAGGGACACTGCACCAAGCTCCTAAGAGAAGGCAAAACAAGATAGTGTGTAGGTCCCCGTAAGTACAGGGCTGTAGTACAACACAGATTTTTACTAGAGAACACAGGCTGTGGTTTGTCTAAGAGGTCCAGGAGGGAGGTATGTCTGACCTTGTGGTTGTTGTTGAAGGCCAGGGCGCGAACTTTGCAGTTGTAGGGGTTGGTGTATTCCTTGGGGATGTCCTCCAGGGCACGGTGGGAGATGTGAGAGTAGCAGGGGACCCCCTCTTCGTCCTGCTGTTTCATGGAGTGGCTCAGAACCACCTCAGACACCTCCCACAGCCCCATTGAACCGTCCCGGGACCCTGTAGAATAGCAGTACATTGATTGGTTGGTTGATTTTAAACAGAGACAATATTACACACACAAAAAACTATCGAGGATGAACAATAGTGTGAACTTCTTCCTATGGCTTAGCAGTGTGTCACTTAACACCCACCTGACACAGCCATTCTGTCGCTGATCCACGCAATGGAGAAGATCCAATCTTTATGGCCATCCTGAAAAACAGAGAACAACTTGTTTCAATGTATGATCAGGCTTGCTTAGGCTGTCTCAGCCACCAGTGCTGTCCCACTTTGTGTAGCTCAGTACCAACACACCAAGAAGAGAGGGGAACCACTCACGTCACCCACGCAGACGGGGTCCAGGGTAGGCAGCCGGTAGACGGCCATGCTGTTAGGGTTGTCTCCGCCGGTGGCCAACAGAGTGCCGGAGGGGTTAAGCTCGATGGCATGGATCCCACAGCCTTGCTGGTCCAGCCCAGACACTGTGCCACTACCAGGGAGGAAAGGGGCCCCTATTGTCCCTGCTACCCCCCCGGAGGCCCCTCCTCCGCCCTGTCGGTCCTTCAGCATTGGGATGCGGGTGATCTGCCCTGTCAGAACATCTGCCACAAATAGCTGGAGAAAGGAAGAAAGAAATCTGGTTAGAGAAAAAGTTAAATGGTCTGGAATCATTGGGGGTCGCTTTTTTTGTTCATAATAGGTCAGTTCGAGGTTTTCCGGGTTAACAGCAAATGTTTATCCACTGTTGTCAATTTTGAAAGAAGAAAGCAGAGTAGAGTAAAACAAGAGGCCAATGTCTCACCGTATTGCACTTGGTTCCACACACCACCTGGCGGTGGTTGAGCCACTGGGAGGCAAACACCTTGTTGAGTCGGCCAAGGGAGAACTCCCGCTCCTTGAGGATGCCCGGGAGGCGGCCGGCAGCAAAGCCCCGCAGGCTACGCTGGAGCCGCCACTCATGCTGCTGCTGCGGCCGAAACTCTCGACCCCGGAGCGCACACACCACCGAGCACTGACTACGCCACCACTGCTGAGCATGCCGGGACGAGGAGGACACACGCGTCCGCTTGCTCGCCGACTGGCACCAGGCCACCTGACGGAGGAGAGAGAAAAAGAGAGAAGGAGAAAGGTTAGTACAAGGTTTAAATGAAATGAACAGCACCAAGTAAATCAAGAACTCTATTTAGAACGGGGTCATTCCAAAGGAATATGGAACAAAATGTTCATAAATGTTCATTTCCCATGCTACTGCAATTCAATAAACAAAATTGTATTTTAGACTAGAGGAAGCATTTTTGACAGTTTGACTTTATGTGCATGTGTCTGTGTGTGTCGCTTCACAGTCCCTGCTGTTCCATAAGGTGTATTTTTATCTGGATTTTAAATCTGATTCTACTGCTTGCATCAGTTACCTGATGTGGAATAGAGTTCCACGTAACCATGGCTCTATGTAGTACTGTGCGACTCCCATAGTCTGTTCTTGACTAGGGGATTGTGAAGAACTTCGGTGGCATTTCTTGTGGGCTATGCATGTGTGTCTGAGCTATGTGCTAGTAGGTTAAACAGACACCTTGGTGCATTCAGCATGTCAACACTTCTTACAAAAACAAGGAAGTAAGTCAATCTCTGCTCCACTCTGCTCCACTTTGAGCCATGAGAGGTTTATATGCATATCATTAATGTTAGCTCTCCGTGTACATTTAAGGGCCAGCTGTGGTGCCCTGTTCTGAGCCAATTGTAATTCCCTCTGTGGCACCTGACCACACAACTGAACGGTAGTCCCAGTGCGACAAATAAATGGCATGTAGGACCTGCCTTGCTGATGTTGTTAAAAAGGCAAAGCAACGCTTTATTATGGAGAGACTTCTCCCCATCTTAGTTACTGTTGTATCAACATGTTTTGAGCATGACAGTTTACAATCCAGGATTACCACATTTATTAAAGTACTTAGTTGAGGTTTAGGGTTTAGTGAATAGTTTGTCCCCAATACAATGCTTTTATTTTTAGAAATAGTTAGGACTAACTTATTCCTTGCCACCCATTCTGAAACTAACTGCAGCTCTTTGTTAAGTGTTGCGGTGATTTCACTCGCTGTAGTAGCTGACGTGTATAGTGTTGAGACAGCCGCATTTATGGACACACTTTACTCAAAGACAGTGGCATGTCATTAGTAAAGATTTTTAAAAGTAAGGGGCCTAGACAGCTGCCCTGAGGAATTCCTGATTCTACCTGGATTATGTTGGAGGCTTCCATTAAAGAACACCCTCTGTGTACTGTTAGATAGTTAACTATTTATCCACAATATAGCAGGGGGTGTAAAGCCATAACACATACGTTTTTCCATCAGCAGACTATGATCGATAATGTCAAAAGCCACACTGAAGTCATGCCTAAGTTTGCTAATCTTGCCATTGAAAAAAAGTATTAATGTAATTGCCAATATCAGTGGGTATTGTGATGAATGAGCCATCTGATTCAATGAATGACGGAGATGAGTTTGCCCTTTTGCCCAACGTTTAATTTAAGGTGCTCCAAAGCATTTACTATCATTCATCTTTGTTTCATAGTATAGGTAATTTTTATTCAGCTTAGTCACATGATTTCTCAATTTGCAGTATGTTTGCCAATTGGTTGTGCTGCCAGACTTATTTGCCATTCATTTTTCCTCATCCCTCTCAACCAATCAATAGCAATTTCTTAAATGGGTGCATGCTAATTAGTAACTGGAATAAGCAATTTCATAAATGTGTCAAGTGCAGTGTCTTGTTGCTCCTCATTACACACCACAGACCAACACATTAATTACATCAACAACAAAGGAATCACTACAAAACTTCTTGTATGACCTCTTATACACTATATACTGGAACTTTTATACCTTTCTGTTGATATCACGTGTGGTCCTCCCACTACAACTAGCCGGGAAAGCATGCAGTTTATTAGGCTACAGATTAAATAAGTTATCATCACAGGGTGATGAGCTTGATGCTCCTTTCCAATAAATATTGAGGGTCTTACTCTGGTGACATCATCATTGATGCTTGGCTGCCTTTTGACAAATAAACAATCTTGCTCTTTTGAATCTCATCATGTAGGCTATACATGCGCTCGTCAACAACATCTGCACGCTTTCAGCTAGAGCACACGTGCCAATACCAGATGGGACACATGCTATATAACGCAATTTTTTTATGTGAGACAAACATCAGTAGAGTTGATAATGCAATGGAAACCCAATTGAACTTGTATTTTTTACTCAGTAGATGGGAATTGATCCGCAAAAGGTATTTTTATGTGCAGTGTCATCACGCACTGCCGTTTACCTGCAACAACTCAATTTAATGGAAACATCTCTGGTGGGAAAACGTGCATATTGATTTGATGCAGATTTTAGAATATTCACATGAAACTCTGTCACCAATTGGAAACCTAGCTATTGAGGAGAAGTTAACTCAAATTGCGAGCAGAGCAGACTACTAAAACGGGAGTATCAATGAACATTGATTCTGGGAAATAATTCCTCAGTTTGTCGCACGCGGCATTGCGGTAGCAGTAGAAGCATTTTAGCCAAAGACTGCTATACCAGCTGTCTAGTCTGCGTTATATAAATGTGCAATAACAATAAAGCACAATTATATAAGGAATTGTCAACTCGTTCTCATTCTGAGAAATAAGGTAGGCTACTTGATTCAACGCGGACAAGCTAGCATGCTGTTCAAAGAGTTGGAGACAGACAGAAGGGTGTGTTCATAACAATTAAACTGTACTGCCTTGAAAGCTAGAAAATAGATCCTAGTTGGCTAAACTTGAAATATAATGACTATCTGGCTACTCACTAGCATGTGGGCTTGTGCTTGAGATATTGTTTATGAGACCTGTGTTAATGTGCAAAAACGATGTCAAATCTGACGTGCATACGTATATAACGTAGGTAGATGACGTAATGACACCACACACAAAAATAGCACTACACAGCATTCCTAACCTAGCCCACAATGTCTGCTGTGTGGATCGAGCAGTCAACAAGTTGAGCAGTCATTTGAAAGAGTAAGAACATTTCTGCGAGACAACTCCAAATCCATTAAAGCCAAGATAATGGAATTCATTGACCTTGAAAATCAACCGTTCTCTGTCTTGGATGACGTTGGCTTTCGCCAACTGGTAGAGCACCGGTACACCCTACCAAGTAGGCACTATTTTTCAGATGTTGGCCTACTGGAGTTACAGTGATGTCAGCCCCATGAGCATTAGGAGTCTGACAGCACAGTGGGTCGACGAGGATTTCCTACTGAGGAAAGCCGTAGTGCATGCTCAAGAATGTGCTGGTTCTCATACGACTGCTGCCATTTCAATGGCATTTGAGAAAATGTTTGAAACATGAACCCTCCTAGCTCCATTCAAACAACTGACTCGGGAAATAAGCTCACCTGCATCTGCAGCAGACGTGATACCCTGTCTTGGCATTGAAACGCCTGCTCAACAAAAATGCCAACACAGACCATCGGGTTAAGTTTGAAAAGTACTCTAGTAGAGGCTGTGAACAAGCGATGCAGTGGCATTCTCTCTGAGCCTCTACTGTGTCGCCACCATGCTCGATGCTAGGTACAAGGCCCGCTACTTCGATGCAGACAAGAAACAGAGTTTATGTGAAATGTTACAGACACAGCTGGACAAGATGGAAACGGACACAGTGACAGTGCACACCGAGGAAGAGGCCACGGACGAAGCTGAAACTTCACTGCTTGGCATGTATGATGAAATCCTGGTTGAGACTGAACAAATGAACAACGAAACAGCACAGCAAGTAAGTGAAAGAAATAGGTGTTGATTATGTTTTATTGGTAATGGGGACATAGCTGCAGGCTGCATCACATCTGCAGTGATTGGGAGTCCCATTGGGCGGCGCACAATTTGCTCAGCGTCTTCCGGGTTTGGCCCGGGGTAGGTCGTCATTGTAAATAAGAATTTGTTCTAACTGACTTGCCTAGTTAAATAAAGGTTACTTAAATGTATTTATTTTTTAAATACGTAAATGCCAACAAAATAACTTTTTGGTCAGTGTGTGTGTGTGTGTGTCAACTGTACTAGAATGCTTAGAAGGCCGGTAAAATATTGAATATCGTTATCGGCATCGTTTTTCTGGTAAGGAAAATATCGGATATCGGCCAAAACTTACATATCGGTGAATCCCTAGTAAAAAGACATGTTGTCATACCCGTGGTATACGGTCTAATATACCACAGCTTTCAGCAAATAAGCATTGAGGGCTAGAACCACACAGTTTATAATTGTCTTCATACCATGGCATTGTTGAATACTTGTTCCTGATGTCTTGAAGAGTATTTTAGAGCATGGATTATTATCCCTATAACGCACTGTATATTTACACGGTAGAATTCAATAACTATAGTTCATTCTGTGTCCCCAACCAGCCTCACTACTCACTGGACCCTTATGATCACTCGGCTAAGCATGCCTCTCCTCAATGTCAATATGCCTTGTCCATTGCTGTTCTGGTTAGTGTTTATTGTCTTATTTCACTGTAGAGCCTCTAGCCCTGCTCAATATACCTTATCCAACCCTTCAGTTCCACCACCCACACATGCGATGACATCACCTGGTTTAAATGATGTTTCTAGAGACAATATCGCTCTCATCATCACTCAATGCCTAGGTTTACCTCCACTGTATTCACATCCTACCATACCTTTGTCTGTACATTATGCCTTGAATCTATTTTATCTCCCCCGGAAACCTGCTCCTTTTACTCTCTGTTCAGGACGTCCTAGACGACCAGTCCATATAACCTTTAGCCGTACCCTTATCCTACTCCTCCTCTGTTCCTCTGGTGATATAGAGGTTAACACCCCGGCCATCCTACAATCTAAGCTTGATTCCCTCAACCTCACACAAATTAATCAATGAACCTACCAGGTACAACCCCAAAGCCGTAAACACAGGCACCTTCATTAGATATCATCCTAACCAACTTCCCTCCAAATACACCTCTGCTGTTTTCAACCAAGATCTCAGCGATCACTGCCTCATTGCCTGCGGTCAAACGACCTCCCCTCATCACTGTCAAACGCTCCCTAAAACACTTCAGCGAGCAGGCCTTTCTAACCGACCTGGCCCGGGTATCCTGGAAGGATATTGACCTCATCCCGTCAGTAGAGGATGCTTGGTTATTCTTTAAAAAGTGCCTTCCTCACCGTCTTAAATAAGCATGCCCCATTCAAGAAATTTAGAACCAGGAACAGATATAGCCCTTGGTTCTCTCCAGACCTGACTGCCCTTGACCAGCACAAAAACATCCTGTTGTGTTCAGCCCCTGTGATATGCAACTTTTCAGGGAAGTTAGGAACCAATATACACAGGCAGTCAGGAAAGACAAGGCTAGATTTTTTCAAACAGAAATGTGCTTCCTGTCACACAAACTCAAAATAGTTCTGAGCCACGCTCAAGGTCCTAAACGATATCATAACCGCCATCGATAATTCATTGACCTGGCCAGGGCTTTAGACTCTGTCAATCACCACATCCTTACCGGCAGACTCAACAGCCTTGGTTTCTCAAATGATTGCCTCGCCTGGTTCACCAACTACTTCTCCAATAGAGTTCAGTGTGTCAAATCGGAGGGCCTGCTGTCCGGGCCTCTGGCAGTCTCTATGGGGGTGCCACAGGGTTCAATTCTTGGGTCGACTCTCTTCTCAGTATACATCAATGATGTCGTTCTTGCTGCTGGTGATTCTCTGATCCACCTCTACGCAGACAACACTATTCTGTATACTTCTGGCCCTTCTTTGGACACTGTTAACTACCCTCCAGACGAGCTTCAATGCCATACAACTCCCCCTCCGTGGTCTCCAACTGCTCTTAAATGCAAGTAAAACCAAATGCATATCTCACTGGTCACCCCCAAAGCCAATTCCTCCTTTGGCCGCCTTTCCTTCCAGTTCTCTGCTGCCAATGACCGGAACGAACTACAAAAATCACTGAAACTGGAGACACTTACAGTGTGGGGAAAAAGTATTTGATCCCCTGCTGATTTTGTACGTTTGCCCCCTGACAAAGAAATGATCAGTCTATAATTTTAATGGTAGGTTTATTTGAACAGTGAGAGACAGAATAACAAAAACAAAATCCAGAAAAACGCATGTGAAAAATGTTATAAATTGATTTGCATTTTAATGAGGGAAATAAGTATCTGACCCCTCTGCAAAACATGATTTAGTACTTGGTGGCAAAACCCTTGTTGGCAATCATAAGAGGTCAGACGTTTCTTGTAGTTGGCCACCAGGTTTGCACACATCTCAGGAGGGATTTTGTCCCACTCCTCTTTGCAGATCTTCTCCAAGTCATTAAGGTTTCCAGGCTGACGTTTGGGAACTCGAACCTTCAGCTCCCTCCACAGATTTTCTATGGGATTAAGGTCTGGAGACTGGCTAGGCCACTCCAGGACCTTAATGTGCTTCTTCTTGAGCCACTCCTTTGTTGCCTTGGCCGTGTGTTTTGGGTCATTGTCATGCTGGAATACCCATCCACGACCCATTTTTAATGCCCTGGCTGAGGGAAGGAGGTTCTCACCCAAGATTTGACGGTACATGGCCCCGTCCATCGTCCCTTTGACGCGGTGAAGTTGTCCTGTCCCCTTAGCAGAAAAACACCCCCAAAGCATAATGTTTCCACCTCCATGTTTGACGGTGGGCATGGTGTTCTTGGGGTCATAAGCAGCATTCCTCCTCCTTCAAACACGGCGAGTTGAGTTGATGCCAAAGACCTCCATTTTGGTTTCATCTGACCACAAACTTCAGACGGGCATGTATATGTGCTTTCTTGAGCAGGGGGACCTTGCGGGCGCTGCAGGATTTCAGTCCTTCACGGCGTAGTGTGTTACCAATTGTTTTCTTGGTGACTATGGTCCCAGCTGCCTTGAGATCATTGACAAGATCCTCCCGTGTAGTTCTGGGCTGATTCCTCACCGTTCTCATGATCATTGCAACTCCACGAGGTGAGATCTTGCATGGAGCCCCAGGCCGAGGGAGATTGACAGTTCTTTTGTGTTTCTTCCATTTACGAATAATCGCACCAACTGTTGTCACCTTCTCACCAAGCTGCTTGGCGATGGTCTTGTAGCCCATTCCTGCCTTGTGTAGGTCTACAATCTTGTCCCTGACATCCTTGGAGAGCTCTTTGGTCTTGGCCATGGTGGAGAGTTTGGAATCTGATTGATTGATTGCTTCTGTGGACAGGTGTCTTTTATACAGGTAACAAGCTGAGATTAGGAGTATTTCCTTTAAGAGTGTGCTCCTAATCTCAGCTCGTTACTTGTATAAAAGACACCTGGGAGCCAGAAATCTTTCTGATTGAGAGGGGGGGTCAAATACTTATTTCCCTCATTAAAATGCAAATCAATTTATAACATTTTTCACGTGTTTTTCTGGATCACTGTTCAAATAAACCTACCATTAAAATTATAGACGGATCATTTCTTTGTCAGTGGGCAAACGTACAAAATCAGCAGGGGATCAAATACTTTTTTTCCCTCACTGTATCTCCTCACTAGCTTTAAGCACCAGCTGTCAGAGCAGCTCACAGATCACAGCACCTGTACATAGCCCATCTGTAAATAGCCCAACCAACTACCTCATCCCCTACCGTATTTATTTATCTTGCTCCTTTGCACCCCAGTATTTCTACTTTGCACATTCATCTACTCCAGTGTTTAATTGCTATATTGTAATTACTTTGCCACCATGGCCTATTTATTGCCTTACCTTCCTTATCTTACCTCATTTGCACTCTTTGTATATAGATTTGTTTTTTTTCTACTGTATTATTGACTGTATGTTTGTTTTATTTCACGTGTAACTCTGTGTTGTTGTATGTGTCGAACTGCTTTGCTTTACCTTGCTTTATCTTTTTTAAATAAATTCTTACATGTTCTATGTTTGAGCTGCTTTTGACGCAAAAGTAAAATTGAAAACATTTCTGATATTGTTGAATTCGATTTTCATAATGGCATGCTAGGACAGATGATTTGGTTAGCTAAACTAGCAAGTCTGTTTGGTTACCATGGCAACTACTGTATTTATCTAGTAAACTTGCTAGCTCCTTCTGGCTCCCGAATGGCGCAGTCTAAGGCACTGCATCCCAGTGCAAGAGGTGTCACTACAGTCATTAGTTCGAATCCAGGCTGCATCACAATTTGCCCAGCGTCGTCCGGGTTTGGCCGTCATTGTAAATAAGAATTTGTTCTTAACTGACCTGCCTAGTTAAATAAAAGTTAACAATTTAATAAAAACAGCTCTCATTTGTGCAGGCCAATTATATATTTGCTTTATTCAATTAACATGTCACCTTTGGATTTCTTGGTCGTCAATTCATACTTGCATTGTTGTAACATAGGAACTACCAGTGTTATTACTTTGACATTTCTGCAGTATGGGCTTTGTATGTGGCCGTGGTACATCAACATTGGAACACAATGCCGGATGTGGCACTGGATTTGGGGGCAATACTTTAACAATGATCTTTTTTCATACATTTTAATTCACAAAAAAATTGCCTAACCAACCAAATGGATATAGTCTCAAATAGAACTGAAATTGAGTTGAACGCATTTGCAGTCGGTATACAACACATGAATTACCCACCCTTATCCAGTCGAATAGGACATAACCTAGCTAAAACTCCTGTTATTCTACACAGCAACTGAAATTGTATTGCATTCTCAGAATGATTATTCTATATATTTTTCCATCCATCCCCTACGATCCAATGGTAACGTTACATCCGGTGCTTACTTAGGAAAACACATTAGTGGTTGTAGGCCTAGGGCCTAACCAGAAACACTCACACAAGTCTAATTTAACTAGCTACCTAAATTAACTAGCTAGCCAGTTAGGGAAACGGTCCATGTAATTTAAAAAATCACAGTCAAACGACTAAAACATTTAAAATAGAAGCATGAACTAACGTTAGCCATGGCATTCTTGGCTAACAAACTAGTTAGTAACACGGATTGAGTTCCTTAGGAAGTTAACGTTAATGTTAGTAATAGTTATCTAGTTACTGTAACGTTACACTTTTAAACACAAACGTGATTTTGATCTGCGTGGCGTTAGCTATCAAGCCAAATTCGCTACGAATATGTTAGTAGTTAGCTAGCTCAACCAGTCAACGCAAAGTGGTAACGTTAGCTGGTCAACTAGGCTAACCAAGATTTGCTCGAATGGCTAACGGCAATTGACTGAAACACCAGTCTGTTTCCTCATACCTGTTGTTGTTGGTCCTTGGATTCCCCTGCCTTCCTTTTCCTGCTAACTGTTTTTCTCGCCATAATCTGACACACACAAATTCCTCACCCACATGGAGGCCAAATAATGACGCTAAGTACTGGGTCATATAATGGCGATAAGCTATTTTGTTGTCTTGCTCTGAGTGTAGCAGCGCCCGGCGACGTGGAAGGACGATCACATAAGGGTGAGGTTGACTAGCTAGCTACCGCTAGCTTCCCCTCCACTCCGGCCTCCGAAACACAAACTATAGCTACGCGCGTAGATTAGCTTGTAACCTACTAAAATGTGTTTCGGTTAAGGAGCCAAAATATGCGACTCCCCTACAGTACAAATCGATTTCTATATTTTCTCCAATTGTTCTTTCTTTACAAATCGCGTCACCAACGGCAACAACATTCTGCCGCGCGCAGCCGCAGTCAAATTAAACATCAACAAAAACAAGGTCGAACGTGCATGTTTACGCTAAAGCGTGCGCGTTCGCGAACTATTTGTCATTGGCGTCTAATTTATGCTTTCGAACTCTTTGCTCCAATCATTTCTTGAAAAAGCGCAATATTTTTTCAATTCAGAGTTCAGATTTCATGCAACCATAAAATGTACGAGACTAACAGATTACATTGAACGTGCCAAAAGAAATGTGCATCACATAGAAGATATTGTAATATTTCCTGGACAGGGAATCCCCCCAAAACTCTAGAGAAGTCACTCCTGCGTTGTCTTAGCTGGAGCAGGTTTTCATCAATGATCTCTCTGTACTTTGCTCCGTTCATCTTTCCCTCGATCCTGACTAGTCTCCCAGTGTCAGATTATATTCTAAAGTCAAAGTCACCATTATTAGTCAGTTGTACAACCGAATGCCTTAAACTGAAATGTGTCTTCCACATTTAACCCAACTCCTCTGAATCAGAGAGGTGCGGGGGACTGCCTTAATCGACATCCACGTCTTCGGCGCCCGGGGAACAGTGGGTTAACTGCCTTGTTCAGGGGCAATACGACAGATTTTTACCTTGTCAGCGCGGGGATTCGAACTGTTGTTCATAATGTTTTGTACACTGTTCTTTTTTATTAATTTCTTACAAATGTTAGATTTTTTTTCCACTTTGACAGTGCATTGTGTAGATCGTTGACAAAAAAATAATACAATTAAATCAATTTTAATCCCACCTTGTAACACAACAAAACAACAAAAAAGGCAAGGGGTGTGAATACTTTCTGAAGGCACTGTTTGTGTGCAGCAATGCTCGATTGTGTGTTTGATGTTAACAGACAGGTCTATTTTCTGGGTAACTATCTGTCCTCTCATAAGGAAGCTTCTAACTGTGACTAATGCCTGTAATATGTCCCAGGTTATCACACAACCAAATAAGAGTGCATACCAATTGTGTTGGATGTGACATCCATTTTTATTGATCATATCTTCACTAATGCTGCATAGCTTTGCTCCAAAGCAATATCAGTTCCCATTGGCTGTAGTGACCATAACATTGTGGCAATACCAAGGAAAGCCAAAGTGCCAAAGGTTAGGCCTAAAGAAATTTAAAAGAGACCATACAACATTTTCTGATTATGTAAAACATGTATGTTGATCTGATGTGTACGAGGAAGTGATTCCAGATGCAACACTTGAAGTATTTATAAAAATTATTGTTGACAAAGCATGCACCTATTAAGAAATTAACTGTGGGGCCTCGAGAGTGGCCCAGCCGTCTAAGGCACTGCATTGCAGTGCTTGAGGCAATCACAATTGCAATAAAACTTTGTGTATGCACAGAAGGATTGCGAAATATATGCCAGAGCAAATTTTAAAACAAACCTCACAAGCTCTCATCCATTATCAAATTAACTACTGAACTGTCGTCTGGAGTAATGCAAGTGTTGGTGACCTAAAGAGACTGCAGATAGCACAAAACAAGGCAGCCAGAATGGTTCTACAATGTGGTTACGAGAGGTCTTCCATAGTTACATAATGCACTCAAATGGCTGACTTTCAAGGAACTGATAGAAAATACACAAATCCTTTTTCATAAAATGAACCACTGAAAGACCAACCGCTATATATGATAAACTGAATATGGTGAAAGACAAACGCTCTCGTAACACACAGATCAGAACCCAGGCCTCCTTTAGACCACCAAACCCCAAATTAGAGCTGGGCAAAATAGCTTTTAGTTTCAGGGCAGTAAAGACCTGGAACTTCTTGCCAGAATGTTCCAAAAACTTGTCAAATAGTTGTTTTAAGAAATTAATTCACAAAATGTCTTGAACATGGGTCTAAGAGGATATTGTAATATGTTATGTTTAAATTCATATGCGCACATGAGGTTCGTGGGGGGTTGGGGGCTGTAACTCATATTATGTATAGGTAATAGGAATATGAGATCCTAATAAAATCCCCAAACTGTTAGAGCCCTCTGGATTGATGATGAATTGAAAAACTGCATGGTTCAAAGAAATGATGCCTAAGAGGTAGCAAAGAGGTCAGGCTGCTCAGCTGATTGGTTGACATAACGTAAATTGAGAAATGTTGACTAAACTAACAAAAAAAAAGAAATGATATTACAAAACCAAGATAAATGACATAAAACACAATGGAAAAAGACTTGAGTACCTGATATCATGGGCAGAAAACCCAATTAATCTCCATCGTTCATTGAAGTTGATGGATCATTTATAACAAAATCTTTTGATATTACCAATCTCCCGAGTGATGCAGCGGTCTAAGTCACTGCAGCCTTGTTCGAATCCAGGCTGCATCACATCCGGCTCGAATTGGGAGTCCCATAGGGCGGTGCACAATTGTACCAGAGTCGTCCGGGTTTGGCCGGGGTAAACTGGCATTGTAAATAAGAATTTGTTCTTAACTGACTTGCAGAGTTAAAATATATATATAATTTTATTTATTTATTTATTTGCAGCCTGGATTTGAACAAGGCTGCAGTGACTTAGACCGCTGCATCACTCGGGAGATTGGTAATATCAAAAGATTGTTATAAATTTGTTATAAATTTCAATTACTATTTCACTAGGAAAGTGAAAAAAACTCAGAAGTGAAATGACAACATTGAACATATTAGATATTTTATACAAAAATAAAATAATTAAAGAATTTGTTCAAGTTAATCTGGGAGGTGGAAAAACTATTGTTATCCATAAGCCGCCAGGTATAGACAACATTGATGGGATACTATTGAGAATGGTAGCAGACAGTATTGCCACCCCTATTTGCTATATCTTTGGCTAAAGCTTAAATGAGTGTGTGTCCACAGGCGTGGAAGGAAGCTAAAGTAATTACACTGCCTAAAAATAGTAAAGCACAATTTGCTGGCTCTAACAGCTGCATAAATCAGTTTGCTGCCTGCTCTTAGTAAACTGATGGAGAGAATTGTGTTTGGACATGGATAATAAGATGATAGTTGGAGCTGTATTGTTAGATTTAAGTGCAGCCTTTGATGTTAATGATCATAAATTGTTATTGAAGAAACTCACTTGCTATGGCTTTACATCACCTACCATCAAATGGTTGGATAATTATTTATGCAATAGAACCCAGTGTTCTTCAATGGAAGCTTCTCTAACAGCAGGTATGTACAGTGCGGTGTCCCTTAGGGCAGTTGACTTGTGAGCAGTGAGCTCATAGACATTCTAAATAAGGAATTACAGTCAGTATCAGAATGGGTGATTAATAATAAACTGGTCTCAAATACAACTAAAATCATTGTATTTGGTTTAAAACATTCTAAGACCTAAACCTCAACCATTGAGCAAGTTGAGGAAGTTAAACTCCTAGGTATAACATTGGAAGCTCAATTATCATGGTCAAGTCATATTGACAAAGTGGTTCTGAAGCTGTTAAAAATATACATTCTGTTTTTTGGCACAACAATCAATTGTACTAGCTGTTCAGGCTCTGGTCTTGTCCCATCTTAATTACTGTCCGTTAATATGGTGAAGTGCAGCAAAAGAAAGACCTTGAAAATCTTCTGCTGACTCAAAACAGAGCAGCACACATTGCCCTTAACTGCACATACAGAACTAACTTGCTGCTCCATAAGCAAGTGCCATGGTCTTTTAGTGTACTCTGGGATGGGGACACTGAAGTTGTCACCACAGGACTCTTTACAGTCCCCAAGTTCAAAACAAATTCACGGCAATGCACAGTATTATACAGAGCCATGATGATCGCGTGGAACTCCATTCCATCTCCAATTACAAACAGCAAAATGACCTTAAAAACTGCAGCGACTTATGGGATATAATGTTCCGTTGTATTGTTTAAATATCATTGTATTTTACATTTGTGTGAATGTCCTTGTCTACAAGTGTACCAATGTTTTGTTACTTGTCATGTTTTGTGTTTTTTTGTGCACCCCTGGAAGAGTAGCTGCTGCTTCTACAAAAAGCGAATGGGGATCCAAATAAACTACTTGTGCTTGCCTGTTCATGATGTCATTGCACCGTTACACAAGCCCTTGATCATGACTCTCAGATCCATTACATTACACATAAGTCATTGGACGAATGCGTCTTATGTATGGGGGAGTTGTGTTAAGAGCCACGACACTCAGTCTCAACGTTAACACGCGTTGCTTGCGGTACGGTTTTGGAAGCATAAAGACCTTATCTTTCATATCAGCAAGAAATAACTTTCAGAAAAAATAATTACACACTTTTATATTTCCATGTTTGTGCGCTTGTTTACAAAAAAAACAGACTGAAGACAGAGTGCACTACCTGTGCTAATTAGCTATCTGCATCTCCGAACAGCTGTGTGTAAGCGTAAGGATGCCACAAACATGTTGCAACTGTGTTGAACCCAGTTAAAACAGTCTGCAGTAGGTGTGCATTTAGCAAAAATATTTTGATGTGATATGAAAGTAGAGGGATTTATGTTAATAGAACAGTACCGCAATTGAGAATCGATTCATGTTTAGATGGAGTATTTGGCTGTTTTGGCTTCCAGAGCCATTTCGCCTTTAAACAGAACATGTAAGGTCCTTGGACTATAAGGAGTAAAGTTAGGCTCCTTTAGTCCAATATTGGGCTTCGTTACACAAGAGAATAGTGACTAGACCATACAGGGGTCAGGGTTGGGAAAGGTGATCAGTCTCAGGCAACCTCTGCTGCCTTGGAACAGTTGAGCAACTGGTCACGGCCTGACACAGGAAATACAAATATAGGTCATGACCTACATTGTCATGTCATGGCTTTTAGCCCAAGTTCAGCCTAGTTCCATTTCGGTCTAGTTCCCTTTGGTGTTTCCTGAGTCCCAGTCTCTCTGTGCTATCATACAAACTCCTTGTCACTCATTATCATGCCTATTGTTTGGCTTGACAATGACAGCATTGGAGTTGGCAATATAACAAAAACAGATCTGAGACCAGGCTACAGTACTTGTGGTGTTCACCGGTCCTAGAAGACTGGTTACGTCGTCGTCGTCGTAGTAGTAAGCAGTGTGGTTATTGCTCGACTCAGCTGCTCAATAGGCAAAGTCTAGCTTTAACCATATTGCTTTCACCTATACAGCTTAGAGATCTCTGTAAACACAAAAAGTAATTTTACACTCTGGCATTTTCAAAAGGTAAGGTTTCAAAATGGAACCAGGCATGGAGAAAAACTGTGTTATATGCTCTGCGATGTCACAGTAATGGTATATGAACAGAACAGCTCACCTGCTTTGACTGAGACAGCAAAAATATGGCTCCATTATAATTATTTTCTGCTGACCACTCCACAAGTTTTTGCCGTTACCCATAACGCACAGGGAACAATCATCTCTTTGCATTGTGATTGTCGCTTCTAACAATTGTTGCCTTACTATTGTTCTGCTGTACACACTAGGTGAGAAACACACCAATCTATGAAATATTGATCATTTCTAATCTGCTTGAGTACTAACAAATTCATTGTTTTCCAATAGCCATGGACAAAAACAACCCACACACCTTACAAATAGTAACAGCCACACCATTGAAAAGATGTGTACGTTTAATCACATTGAAGAACTGCCAAATGATTCAGGAGTAAACTGACATTTTTTAAATCACATTTCAGGGGCTACCAGGAACACCACTCCTTATTTTTATAATTAAGACATCAAAATCCAGATGTCATATCAGACCCACACTCTCTCACTGACTGAGGCTTACTACAAAACCAAGATCTCAAGTTAAGATTAGACCCAATAATGTCCACAATGCAGAAAGCAGGCCGGTAATATTTTTTCCCCCTCAACCATCACCATGTTCCATGGGGCTTTGCATCTTGTGCCCCCTCCTCCCCAAAGAAGCCAGTCGTGTCAAAAGGAAATTTACCAGTTATCAGGAGGCAAAAATGTTGCCTTTACTTCAGAGCAATATCTGGAGGTGGCCTTGCGTTTAGACGCTATACTCAGTCTAATCATTCAAAATGGAATCTGTGGTGTATTAATCTCGTAGATGTTAAGACACCTATTTAGGGCAAGTTCTAGACTGGTTCACACTGACATTTGTGTACAAAGCGCTCTGTGAACACCGTAGGGTCCAGTGTCTTAGAATGCCAGAAAGCCCCTTCGGTCTGCTCTCCTCTACCACTCTTAGATGCAGACGCACACACACATATTGGCAACATATCAATACAAAGATCAAACTCTACAGACAGTATGCTCTCAATAACAGATTATTCTTACAATAGTAGGCCTATGTGATAAAGTAAATCTGTAACAATTTGTTTGTTCATGTCTTCATATTGTAGAACTAGATACAACCTCTGAGGTAAGTGCCACATTTCAGTCACTTTCCCATGTACTGCATTCAACTTCTCAGCTCTTAAATCTTCAAAATCAAATCTTAATGTTGTAATGTGTCACATGAGATCCCCTTGATTACCAGAGAGATCAAGACTGTTGTATTCTAAAGACATTTGTCATTACACTAGGAAAGTAATCATGAAGCTTGAATCGACTGGCTGCTTGGTTGGGAGAGGAAAACTGCTTTTCTGCACACAAGATTTACACATGAAATGGAGAGCATCATGGCACTTGAAAAACACCTGTAGGCTCGTACACACAGGTCAGTAGTCAAAATAAAAAGGGGCGATGCAAGGTGAAAACATAGCTATATGAAATACATTTAGAAAGTAAAATAAATCCCCCTAATGAATTTGGTTAATTTTTAACTGACAAGCTGTTTGATCTTCTGACCCGTTCTTTGTAGATTTTCCAGTCCGATTCCTACGCATGACACCATGCAGAGAGATGCGAAAACACTTTCAGATCAGCATGAATGTGTGGGACGACGAGTGAGACAAAGACCACAATCATAGTTGATAGCGGAGCCTTCAATAATGAGGGGAGTAAATGACAGCAGACAATTAAATCAAATATTTTCTACAGATTTCCTCCTCCAGTGAGCGTGTCTCCAACAAAGGCAATCCGTCATTTTGGGAGTTACTCATTGCTCAGACCCAGTAAACCCCCAAAAATATGTCAGTCAGTCACTTAATCATATTGCACAGTTCAGGTTGCAAAACAATCTAAACCTAACATTTCCATAATTTTTTCCCAGCTCTCTGTCCAGTCTGATTCAAAATCAATAGGGACTGTTTCAAAGCACCACTCGCATCCTAGTGCTTGCTTCTCATACAAGGTTCTCATTTTAGATCATATTTCACCTCTTTATTACTAAATGTCAGTGTAATTTTAAATAAAGTCAATATCTATGTTGGTGAGGTGTGTGTGCAGTTTGTCACACTTCTCTGTGCCAGTGAGTGTTTGTATGCGTTTGGACATGATGTTTCCTGCAAAATAATTGACCACCTCTTCTCCACTGGTCTTGCAGTCCGCTCCAGTGCAGGACGAGCCAACGGGCAGTAGTAGCAATTGTTATTATCACTTTTAAGGTTTTGTTAATGCAGTTCCTAAAACAGAAAGCAAAGAAAGAGAATCTCTATACAAGGACTCAGGAAACAACAACGTGTGTCCTTTTGAACAAACTGACAAATTAACAAGCAAAACGACAGCAGAGAAAAGATGAGGGAGATCGGTGAACGCCAGTCGCCGGAACAGAGGGGGCACTTCTTGAACTCAGTTCTCTGTTCTGCGACGATGCCAGTTGTGTTTTTAGGTTCTGGCGTCAGTCGGTCAGTTAGTCACACATGGTCTGCTTGGCGTCCCCTCCGCTCTACCATTTTGTAGGCCTACGCTGGGCAGCGGAAGATGGCAGCTTAATTAGCTGGGAGTGTTAACTGTGCATCTGTAGAAAATAGAGCCTGGCTAGTGGTTCCACCCAGTTCTGGGTCCATTGTCCCCATCCACAGAGTCAGACACACTCACCAAAGTGCTGTGCAGCATTGGGTCTCCTCCTCTATGCTCCTTTGGGAAGTTCATGCCTACTTTCCAACCATCACGGTGCACACACATCGATTGACAAGCTAGGAAATGTAAAACAACAGGCAAGGTTCCCTGGTGTGGTCAGCACAAACCAACCACCTCGATTCCCAGGTGCTCATATTCTTCCATTTACCCCCCCACACTCTAAGTACAGAAGAATAGACTATGGAAGTGTATGTGTTTGCTCGCTTGGAGTCACTGTGTTAGAGTGGAACAGAGTGGGATCATGAGCGGAAGTCATGAGCTGCGTTGGGTGGGAGTTCACTCCTCTGTGCTGTAACACTGTTGGAACATGGGGGAGAAAGCCAGCAAGGAGCATGTGGGTGGGTGGATGGTTGAAGGGGGCTCAGCTGGCTGCGGCACGGGACATGAGATCCTCCAGAGCCTTTTCCTGGTCGTTGTTGTGCACCAGCAGCACCTCCTTGATGGTGTTCCTTTCAAAGCCCATCTCGCCGAACCGCGTCATCAGCGACAGGAACTCTAAGGCCTGAAGAAATCATGAAAAACATACATTATAATTGGGAAGTCTTGTTACGGATTGTTTCTGTACAATTTTTTTGCAAACATTTGCAAGGCGGTCTAGGAGAACCCGAACAGATCAATGAAATTAGGCTGGTTTAGACAATATTTAGCTATCTGGTTAGTAACGTACCAGTACAAAGTTATTTACAATCAACAATGTAGTTGTGAATACAAGTGGGTTGGATTTTCCACCTTACGCCGGAGCCAACGTTCATAAGAGTATCACACTTTCTTCCGATGTTGCTTGATCGGTTGGTAGGCCTATCAGCTGGCCAAAATGACATGAAAAGTGATACAAAATATATTAACAGCATTGCAG
Organism: Brachymystax lenok tsinlingensis; assembly: GCA_030435695.1. Classification (NCBI taxonomy): domain Eukaryota; kingdom Metazoa; phylum Chordata; class Actinopteri; order Salmoniformes; family Salmonidae; genus Brachymystax; species Brachymystax lenok. The sequence continues at coordinate 18,609,258 of CM059813.1, read as the reverse complement.
CAATTTCTGTAGTTCAGAATTGTTTTATTTTAAAAAGGTAGCAATGCAATCGATGCCCTATCCTAAACTTGTTGGAAGCGAGAGGTATCTTGCTGTCATTCGTTAGCCATGTCATTTTGAGCCGCATCACATCTCTTGCTAGCCTTGGCCACTTGCCAACCAATACAGCTACACCAATCCAATGCTTTAAATCTTTGAGGCGGTGTGAATGAGTGCACAGGCGAGAAGGGGTGCAATATGGGATTGGGCTCCTTTCAGCCTAGTAGTAAGAAGCACGCAGTCTTTCCGCTTTCTAATTAGTCAATCATCGTTGAAGCAAGCCTTCTTGACTATTGCCATCTGGGCCTTCAACAACACTAGGTCGTAGTTACACGGCACTACCCAGTCACTATTTGCTTTTACACACTAGTACTGTACTATTTTACTTGCCTCTACCGTTATATTTATGATTTGTGCGATCGTCTTATAGTATTTTTATTGTTTTTACTTTGCATGTATGAAAAACAAAATGTTATATCTCTCAGCGGATAAGATTGTTCCTCCTGGCCATGGAGACATCAGCAACACTTTCCAGTACCCAATCATCAAGCTGAACTTCAATTCATTATTTTTGCCATCCAGTGTTGCATATGGTCAAAGGATCTTAATTTGTTTTTATTTAAAGAATTGGTTGTTGACAGTTCATAATCATATTATTTGGGTTCCAATTCAAATATACAGTAAGTATACAAAACATTAAGAATACCTGCTCCTTCCATGACAGACTGACCTGGTGAAAGCTATGATCCCTTGATGTCATTTGTTAAATCCACTTCAAAAATCAGTGTAGAATACAGGGAGGAGACCGGTTAAAGAACGATTTCTAAGCCTCGAGACAATGGAGACATGGATTGTGTGACTGTGTGCCATTCAGAGGGTGAACGGGCAAGGCAAAATATTTAAGTGCCTTTGAAAAGGGTATGGTAGTAGGGCGCACCGGTTTGTGTCAAGAACCTTAACACTGCTGGGTTTTTCACACTCAACAGTTTCCCGTGTGTATCAAAAAGGGTTGACCAGCCAACTTGATAACTGTGGGAAGCATTGCAGTCAACATGGTCCAGCATCCCTGTGGAGCGCTTTCAACACCTTGTGAAGTCCATGTCCCAACAAATTAAGGCTGGGGGTTTGCAACTCAATATTAGGAAGGTGTTCCTAATGTTTGGTATAATCAGGTGTACAGTGCCTTCAGAAAAGATTCACAACCCTTGACTTGATCAAAAATCCCATAATGTCAAAGTGGAATGTACTAATTTTGTACTAATTACAAACAAAAAGCTGAAATGTCTTGAGTAAATAGTCCACTCCTTTGTTATGGTGCTTAACAAGTCACATAAGTTTCAGGGACTCACTGTGTGCAATAGAGTTTAACACGATTTTTAAATAACTACCTTATCTCTGTACCCCACACATACAGATAACTGTAATGTCCCTCAGTCGAGCAGGGAATTTCAAACACAGACTCAACCACAAAGACCAGGGAGGTTTTCCAATTCGCAAAGAAGGGCACCCACTGGTAGATGGGTAAAAAAAAGAAAGAAAAAAAAAAGACATTCAATATCCCGTCAAGCATGGTGAAGTTATTACACTTTGGATGGTGTAGCAATACACCCAGTCACTACAAAGATACAGGCGTCCTTCCTGGGGAGCCATGCCCAGCCAATCAGAATGAGTTTTTCCCCCCACAAAGGGCTTTATTACAGGCAGAAATACTCCTCAGTTCAATCAGCTGTCCGTGTGGCTGGTCTCAGACGACCCCGCACGTGAAGCCGGATGGGCAGTGGTGTAACGTACTTAAGTAGTTTTTTGGGGTACATCTGTACATTACTATTTATATTTTTGAGAACTTTAACTTTACTATATTCCTAAAGAAAATGTACTTTTTAATCCATACGTTTTCCCTGACACCCAAAAGTACTCATTACATTTTGAACGCTTACCAGGAATTGGACTCTTTTCACACGCTTATCAAGACAACATCCCTGGTCATCCCTACTGCCTCTGATCTGGCAGACTCACTAAACACATGCTTTGTTTGTAAATTATGTCTGAATGTTGGAGTGGGCCCCTGGCTATGTGTAAAATATGGTGCCATCTGGTTTGCTTAATATAAGGAATTTTAAATGATTTATACTTTGCTTTTGATACTTAAGTATATTTAAAACCAAATACTTTCAGACTTTTACTTAATAAGTAGAATTTTACTGGGTGACGTTTACTTGAGTCATTTTCTATGAAGGTATCTTTACTTTGACTGAAGTATGACCACCACTGCGGATGCCCTGGGCTGGCGTGGTTACACGTGGTCTGCAATTGTGAGGCCAGTTGGACGTACTGCCAAATTCTCTAAAAACAACGTTTCTCTTATGGTCGAGAAACTAACAAATTCTCTGGGAACAGCTCTGGTGAACATTCCTACAGTCAGCATGACAATTGCACACTCCCTCAAAACCGTGAGACATCTGTGGCATTGTGTTGCGTGACAAAACTGCACATTTTAGTGGCCTTTTATTGTCCCCAGCACAAAGTGCACCTGTGTAATGATCATTCTATTTCATCAGCTTCTTTATATGCCACACCTGTCATGTGGATGGATTATCTTGCCAAAGGAATTAAATGTAAATAAATTTGTGCACATTGAGAAATAGAAATTCAGGGATATTTTACTTCAGCTCATAAAACACTTTAAAAGTGTTTATATTTTCGTTCAGAATAAATAGCGACAATGAATCTTTTAAACAATCAGTGTTGGTGATCTTTCAAGCATTAATGGAATTAGAAAAACAATAACGGTATCTTAGAATGCAGTTGTCATTTTTTTGTCCGCAGTCAACTTTAAAAAGCTCATAACTCAGGGTCTGATAAATCTCTCTCAATTTGGGACAGTTCGCAATTTTCAGAACTAGTCAAATTCACGATGTGAAGGATTTCCCTAGGCCGCCACACATTTGAGAAGGTGGAGGGAGGAGAACGGCACATGCTTGGTGTATCTAAGTTCAGGGAAAACTGGAAGTGAATCTTACCTTAGGCCACTTGACATTTGTGTGTTGAAACATCAGAGATAATGTAGTTGGCTGGCTAGCGGTCCTAACTGTCTTTGGCTCTGCATGTTGAGTTTATCTGTATAAACGTGCATATCAGTGTATGTGACGGTAGAGACTGTGGGTGGACTCACCTTCTCTTCAGAGCACTGGTACATCTCTAAGCACTCCTCTACAGCACTGGGCTCAAATCCCCGCTCACAAAGACGCGTATGAGTAAACAGGTACTCCAACACCTGGGTCACAGGATGACAGACATTGTTGATCTTTAGGTGAGGGCTTCATGTGCAAGTCCAGACTGTCTATCTGCTAGGTGGTTTTACAAGCCGAGAGCAAGATAATTATGGACTGCAAATATGATGGTGACCAAATTCACCTCCAAGATTCCTTAGAGGTGAATTTATGAAAAAGCTAATTTATTAAATAGCTAATGTTGCCATTTAATAGAAATACATGAATATTCATTGTTGATTAGAGGAATAGCTAAATTCACAATATAGTACTTGCGTGATGCTTGATAAATGTTTTCATTTTGGAAGCAAGCTGTCAAACGTATCAACTACCACTGTGCCATCCCATCGTAAGCCAATGTTCATTCAAATCTTTTTTTGTAACCTTTATTTAACTAGGCAAGTCAGTTAAGAACAAATTCTTATTTACAATGACAGCCTACCCCAGCCAAACCCGGACGATGATGGGCCAATTGTGTGCCACCCTATGGGACTCCCAATCACGGCCAGATGTGATAGAGCCTGGATTCGAACCAGGGACTGGAGTTGCGCCTCTTGCACGGAGATGCAGTGCCTTAGACCACTGCGCCACTCTGGAGTTAGCAAGCCCCTAACGAGTGTCTCCTACAGTACTACTGTACTCATTCACTGCAATGCCATCATAGTGTTGACGCATCAAACAAAGGTGACGGATGGTGTGTTTTGAGACAAAAGAAAACACTGCCTAAATGCAATTCATTTATTCACAACCACCATCCTCAACTTGTTGCCTGGTGGACTTTGTTGTGAACACAGACAATCACATAACGTAGACACCTGATGACTTCACAGTCAACCATGACACACAGAACATTCTCTGGGGCGCAATGGGCAGTGAGTGAATGGCATCACAGAATAAAATAGAACATTTCTTTATAACAGATCTGTGTAGAGAAAATGGTCCTAGGCAGCTGTGGCCGGGAGGGAGAGCGGAGGTGCGTACCTGCTCCACATTCTGGCCTCGCCTCTGCATGGCCCGCAGGACCCCTTCGTAGGAGTATCCCATGGACACGATGGTCTCCACACACTGCCGCCCACTGGGAGACAGGTTGAGCAGTGCCGCTCCGCACGGGAGAGGACCTGCATTTATCTATGCAGAGAGATTTTATAGCATCATATCTGTATAAGAGTCCCAAAAAAAAAAGCATCTTCCTCTGGTCCACAAAACTTCTAAGCTTTTCAGAAGTTTGAAATAATTAAGCATAACATTTAGTTATTGAAACTAAGCAAGGCCCACTTCACCTTCTGTGTGTAAGCTCACCTGCTTTGGTGCCCCATTTTGGGTGTGCCTGGGTGGCTCCTCTGTCTTCTGCTGGGGCGCCGGTGGGCTGCCGGTGGATAGGCTAGGTGGTACACGGCCTGGAGAGTAGGAGTCAAATGACAAGTCCCCGGGGTTCGACAGCTTGGGGAAGGTCAGCGAGCGGATGTTGCAGGGTCGGTCTGGGTCCATTGTCTGTCCCTGGGCCAGACCCCCAGCTCTGTCCATGTCCAGTTGCGCCACCAGCCCGTTGAGGGAAAAGGCCGTTTTGGCCGGAAGGCTGGTGGCGGGGAGTTGGGGTGGAGGCGTGCTGCCTTGCGATGCCAGCTCGGGCTGGGGTTCCTCAGGTGGGGATACAGACTGCGGCTGCTGCTGGGGCTGGCTCTGGAGGATGTTGCGCAGCTCCTCTCTATCGTCCAGCGTCTTCAGCTCCAGCTTGTCGAAAGGGTCCTCCTCGCGCTCAAAGTCAGCCAGGTTAAGGTACTGTGGCTCCGGGATGCTGGGAGCGGTCTGCCTGGCAGGCGCGGGCAGCGGGGTGAGGATGGCGTTGTGGCGCAGGGCGGCCATCAGCGGATTCAATGCAGGCGGGAGAGTGTCCTGCTCCTCGGCAGGGCGAGGCCTCTTGCCCCCGCCGGCCAATCCCCCGTCAGGGTCCTGTGCGGGGGGTGAGTGCTCCCTGCTCTCCAGCTCCGCCCTGGCCACCTCTGCAGCTCGGGCCTCCGCCGCCCTGGCCTCGGCCAGCTCTGCCCCCCAGCGCACACTCCGCCTCTCCAGGGAGAAGTCGTACTGCAGTGCCCCGAGAAGAGAGACAGCCAGCATGACTAGTTAGAGCGCAGCAGCAGACATAGGACTAAAGGAATGGAGACTAATCAACCTGGGTGAATCTGGTCGAGTCATGAGATATCTTATTCATGATGAGTATGTCCACATTACTGACGCAAGCAGGGTTCAAATGACACAGCTCAGTGGCCAACAAATAATGGGAATGGACCAGGACCATTTCTCAATGCCAACATTGTAAATGTTGAAATGTGCCCCACTTAATACAGACTAATATTACAGGGAAGCAATACAAATCACCCCCAAGCATTCCCGTCATCGAAATGCTTGATGCAACAGTGACATAAGTCAGAAGACTTACCTGCAGGTCTGCGAGCACAGAGACACAGTCGGGCAGGCAGAAGCCAACAGGAAGCCCCACTTTGGCAGGGCAGCGGAACTTATCGTTGATTTTAAAGGGAACGTCATCAAGATAGCTGATGGGTCCTGAAAAAACAGGATGAGTGAAAGGTCTAAATGAAAAAAATGACACCATGATGCAAACGTAGGAATAATTTAAAACAAAATTAGCAGATGGAGAACAGAGGAAGAGGCCGAAAGACAGACACACTCACCATTGTTGTGGGTATCAGACTTCCTCGCAGCCATTTAGAGTCTGTAAACACACAGGGCTCTTGAATGAGTGGGAGATGCCTTAGAAGAAGCAGTGAGGGTGTTTTCACACATAGTCCTATTTAAAGTGAACTCTGGGGTAAAAAAAAAGAGCAAAAGAAGTCAGTTCTCTTTGTATTCACACTGTCCTTGCCTTTGAATGAGGACTCAACTCTTTTGCCAGTTCACTTAAACTATTTTGTGGACTGAGTCCTCTGCATTCACATTGCTATGTTTATAAAGGAACCAAGATTTTTTTCCAACGTGCACTCTGGATTTTTACAATGTGTAGGACAAGCCATTCAATCAGAATGCATTATTGGACAGCTAGCTATACAGTTTGGAAGCTAATAGATTGACTGCATTTAAATGGCCAGAAACAAAGAACTTCCTTCTGAAAATTGTCAGTCTATTCTTGTTCTGAGAAATGAAGGCTATTCCATGCGAGAAATTGCCAAGATACTGAAGATCTTATACAATCCTGTGTACTACTCCCTTCACAGAACAGCGCAAACTGGCTCTAACCAGAATAGAAAGAGGAGTGGGAGGCCCCGGTGCACAACTGAGCAAGAGGACAAGTACATTCGAGTTTGTCTAGTTTGAGAAACAGAAGCCTCACAAGTCCTCAACTGGCAGCTTCATTAAATAGTACCCGCAAAACACCAGTCTCAACAGTGAAGAGGCGACTCCGGGATGCTGGCCTTCTAGGCAGAGATGCAATGAAAAAGTCATACCTCAGACGGGCCAATAAAAAGAAAAGATTAAGATGGGGAAAAAACAGACACTGAGCAGAGGAACTCTATTTAGAAGGCCAGCATCCCGGAGTCGCCTCTTCACTGTTGACATTGAGACTGGTGTTTTTGCAGATACCATTTAATGAAGCTGCCAGTTGAAGACTTGAGGCGTCTGCTAATATAATTGCCAAATAGTTTTCTAATGATCAATTAGCCTTTTAAAATTATAAACTTGGATTAGCTAACAACGTGCCATTGGAACACAGGAGTGATGGTTGCTGATAATGGTCCTCTGTACGCCTATGTAGATATTCCATTAAAAATCTGCCGTTTTTAGCTAAATAGTCATTTACAACATTAACAATGTCTCCACTGTATTTCTGATCAATTTGAAGTCATTTTAAAATGGACAAAAAAAACTAAGGACATTTCTAAGTGACCCCAAACTTTTGAACGGTAGTATAGATTTTTGCAAAGAAATGTTTTATCCAGAAAAATCACATTTGTAAATAAGTATTCAGACCCTTTACTCAGTACTTTGTTCAAGCACGTTCTGGCCCAACCCATAGTTTCTGGACCAATCAGATGGCCCCCGAATGTGTTCGCATTCAGTGAAGCGTTTGGGGAGGTGCTCAGATCAGTGACTTTCAATGTGGTAGTCTTGGGATGCCAACTTTCCAACAAGTCTGACAGATTTCTGCCCTGCTAGAGCTGCCACAGTCAACTGTAAGTGCGGTTATTGTGAAGTGGAAACATCTAGGAGCAACAACAGCTCAGCCGCGAAGTGGTAGGCCACATACGCTCAGAACAGGACCGCCAAGTACTGAAGCATGTAAAAATCATCAGTCCTCAGTTGCAACACTCACTACCGAGTTCCAAACTGCCTCTGGAAGCAATGTCAGCACAAGAACTGTTCGTTGGGAGATTCATAAAATGGGTGTCTATGGCTGAGCAGCCACACACACAAGCCTAAGATCACCATGCAGAATGCCAAGCGTCAGCTGGAGTGGTGTAAAGCTTGCCGCCATTGGATTCTGGAGCAAAGGAAACGCGTTCTCGAGTGATGAATCATGCTTCACCATCCGACAGACAAATCTAGGTTAGGATGATGCCAGGAGAATGCTACCTGCCAAAATGCAGTGCCAACTGTAAAGTTTGGTGGAGGAGGAATAATGGTCTGGGGCTGTTTTTCATGGTTTGGGCTAGACCCCTTAGTTCCAGTGTAGGGAAATCTTAACGTTACAGCATACAATGACATTCTAGACAATTCTGTGCTTCCAACTTTGTAGCAACAGTTTTGGGAAGGCTCTTTCCTGTTTCAGCATGACAATGCCCCTGTGCACAAAGCGAGGTCCACACAGAAATGTTTTGTCTAGATCGGTGTGGAAGAACTTGACTGGCCTGCACAGAGCCCTGACCTCAACCCCATCGAACACCTTTGGGATGAATTGGAACGCCGACTGCGAGCCAGGCCTAATCTCACAACATCAGTGCCCGACCTCACTAATGCTCATGGCTGAATGAAAGCAAGTCCCCACAGCAATGTTGCAACATTTAGTGGAAAGCCTTCCCAGAACAGTGGAGGCTGTTATAGCAGCAAAGGGGAGGACCAACCAATGCCCATGACTTTGGAATGAGATGTTCGACAAGTATGTGTCCACATATATTTGGTCATGTAATGTATTTGGTTAACTATTTAGCAGTCTTATTGGTTGGGGTAGACGCTGTTCAGGAGCCTTTTGGTCCCAGACTTAGCGCTCTGGTACCGTTTGCCGTGCGGTAGCAGAGAGAACAGTCTATCTTTAAGCATAGTGGTGACGGCATCATATTATGGGTATGCTTGTAATCGTTATGGACAGGGGGAATTGTTCATGATAAAAATAAACGGAATGAAGCTAAGCACAGGCAAAATCCTAGAGGAAACTGTGTTCAGTCTGCTTTCCACCAGACACTGAGATGAATTCACCTTTCAGCAGGACAATAACCTAAAACACAAGACCAAATCTACACGAGTTGCTTACCAAGACAGTGACTGTTCCTGAGTGGCCTAGTTACCTGGGGCGGCAGGTAGCGGTTAGAAGGTTGGGTCAGTAGATGCTAGATCGAATCCCCAAGCTGACAAGGGAAAAAAATCTGTTGTTCTGCCCCTGAACAACCCACTGTTCCTAGGCCATCATTGTAAATAAGAATTTGTTCTTAACTGAACTGCCTAGTTAAATAAAGGTTAAATGCATTTTTTCAAAGTTATCTGACTTAAATCTGCTTGAAAATCTATGGTAAGACCTGAAAATGGTTGTCTAGTAATGATCAACAACCAATTTGTCAAACCTTGAAGACATTTGAAAATAATAAATTGGCAAATGTTGCACAATCCAGACGCAGAAAACTCTTAGCATCTTACCCAGAAAGACCCACAGCTGTAATCACTGCGAAAGGTGATTCTAAAAAACTCACAGGTTTGGACACTTACCGAATTTTTTTTTTTCCATAAATGTTTTACAAATGTTAACATTTCTTCCACTTTGACAGAGAATTGTGTGTAGATCGAATAACAAATACATTAATCCCAATTTGTAACAAAGAAATATGGAAAGGAAAAAGTCAAGGTGTGTGAATAATTTCTGTAGGCACTGTATATGTAAATATTTACCTAAATTTCCTCATTCCCCTGTACTAGTACCCAAGCTGTCTTTTTTTTAAATGTATATGTATTTTATTTATTTAACTAGGCAAGTCAATTAAGAACAAATTCTTATTTACAAAGACGGAAAACCCAGGCCAAACCCTCCCCTAACCCGGACAACGCTGGCCCAATTGTGCGCCGCCCTATGGGACTCCCGATCGCAGCCAGTTGTCGAACCCGGGTGTGTAGTGACGCCTTTAGCACTGTGATGCAGTGCCTTAGACCACTGCTCCACTCAGTGCCCTAAAATGACTCAAGTAAAAGTCACCCAGTAAAATACTACTTGAGTAAAAGTCTAAAAGCACCTGGTTTTAAAATGCACAATGGTGGGAAAGTACTAAGTAAAAGGTACACATCAAATTCCTTATATTAAAGAAAACCAGACCGCACACATATTTAAAACACTGTTTAAATGGCCCCCAGGTGCAGTTTGTACTTCGGGATCACAACCCTTTTTAGGCAAGTCATGGGAGGACTCATTAGCGTACCATGGAGCCAAATATAGCTCGATCAGTCGGAATGTGATGCAACGACAGTCGATGCAATGTCCACCCGTCCTTAGCAACATATTTTAGAGCACTTTACTCAAACCCTAATCAACAAAAACACGTGACATTTTCAAGCAGCTATAGCTAGCCAACTGTAATCTCATCTTGGAAACATTGAACGAGTCATACTTGCATGACTCATCCACAGAGGTAGCAAGAGTAGCTACAACTTTTAACGTAACATACCAGTAACTAGCTAAGTAATTAATTAATTAATTACATACATGTGATGTGTAAAGAAGGTAGTCTAAAATGTAACTAACTATGACAGTCTACAGTCAGTAAGGTGTACTTTTCTAGCTGTCAGTGTAGAAAAGTAACGTTACCCCGTAGACTGCTAATTCGGTTGTCTCAGCTTGTGACTATCTACCTAGTTGGCTGGTATTTTGAGTGATTTATCCTTAGAAAACCATTGGCGAGTAACTTAGATTAAGAATTCAAGAGGAGAAAGATAGCAGGCTAACATAGCATAGGACAGCAATTTAGTCATACTCCTGACTAATACGTTAGCTACAAACGAGCTAACTAACTTTTTCATGACCAGCTAACGTTAGCTAGATAGCTGACACAAAATAACCCCGAAGTTAACTAAAAGTCTGGAACATAGCTAGCTAGGAAGACAATCAGAAATAAAGAATATCCGATGTTCACATTTTAGGTAGCTAGCTAATGTTGTTTGGTGGCCTACTGGCTGCACTAGACAGTGCTGGCTAGTTCACTCCCTCTCTGCCACCGCCCCTGAAAGAAAACTGAGATAACATCTTCCATTAACCCCCTTACCTGTATTATCTGCCCCGTCTTGCTTCTCCAAAAACGTACGTACACCTCAAAGCCAAGACACCTTCTTCAAACTTTATATTAAAATAAATGTTATTGGAATCGAAATCTCTTTCATGCTTCATAGTGGGACGCCATCTTGATTTATTCGCCTTCCTTCCTATGGTTCCTGTTTGAAGTCACGTTTTCACTTGATGACGACACAAGTGTAGATAAATAAACACAGGGTGCCCTGTAATTGTATTCACAGCATTCTCTCATCACATTGAATTGCACACAATAGTTGGTTGTGTACGTTTTTGTAATGTTTTTGTACATAAAACATTTAAAATTATACACTTTTGGATTACACAACCATAACAGAAATTGGAAAATGAATGTAATTTCTCTCTGAAAACACTAAATGTAATTGAAAAAACATAAAACAATTAAATAAAAAAATGGAACGTGCCAGTCCAATGTATAGTATTTTTTTGTCTATCGTCCTTTGGCTACACTGAAGAGCATTTTCCAAATTATAGGATTTTTGTCACCCTTCTCTGGATTCATTCATTATTTAATCCCCTCGCTCGAATATCTTCTGAACTGAATAGGGATTAGGAGACCATGATGGCTAGTGAGTCAAGTGTTTACATGGAAAGCATGGTTAGTGTTCCCTTGAGAACCATAACCATGCCAATGTCGTTGAGTTAATTGATCATTTTCATAAAATAGTGACTAGCTTGGGATCCAATGTTGGTATGATATTGCCCAAAAGCTTATCACCATGAGATAGTTCAGCATTATGCATGAAGACCTTTCAGAACATAATAGCACTAAAGCTTCATCAGATCACACCTACAAATCTCTTTAAAGCCACAATCCTAAGGTTTGGTTTGGTATAAAGTTAAGGGATGGGGCTGGGGAAATGTAACCACTCTCAAATCCAACCCAGGTCCATGCAACTGTTAGTCCAACAACTTATGCATTACACAAAGAGGTCCAGGTAAAGTGTTGTACCAAGGTCACTACTCAACACCCATCATTCTAAAAATGTCCCCATGCTTCCCTCTCACAATTCCCTTGTGCCCATAGTTTCAATGGCCATACCAGGGAACCATCCCACTTCTAACACCAACATAACGAATTCGAGGAGTAGCCCAACTCAATCCTGAGTCTCTTGACGAGATGGCTGGGTGTTAGTCTAAGTTCCCTACAATATGATATGCTAATTGAAATGACAATTGAACAGCAGGTAATATCCCAGATTGTGTCTTGAATGAAACCAAGATCAGCCACACACTTCTATTCCTTCCAAAGCTTTGATCAAGGGTAAAATCAGAACTGACGTTATCAAATCAATAGTGATGTCATCGTCATCAGTCAAATGCAAGTGTACTGTACCACAGTAGCCTTTATGACGCAAAGATCCAGTTTAGGAAAATTCCTCAATACCTAATGATTGAGAAATCTAGATTTTCATCATTTTGGAATGTCTATCCTTCCCATTAATTTGTGTAGCATGCATCAGAGCCATATACAATGCATTCAAGAAGTATTCAGACTCCTTGACTTTTCCACATTGTTACGTTACAGCCTTATTCTAAAATGTATTCAATAGTTTTTTCCCCCTCATCAATCTACACACAATACCCCATAAAGACATAGGAAAAACTGGTTTTTAGAAATGTTTGCAAATTTATTAAAAATAAAAAACGGAAATATCACATTTATGTAAGTATTCAGGCCCTTTACTCAGTACTTCGTTGAAGCACGTTTGGCAGTGATTACAGCCTTGAGTCTTCTTGGGTATGACACTACAAGCTTGTCACACCTGTATTTGGAGAGTTTCTCCCATTCTTCTCTGCAGATCCTCTCAAGCTCTGTCAGGTTGGATGGAGAGCGTTTCTGCACAGCTATTTTCAGGTCTCTCCAGAGATGTTTGATCGGGTTCAAGTCCGGGCTCTGGCTGGGCCACTCAAGGACATTCAGAGACTTGTTCCGAAGCCACTCCTGCATTGTCTTGGCTGGAGCAGGTTTTCATCAAGGAACCCTCTGTACCTTGCTCTGTTTATCTTTCCCTCGATCGTGACTAGTCTCCCTGCTGCTGAAAAACATCCCCAGAGCATGATGCTGCCACCACGCTTCACTGCAGGGATGGTGCCAGGTTTCTTACAGACATGACGCCTGGCCATCATGCCAAAGACTTCGAGCCAGGTTTCATCAGACCAGAGAATTTTTGGCAAACAAGGACTCACTCTGTGCATTTATGGTGTTTTCAACATGGTTTTTGAATGACGCGCCCATTCTCATCGACGGGCTGGGGTTGCATCACTGCCATGTATGGCAACTGCTTGGCCTCCGACTGTAAGGCACTACAGAGGGTAGTGCGTCCGACCCAGTACATCACTGGGGCCAAGATTCCTGCCATCCAGGACCTGTATACCAGGCGGTGTCAGAGGAAGGCCCTAAAAATTGTAAAAGACTACAGCCATCCTAGTCATAGACTGTTCTCTTTGCTACCGCATGACAAGCAGTACTGGAGCGCCACTACTCTCTGTTTATTATCTATGCATAGTCACTTTAACTCTACTTATATGTACATATTACCTCAATTACTCAACTAACCTGTGCACCCACACATTGACCATGTACCGGTACCACCTGTACCGTTATTTTACTGCTGCTCTTTAAATAAATCTTTATTTAAAAAAAAATAATAATATGCATCTATTTTTTACGTAACACATATTTTTCTTAAAACAGCATTGTTGGTTAAGGGCTTGTAAGTAAGCATTTCACTGTAAGGTCTACACCTGTTGTATTTGGCGCATGTGACAAATAACATTTGATTTGGGAAAAAAAAAAAACACTTATCTGCAAGGTCCCTCAGTCAAGCAGTGAATTTCAAACACAGACTCAACCACAAACACCATTGTCAGAGGTCTCTGTGTAGCAGGTAGGCAGAGTCAGGCGCAGGACAACAGAGATGAGTAAATCACGTATCTTTACTCAAATTACAAACTACCAAAATAGGTAGTAAAATCCAAGCTCACAATAAAAAGAACATATAACATATAACAAACATGCACAAAACCATGAGGGGAAACAGAGGGTTTAAATAAGGAACAAATAATGAAGTGATTGGAAACCAGGTGTGTATAATGAAGACAAAAACATCGCTGAAAGCCGCCGAACAAGGAAAGGGACCAACTTCAGCTGAAGTCGTGACAACAAGTGAGGTTTTCCAATGCCTCGCAAAGAAGGGCACCTATTGGTAGATGGGTAGAAATAAACAATAAAGCAGACATTAAATATCCCTTTGAGCATGGTGAAGTTATTAATTACACTTTGGATGGTGTATCAATACACCCAGTCACTACAAAGATAGTGTCCTTCCTAACTCAGTTGATGGAGAGGACTTCATCATAAGACCAATGGTGACTAAAACAGACACAGAGTTTAATGGCTGTGATAGGAGAAAACTGAGGATGGATGAACAACATTGTAGTTACTCCACAATACTAACCTAATTGACAGAGTGAAAAGAAGGAAGCTTGTACATAATACAAATATTTCAAAACATGCATCCTGTTTGAAACAAGGCACTAAAGTAATATTGCAAACATTGTCACAAAGCAATTAACTTTTTGTCCTGAATTCAAAGTGTTATGTTTGGGTCAAATCCAATGCAACACATTACTGAGTACCACTCTCCATATTTTCAAGCATAGTGGTGGCTGCATCATGTTATGGGTATGCTTGTAATCGTTAAGGACTGAGGAATTGTTCATGATAAAGAATTAACGGAATGTAGCTAAGCACAGGCAAAACCCCAGAGGAAAACCTGGTTCAGTCTGCTTTCCACTAGACTCTGGGAGATGAATGAACTTTTCAGCAGGACAGTAACCTAAAACACAAGACCAAATCTTCACTGGAGTTGCCTACCAAAAAGACAGTGAATGTTCCTGAGTGGCCGAGTTACAGTTTTGACTTAAATCTACTTGGAAATCTATGGGAAGACCTGAAAATGGTTGTCTAGCAATGATCAACGACCAATTTGACAGAGCTTGAAGAATTTTGAAAATAATAAGGGAAATGTTTCACAATTCAGATGTGGAAAGCTCTTACAGACTGAGAAAGACTCACAGATGTAATTGCTGCCTAAAGGTGCTTCTAAGTACTGACTCAGGGGCGTGAATACTTATGGGAATACTTATACCACATTTGCACTCATTTGCACTCGCTGTATATAGACTTGTTGTTTTCTTTTTTCTACTGTATATGTTTTGTTTATTCCATGTGTAACTCTTTGTTGTTTTTATGTGTCAACCTGCTTTGCTTTATCTTGGCCAGGTCGCAGTTGCAAATGAGAACTTGTTCTCAACTAGCCTACCTGATTAAATAAAGGTGAAATAAAAATATATAAATAAATGTTAATAAAATATTTCTGTATTTCATTTTCAATACATTTGCCAACATTTCTAAAAACATGTTAGCACATTGTTGTTATGGGTTATAGTGTGTAGATGGGTGAGGAAAAAAATCTATTTAATCAATTTTGATTTCAGGCTGTAACAACAAAATGTATAATGAGTCAAGGGGTATGAATACTCTCTGAAGGGTCTGGCATGCACAATCTCTTGGATTCGATAATGCTATTTCCGGCACACCAAAAAAAATCACACACGCATCTCTCGTTGGTGACAAGACTAGCGTAAGCATTCTAACATGTTCTAGAGTGACTAACTTGTTTTTGCTTTAATGGTGTGAGTTTGACAATGAGAAGGCATACACAGACCAATTACCATTGAGGGTTTTATCCCCTAGATCAGGGTTTCCCAAACTCTGTCCTGGGGCCTCCTGGGTGCACGTTTTGGTGTTGGCCCAGGCACTACACAACTGATTCAAATAATCAAAGCTTGATGATGAGTTGGTTATTTGAATCAGCTGTGTAGTGCTAGGGCAAAAATCAAAACGTACACCCAGGGGAGGCCCCCAGAACCAAGTGTGGGTAACCCTGCCCTAGATTAGAATCTGCATCGGTTCCAATTCACCATATTTTGATTTCACTATTGAAAGTCCATAGTCTCAACTCTATTTGTAAATTATACATGAGGAAAAACTATAGGCCTAAATTACGTTAAATTATGTAAACTGTCATTGCATTACAAAACTTGCCAGACAAGAAAAAATGTGCACCTCTGAGAGGACCGCGCATGTCGGACGTGAGTCTATCTACGCAAGTACGTCGAGGAGAGACAGACACGCGCAATGATAGCCGGAAGCATCGATAGGGTGAAAATAGAAATCGATCAAATTCAGTGTAGTTCGTAAGTGCAAAGCTTCGACGGACTGCCTTTTCCACGAAAGTTAGCTCGATAAATTACAGACCTCTCGACGTGGCGGTGGAGGAAATGTTGTGGAGAGAGAAGGCTGTATATGTTTTCAAGTTAGTTGGTGGGGGTTGAGCTGACGTGTGGAGAAGTTCGAGGTGCCAGAAAAGAGCAGATAAACAAACAAGCAGGGAATCAGCTGAGCGACTGCCTGTTCAAACGGGGGCTAACGTTAACCAGGCGAGACTGGGTAAATGTCAGCGAGAGCAATTCGTCGCTAGAGTTTTGGACCCAATAATGGCTAAAATAGTGTCCTAACGTTGGTGTTTACCCACACGCCAAGTTCAGAGAGTGACACAAAGAAGAAAGATACCACGCGAGGACAAAATTATTTCACTGTGTTCCTGTCGCCTAGCTTGATAGAACATTGTCAACAACTTTATGTGCCATTGATTTGACTGTGTATGCTTCAACAGTTAGCTACAAAAGAAACGTCTCGCTTTATCCCATTGAAACGGTACAATATAGTACAAACGCTGAGTGGATAGAGGTAATTCGTGTGTCATTGACGTGAATCCGTTTGAATTGTCAAAGGCCTAATCGTTGCAGTCAGCGCCATACTTTGCGACACGAATACAGAGCTTGTCCTGCTTTGAGTTCGTAACTAATGATTACATATGATGTTGCCGTTTGCTAGTCTCGACATTTCCCTCTCTGTACTCAAACTGCATGCAACTTTTCCTTAATAGCCTAACTAATAAATCTCTTCGAAGTTAAACTATTGTTTGTTGATATTGCGCATTAGGTCCCGGGAGTTTCCAGCATAACCGCCTCCCTTAGGCCTGTAACAATATTAGACATGCATATGTTTTTATTTTAGCCAGTAAGCCAACAAGGCCCAGTTATTGTGCCGCGTTCATGTGCTTGTCTGAACTAGGAACATTTGACTTACTAACTGGTTGAACGCGGCACGTTTATAACTACAGCCACTTAGCAAGTCTGACAATTCTGAGTTTCCAAGTGCCGACTAACACGTGAACTTGGCATTGTTTGATTTGGTTGTGCCATTATTAAAACGTAATTAAATTAGCCAACCCACAAGGAGGAAATTCTGAAATTTGAGTGTTGTACACTTTTTAAAGTTACCTGAACATCCCTTTGTCCTCTCTCCATTTTCCCTAATTTCCCACTCTCCCTCTCTTTATGTGCCGACTGGTGTCAGAAGTGGGATAGCCATGGCCCATCATTCGACGCCCAGTTCCCAGAAGGCCCTGATGATGGAACTCAAGTCCCTGCAGGATCAGCCGGTGGAGGGCTTCCGCATCGGCCTGGTGGAGGAGTCAGACCTTTACAACTGGGAGGTGGCCATCTTTGGCCCCCCTAACACACTGTACGAGGGAGGCTACTTTAAGGTGAGGCAACTGTGGAGGGATGGGGAAGGTCATTCATTGGATGCACAACACGTGTAGCGTGTGTGTATGAGGTGTTCCTGGTGTTTCTCACTCCCTGTCACTTTCAGTCTTCCTTTCTCGTTCTCCCTCCCCACCCGGCCTCGTTCTCCACCCCCCACCCGGCCTCGTTCTCCACCCCCCACCCGGCCTCGTTCTCCACCCCGCACCCGGCCTCGTTCTCCACCCCGCACCCGGCCTCGTTCTCCACCCCGCACCCGGCCTCGTTCTCCACCCCGCACCCGGCCTCGTTCTCCACCCCGCACCCGGCCTCGTTCTCCACCCCGCACCCGGCCTCGTTCTCCACCCCGCACCCGGCCTCGTTCTCCACCCCCACCCGGCCTCGTTCTCCACCCCCCACCCGGCCTCGTTCTCCCTTGCAGTGTGATCGTTATGCTCCAGACTCCTATTTTTAGCTGTGGACGGATATAAATGGCACCTCAGCATAGAGGTAGAGAGAGAAGAACATGAGGCTCTTCTCCTTTTTCCCTGTATAACTTATTCAGTGTGGCTAGTCCTTCACATTAACGTATCAGTTTGGTGAGAGAGCGCTCACATCCAGCCCAGGGCATGCAAACTCTTCCAAGAAGGCAAAATGGTTGCATTGACATCAATGCAATGATAATTATAACATATTTTGTGAGTGATGTCATGGTCAGGTTGTATACTGGTTGTGTAAATGTTTTTTTTGGCAACCACATATGTATTCATCAGGTTTTAGTCTGGCTATCGGACCAGATAAAAAAAAAAAAAAAAAAAAAAAAACTGTCTTCACAGATAACAAAAATATGCTTTTATATATTGCCTTCTCAACCATAAAACCAGTTTACAATCATTAAATGTCATTATCACATTCCATCCTTTTCTGGATTTGTAGACTAGGTTTTCAGCTAGTGGTTAAGGCGGGGGTATGCCTATAACAAGTAAGCTACTGTTTGCACCTGTTATAGGTGCTCTGTTTATAATTAAAAAAATATAGGCGCTGTAGAGGGAACTGATCCAAAAGGGGAGCGTAGTGAAGAGTGTCAAAGGTCAAATTCACACTGACCTCAACATGTCTGCACAGGGCATGTTTTGAAAAGGTGCTAATGCGATCTGGAAGCAGAGCAGTGCTCCCCAAAAGGCAGGGGCTGCTGGACAGAATGTTCTCACACTTCTCTTTGGTTTCATTTTGATAGTGGATTAATTTATATAGTGGATTACACACAGTGGAGAGAGGCAGTACATTTGTGTCAAACTGAATTGCTATGGTAGCGTGATTCCACAGGCCTGGAATTTTGCACATATAACAAGCTGTGTGTGATTGGATTTTGCTGAATTGGCACAATTCATTTAGAGAGAAGGGAGGTAGCGATAGAGAATGACATTTAGTCACACACGTGCATGCACATACAGTTGAAGTTTGATGTTTACATACATTTAGGTTGGAGTCATTAACACTTGTTTTTCAACCATTCCACAAATTTCTTGTTAACAAACTATAGTTTTGGCAAGTCGGTTAGGACATCTACGTTATGCATGACACAAGTCATTTTTCCAACAATTGTTTACAGACACAGTGAATTTGAAGTGAAATAATCTATCACAATTCCAGTGGGTCAGAAGTTTACATACACTAAGTTGACTGTGCCTTTTAAACAGTTTGAAAAATTCCAGAAAATGATGTCATGCCTTTAGAAGCTTCTGTTAGGCTAATTGACATCATTTGAGTCAATTTGGAGGTGTACCTGTGGATATATTTCAAGACCTACCTTCAAACTCGGTGCTTCTTTGCTTGACATCATGGGAAAATCTAAATGAATCAGCCAAGACCTCTGGTTCATCCTTGGGAGCAATTTCCAAACGCCTGAAGGTACCACGTTCTTCTGTACAAACAATAGTCCACAAGTATAAACACCATGAGACTACGTAGCCGTCATACCGCTCAGGAAGGAGACGTGTTCTGTCTCCTAGAGATGAACGTACTTTGGTGCGAAAAGTGCAACTCAATCCCAGAACAACAGCAAAGGACCTTTCGAAGATGCTGGAGGAACAGGTACAGAATTATCTATATCCACAATAAAACTAGTCCTATATCAACATTACCTGAAAGGCCGCTCAGCAAGGAAGAATCCACTGCTCCAAAACCACCATAAAAAAGACAGACTACGGTTTGCAACTGCATATGGGACAAATATTGTACTTTTTGGAGAAATGTCTTCTGATCTGATGAAACAAAAATAGAACTGTTTGACCATAATGACCTTGGTTATGTTAGGAGGAAAAAGGGTGATGCTTGCAAGCCGAAAAACACCATCCCAACCGTGAAGCACGGGGGTGGCAACATCATGTTGTGGGGGTGCTTTGCTGCAGGAGGGACTGGTGCACTTCACAAAATATATGGCAACATGAGGAGGGAAATTATGTGGATATATTAAAGCAACATCTCAAGACATCACAGGAAGTTAAAGCTTGGTCGCAAATGGGACAACAAAGTCAAGGTATTGGAGTGGCCATCACAAAGCCCTGACCTCAATCCTATAGAACATTTGTGGGCAGAACTGAAAAAGCATTACAAATTTAAAGCTGAAATAATTATTTCTATTATTCTGACATTTCACATTCTTAAAATAAAGTGGTGATCCTAACTGACCTAAGACAGGGAATCTTTACTAGGATTAAATGTCAGGGATTGTGTGAAACTGAGTTAAAATGTATTTGGCTAAGGTGTATGTAAACTTCTGACTTCCACTGTGCTTCTGTGCATGTACACATGCAGGCACAAACACACACTCATACACACTAAAATGACCTACAAACCAGGATCATTCTCATGCGGAATTGTATCTAACTGTAATTGTCAGTGTTATTTGGCTGTCAATTCAATTAAATGTTTGAAGCTGATGGCAATTTCCGTGTCTCTCTATCAGTCTCACATCAAGTTCCCCATTGACTACCCGTACTCCCCTCCGACCTTCCGTTTTTTAACAAAGATGTGGCATCCCAACATCTATGAGGTAAGAGTTAAGCCCAGTTAATGTATTCCCAATGTATATGAATCCAAACATATTTGAAGAGTTTTCTCCATCCAGAAGTTGACAGGTCGTGTTCCAACAGAACGGCGATGTGTGTATCTCCATCCTTCACCCTCCCGTCGACGACCCCCAGAGCGGGGAGCTCCCCTCAGAGAGGTGGAACCCCACTCAGAATGTCAGGTAACTCACCTAGCTCCAAACCCGGTTCTATATATATATACATACACACACACACACACACACACACACACACAGTGGGGCAAAAAAGTATTTAGTCAGCCACCAATTGTGCAAGTTCTCCAACTTCAAAAGATGAGAGGCCTGTAATTTTCATCATAGGTACACTTGAACTATGACAGACGAAATGAGAAAAAGAAATCCAGAAAATCACATTGTAGGATTTTTAATTTATTTATTTGCAAATTATGGTGGAAAATAAGTATTTGGTCAATAACAAAAGTTTCTCAATACTTTGTTATATACCCTTTGTTGGCAATGACAGAGGTCAAACGTTTTCTGTAAGTCTTCACAAGGGGTTCACACACTGTTGCTGGTATTTTGGCCCATTCCTCCATGCAGATCTCCTCTAGAGCAGTGATGTTTTGGGGCTGTCGCTGGGCAACACAGACTTTCAAAGATTTTCTATGGGGTTGAGATCTGGAGACTTGCTAGGCCACTCCAGGACCTTGAAATGCTTCTTACGAAGCCACTCCTTCGTTGCCCAGGTGGTGTGTTTGGGATCATTGTCATGCTGAAAGACCCAGCCACGTTTCATCTTCAATGCCCTTGCTGATGGAAGGAGGTTTTCACTCAAAATCTCACGATACATTCTTTCCTTTACACGGATCAGTCGTCCTGGTCCCTTTGCAGAAAAACAGCCCCAAAGCATGATGTTTCCACCCCCATGCTTCAAACAAACAAGCAAGACTTCTGGCTCTCACAGACCTGTAACTTCTTCTTTAAGAGGCTCCTCTGTCCTCCACTCGTTACCTGTATTAATGGCACCTGTTTGAACTTGTTATCAGTATAAAAGACACCTGTCCACAGTCACACTCCAAACTCCACTATGGCCAAGACCAAAGAGCTGTCAAAGGACACCAGAAACCAAATTGTAGACCTGCACCAGGTTGGGAAGACTGAATCTGCAATAGGTAAGCAGCTTGGTTTGAAGAAATCAACTGTGGGAGCAATTATTAGGAAATGGAAGACATACAAGACCACTGATAATCTTCCTCGATCTGGGGCTCCACGCAAGATCTCACCCCGTGGGGTCAAAATGATCACAAGAACGGTGAGCAAAATCCCAGAACCACACGGGGACCTAGTGAATGACCTGCAGAGAGCTGGGACCAAAGTAACAAAGCCTACCATCAGTAACACACTACGCCGCCAGGGACTCAAATCCTGCAGTGCCAGACGTGTCCCCCTGCTTAAGCCAGTACATGTTCAGAGAGCATTTGGATGATCCAGATGAGGATTGGGAGAATGTCATATGGTCAGATGAAACCAAAATAGAACTTTTTGGTAAAAACTCAACTCGTCGTGTTTGGAGGACAAAGAATGCTGAGTTGCATCCAAAGAACACCATACCTACTGTGAAGCATGGGGGTGGAAACATCATGCTTTGGGGCTGTTTTTCTGCAAAGGGACCAGGACGACTGATCCGTGTAAAGGAAAGAATGTATCGTGAGATTTTGAGTGAAAACCTCCTTCCATCAGCAAGGGCATTGAAGATGAAACGTGGCTGGGTCTTTCAGCATGACAATGATCCCAAACACACCACCTGGGCAACGAAGGAGTGGCTTCGTAAGAAGCATTTCAAGGTCCTGGAGTGGCCTAGCAAGTCTCCAGATCTCAACCCCATAGAAAATCTTTGAAAGTCCGTGTTGCCCAGCGACAGCCCCAAAACATCACTGCTCTAGAGGAGATCTGCATGGAGGAATGGGCCAAAATACCAGCAACAGTGTGTGAACCCCTTGTGAAGACTTACAGAAAACGTTTGACCTCTGTCATTGCCAACAAAGGGTATATAACAAAGTATTGAGAAACTTTTGTTATTGACCAAATACTTATTTTCCACCATAATTTGCAAATAAATAAATTAAAAATCCTACAATGTGATTTTCTGGATTTTTTTCCCTCATTTTGTCTGTCATAGTTGAAGTATACCTATGATGAAAATTACAGGCCTCTCATCTTTTTAAGTGAGAGAACTTGCACAATTGGTGGCTGACTAAATACTTTTTTGCCCCACTGTATAATGGAACAACAGAACCAATGGAATAGTCTTAAAAGTAAAAAGTCCCAACACCTTGCATGCAGGTCAAGCTATAAAACCAAAGTGTGTTTGCATATTTGAAATGATTTATTTGATGTATTTGATATAGGTTGGTCTAGCTCACTTCATTGGTGCTCCCTGTATATAGCTTCATTCTTGTGTATTTGTGTTACTATTTTATTTTAAACTCTGCATCATTGGGAAGGACTCGTAAGCAAGCGTTTCACGCTAAAGTCTACACCAGTTGTATTTGGCGCATGTGACAAATAAAATTTGATTAGACTTTTACCAATTTTTAGCAGTTTTCCATTTACTGTGTAAATTGATACAAGTGACACTGGATTACATTGGCAGAAAGAGCCATTGACATCACAACTTACCGGATACTTGGGGGACAAAAATACAATATGGTGTGTCATCATAACTGCTCAAATGTTTAAAATGCAGAGCTTAGGAATAGACACAGTCCCTAACAACAGCAGTAAAAGCCACACTGGGGGATGGTGAGGTAACACTGCTCTCACAGAGGAAGTCAGGTCAGAACTCACCCACTCAAGGAAATGAAGGCCACATTATTTGGAAGGTAAGCTAAGGTAAACTATACACTGTAAGGGAATGGTTATGTTTTAGAGGACATAAAGTCATATTAGTGATGTTTGTGGTTGTGTGTGTGTGTACAGGACCATCTTGCTGAGTGTGATCTCTCTGCTGAATGAGCCCAACACCTTCTCCCCGGCCAATGTGGACGCCTCCGTTATGTTCCGCAAGTGGAGGGACAGCAAGGGCAAGGACAAGGAGTACGCAGAGATTATCAGGTAGGAAGAACACACGCATACTAACCCAACCATTGAGTACCTTTTTCACAACAAACAAGTTGGCTTACCCACACACTAGGGCTGACCCCATTTAGTCTACTGGTCGATTGTTTGGTCGATAGGCTGTTGGTCGACTTTTTTTTCTCTAATGGTGCACAAGGCACCTGTCTCAGTGGATTAACCCATTGTGGAGGCTGTGGGGAGGGCACAGTCCATCACTCTAAGACGTGATACGGAAATTGTATATGGTTATATTATGGAAAAATGATGGTGCAAATCTAATAAATCTAATATTATTTTATAACAAATGCCCCTTTCTTCCACGTTGGATACGGTCGCTGTCTGCGGTTCTGAAACATAATCTTCAGTTCCCTGTTCCCTGTAGAATTGGCGCCTATGCATAATAACAAAGTTAACCATCGCAGAGACAAGGAAACAGCCCTTGCCTCAGCCTAATTGTCTAAGAAAATTGAGGAGAGAGGAAACCACAACTTAATTAGGTCTATAATCAATAGCCAATAACTTAAATGTGCTTGGCTTTATAAATCATCCATATACAGTATGTCTACAGAAATAAGACATCCTGCTTCTGTTGCCTGTTTGAGTGTTTGTTTAATAGCCTACTGATTCCGTGATCACCAAGCCTCATTCTTATTTACAATGATGGCCTACCTGGGAACAGTGGGTTAACTAACTGTAGGCCTTGTTCAGGGGCAGAATGACAGATGTTTACCTTGTCAGCTAAGGGATTCGATCCAGCAACCTTTTGATTACTGGCCCAACGCTCTAACCACTAGGCTACCTGCCGCCCACTGTTCCAAATGGTCATAAAAAGTAATAATACTGTAATCTAACAGCAACTGTTTGACACATAATACTCACGCAATGCTTGTTCCTCTACCCTCCTTTTTCTGGAGCTCCAGTAGTTTCCACAACTAAGTCAAATGTCTTCCATCTGACTTCCCCCTTTCCCTCCTGAGCAACCAGTAAACATTTGCCTGTTTGAATGTTCTTTTTTCACATCCTCCGCATCCATTCTGCTTTCACGTGTTACTGTGTTCAGAGTTTGTACTAACTAATTTATTGATGTGATTATGATAGGCTGTAGGTCAGGCCCTATTGATTGCATGCATGCGATGCTTACATGTTACACAAAGTGAGCATGCGTTTAGGGAATGTTGTTTATAAACAAATGAGGGATTTCGATAATATAACTTTTTTCAGTTAAACAAGTAAGAAACTAAATGGCTGTAATGATGCTTCAGCACGGACAGCGCAATACACACTTGCTGTGCTGTGGTGCCTTTTTGCTGCAGTAGGGAGGAGAGCGAAACAACGTGCGGCAGTCACACAGGCTCTCACTGTAATTTTTTTTTTAACACAGTGTGACCATTGGGCTCTTTCTTGAGCCATTTGTGTCTTAACTAGCGCCCCACTCCCGACACTACCCGGTGAAATGCAAGGCGCCAAATTCAAAATCCAAAAGTTGAATTATTAAACATTCATCAATATACAAGTGTTGCATAGTCATCAAAAGCTCTGCTTCTTGGCAATATCACAGCGTTGTCAGATTTCAAAAAGGCTTTACGGCGAAAGCACAACATTTGATTGTTTGAGGGTAGCACCTCCAATATTATCCCATTAGCATAAATTCATAAACCATCGCGGTTCACACAAAACACATTTCACAGCGAAAACAAATCAATTACCTTTTTGAAGAACTTCTGCTGAGGGCTTCACAAGTGTCCAACGAAGACAATCCATGGTTCTTTTGTTAGAAAAAGTCATTTATTATATCCATAAATCTCCGTTTGGTTGGTGCGTTATGTTCAGAAAATCCAACGTCAAATCGCCCATTGAAACGTGAAGAGAACGCGTTCAAATATACCTATAAACTTTTCCTAAACAAATCAAATACCAGTTAAAATGCATCCTTAGCTATCTTATGAATATGAGCGATAATATTTCACTCGGATGGTCACCTAAACGTTATATAAGTAAAATAAAGTGGGGCGCGCAGCCCCTGTTGACATCTAGTGGAAGCCATAGGTACTGAAATCTCCGAGCTGCTTGCCGTAGAACTCGATTTGGAGACTGTCAAACAGAATGTGACAAAAAACAGTAATTCCGGATAGATTTTTCTTGGGTTTTCGCCTGCTATTTCTGTTCTGTTACACTCACAGACATTATGTTAACACTTTTAGAAACTTAAGTGTTTCCTATCCAATAGTACTAATTATGTGCATATCCTATTTTCAAGGCCTGAGTGGGAGGCATTTTACTTTGGGCACGCCAGACTCTCCAAAACCGTCAGTTAAAGAATCAGACAAGCTCAGTGCATATGTAGTTGGTTTTATTCAAACACAGGGTGTGTCGTCTGTCTAGAAGTTTAAACATTTTGACCAATCGATTGGTCGAAAGAACAGGATGACTCTCGGTCGACCAAGATTTATTTTTGCCTGGGACAGCCCTCACACACACACACACACACACACACACACACACACACACACACACACACACAGTGAGTGAGTGAGACCTTTGACTTCTCTTCCCCTCCCACAGGAAGCAGGTGGTGTCAACGGTGGCGGAGGCAGAGCGCGATGGTGTCAAGGTTCCCACCACGCTGGCAGAGTACTGCGTCCAGACCCGGGTTCCCTCCCAGGACAGCAGCTCAGACCTGCTCTACGACGACCTCTACGATGATGACATGGAGGAGGAAGAAGAGGATGAAGAGGAGGAAGAGAATGACATGGAGTCGGGAGGAGAGGCAGGTGGGACCAGTGAAGGAGGAGGCGTCACTACTCGCTGCTATGAGGACGACCAGGAGGATTCTGGGAACGAGGACTCTTGATGATGATGGACGCCCTAAATTGACGCCTTACACCCTGCTACGTCCAATCCTAGCCTCCCTTCTGATCCTGTTAAGCTTAGAACATCCCCTAAGATAAACACGTACGTCGTCTGGTGCATTGATAGTCAAATAATAACTGGACAAATAGGACTCCTCAATTTGAGTGGATTCCAATTAAAGGCGCGTACAACCACGAAAAATATTGAATATCTCAGCGAATATAATTTGTATAGTTAAAATTATATTTTTAGCACAGATGGAGTCAGAAATGTTTTAATTTCTCCTTTGAAATGTGACTTTACCGCATGCTTTTGGTTTCCTTACTCGATGGTCACAGAGTCAAAGCCTGCCTCCCTGGTCTGATAGAAAGAAGACAGTTGGTGAACATAAACACAAACAAACATCCAAACCCCATGGGAGCTAGTTTGTTGCAAAATGTGCAGATAATCTCTGCCTTTAGGCTAAGATCAAGTGTAGTATCTGTTCTTGGCTGTTTAAAATCTGAACAGAATTTCAGAACGAGGAGATGGAAAATGGGCTTAATCTGTCTGCTTTACGGAACCACCCGGTATTGCAGTGCCTCTGGTAACGGAGCAGTGCCTCTGGTAATGCTGCTAAATGAAATGTGGTGTTCGTGTTGCTTTACAACATTGGGTGCGTTTGTGTTTATGTCCAACAACTGTGCATTTTGTCATGTCACTAGATGTATTTGCTAGAAGAATGTTCTGGGCTTAAATCTTTCCTTTTCAAGCCAAACTCACTGAACTTGGTCCCATCTTGGCCCCTTCATACCATGGTAATCTTTCATTTTGGGTTGTGCGTCTGGCTGTCTGGCGCTTTCTCTCGGTCTGTCTCACTGTGGGTGGCTGAATCTCGGTGTTGTCTGGCATGCTGTCTTACTCTGTCAATGTTTCCCTCTTTCTGTCTCTGTCTTGTCACCCTCACTGCTTTGCCAGCCAGCCAGACTCCGTTGTTCTGGCCGTTTGTGTTTGTTCACTCTTAAGGCGTTCAACTTGAACCTACAGACACAACACAAACACTGCCCTGACCGACCCCACCTTCACCCCACACCTCCTGTTTCACCTCTGAACTCTGATCCCTGTAGACCTGGGGGGTGTTCATTAGGTACCAAAAGGGATGGACTACCATCTTCAATTGTCCAATAAGTAATGCTCATTTTTGTTTTTCGTAGCAAAACGTTATGACTATGAGCCTTTATGGGGTACTGAGAGGATGTGCTGTCTCGGACACAGAACCACAGGAGTGTTCCATCCTCCTTCCCTCTTTCCATCCATCCTTTCTCTGCCTCCAAACCTCAGGGCCTCCATAGACTCTCACTGGGAGAGAACCAGGGATGCACCTTAACGCAACTCTATATGAGTTGCGTCTACGCAACTCTATATGTTGTGAAAAGCGTTGTTGGCACTCATTCAGCGTTTACCCACCTTATTTCTTTACTACTATATCCCTGGAGAGGGCTCACTCAAACTGCTCCTCCGCTTGAGCTTGGTATTGTTTAGATAATTTTTTGTGGTTGTGTGTTTACAGAGGGAACACTATCAATCCCCATGTCTCCTACCTTTTTACCCTCCAACCTCCTTTCAGGGTTTCCTTCTCTTTGTTATTTCTGTGTTGCCCTGTTCCGTTGGCCATGCTTCACAAAACTAAACCAGACCAGGCACCTCGTCGCGTTCTTGATATGCTTTCTTGGAATTGCCACAAACTCCTGGAATCATATGCGAGCCAGTCAGGTGGTCAAAATGGAAAGTGAAATTGAATAAGTGGTATTCTGTATTTTAATCAACTATTTACACATGCCGAAAGGCATTAGCCATTGTTTATGTTAGTTAGCACATATAGCTAAAAGAGCACATTTAGTCATCAACAGGTATCAGCCAGGAAAGTAGATTTTGCTAAGCTGTGACTGAGCACATGCTGCATTGGTGATTCAGAGTTACACATGGAGCACCATTGCATTTTTTGGGTGGAAATAATTATGCTTCTTGGAACTCCGCTGCAAATACTTGGGTTGTGTAAGTGAGGTGACATCACAGACAAGTCAACCCAACATCTGTGCTCATTAGGCTTGCAGTTTTCACGTTTCTGTGCGTGTGTTTTACCATTACCCCGTTCAATGGAACACAGAACCTGTTACACCTCGCACTCACAAGGAGGTGCTGGCCTGGATTCTATGCCAAGGAGTTTCATGACCACTTCCAGTAATGCTACAACCATCAGTCAGTTATGGATATGTGTGAAGTATGTCCTGTTTTTTAAGAACTATAAGGGAGAGACTTGACTAATCAGTCTGAGGAAGACTAACAGAATCAAAATAAACTTCTCCCCCCTTGCTCTGTTGAACTGATACCCTCACTGGGGCTGGCTTCAAGTCAAAAAATGTGTTGACTGATGGATCACAAATGGATTGTTCTTCTCCACAGCCACTGGGCGTTCAGGGATATGATGTCAACGACCGGGGCGAACCATGTCTCAATACTCTTTAAATGGCTTCCTCTCTTCACCCCCTTTTCTTCATGATCACTGATAGGTAAAAGGAATGGATACATTTCCACTAGGAAGGAAGCCATCGAGTATTGAGACCAGCGTTCTTATTCTCACTGACCTTTGCCTTCTGCGTGTTGACGAGGAGCAGGCAGTTGGAACCGCGCTTACCTGGTTCTGAATCCTAGGTCACAATGACACTCGTTTAGAAGCATCACATGCTAGGCTGTCAGAATCTCACTTGCGAAGTGTGTGTACCAGTGTTTTGAGGAGCTTTTCCCTCTGTGGCTGAAAATGGTCACGTTTGGACAAAAAACTACTTCACTGTTTCCACAGACAGTGAAATGGACGATGCAGTCCTCCTTTGTTTTGTAGTTTTTCATTTAATTTCCTATTGTGTTGTGAGGATGCAAATGTCACCTATTAAATTTATATTCTAAAAATGTTGAATTGACAGAATTGTCTGAAATGTCTTCAAATAAGTGTTATGTTGTCAATGGTGCCAGTTGGTATTGAACTCATTTCTGTTTCCTAGAAAGCAGCTGCTGTACTTTGACATACTTTAAGAAATGTCCATTCCCAAATCATTTTGAAAGCAGGAAGTTTAACTACTTTTCAAGTGCATATTTCTTCCTTGAACTAGAATAACTGATCCAACACAATTGTATAGATGAACGCAGGGGTTCCAATACATGGTAAACACTGATCTGAGATGAACAGGTTGGAACAAGTTAATTAAGATATCCTCATCTTGGAAGTATCCAAATGCCCACATTTCTCACTGGATTTACCCCACACAACTGCACATTCAAAACAAAACATTTAGATTTATTACTTTAATATATTACTTCATAATGTAGTGATATAATTTCTGGCATTTAAAAAATGGCATTGCGATGATCGATCAAGTGAGTCAAATCATGTTAACTATTCAATCCCAAGAAAACATTTCACTGGTGTTGGTGTATCGGAATATACATTTAGAACCCCTTGGTGTTAAATAAAATATTGAAATATTTTCTGAATGAGATTGATCAACTTAACTCAAGCACAAGTCAAATGTGGTCCCCATGCTTACAATGCGGACCACATCACCAGGACCCACAAACAAAGGGCAGGACCTTTGAACCCCAGATATCCGCAAGAGTGAGCATTAGTAACAATGCTGGTAGTGGTGGGAGGAAAGAGGGAGGCGGAGAGACACTCACAATCTAAGGTTTTTAAGTCCCCTGTCCTCAGATGTAAAATCTCTCGGACAGTGCTCTGGAAACAGCCGGACACCTCCTAGGTAGAATGAGTTCAGCATGTCATGCAGCTCTGCCAGGGTTTTCGGGTGCAAGTTCTTTTGGTGGGGTTCCTGCCTTTCATTCAGACTCCAGTGTGCTTCGGCCATCCACTGTCCAGTCTGTCCCACCTTGCTGTTGAAACAACAGTAGGCTGTCCACAGGAGAGACTGGATGTTCACAGTGCCATTACTGGGCACCGCTCCGGTCACCACAAAGCCTTTTGTCTTATTGTTATTATCATTGCAGTTATCCAAAAGCCCTTTTCTGACTATGCACTCCATACGACACCAGCTCCTACTGTTTCGCGGACTCTACCTGAGGATCACTGTTGGTCAGGGTGAAGGTGGAAATCTTGGTATCGTTGTCAGACGCGTGCAAATTTGGGAACAGGTGACCTCTATTCACCCCTGTTGTGTTCAGTAAGTTCCTATAGTCCTTGTTCACAGCCTGACGTGTGTAATTTACACTTTAACTCCAGACTCGTTTCCCCCTTCAAGCTGGGGTTCTATCATCCATGTTACATTTGGTCTGCCTTTAGTAGCACCACTGAAGGTGTAGGCTGAGAACACAGTTGTTCTTGTACAACTGGCAAATTGGCATGAAGCGGTTCTGGTCCTGGATGTTCCCATCAACCAAAACACCTGTGATATTTGGAGTCGTCTCCTCCATGAAGAATCCCTGACAGTCTGAAACGTCTCTGAACCCCTCCACCACATGAGAGATCACAAGAGGGAGGAGAGAGAAGGAGAAGAGCAGAGAGATGCATTGGCATAAACACCATCATCACCTGCATGAAGACTATTCCACTTAGATAAAAGTTCAGTTGCTAATACCAGTTTGTAGAGTAAACTGTAGAGCTGAGTCTTGACTGGCTGCTTTAAATAGGTTTTCAACAGGATCCTTGAGATAGCAAGGCTGGAGGAAGTTTTGATTAATTTGCATCAGGTGAATAAGGGAAAGCCCCATGCGATAAATATTCTTCACCAACCTGGTCTCAAAATAATTTTGTATTATTCTGTACATAAAGCTGAGACACTCCATTTAGTATATGTTACGCTTTGAATGTTGTGTATTAATGTTACGAATTCTGTCTAGGTGGCTAATGTTAGCTAGTTGGCTAACACTATCTAGGCTAAGGGTTAAGGGTAGGTTTAGGGGAAGGGTTAGCTAAAAGGGTTAGTTAACATGCTAAGTAGTCGCAAAGTAGCTATTTTCGTTTTTGCCCCAACCATCTGTATTATGTAACCATATCTAACGTAGCATATCATAGTAATTTGAGTTTCCCGGACGTACATTTACTTTGTTACATCTAATCTATGAGACAGGCTGTCTTCACTCCTTCCTCATTGCAGTTCCTTGGATGTGGATTTCTGCCATCCTGAGTTAAACATTAACTTTATATGAATAATATTGGTTAGAACATAACAGTCTGTGTAGTGCAGCGTCAGTGCTACTGGCGATGTGAAACTCGCCAGTATCATGTTGGTTGGAGTAAATCAGTGACCTTCACCAGGAGATCTAAAGGTAACTGTTGAGCATAGAGTGACTGGATTATCTCTTGCTCTGTTGCCTAAAATGGTTGGCTTTGATTTACAAGTGGTGTTGTATAGGTTACTAGTTCGATCCCTGTTCGGGGCAGCACAAAATGCACTCTTACATCTGCATAGTTCAGAGTATGCAGCCCTTTCTATGATTATGCAGTCAGGATATTACTTAGGTCAGGATACCCTTCAACCCTCTGTGAAGAACTGATGCTGCATGAACCCTGAAGTGGGATGGGTTGGCAATAAACAGATTCCTGAGTCGAAATCTAACCCTCACATGGTAATCCGCCCAAAAACATTCTGTAACTAAAATCTTAATTTAAAGCTCAATTAGCAAACAGTCAGCGGACAATACCTTTTTTCTACAGTAGTTATTTTTTGTTCACTTGGACATCCTTTCTTTACCAAAAATCACATTCTCTCTCACCTGAGGATCAGATGTTTCTTTGTTTGCCTTGCACTGAAAAGCAAGAAAAAAACTTATTTAAAAAATGTGTTCAGGTTTCAATCTTTGGACTTTAAGAACTATTTTCTTTCCTGGTTCAATCATTGTTAGGCAACATTAGTTATGTACACATAGCCAGTCCCGGTCTCAAGCTTTCTCTCTCTGTTTCCTTCTCCCTCCTTCCCCCTCTCAGCCCTCCACCTCCCACCATTTTAATGCAATCCATAATTAAAATTTTATGAGCTGTTAGGCTATGCGATTATGGAAAGAAGAGTGAAAGTTCTGGTGTAGGAAAAAATCTAATGCCACAATGAGTTTACTGTAACTTTAAAAGGACACACAGTTTAACAGGATTTACTTCAGGTGAAATTAACCATGTTCTTTTGCATTCACGGGAACTTGAGGAAGGTATTGGAACTGGTAGGTCTGAGAACTTGAATTGGGTCAATGCTCTGGGGCTTTTCCTGAATACGTTTACAACAGGGATGCATGAGTCCCCATTGGACGTTGGGCTGCTCATTTTACCTGAAATATGAATCTGGATTCATTGTCAAAAGTACCTCCATCTGGTTTCTCAAGCATGAAATGAGCCACTGGTTGAATTGTGCCCTGGCTGACATGCGACTGAATTGGTGTACCTCCAGTGAAATTCAACTTTGTCTCCCCCTAGTGGTGATGTGTTGCAGGATCGCATCTTTCTGACAGTACAGTCGAGGTTTACACACAACTATGCGATAGTTAATTGGACAAGGCAACTACTGCTGAGATTTGCCCACTCATTGTGATCATAAATCAAAATCATATTACTGTATATTTTCCATAAATATCTCAGGAGTAAAGGTGAAAGACCGGTGAGTCAATGCTGAAGTTGCGTATTGTTTTTAATCTTGTTTTAAAGTGCAAGACAATGTTAACACATAAAACACTTATTGTATCTATTGAATGATTTGGCCACTGATTCCCAAACACAGTGGTAGTCAAAGTACAGAGATGATCCTTTTTCTGGCAGTTCCTTGGGGGTATAAGTATGTGACAGAGGGGTACAATGACTTGCTCTGACCAAATCACCACCATAGAATTAGGAATTATAACTCACTTTAGATTCACACTTTCTGTTCCATTAATTATCAAGACTGTGCGATCCCACAGACACTAGTCTCGCGCATCTGTGCCCAATAGCCTGGGGACGAGGTTACAAACACGTTTTTTTTTAAAGCTAGAGACTTTTTCAGCTTGCTCTTCACAATTCCTAGCACAGCATTGTGTGCAGTAGTGTCTTAATGTTTCCCTTGCTCTGTGTCTAGGTGTTGCTGTGCTGCCCTCAGGGTGTCCTGCAGGTCTTTATGCTGGGCCAGGGAGCAGGCCTCCTCCAGCTTGGCCCAGCGGTAGTCCTGGTGCTCCTTCGACAATGTGACGGCCATCTTGGGGTCCCTCAGCTCCGCGAGCCAGTACAGAACAGTCTTGGGCTGCCCTCTCACCTCGTAGCGCAGCTCCTGGAGAAAGCCATCCTCCACCTGCAGATGCTCCTCCCCCAGCCCTGCTTCCTCCTGCGTCTCCCTCAGAGCGGTGGTGAGATCATCCTCCCCAGGGTCCACGTGGCCTAGAGATCAGCACAGGGTTGTGTTCATTAGGCACCAATCAAAAGAAAATAGACTGAAACAGGGAGGGACTTCCTGGCCTTGATCAATCAGAATCTCTTTTCGTTTTCGGTTGCAAAATGTTTTGCTACTGTGTGCCCTAATGACATAACAAAAGGTATTGGTACATGCATTCTATACCTTATTCTGCACATTAGAGAACATGTCATAAAACATGACATGGGTCAGATGCCATGAGTGGCATGTTGATTTTCATACTCCAGGTCTGTTTAACAGGCATAATGTAATGTCATGCTTATAAAACTCACAAGGGGACTAATGACAGTAGGCTACACCTAAAGTAAAGTGTTAGCTACTATATGTAGCCTGCTGTCAATAGACCCTCATAAGAGTGATATTATGCCTGTTATAACAGGCCGAAAGGGTATGAACACTGATATGCACCATACCTTTGGGTGGGGTCCAGTGGTGCTTGCCATATGAAGTCTGTAGGAGGAGGTACTCAATGTTGTCAGGGGGAGGTGAAGACTGTGCCAGCCGACGAAACACAATGAATCCACAAGCACGCAAGGCCATCACCTGCTGAAGCACAGAAATAGTCATTACCCTCAGTGCATGAGGAAAGCATTAAGACCCCTTCACTTTTTCCACATTTTTCCAGCCTTATTCTAAAATGGATTAAATAGTTTTTCCCCCTCATCAATCTACACACAATACTCCATAATGACAAAGCAAAAACAGGTTTTTGTAAATGTTTGCAAATGAATAAAAAAAACAAACATTTTCAGACCCTTTACTCAGTACTTTGTTGAAGCAGCTTTGGCAGCGATTACAGCCTCGAGTCTTCTTGGGTATGACGCTAGAAGCTTGGCACCCCTGTATTTGGGGAGTTTCTCCCTTTCTTCTCTGCAGATCCTCTCAAGCTCTGTCAGGTTGGAAGGGGAGCGTCGCTGCACAGCTATTTTCAGGTCTCTCCAGAGATGTTAGATCAAGTATAAGTCCGGGCTCTGGCTTGGCCACTCAAGGACATTCCGAGACTTGTCCCGAAGCCGCTCCTACGTCGTCTTGGCTGTTGTCCTGTTGGAAGGTGAACCTTCACCCCAGTCTGAGGTCCTGAACAGGTTTTCATCAAGGACCTCTCTGTACTTTGCTCCGTTCATCTTTCCCTCGATCCTGACTAGTCTCCCAGTCCCTGCCACTGAAAAACATCCCCACAGTATGATGCTACCACCACCATGCTTCACCGGTAGGGATTGTATTGGCCAGGTGACGAGCGGTGCCTGGTTTCCTCCAGATGTGATGCTTGGCATTCAGGCAAAAGAGTTCAATCTTGGTTTCCTCAGACCAGAGAATCTTGCTTCTCATGGTCTGAGTCCTTTAGGTGCCTGTTGGCAAACTCCAAGCGGGCAGTCATGTGCATTGTACTGAGGAGTGGCTTCTGTCTGGCCACACTACCATAAAGGCTTGTTTGGCAGTGCTGCAGAGATGGGAGAATCTTCCAGAAGGCCAACCATCTCCACAGAGAAACTCTGGAGCTCTGTCAGAGTGACCATCGGGTTCTTGGTCACCTCCCTGACCAAGGCCCTTCTCCCCCAATTGCTCAGTTTGGCCGGGCGGCCAGCTCTAGGAAGAGTCTTGGTGGTTCCAAACTTCTTCCATTTAAGAATGATGGAGGCTACTGCAGATATTTTTTGGTACCCTTCCCCACATCTGTGCCTCGACACAATCCTGTCTCGGTGCTCTACGGACAGGTAGCCTAGTGGTTAGAGCGTTGGACTAGTAAACACAATGAATCCACACGCACGCAAGGCCATCACCTGCTGAAGCACAGAACATCTCTGAGTTCGAATCCCCGAGCTGCGGGCAGTCATGTGCAAGGTGAAAATCTGTTGTTTTGCCCCTGAACAAGGCAGTTAACCCACTGTTCCTAGGCAGTCATTGAAAATAAGAATTTGTTCTTAACTGACTTTCCTAGCTAAATAAAGGTAAAAAAAATATAAAAAATAAACCAAATCCTTCGACCTCATGGCTTAGTTTTCGCTCTGACATGCACTGTCAACTGTGGGACCTTATATAGACAGGTGTGTGCCTTGCCACAGGTGGACTCCAATCCAGTTGTAGAAACATCAAGGATGATCAATGGAAACAGGATGCACCCGAGCTCAATTTCGAGTCTCATAGCAAAGGGTCTGAATACTTATGTAAATAAGGTATTTATTTGTTATGTTTAATACATTTTGAAAAATGTCTAAAACCTGTTATTATGGGGTATTGTGTGTAGATTGATGAGGAAAAACAATAATTGAATCCATTTTAAAATAAGGCTGTAACGTAATAAAATGAGGAAAAAGTGAAGGGGTCTGAATACTTTCCGAAAGGCACTGTATATACAGAAATGCTTTTATGATCACGCAAACATTAACTCCATGATGACTTACTTCATGACACTATAATGGTTTTGTTATGGAACAATTAGGGTGGGCTGTACTAGGCCTTGATTTGAAAGACTATGTTGTTGAATCATTGGCTATTGAAACTCGTGGTTACTGTACATACAGTAGCCTCTCAAATGCAGCAAGCTATATAACTACATTTACAGGATTTTAGTAATGCCAACAAATAAACATAGACAACGCAAGACATTGATTCCACATCGTCTCGCCATAACCGTAAACGGTTAACACTGACTGCGGTAACTAGCGTTAGCATTACAAATTCTCTTGAAAGAATTGTCGCTAGGAAGAAGTGAATTTTGTCCATTCCCCGCTAGCTTGGTCTCACAATGGTCTACCATGTTTCTAACATAAGTTATATCATTCACTACACTGACTTACTATGAAATTACTCAAGTTACATCAGAAATACTTGTAAGAATCGCGGGTGTTGATGAACATTTCTTGATTTCAGACACTCTTGAACGTAGCTTTCCTCATTCTAATTTCGCGTTCCCATTGGCTGAATAGTCCGTGCTATTCTTGGGACGCCCCTACCTCTAAACCCTAACCTTAACCCTAACCTTAACCCTTACCTTACCCCTAACCTTAACCCTTACCTTACCCCTTACCTTACCCCTAACCTTAACCCTTACCTTACGCTAACCCTTACCTTAACCCTTACCTTAACCAAATTAAATCGCAACTTCAATGTGGGCAGGGATGTCCCAACTCCAGGATAGCGTGGAAGTAGGCTGAATGTCCAGAGATACTTTTGAGGAAATGAGAAACTGCATTGGATTCAGTATTAACGCCCATTGTGTCCGTTGCCCATGCGCCGCGCGTTGCATTTTGGGTGATTTGGGGCCAAGCGGAGCTTTCCTTCAAAACTTGTTCGCTGTAATATCGTATAGCTTTGGAATCGTGACATGACGTATTTTTTAGGGAAAAGGGCATGTTATCATTGCGTTGGATAAAAATAAAGAATAAATCAACTTAATTAATTAAAAACAACAAAAATGACAGCGCATATCTCAAAGGCTTAACATATGTATTATGAAATCTTTAGCAGGCTATCACGGAATTCATGCAAAGACTGATAACAATTAATCAATTTACTAAATAATACTGATAACATTTGATGTACTCAAAAAATGGTCTTACATCAAACATTCTAGTTTGTCTTTGCGAATATCCACCTTGTGTTAGAGATAAAAAAAAAAAAACAACGTGCCCACTCGGGAGAGTGAGATGGGTAGATATGACCAACTGAAATGGGCCGGTGGGACAAGATAATGACATGGTAACTCCTTATTAGACCAGGCCACTGGGTGCATCTAAAATGAGTTCATTACAACTTCAGTAACAAGCTGCTACCAAGGTAAAAAGAAAACACTATATGACATAATAAAAAAAATGGAAATGTGTTTTTACTTTATTAAAGAGAAAGGGGAGGGAGAGAGGAGGAGGGGTCGTTTATTTTTTTTTTAAACATCTTATTTGAAAATAAAATGCATCTTCTATGGGTCAAATGATTATGGGCCAGTATCTACAGTGCCTTCAGAAAGTATTCACACCCCTTTACTTGGATTTAATAGTATTTTTTTTTGTCAACAATCACAAAATACTCAAAGTGGAATAAATATATATATTTCATTTTTTATTTATGTAAAATAGAATCACCTTTGGCAACGATTACAGCTGTGAGTCTTTCTGGGTAAGTCTCTAAGAGCTTTGCACACCTAGATTGTACAATATTTGCCCATTATTTTTAACAAAATGATTCCATCTCTGTCAAGTTGATTGTTGATCATTGCTAGACAGCCATTTTCAAGTCTTGCCATACATTTTAAAGCCGATTTAAGTCAAAACTGTAACTAGGCCACTCAGGAACATGTAGTCTTGGTAAGAAACTCCAGTGCATATTTGGACTTGTGTTTTAGGTAATTGTCCTGCTGAAAGTTGAATTTGTCTCCCAGTGTCTATTGGAAAGCAGACTGAGCCAAGTTTTCCTCTATCCCTTACATAAATGTCCTACAGGAATCCTGCAGAATATATATACTGCAGGAATAGGAAGTCCTGCAGGATATCGCACAGGATTTTTGGGGCCACTTTCCTATTGGACAATCCCTGCAGGAATCCTGCTGGATCCTGTAGGAATCATGCAGGTAGTCTTTCAGGAAAACAATCCTGCAAGATACCTGTAGGACTTTTTTGTAAGGAAGGATTTTGCCTGTGCTTAGCTCTATTCCGTTTTCTTTTTATCCTAAAAAACTCCCTAGTCCTTGCCGATGACAAGCATACCCAATCACCATTGGCCTCATGGTGAAATCCCTGAGTGGTTTCTTTCCTCTCCGGCAACTGAGTTAGGAAGGATGCCTGTATCTTTGTAGTGAGAGGGTGTACTGATACACCATCCAACGTGTAATTAATAACTGCACCATGCTCAAAAGGATATTCAA
Source organism: Brachymystax lenok tsinlingensis (assembly GCA_030435695.1). Classification (NCBI taxonomy): domain Eukaryota; kingdom Metazoa; phylum Chordata; class Actinopteri; order Salmoniformes; family Salmonidae; genus Brachymystax; species Brachymystax lenok. The sequence goes on along the minus strand of CM059813.1, from coordinate 18,570,488 downwards.
TGTGTTTTTGTTTTAACCATCTACCAATAGGTGCCCTTCTTTGCGAACCATTGAAAAACCTCCCTGGTCTTTGTGGTGGAATCTGTGCTTGAAATTCACTGCTTGACTGAGGGACCTTACAGATAATTGTATGTGTGTGGTACAGAGATTGGGAAGTCATTTTAAAATCATGTTAAACACTATTAGTGCACACAGAGTGAGTCCATGCAACCTATTATGTGACTTGTTTAGCACGTTTTTACTCCTGAACTTATTTAGGCTTGTCATAACTAAAGGGTAGAATGCTTATTGACTCAAGACATTTCAGCTTTTCATTTTTTATTAATTTTTTTAATACTTCTAAAAACATAATTCCACTTTGACATTATGGGGTATTGTGTGGAGATCAGCGACACAAAATCTAAATGTAATACATTTTAAATTCACAACAAAATGTGGAAAAAGTCAAGGGGTGTTAATACTTTCTGAAGACACTGTAAATAGGCCTATATTATTTAGAATGCATCAGGCGATTCATGTTTTTGCAACTTGAAATATGCAGCTTACGACATGGCATGGTTTTGCCAGAGGGTGTTAGACATGTGGCACAGACTCCTGCTGCTCTTACTATTTATGTGCTCTCAGAAATTACTCAACTTGAACTGATATGCTCATTATTCCGCTCTATAATACATCAAATACTTAAGGGTCAGATTCCATCATGTAGCCATGAGAGATTTTCTACACTGTCACTTAAATTATATGGACATACTCACAGACACAACATATTAGTCACAAAGTCATCACTTTGTAATTCATGATTTGAAGATGTGAGAAATCAAATACTTTATGTATTGCATCTGCCTTTTAGGCCAAAGCATTTTGTCACTGTTTATGTACACACCATTACATTTTGATCTTTTTTTTTCTGTTAGGACAGTTGAAAGCTATGCTAAAAATCTCACATGTTTTTCTACAATATGTAAGCAGTGTTTGGAATATCAGCATATCCATGGAGGAGAGGGAAGAAAGACAAGAGCCTGCAGCAGGTTCGCACTTTGTGGGCAAGAAGGAGGACCTGATAAAAGCCAAGCGGTCGTTCAGGACCCTGCAGGGCCGGGATGTACTTGTGCTCTATCATCAGGAGATATTCTACGCTCTGGACTTCCACTGTTACCGTGAGTAGAATAACTGCTCCTTCATGTGCCTGAGTACCAGATCTGTTTGTGCCATCTTGCCATTACTAACTCCTTTGTCATTAGCCCCTTATGCATGGGCTAACATACATCCTTTGTCCTCGTCTTGTCCCCATTATGATTGTGCCTACATTTTTAGACAAGTGTAGACGATTAAAAGACGCATAATGATTTAATTGTGATCAGATCTTCCAGTCTACCTCTGGGACTAATTGTATCTGGATATTTTACAAGTGTAAACGGATATAGATGGTCAAATCATTTAAATCATCATTATACCGGCATGGAAAATCAGTAACAGGTGTCACCATTGACTTATGGCATCAATCAATGTTTTAAAATAAATACATTCATATTATTATGAGAGAATATCTGTCAAATAGTGGACAGATAAGCAGCCACTCAACAACATCACATTAGTCATCTAACAGACTTTCATCCAGAGCTACACACAGAAGCAACCAGGGTCAAAGCCCTGCTCAATGCACGTCGACAGATCTCCCACAAGGTCAAAAACTGGGACCTGAACCTGCGATCCATCAGCCACCGGCCTAAACTCTCAACCGCCAGCCCTCCAAGATCCCCCACAGTTCCCCAAGAGCTGCCCCTCAACCATCCCGAGACCCCCCCACAACAACAAAAAACTAAAATGATATTTTCAACAATTATTCCATTCCCCACCCCCAAATGCACCAACAAAATGAACAAAGAGAAAAAAAGAGAAAGACAAAGGAAAACAAAAAACAACAATGCAAAAAAACAACAATGACAACAAAAAACATAACACAAGGCCAACTGAATATGTTTGAGTGCATGTATGTCACTATTTACCTGTGTGTGTCGGTGTATGTGCACATGTGTACATTTGAATGAGAGTGTGTGTATATGCATGTGTACAAACACATAAGCCTCAGGCAAACCAGCATTAGCTGTAAAAACACTGCCCCTCAGTGTCATTCAAACTTACTTTTTGTTATGTTTTATTTTGACTTAATTATTTAAAACTTTTATCTTGGACCGTCATTCTATCCCCCGCAGAGCTACTCCGCTTCCAATTGTCTCCAATTCCACATCCTGATCATGTTGATCAGATCACAAAAAACACATGATGTCCAAGGTGTAAACAGGGCTTTTGTTTGGTGTGACAATGACATCGGAGATGGGAAAGACAGCAAACATATCTGTGACTCGAGCTAGCTTTGAAGATGCATTCTGCATAATCTTCAGTAGCTGTTATATATGTCAAAAGTGGTATCAATCAGGGCCTCCCGGGAGACCCATGAGGCGGTGCACAATTGTCCCATCGTTCTCTAGTGACTCCTTGTGGCGGGCCGGGCGCATGTAAGCTGAGTACGGTTGTCAGTTGTATGGTGTTACCTCCAACACATTGGTGCGGCTGGCTTCCAGGTTAAGCAAGCAATGTGTTAAGAAGCAGTGCGGTTTGGCAGGGTCGTGTTTCAGAGGACGCATGGCTCTCAACTTTTGCCTCTCCCGAGTTTGCGTCACTATCTAAGGGACTATGTCCCACATAACATCGGTATGGTTACAGTGCCATAAACTGTTTGCTTATTCTGCAATACTCTGATCTTCTCCTCTTTAGACAGATGCTGGAGGACCCTTGCAAAATGGAGACAGAGGTAAATTACCTAGTATTGTAATCTATTTAATCTTTGTTGTAATCAATATCTCAGGTGCCACCTACAGTCGTGGTGCCCTTGAGCAAGGCACACAAACCCCAAACTGCTCCAGGGTGGCTGTGTGTGGCTGTGTGCCTGTGTCTGTGTCGGTGTGTGCCTGTGTCTGTGTCTGTGTCTGTGTTTGTGTCGTGTGTCGGGTTTTTAACAGTGTCAGCAAAGAAATTATTGGTTTCTATCGTAAATAAATATAACATTGATGCATATCTTTCACATTTTCAGTTTGCTCCTTTATTTATGCACCTTGGTTGGAAACAAGGTACTAGTGACCAGAGGAAGCTGGTGGGAACGGAGTCAAACATATGGTTTCAATATGTTTGATACCGTTCCATTAATTCCATTCCAGAAATTACAATGAACCCATCCTCCTATAGCTCCTCCCATCAGCCTCCTCTGCTAGCGACATATATTTTCCTCTGTATATATACGCTCAATCTAAATTGATGAAGACCTTATTGTCTTAATTTGGTTCTTCTTGCAGGAATTTGACGGCAAACTGTGCATTGTGTGTCCAAAGCACAAGTTCAAGATCTCTCTCGCCGAGGGGGAGGGCATCTACAGGGCCACCAACCCCTATGACCCTGTGCCGACACCAAGGTGGTACTCCAAGGGCATCAAGCAAAGAATCCACACTGTGACCGAGACCGATAGGGATGTCTATGTCACACTGTCCCACGTGTCCCGTTTTTTCAAGTCTGACTACTTCCAGGGAGAGAAGGGCAAAGTAGAGAGAGAGAGAATGGAGGCCGAAGATGCCGCTAAGAAATCTAAGGCCACAACGTCCTGATGGACTGATTGGCTGCATGTCAATAGTCTAAAGTTGCTTCCTCTCCTCGCTTTCTCATCTGCACTGATCTGAAGGGAAGGCGAAGGAGGCAAGGAGAGGATGCCACGTCAAACGATTAATATACAGTTGGGGGTTTTCCTGAAGTTTACTTGTATTCAAATGGGGATTAAGTATTTATGGCAACCTCGACCTTTGACATTTGATTTATGTCCAGATGCGTAAGTGGCAAATCAGATCACTGACATAAAAATGCTAAAGGCAGGATTTGACTGAACTAAAAACGACCAACTACATGTCTCTGTCCTTAATGTGTGGGGTAGGGGTTTCTGTTTTTTTTTTTTGAACATTTGACTTGTAGCTCCTTCTCAAGTTGGATGAGTTAAGTCTACCTGGAAACACGGGATGTTGGTGGCACCTTAATTGGGGAGGGCAGGCTCGTAATAATGGCTGGAGCGGTTTCCATGTGTTTGATGCCATTCCATTTTCTCCATTCCAGCCATTATCACGAGCCTGCCCTCCCCAATTAAGGTGCCACCAACCTCCTGTGCTTCCAGGTAGACTTAACTCAACTGACTTGAGAAGGAGCTACAAGTCAAATGTTCATTATTATTTGTATTTCATTATCAAATGTCCATTATTATTTGTATTTATTAAGGATCCCCATTAGTTCCTGCCAAGGCAACAGCTACTCTTCCTGGGGTCCAGCAAAATTAAGGCAGTTATACAATTTTAAAAACATTACAACACATTTACAGATTTCACAACACACTGTGTGCCCTCAGGCCCCTACTCCACCACTACCACATATCTACAATACAAAAGCCATGTGTACGTGTGTGTATAGTGCATATGTTATCGCGTGTGTGTGTGCATGTGTCTGTGCCTATGTAATGAGCCGTCCTCCCCTCAGCGGCTTCCACTGCCTGAAAAGCACAAGACTCCTGTGGTTCAGATAATAAAATGAGTGCTGATGGCTTGTTTTCCTCTGGTCTAGATGTGTACAGATGTAGAATCTTAATTTAAGCAGTTACTCACAGCAGGAAAAGAATCCCTCAGCAACAGGAAATGTGGTTTATAATGATACTTTTTGAATGGATTGATACGTTTTTAGTTTGGGCAAATCAGGTTAGACATTTTAAAGTGGAAATTACCAATTTTATAAGCCTTTTAATCCTTGAAGCCACTACAAGTTTGTATTTACTGCTGTGCAGGATGTTTCCTGCAACAACAGGGCGATACAATTAAGATCCTACATCTGTAGCAGCCTATAATCTAATGGCCTTATGTTCCAATAAGGATGAGGATGAGTACGTAAGTAGGCCCACATAAAATGTGTATTCAGTGCTTTACAGCATTATTGAAATGCCCTCTCTCTTGTTCTTAGGAATAGGTACATATTGATATTGTTACCATTAAACTGAATGTGTGGAAAGGAAAACTAGGCCATTGATTCAAACTACCTACAACAATATATGATTCTACACTTGAAGTGGTTCTCTAAGCTAATACAGTTGAAGTCAGAAGTCGTTTTTCACAATTCCTGACATTTAATCCTAGTAAAAATTCCCTTTTTTAGGTCAGTTAGGATCACCCCTTTATTTTAAGAATGTGAAATGTCAGAATAATAGTAGAGAGAATGATTTATTTCAGCTTTTATTTATTTCATCACATTCCCAGTGAGTCAGAAGTTTACATACACTCAATTAGTATTTGGTAGCATTGCCTTTAAATTGTTTAACTTGGGTCAAACGTTTCAGGTAGCCTTCCACAAGCTTCCCACAATAAGTTGGGTGAATTTTGGCCCATTCCTCCTGACAGAGCTGGTGTAACTGAGTCAGGTTTGTAAGCCTACTTGCTCGCACATGCTTTTTCAGTTCTGCCCTCAAATGTTCTATGGGATTGAGATCAGGGCTTTGTGATGGCCACTCCAATACCTTGACTTTGTTGTCCTTAAGCCATTTTGCCACAACTTTGGAAGTATGCTTGGGGTCATTGTCCATTTGGAAGACCCATTTGCGACCAAGCTTTAACTTCCTGACTGATGTCTTGAGATGTTGCTTCAATATATCCACATAATTTTCCTGCCTCATGATGCCATCTATTTTGTGAAGAGCACCAGTCCCTCCTGCAGCAAAGCACCCCCACAACATGATGCTGCTACCCCCGTGCTTCATGGTTGGGATGGTGTTCTTCGGCTTGCAAGCCTCCCTCTTTTTCCTCCTAACATAACAATGGTCATTATGGCCAAATAGTTATATTTTTGTTTCATCAGACCAGAGAACATTTCTCCAAAAAGTACAATCTTTGTCCCCATGTGCAGTTGCAAACCGTAGTCTGCCTTTTTTATGGCGGTTTTGGAGCAGTGGCTTCTTCCTTGCTGAGCGGCCTTTCAGGTTATGTCGATATAGGACTCATTTTACTGTGGATGTAGATACTTTTGTACCTGTTTCCTCCAGCATCTTCACAAGGTCCTTTGCTGTTGTTCTGGGATTGATTTGCACTTTTCGCACCAAAGTACGTTCATCTCTAGGAGACAGAACGTGTCTCCTTCCTGAGCGGTATGACGGCTGCATGGTCCCATGGTGTTTATACTTGTGTGCTATTGTTTGTACAGATGAACGTGGTACCTTCAGGCGTTTGGAAATTGCTCCCAAAGATGAACCAGACTTGTGGAGGTCTACAATTTTTTTCTGAGGTCTTGGCTGATTTCTTTTGATTTTCCCATGATGTCAAGCAAATAGGCACTGAGTTTGAAGGTAGGCCTTGAAATATATCCACAGGTACACCTCCAATTGACTCAAATGATGTCAATTAGCCTATCAGAAGCTTCTAAAGCCATGACATAATTTTCTGGAATTTTCCAAGCTGTTTAAAGGCACAGTCAACTTACACAGTCAACTTAGTGTATGTAAACTTCTGACCCACTGGAATTGTGATACAGTGAGTTATACGTGAAATAATCTGTCTGTAAACAATTGTTGGAAAGTAGATGTCCTAACCGAATTAGGTTGAAAAACGAGTTTTAATGACTCCAACCTAAGTGTATGTAAACTTCCGACTTCAACTGTATAAGCCAAACACACTTCTTGGGATTTCATTGTTTTTCATGTTGATGTTATGATTGGACTGCATGAGGCGGTCACAGGATGATGTTTCTCTCCACAGGCTGGGGTAGCGCGCAGTCAACTCATCAGTTCTTGGTCGTCATGGGAGATGTGAGACTGGTCCCATGCTCTCCCTCGCCAAGGCATCCCTCACGGCAGCGCTGGGGTTAGCTGAGATGCTTGGTGCATCCCGCACTTCCAGCAGCTGGAAAAGCCCACATGCACCCCGGCTCGCGCCTGCGCCCGAGGTTGGCCGCGCACGTCCTCTGGGAAAGCTCATTTTGCTGTGAGGGGGTTAACAACTGAAGTTCAGTCCCTGTGTGTCACCAAAATGCGTGAAGTGTTTTATCCCATGTACTCAGTTTAGCCTATTTTTGGTAGGTGAAGCACCCTTGTTTCTAGAGTAGGCTTAAGGTTTCTGTATGGTTGAAATAGAAAGGCCTATTGAGAAGAACTAGTGTAACGTTGTATAGGCCCTACCTAGTCAAAGTTAATTTGACCACTTGGCTGTTGAGATGTTTATATCATTACTATAATTTTAGAAATATGGGTAGGCCTAGGCTATAGTCACCTGGGAGTGGTTGGATGTGTTGTCTCCGGTCAGGTTGGACCATTCCTCTTTGACCTCATCAAACAAATTGATGATGATCTGCTGCAACAGCTGGGCTATAATAAGACAAGTGTATTATTGCAATATAGGTATTCCTCTTGTCCAGATGGGTTAGGGCAGTGTGCAGTGTGATTGCGATTGCGTCGTCTGTGGACCTATTGGGACGGTAAGCAAATTGGAGTGGGTCTAAGGTGTCTAGTAGGATGGAGGTGATATGATCCTTGACTAGTCTCTCAAAGCACTTCATGATGACGGAAGTGAGCGCTACGGGGCGATAGTCATTTAGCTCAGTTACCTTAGCTTTCTTGGGAACAGGAACAATGGTGGCCCTCTTGAAGCATGTGGGAACAGCAGACTGGGATAAGGATTGATTAAATATGTCCGTAAACACACCAGCCAGCTGGTCTGCGCATGCTCTGAGGACACACGGCCAGGGATGCCATCTGGGCCGGCAGCCTTGCGAGGGTTAACACGCTTAAATGTTTTACTCACGTTGGCTGCGGTGAAGGTGGGCCCGCAGGTTTTGATAGCGGGCCGTGTCGGTGGCACTGTATTGTCCTCAAAGCGAACAAAGAAGTTGTTTAGTTTGTCTGGGAGCAGGACATCGTGGTCCGCGACGGGACTGGTTTTCTTTTTGTAGTCCGTGATTGACTGTAGACCCTGCCACATTCCTCTCGTGTCTGAGCCGTTGAATTGTGACTCTACTTTGTCTCTATATTGACGCTTAGCTTGTTTGATTGCCTTGCGGAGAGAATAGCTACACTGTTTGTATTCAGTCATGTTTCCGGTCGCCTTACCCTGGTTTAAAGCAGTGGTTCGCGCTTTCAGTTTTGCGCGAATGCTGCCATCAATCCACGGTTTCTGGTTGGGGAAGGTTTTAATAGTTGCTATGGGTACCAAATCACTGATGCACTTGCTAATAAACTCACTCACCGAATCAGTGTATACATCAATGTTGTTGTCTGATGCTGTCCGGAACATATCCCAGTCCACGTGCTCGAAGCAATCTTGAAGCGTGAAATCAGATTGGTCGGACCAGCAGGCTGGGAGGCTGGGAGCAACAAAATGGAGTCATGGTCAGACTTGCCGAAAGGAGGGCGGAGAATGGCTTTGTATGCATCACGGAAGTTGGAATAACAATGATCAAGGGTTTTACCAGCCCGGGTCGCACATTCGATATGCTGATAAAAGTTAGGGAGCCTTGTTTTCAAATTAGCCTTGTTAAAATCCCCAGCCACAATAAATGCAGCCTCAGGATATGTGGTTTCCAGTTTACATAGAGTCCAATGAATTTCTTTCAGTGCCGTCGATGTGTCAGCTTGAGGGGGGATATATGCGATGTGATTATAATCGAGGAGAATTCTCTTGGTAGATAATGCGGTCGGCATTTGATTGTAAGGAATTCTGTCAGGTGAACAAAAGGACTTGAGTTCCTGTATGTTGTTATGATCACACCACGACTTGTTAATCATAAGGCATACACCCCCCACCCTTCTTCTTACCAGATAGATGTTTGTTTCTGTCGGCGCGATGCGTGGAGAAACCATGTGGCTGTACCGACTCTGATAACGTGTCCTGAGTGAGCCATGTTTCCGTGAAGCAAAGAACGTTGCAGTCTCGGATGTCTCTCTGGAAGGCAATCCTTGCTCTGATTTCGTCTACCTTGTTGTCCAGAGACTGGACATTGGCAAGTAGTATAGTCGGGAGAGGTGCGCGATGTTTCCGTCTACGGAGCCTGACCAGAACACCGCACCATCTACCCCTTCTCCTCCGCCGCCGTTGTTTTGGGTCGCTGGCTGGGATCCAGTCTATTGTCCTAGTTGGTGGACCAAACAGAGGATCCGCTTCGGGAAAGTCGTATTCCTGGTCGTAATGTTGACGTTGCTCTTATATCCAATAATTCCTCCCGGCTGTATGTAATAAAACGTAACATTTCCCGGGGTAACAATGTAAAAAGTAATCCATAAAAAAACAAAATACTGCATAGCTTCCTGAGAACGTGAAGCGAGGCTGCCATCTCTGTCGGGGGGCCGGAAATTCAAGCCAGTTTGTGCTGTTCTGTGAATGGAGTAGCACACAGCGTTGTACAAGATCTTCAGTTTCTTGGCAATTTCTCACATGGACTAGCCATCATTTCTCAGAACAAGAATAGACTGACGAGTTTCAGTCGAAAGTTCTTTGTTTTCTGTAATCTAACCCACAAATTCTGATGCTCCAGATACTTAACTAGTCTAAAGAAGGCCAGTTTTATTGCTTCTTTAATCAGAACAACAGTTTTCCGCTGTGCTAACATAATTGCAAAAGGGTTTTCTAATGATCAATTAGCCTTTTAAAATGATAAACTTGGATTAGCTAACACAACGTGCCATTGGAACACAGGACTGATGGTAGCTGATAAATGGGCCTCTGTACGCCTATGTAGATATTCCATATTAATCAGCCGTTTCCAGCTACAATAGTCATTTACAACATAAAAAATGTCTACACTGTATTTCTGATCAATTTGATGTTATTTTAATGGACAAAAAATTAGCTTTTCTTTCAAAAATAAAAGGACATTTCTAAGTGACCCCAAACTTTTAAACGGTAGTGTACATGTGATTTGAGTAATGCAAGATATGTAAACATTATTAAAGTGGCATTATTAAAGTGACTAGTGATCCATTTATTAAAGTGGCCAATGATTTCAAGTCTGTATGTAGGCAGCAGCCTCTCTGTGTTAGTGATGGTTAACAGTCTGATGGCCTTGAGATAGAAGCTGTTTTTCAGTCTCTCGGTCCAAGCTTTGATGCACCTGTACTGACCTCTGACCTCGCTTTCTGGATGATAGCGGGGTGAACAGGCAGTGGCTTGGGTGGTTGTTGTCCTTGATGATCTTTTTGGCCTTGATTACCGTCGTGGGTGATGGAGCCGCTTGCACTGCCTAAAGGAATACATCCTCCTTCTCCTGAAGATAGTGGCATTGAACTACTATGGGTCTGGACAGCTTCCCATTCTTCAGTGCGGACTGTATGCTTCTGTGCGCACGGTCAAGGGTGGGGGCGTAATCGAGGCCTAGAATTTCCTGTAAAAGTGTATCTGTGGACAGACTAGGCCGCATTCCGCCTACAGTCTCGAGTCCCTCTCTCACGCTGAAAATTTGACCGTTCCCCCGGCGCTGTCTGTTCTCAAGGTTCTCAACCTTGGAAGTGAGTTTTACGACATCTGATGATAGCCGGGTGACTTGCTAATCCAGTGTCACCAATTTGTCAGAGTAAATATTTGCCCCATCTTCCAGGCTATTCAGACGGATGTCATGTCTCGCCAAGTCTTCGTTAACGGAGTCGATCTTTATGTTGACCTCGGTGGCGAGAATAGCTATTTGTGTACGGATAGGTCAGTGGATAGTGACTCCACCTTAGCCAGCACAGTCTGTTCAGATTTAATGATATCCGCCATTACCATGGCTAGGTCGGGGGGATCAGAGTCCATGTCAGGTGAGCCCGAGACTTCAGCAGAGGCCTGCTCCTTTGTGGCTTTGCGGCCGTTGTTGTCTCGACATTTTACGATTAAAAGGCCAAAAATGTCTGAAAAAAAAGCCTGATTAGTAAATTGGGTTCGATTCCAAATTAAATGTTACAAAATGAACACGGTGGGGGAGGTGTTGGTCGGATATTGATAGTAAATTGTTCACCCTTGATCGGAGCACCGAGAAAATGCGTCTTCACATGTTGCTGCTCACCAGCGCCCCCAAGCCTACTACTGTTGTGTCGTCTGCAAACTTGATGATTAAGTTGGAAGAGTGCATGGCCACGCAGTCATGGGTGAACAGGGATTACAGGAGGGGGCTGAGCACGCACCCTTGTGGGGCCCCAGTGTTGTGGATCAGTGAAGTGGAGATGTTGTTTCCTACCTTCACCACCTGGGGTGACCTGTCAGGAAGTCCAGGACCCACTTGCACAGGGCAGGGTTGAGACCCAGGGCCTCAAGTTTAATGATGAGGGTGAAAGGTAAGGTGGGAGGTGATATGATCCTTGACTAGCCTCTCAAAGCACTTCATGATGACAGAAGTGAGTGCTACGGGCGATAGTAATTTAGTTCAGTTACTTTTGCCTTCTTGGGTACAGGAACAATGGTGTCCATCTTGAAGCATGTGGGCACAGCAGACGGGGATAGGGAGAGATTGAATATGTCTATAAACACACCAGCCAGCTGGTCTGCGCATGCTCTGAGGACGCGGCTAAGGATGCCGTCTGGCCTGGCAGCCTTGCGAGGGTTAACACGTAGAAGGAGAGCCCACAGTCCTTGGTAGCGGGCTGCGTCGGTGGCACTGTATTATCCTCAAAGCGGGCAAAGAAGGTGTTTAGTTTGTCTGGAAGCAAGACGTCAGTGTCCGTGACGTGGCTGGTTTTCCTTTTGTGGTCCGTGATTGTCTATAGACCATGCCACATACGTCTCGTGTCTGAGCTGTTGAGTCTCTATACTGACATTTTGCTTGTTTAATTGCCTTGCGGAGGGAATATCTACACTGTTTGTATTCGGCCATATTCCCAGTCACCTTTCCATGGTTAAATGCGATGGTTCACGCTTTCAGTTTTGCGCGAATGCTGCCATGTGGAGATCGTCTGTTCACCTACTCTGCGTCTCACAAAGACACGACGGTTGGTACCAAAAATCTCAAATTTGGACTCATCAGACCAAAGGACAGATCTCCACCGGTCTAATGTCCATTGCTCATGTTTCTTGGCCCAAGCAAGTCTCCTCTTCTTATTGTTGTCCTTCAGTAGTTTGTTTGTTACGTTCCCCAATTTCTGTGTTTTTGTAGGTTTGTATGTGTATGTATTTCAGGAAATGGCTTCCTGGATTCTCCTAATCAGTCAGCCCCATTGCAGATTGGAGCTGACCCCGCCCTCTCGTCAGGGGATACAGCTGTCTGCAATTAGACTCCTTCTCCAGCTGTATATAAGCCAGTGTTCCTTTGCTCAGAGAAGAGTTGATGGTTATGTGCTGTGTTTGTTGCTCAGAAAGATTTTGTAAAGTATTTTGTAACCGGTCCTGTTGAGGTATGTTTGTCACAAGGACTGTGTTTTGATTATTGAAATTGTTCACTTTAATTAGTATTATTCTGTTTTTGTTCACAGGGGGGAAGGCACCTTGGGAGTGCTTAGGCAAGAGGCCTGCGGGCATTCATATTCCCGTAGTATGTACTCTGTTTATGCACACTAGGTAAGACCTGGGCGGACCACCCCCTGTATTTTGGTTAGCGCGCCAGGTGGCGTTAAGGTTGGGTAGGTAGTGGGTAAGCAGGTAAGGTAGGAGAGGGGGCTCTTTAACTTTTACTTTCTTTGCTTTGGTTCTGCCCAGCCCCTTATCCCAAAAATTAAAGTGTGAAGGAATAAATTCCCTGTTAACAGTGATATTCTCTGCCTCTGTCATCCTTACCCGCACCTACAGTCACATACCTCTTTCACTCCACGGGGAGTTGGGTGTAGCAGGGTGTTGCGTTCCCTCCTCCAAGAGGTGTACGTAACATGGTTTCTTTGCAGCAATTCAACCATGAAGGCCTGATTCAGCAGTCTCCTCTGAACAGTTGATGTTGAGATGTGTCTGTCACTTGAACTCTGTGATGTATTTATTTGGGATGCAATCTGGTGCAATCTGGTGCAGGTGCAGTTAACTCTAATGAACCTATCCTCTGCTGCAGAGGTAACTCTGGTGCTACGTTAGCCGTGGCAGTCCTCATGCGAGACAGTTTTTGCGACTGTACTTGAGATTTTCCGGACTGATTGACCTTCATGTCTTTTAAAGTAATGATAGATTGTTTTTCTTTGCTTATTTGAGCTGTTCTTGCCATAATATGGACTATAAATTGGCCTGTCTTCTGTATACCACCCCTACCTTGTCAAAGCACAACTGATTGGCTGAAACACATTAAGAAGGAAACAAATTCCACAAATGACCTTTTACCAAGGCACACCTGGTAATTGAAATGCATTCCAGGCGACTACCTTAGGAAGCTGGTTGAGAGAATGCTGTCAAAGCAAAGGGTGGCTACTTTGAAGAATCTCAAATATAAAATATATCTTGATTTGTTTAACACTTTTTTGGTTAGTACATGATTCCACATGTGTTGTTTTATAGTTTTGATGTCTTCACTTATTCTACAATGTAGAAAATAGTAAAAATAAAGAACAACCCTTGAATGAGTAGGCGTGTCCAAACTTTTGACAGGTACTGTTAATTTCTGTTCAGTGTAATTTCAAGCCCAAATAAATGGCCCTATGGTGTGACTAAGACACCAGGCTTCCATTTCCCTGCCAGGCTATAGCCTATAGAATAGTGCAATGCCAGGCTATAGTCTATAGAATAATGCAATGCGATTTCAAATTCAAACTAAAGAGGTGACCGTACAGTCGTGGCCAAAGGTTTTGAGAATGACACAAATATAAATTTTCGCAAAGTCTGCTGCCTCAGTTTGTATGATGGCAATTTGCATATACTCCAGAATGTCATTGAGTGATCAGATGAATTGCAATTAATTGCAAATTCCCTTTTTGCCATGCAAATGACATATTATGTATGACTTTGACCAGTGAATGGAATTGTGTCATATGTGAACGGTTGACTAAATCAGTCTGTGGTTCTCAATTACCTCCTCAGTGACCCCCAGCTGTTCCGGAGGTAGCTCACTTGATTCACCTTAACACAATAATAACACCTATGGAATTTTAACAATATAATATGGCTGTCCAGAATAAAAAAAACGTTATGGTTGTTCAAAGGATCTACAAAGAACCTTTGAGATTGAGAGGTTATTTATAGAACCCTTCTCCAAAAAGGTTTCATAAACTACCATAAAAAAGGGTTCTGTTTATCCCCCAAAAGTTTGTAACCATTGCGAAAGCCTGTTTTCGTGCTATACAGAACCTTTTTTAATGTTTCTTAGTAGAACCTTATGAAAGGGTTCTTTATAGCACCATACAGGTTCCATTTAGAACCTTATGAGCATGGTTTTTTATTGAACCTTAAAAAAAAGGGTTCTATGTACTGTAGCACCAAAAAGAGTTCCGCTATGGTTACAAGACAAAGAACCCCTATCTGGTACTATTTAGAAGAAAATCCACATATTACCAGCCAATTTCTCACCACAAAGGAGCCTTATTATGCTTCGAGTTGAGAGTGATAGGCATAGTTGTACTCTATCGCCCTTTGAATAGCAGAAGTCAGTGGTCCGGGAATTTGTGTGGGGGGCATATTAATATGCTCTCGTGCGTGAATGATCCTGTTTTCTTCTGCTGACCTGCAGTAACCTCCTATGCACGCGAATAGAGCCACAAGCCCTTATGTGACGCATTGCATTGCAGACATGACAAATGCCCAAGGTAACATAAAGCTGAGCACAATAATAACTAATAAATTGAATATTATAATATGGAAATGCAATTCACAAACGTAGGCATGCACAATCAAACAATGCTGAATTATAGATGTTATTTTTAGGAGAGTCATGTCATGGAAAGGTAGGTTAATAGGCTCTTAGGCTTTATTTGGTTCCAGACAAGGGCTCATTTGGTAAGCATTCCAGTGCAAAGTTTGGGACTGTTTCTTTTGAAGGTATGAATATAAAATAGAAAACATGATTCGCTATGTCAGTCATAGTGCAGGTCTGAGTTCACCAACTCTGTTTGAACCCTGTTCTTCTATGCAGAAGACTGTGTTAGACCACTAAGCTAAAGGCTACTTATCACGCGAGCTGAAACACCTGCATTACACTTCACCCCTCGCTTTGACCTCTTGTTCCTCGCAGAGATGCATCCAAGTCAGAACACCTATGTGACTCTGGGTTCGGACGGTGTTAGCACGCTGAGATAAAGTGCAAAGGCAATAGCTCTGGGAGTCAACGCAAATCTTCAGGTCTCACTTAGGCAAGGTACTCTTCACATAAGCGTGGTTCACCGAACAACCCGTTACATATAGGCCTAATGGCTACCCCCATGCCATTAGACTGCTGAACAATTAATCAAATGGCTGTTTATTATCTATGCATAGTCACTTTACACCCCACCTACATGTACAAATTACCTCGACTAAGCTGTACCCCCCGCACAATGACTGGTGCCAGTACGCCCTGTATATTGCCTCGTTACTGTTACTTTATTGTGTTACTTTTTATATATTTTTTTACTTTCATTTATTTTGTAAATATTTTCTTAACTCTATTTCTTGAACTGCATTGTTGGTTAAGGGCTTGTAAGCATTTCACGGTAAGGTCTACACCTGTTGTATTCAGCGCACGTGACAAATCAAATTTGATTTGTCTTCATGTCTGTCCCCCTGAGTGAACAACCCCCCTTAAGATCCTGGGGTTTGTCCAAAGGGGACTCTACCTACTGCACATAACTCATTAGAAGTGAGAGGTATTGTAATGTCTGTTTGAACTACTGGCACACAGCTCGGACACCCGTGCATACCCCACAAGACATGCCACAAGAGGTCTCTTCACAGTACCCAAGTCCAGAACAGACTATGTGAGGGGCACAGTACTACATAGAGCCATGAGTACATGGAACTCTATTCCACATCAAGTAACTGATGCAAGCAGAAAAATGTGGAGCTACACAAACATAGGCACAGACACATGCATACACACACACTATAACATACGCACTAAACACATGGACACATGCATTTTGTATTGTAGATATGTGGTAGTGGTGGAGTAGGGGCCTGAGGGCACACATTGTGTTGTGAAACCTGTGAATGTATTGTAATGTTTTAAAAATAGTATAACTGCCATTTTGCTGGACCACAGGAAGAGTAGCTGCTGCCAATGGGGATCCGTAATAAATGCAAATACTACAGTATCACACTGCATCAATCAATTAACACCAATTATTCCATCGACTCAAGCTTAATTAGCATATATGCCAGCTTCAACACTGCTTCATTATCACGCCATTATCATTCAATTACCGTGCCATTATCATTGCATAAGGCACAGTGTCTCGGTGTGCCCATGGTGTCTTGGTGTATAGGCCCTATTGGCGATCATGTCACGACTTCAGGAATTGCAAGTCAATTCCATACATTGATTGGGAGAGTTAATGATCATAGATTGCCGAGAGGCGCAATGTTGGAATAGACAATTATCTTGCAATCACTATATTATTATAGTGAGAATAGAGCGGTCCAGTGTTTGTCACTTTGTCGAAGTGCCATGTTTTGACGATAATCCCTCCTAATTTAGCTTCTGTTGTTGGATTTATTTGTGTTCACAGCCAATGGATAATGCAAATCAAAGACCATCTGTCAAACCCAATCCCTTGCATTCATTAGTTTCAGCTGGAATAATAAGAATAAATAAGATTAGGTCAACGAACGGGCGAGTTTTTTTATACAGACTATGGAGAAAACAGTGGGTGTGTTGAGAGGGCTGCGTAAAGAGTGGACATAACAATGCAATTTGGGCTGCGCGTCATTTGTAGATGTGTGTGTGTGTGTGTGTGTGTGTGTGTGTGTGTGTGTGTGTGTGTGTGTGTGTGTGTGTGTGTGTGTGTGTGTGTGTGTGTGTGTGTGTGTGTGTGTGTGTGTGTGTGTGTGTGTGTGTGTGTGTGTGTGTGTGTGTGTGTGTGTGTGTGTGTGTGTGTGTGTGTGTGTGTGTGTGTGTGTAAGTGTGTGTCTAGTGTTTGTTGCTGAGTCAGGCGAGTCCACTCTCCAGAAGGTCTGTTGCTCTTTTCCAGTCATCCCCCCTCTCTCGCTCTCGGTCTATCTCTGTACATTATCTCCCCACTTTTCTTCCTCTGCCCAGGGGACTATGTTTTATAAGATGACGTCAATTTTCATTGGATCGAGCCGTGGCATGAGCCTCATGTTCTGCTTTCTCCGCCTAGTTTTTTATTATCCTTTTTTTCTTACCGATTTACAACTTGCTTCTTTTTTTAGCGCATTGGTAGTCCATTTCGCCGGCTAGATCCAAGCGGTGTTTACATTCTTGCATGCCTGGACGCAGCGTCTCTATTCGGACAGGACATTACCGTAAACTGTAGGAGGTTTTGCTTTATGAATGAACAACGAGAAGGAAATATAACAACCAAAACGTGATCGCGGGGAGCGAGCCACGGATACGAGGGATTAGCGTCCCTGTACCAGAGACTCATTGCGGAAAAGCCTTTCACTGCGGACTCATGTGAAAACGCATCGGGGGAGAACGTGTTTAAGAGGCATTGACCAGCGGAAAACCGTGGTGACCATGTAAGTTGCTCTCTGTACCTCCTGAAATGATGCAAAGGATGCATTCCCCTTGCATGTATGTGCTTGCTCTACACGTTTTGCCAAAAATAGGTTATAGGATTAGGCAATTGCCTAATGATAATAATAATAATAATAATAATAATAATAATAATAAAAATAATGCAATTCTCCTCCAATTATTTTCTTATCTAAAAAATTCAGACGGAGACGCCTGTCAGTTTCATTCGCGCAATGACACAACGTGATGCATTGTCTCCGTGATAGACATGTATAATAAGGGAAAAATGCACTTCTTAAATCCCTCCTTGCTGCATCCCTCACAGATACAGCATTAGAGACATGTTCACCACACTTTCCCCCTAAATTACATTCCCTCCTTTGCTGCATCCATCAATGCATTTGAGAGACACATCACATTCACCCCCATGGTGTACCAGGTTCCGACTTTCACTGTGTCCCCCGCTGGTGTGCTTTGCTTACAGGTCTATTCATATTGTTGCGCTGGGCAGCGAGTGCCCCGGGGGAGTGAGGCCCGGGGAAGAGGCCATGGGTCAGGGCCAGCTCCAGGGGGGCCTGCTGTGGAGCTACTTGGGCCATGGAGCCGTGGCTGGAGGACCTGAGGAGAGCAGTCTGTCCAACCCGGCCTTCATGGAGTACACATCCCGCGTGTTCGGAGACGTCACTGTGGTGGTGCAGGACTGCCCTAGCTGGGTGTGTGTGTGTGTGTGTGTGTGTGTGTGTGTGTGTGTGTGTGTGTGTGTGTGTGTGTGTGTGTGTGTGTGTGTGTGTGTGTGTGTGTGTGTGTGTGTGTGTGTGTGTGTGTGTGTGTGTGTGTGTGGTGAGTCAGAGGGTTGTTATGTAGGTTTGGCCCTGGAGCTGTTAGCGAGGGTGAGTGTGTGGGGGTCTGTGATAGAGTAAAGGGAAGGGGGGGCTAGGAAAGGGGGAGTACAAAAAAGAGGGTTAGAGAGTGTTGCAAGTGAGAGACCAAATGACTTGCACAGTTCTGTAAGGTGATAAGAAATTATTGAGAGTTAAAACAGACAAGTAGGAAGACAATGACATCCTAATAAATGTTGTCCCCTTCAGCATTGTCTCCTATGGGAGTGTTTTATTTTTTTGTAAAGGAACTCAGTCCAGCATTCAACTTACTCTTGAAAGTTGTAATAGTAGAATGCACAAGGTGCAATTTCGAAATTGGGTAGTGCATCATCAGTTTTTTTTCTTGTCATTTGCATTTTAGTAATTTAGCAGACGCTCTTATCCAGAGCGACTTACATTTAGTGCATTCATCTAAAAATAGCTAGGTGGGACAACCACATATCACAGGCATATTAAGTACATTTTTACTGAATAAAGTAGCTATCAGCAAAATCCCAGCTAGAATGGGGAGGGTGGGGGTAGAGTGAGGTGCAAGTGTTGGTTTAGGGAAAAATAATATTGTTGTTGGGGGTGAGAAAGGTGATTTTTTTAAGAAACTCTTTGGAGAGTTAGGGTTTCTGGTGCTTTTGAAAGATGGGAATCTGCTGTCTGGGGGAAGCTGGTTCCACCATTGGGGTGCCAGGACAGAGAAGAGCTTGGACTGGGCTGAGCGGGAGCTGCCCTCCCGTAGGGGTGGTCGCAGAACGTAGTGCTCGGGTTGGGATATAGGGTTTGAGGGTGTAGGGGCAGTTCCTCTGGCTGCTCCGTAGACAAGCACCATAGTCTTGTATTGGATGTGAGCTTCGACTGGTAGCCAGTGGAGTGTGCGGAGGAGCGGGGTGACTTGGGAAGGTTGAAAAGCAGGCAGGCTGCTGTGTTCTGGATAAGTTGCAGGGCTTTGACGCACAAGTGGGGAGCCCAGCCTACAGCGAGTTGGCAGAAGTCCAGACTGGAGATGACAAAAAAGTGCCTGGATTAGGACCTGTGCTGCTTCCTGTGTAAGGTAGGGTCGTACTCTACGGATGTTGTAGAGCATGAACCTGCAGGAGTGAGTCACTGCTTTGATGTTTGCAGAGAACGACAGGGTGTTGTCCAGGGTAAGGCCAAGGTTCTTTGCACTCTGGGAGGGCGACACTGGGGAGTTGTCAACTGTGATAGAGAGGTCTTTGAGTTGGCAGGCCTTCCCTGGGAGGAAGAGCAGCTCGGTTTTGTGAAGGTTGAGCTTGTGGTGGCGGGCTGACATCCAAGCTGAGATATCTGCCAGGCACGCAGAAATGCATGTTGCCACCTGGGTGTCAGAGGGGGAGAGGAGAAATGTAGTTGAGTGTCATCTGCATAGCAATGATAGGAGAGACCATGTGAGGATATGACAAAGCCGAGTGACTTGGTGTATGAAAAGAAGAGGGCATAGAACCGAGCCCTGGGGGACACCAGTAATGAGAGTACATGGTACAGACATAGATCCTCTCCACATCACCTGGTAGGAGTGGCCTGCCAGGTAGGATGCAATCGAAGAGTGTGTAGAACCTGAGACGCCCAGTCCTGTGGACACAATAGGCTGAGTGAATGAGGAGCAGATGTCGTCAACCTTCTTTTCAAAGTGGTTGATAAAGTCATCTGCAGAGAGGGAGGAGGGAGGGGGTGGAGGATTAAGAAGAGAGGAGAAAGTGGAAAATAGTTTCCTAGGTTTAGAGGCAGAACCTTAATATTTAGAGTGATAGAAAGTGGCTTTAGCAGCAGATACAGAGGAAGAGAAGGTAGAGAGGAGGAAGTGAAAAGATGATAGGTCCTCCGGAAGTTTAGTTTACCTTCATTTTCGCTCAGATGTCCGAAGCCTTGTTCTGTAAGTTCGCAATGAGTCACTCAGCCATGGAGCAGGAGGGGAGGGCCGAGCTGGCCGGGAGGAAAGGGGGCAGTGCGAGTTACTCATAGGATGCAGAAAGGAAGGAGAGTAGGGTTGAAGAGACAGAATCCGGAAACAGGAGGGAGAAGGATTTAGCAGAAGGGAGAGATGATAGGATAGAAGAGTAGTGGGAGATAGAGAGCGAAGATTACAACGGCGCAAGACCATCTGGGTAGGGGCTGAGTGGCTAAGGTTGGAGGAAAGTGAGACAGAAATGGAAACAAAGTAGTGATCAGAGACCTGGAAGGGGGTTGCAGTGACATTAGTAGGAGAACAGACTCTTGTAAAGATGAGGTCAAGCGTATTGCCTGCCTTGTGAATTGGAGGGGATTGGGAAAGGGTGAGGTCAAAAGAGGCAAGGAGGGGAATAGAGAGATCTGGAAATGTCAGGAGATTGAAGTCTCCAAGTACGAAGAGCGGTGAGTCATCGTCAGGAAATTAGCTTATCAACGTGTCAAGCTCATTGAGGAACTCTCCAAGGGCATCTGATGGGCGATAGATGACAACAATGTTATGCTTGAGTAGACAAGTGACAGTGACAGCATGGAATAGAAATGAGGAGGTAAAAGAGGGAGAAGTACAAAATCTCCACTTAGGAGAAATTAGTAGCCCTGTGCCACCACCGCGACGACCAGATGCTCTTGGTCTATGATAGAAAACGTAGTCAGATGGAGAGAGCAGCTGTAGTAGCAGTGTTCTCTGGGGTGATCTGTCAGGGCAAAAAAGTCAAGGGAGCATAGGCTGAGATGAACTCTGCGTTCTAAACTGCAGATCGGCAGTTCCAAACACGGCCAGAGACCTGGAATTCCACATTGGTTGTGGGCATAGGGTACACTAAATTACACTGAACAAAAATATAAACGCTACATGTAAAGTGTTGGTCCCATGTTTCATGAGCTGAAGTAAAAGATCCCAAAAAGATTTCTCTACCATAAGCCACCTCCAACGTCGTTTTAGAGAATTTGGCAGTACATCCAACTCGGTTCACAACCACAGACCATGTGTATGGCGTTGTGTGGGGGTGAGCGGTTTGCTGATGTCAACGTTGTGAACAGAGTGCCCCATGGTGGAGGTGGGGTTATGGTATGGGCAGGCATAGTCTACGGACAATGAACACAATTGCATTTTATCGATAGCAATTTGAATGCACAGAAATACCGTGATGTGATCCTGAGGCCCATTGAGAGGCCCATTTTTATTAAGATATCTGTGACCAACAGATGCATATCTGTATTCCCAGTCATATGAAATTCTTAGATTAGGGCCTAATGAACTGACTGATTTCCTTATATGAACTGTAACTCAGTAAAATTGTTCCATGTTGCGTTTATATTTTTGTTCAGTATAGAAGGGTTGCAGCCAAGGGCTGGGGAGCATCTGTAAAGCCTACAGGGAGAGGAGCAAACAGGTATAGAGAAAACACACAGAGTTGACAAAGCTACAAAAGAACAAAAGGAAATCATCAGAAAATACACTATATATCCAAAAGTATTTGGACACCCCTTCAAATTAGTGGATTCGGCTATTTCAGCCACACCCAATGCTGACGGGTATAAAGTCGTGCACACAGCAATGCCATCTCCATAGACAAACATTGGCAGTAGAACGGTTGTTACTGACTACGGCATTTGATGTTTTCAGTGGTATTGTTAACAAACACGCCCCCTTAAAGAAAATGAGAATTAAAAACAGGTTCAGCCCTTGGTTCGACCGTGATTTGGCAGAGTTTCTCCACCTCAAGAATTGCATTTGGCGAAAGGCTCGGCACATGCATACTCAGGCTGACTGGCTATCGTTCAGGCAAATTAGAAATAAGTGCACTCAGGCTATACGGAAGGCCAAAGTTAGTTACTTTAAGGAGCAGTTCTTTCTTTGTGGGTCTAACCCCAAGAAGTTCTGGAAAACGGTTAAAGACCTGGAGAATAAACCCTCTTCCTCACAGCTGTCCATGTCCCTTAATGTTGATGATGTGGTTGTTACTGGCTGAGCTTTTTAATCACCACTTCATTAAGTCAGGATTCCTATTTGACTCAGCCATGCCTCCTTGCTTGTCCAAGATTTCCTCATCTCCCACCCCTTCTAATGCGACTATCCTCGATGCTTCTCTCTCTTTTTCCCCTGCCCTGCTACAATGTTTCTCCCTGCAGGCAGTCACTGAATCCGAGGTGCTAAAGGAGCTCCTTAAACTTGACCCCAAAAAGCCATCTGGGTCAGATGGTTTAGATCCTTTCTTCTTTAAGGTTGTTGCCCCTATCATCGCCAAGCCTATCTCCAACCTTTTTAACCTGTCTCTCCTTTCTGGGGAGGTTCCCATTGCTTGGAAGGCAGCCACAGTTCGTCCTTTAACTTCTTAGCGCCCCACTCCCGACACTACCCGGTGAAATGCAAGGCGCCAAATTCAAAATCCAAAAGTTGAATTATTAAACATGCATCAATATACAAGTGTTTCATAGTCATCAAAAGCTCTGCTTCTTGGCATTATCACAGCGTTGTCAGATTTCAAAAAGTCTTCACGGCGAAAGCACCACATTTGATTGTTTGAGGATAGCACCCCACATATTTTTCCATTACCATAAATCAATTACCTTGTGAAGAACTTCTGCTGAGGGCTTCCCAAGTGTCCAACGAAGACAATCCATGGTTCTTTTGTTAGAAAAAGTAATGTATTATATCCATAAATCTCCGTTTGGTTGGCGCGTTATAATGAGAAAATACAGCGTCGACTCCTCCATTGAAACGTGAAGAACACTTTTATGTATAAATAGTATAATATTTCAACCGGGAATATAAACTGGGCAATAAGAAAGGAAAAAACCACAGAGCGCGCCAGCCGGGGGAACGTGCATTTTCTTCTATTGACATCTGTGTGGTCACTTCCTTATTCGTCTTCTTCTACAATCTAAAAGCAGCTAAGAAGAATCAAAACACTTTCTCGAGACTGTTGACATCCAGAGGAAGCAATAGGTACTGCATTCATATGCCCTTATATGGGCATTTTCATAAGGGAGGGGTTCCAAATGAGGCAATGTGTCAAAACCACTTTTTCCAGGACAGAAATTCCTCGGGTTTTTGCCTGCCATATCCGTTCTGTTATACTCACAGACAAAATGTTAACACCTTTAGAAAATTCAGAGTGTTTCCTATCCAATGGTACTAAATATGTGCATATCCTATTTTCTGGGCCTGAATGGGAGGCATTTTACTTTGGGCACGCCAGGCTCTCCAAAACCGTCACCTCGTGTGCTGCTCCCTAAGAAGTTAAAGGGGGGACATTTAGCTGATCCTAACTGTTATAGGCCTATTTTTATTTTGCCCTGTTTATCAAAAGTGTTGGAAAAACTTGTCAATAATTAACTGTCTGGCTTTCTTGATGTCCATAGTATTCTCCCTGGTATGCAATCTGGTTTCCGCTCAGGTTATGGATGTGTCACTGCAACCTTTAAGGTCCTCAATGATGTCACCATTGCCCTTGATTCTATGCAATATTGTGCTGCTATTTTTATTGACTTGGCCAAAGCTTTTGATACGGTAGACCATTCAATTTTTGTGGGCCCGGCTAAGGAGTATTGGTGTCTCTGAGGGGTCTTTGGCCTGGTTTGCTAACTACCTTTCTCAAAGAGTGAGGTGTATAAAGTCCGAAAATCTGCTGTCTCAGCCACTGCCTGTCACCAAGGGTGTACCCCAAGGCTCGATCCTAGGCCCCACGATCTCCTCAATTTACATCAACAACATAGCTCAGGCAGTAGGAAGCTCTCTCATCCATTTATATGCAGATTATACAGTCTTATACTCAGCTGGCCCCTCCCCGGATTTTGTGTTAAAGGCTCTACAACAAAGCTTTCTTAGTGTCCAACAAGCTTTCTCTGCTCTTAACCTTGTTCTGAACACCTCCAAAGCAAAGGTCATGTGGTTTGGTAAGAAGAATGCCCCTCTTCCCACAGGTGTAATTACTACTTCTCTCAGCACATTTCAAAGCTGCAGGCTAGTTGGTAGACTTGGTTTCCTCTATCGTAATCGCTTCTCTTTCACCCCAGCTGCCAAACTAACCCTGATTCAGATGACCATCGTACCTATGCTAGATTACGGAAACATAATTTATAGATCGGCAGGTAAGGGTGCTCTCGAGCGGCTAGATGTGCTTTACCATTCGGCCATCACATTTGCCACCAATGCTCCTTATAGGACACATCACTGCACTCTATACTCCTCCGTAAACTCCGTCATCTCTGTATACCCGTCGCAAGACCCACTGGTTGATGCTTATTTATAAAACCCTCTTAGGCCTCACTCCCCCCTATCTGAGATATCTACTGCAGCCCTCATTCTCCACATACAACACCCGTTCTGCCAGTCACATTCTGTTAAAGGTCCCCAAAGTACACACATCCCTGGGTCGCTCCTCTTTTCAGTTTGCTGCAGCTAGCGACTGGAATGAGCTGCAACAAACACTCAAACTGGACAGTTTTATCTCAATCTCTTCATTCAAAGACTCAATCATGGACACTCTTACTGACAGTTGTGGCTGCTTTGTGTGATGTATTGTTGTCTCTACCTTCTTGCACTTTGTGCTGTTTGTGCAATAATGTTTGCACCATGTTTTGTGCTGCTACCTTGTTGTTGTAATGTTGTGTTGCTACCATGCTGTGTTGTCATGTGTTGCTGCCTTGCTATGTTGTTGTCTTAGGTCTCTCTTTATGTAGTGTTGTGTTGTCTCTCTTGTCGTGATGTGTGTTTTGTCCTATATTTATATTATATTATTTATTTATTTTTAATCGCAGGCCCCCGTCCCCGCAGGATGCCTTTTGCCTTTTGGTAGGCCGTCATTGTAAATAAGAATTTGTTCTTAAATTACTTGCCTAGTTAAATAAAGGTTTAAAAAATATAACAAATAATGTCCCGTACTGAAGAGCTCAGTGACTTTCAACGTGGCACTGTTATAGGATGCCACCTTCACATCTAGTCAGTGCTAGAGCTGCCCGCTCAACTGTAAGTGATGTTATTGTGAAGTGGAAACGTCTAGGAGCAACAACGGCTCAGCCACAAAGTGGTAAGCCATACAAGCTCACAGAACATGACCGTCGAGTGTTGAAGCACATAGCACGTAAAAATCGTCTTTATTCAGTTGCAACACTCACTACCGAGTTCCAAACTTCCTCTGGCAGCAATGTCAGCACAATACCTATTCGTTGGGAGCTTCATGAAATGGGTTTCCATGGCCGAGCAGCCGCACACAAGCCTATCATCACCATGTGCAATGCCAAGCTTCGGCTGGAGTGGTGTAAAGCCATTGGACTCTGGGGCAGTGGAAACGTGTTCTCTGGAGTGATGAATCACGCTTCACCATCTGACAGTCCGACAAACAAATCTGAGAATGGCAGATGTCAGAAGAACGCTACCTGCCCAACTGCATAGTGCCAACTGTACAGTTTGGTGGAGGAGGAATAATGTTCTGGGGCTGTTTTTCATGGTTCGGGCTAGGCCTCTTAGTTCCAGTGAAGGGAAATCGTTACAGCATACAATGACATTCTAGACGATTCTGTGGTTCCAACTTTGTGGCAACAGTTTGGTGAAGGCTCTTTCCTGTTTCAGCATGACAATGCCCCTGTGCACAAAGCGAGGTCCATACAGAAATGGTCTGTCGAGATTGATGTGGAAGAACCTGACTGGCCTGCACAGAGCCCTGACCTCAATCCCATTGAACACCTTTGGGATGAATTGGAACGCCAACTGCGAGCCAGGCCTAATCGCTCAACATCAGTGCCCGACCTCACTAATGCTCTTGTGGCTGAATGGAAGCAAGTCCAAACAGAAATGTTCCAACATCTAGTGGAAAGCCTTCCCAGAAGAGTGGAGGCTGTTATAGCAGCAAAGGGGGGACCAACTCCATATTAATGCCCATGATTTTGGAATGAGATGTGCGACGAGCAGGTGTCCACATACTTTTGGTCATGTAGTGTAACTAGGTAAGATACTAGGCAAGATAAGTGAGAGAGTGGTGTGGAGCCTTCCTCGAATAACTGCACAGAACAGTCTTTGTTTTGGCGACAGTCTTAGTTTTTCCGATGAGACCGCCACTTACAGCTGTCGCTGAGCAACTAGGGGAGACTGAAGTACTAACACTAATTGCTAATTGCCTAGCAGAGGTGAAGAGCACAGCTCCCAGTATTAATTGATGATTGCCTAGGAGAGGAGAAACCACTCCCCTCCAATACAGCAACTGATTACCAAAACAAGTCACAAAGTGCCCTGCACCTTAATCCTGGTTGATGTTATGAGCGGTCAGCAGTTCACACACCAAGTAGGCTACTGGGAAGTCAGGCAGCACTTAAAGTAGATGGCCCTTGTAAACAAAAAAGACAGTACTACACAACAACAGATAAAGACAGAAAATATACTTATCACTCCTGGAGATGTATCCTAGAGATATCAGGAGTCCTCTTGCTATAGAATGAAGCACCTTAGAGATCTATTTGTAACTTGTCAAAAATGTCCAGATCAACTAGGCCATGTTAGCCCATAGATTTTGTAGTAATGTTCAAGCCACTCAAATATCACGAGTACACATTAGACATGGTAAAATGTATAGAATTTAAGAAAATTTGTTTTAAAACTGCAACATTTTCTCTGCACCCCATGACAAAATGTGTAGAATGGCTATAAAAAAGCGGAGCTTTGTCAACTCTCCACAACAGTGGCTAATCTTTTCCCTTTCAGGATAGATTTGATTAGTGGAGACAGACGGAGGTTATCAGGGGCCGAGCCAAGCCAGTCCAATAATCAGGCAGGAAAGAAAGGCCTTTGTTTTGTCACAAGACCATTGTCATCATAAAGGAGTTAGTGAGTCACTCTGCCAGCCACTGTTGTTGTTTGTTTACCCGGCTGACTTGATTGTGACGCGTGCTCTTGAGATGCAACCGCATTTTGAATTCCAAAACCGTTTTCAGCAAGGGCAGCGGAACAAATCTAACCACTTCTTCTCTGAGGGCATAGATGAGATAGCATGTAATTAAGCATACCACAGCTACTGTTACTATTTTAAATATTTTTCTGGTATAAAACCTTTGGGGCCTGTTTGGTTTAGGCCAGACCTGGGTTCAAATTCTATTTGAAATCTCTTAAATATGTGAGCGTTGGCTTTAGCCTGCCTGGAGTATCAGATGGGTGGGGTATAACTTTTTGAGGCCACTCTATTGGTTCCTTCCTTTGAGCCAGGCAAGCTGAATCAAGCACAACTAAGGAAATTGAAATTATTTCCAATAAGATTTGAACCCAGGTCTGATGGAGACTGATTGCAAGTCTCAATTTGCATTTCATTTTAGTCCAGGATAAGGCTTAATCTGGGTCCGGGAAATGGCCCCTATAATGTTCATGCATTACTAATGAGATTGGTGTGTGTGTGGACAGGATCTGTTGGACAGTGACTGGGCCGGCGTGCGGAGCGTTCTAGAACAGGCTGACATCCTGGTTATCAAGTACTCGGTCAACGACAAGCTGGCCTTCCAGCAAGTGCGCAACGGATACGCCCCTAGACTTCGCCCCCTCCTACACCACTGGGGCATGCCTGTTATTCTGGTTGCTGTGGGCGCCCGCCTAAACGGTGAGATAACATTGGTCTATCCTCGACCACAACACCATTTTGTCCTGTTGTGTTCTTGTGCTGTATTTTGTATTGCCAAGTACCAGTGACGGTCAGTGCCGTTTCAGATGAGGGAGGACGATTATTTGTTTTCATGAGCATGGCCTTATTTCTATTACAGCATATTGGATGACTGTCATTCATATTCTATTCACCCAGTTCAATGTAACAGCGATAGGTTTAGGCTACTACATGATACTCAAATTTTCCATATACCCATCGTGAGGTTACTACAACCTAGCCTATGACTGAAAGTTTACAACATAGTTGCACATAGATTGAGAGACACATTTGAGGTGACAAACAGTGACACATGGACAGACAGTGACATTCAATACCGCCTTGCACACTCTTGCCTATATCTAGCTGATCTGGGGTGTAATCATTAGCCCAACAGTTGCAAACAAGAGTTTCTATTGGACAAATTTAGGTATGTTTATCCCCGTTTTGTGCCGTTTGCTTCTATTTAAGAAATGTTTTTCAACAGAAATGGCGGAATGAATACACCCCTGATCACACACAAATGCAGTTCACAGTTTCATAGCAGCCACGTTGTATTCCTTCTACGTTATGCACTCTCCTCCTTTCACCTCTTCCCATCGCCTGTGGACTTCAATGCACAACACATCAGCTTTATGTGACCAGGCGAAAAAACCTTTCCAAGCCAAACCGCTTCACACAGCCTACATCGTTGTCACCATATTAGCTAAAGTAACGTCATAGTCAGCATCGCTAATAGAACTAACGCGTTAGTGAACTCGCTACAATCATGCAGTAACGTTACAGTGTACAGTCAGTAAGCAGTTACAGTGGCAGTCAGTAAGTGAAGTAACTGTGAACTGCATTTGTGTGTGATCAGGGGTGTATTCATTCCGCCATTTCTGTTGAAAAACATTTCTTAAATAGATAAATTAGTTAAACCAAAAGCTGACCTTGACTTGGAACAGTTCCAGTGTTGTGTTGAATAGTCATAGCCAGCTAGCTAACATAGCATCCCTCTGTTTGAGCAGGGTGTTTTTGTAGGCTAAACTAGCTAGCTGCATTAGCTAGCTAAGTAAGTGAAACTGAAAGTGAAAAAAATGGCAATCTCTCTCTCTATTTCTCTCTTGCTTCTCCTTCATTTAGGAATAAATTAAATTGTTAAAACCTGTTCAACTATTGTCTTTCTCTCTCTTTGAGTCAACTACTCACCACATTTTATGCACTGCAGTGCTAGTTAGCTGTAGCTTATGCTCTCAGTACTAGATTAATTCTCAGAAGCTATCTGTCCTCCGGCTACACCATGGTGCTACCCTGTAGAGTGCTGTTGAGGCTACTGTAGACCTTCTTTGGAAAATAGTGTGCTTTAATCAATCATTTGGTGACATGATCATATTTAGTATAGTTTTATATAAAATGTTACACTTTTTAAATGTTTTAAATGTTTTATTTTTATTAAATTCACTGAGGAGGATGGTCCTCCCCTTCCTCATCTGAGGATCCTCCACTGCCATGTACTTACCACAATGCAGGTTGTCATTGTCTTTATTAACCTGCCTGGTCAAATAAGGATTGCATTTTGTATAATGAGTTGAGTGAGGAAGTTTTGCTCAGCAGTCTTATAATCCATTGCAGTCAATGGTTGCCTCACAGCACTTATAGAAACACTGACATTGACTGGATATGAGGCCTCTCACACCAGTCATAATAAGTTATGGCTTCCAACCATGTTAATGCCATCTGACTTAACTCTGTTACAATGCAATAAACTGAAGCTAAACTAATATCATCCAAAGTCTAATCTTTAGCATTTTGTGTCTTTTTAAAATATGGCTACATTACATACTGTAGTAGCAGAGGAAATGGCTGAAGGAGTGGATTTGTCTTTTCAGATAAGAGGATGATTCTCATTTTATGATTAAATCTCAAACAGGCCCCAGGCTTTTGCATCTAAGTAATGTGTCTTCATGGCTTAAACAACAAACAAACCAAGCATAAGCTGGTGCAAGAAAGAAGTAGGCAAAGTCCAAACCCTGACACACACACTTTGAGTGGTACAGTCACACCTGCTATTTTTTATTTTATCTAGGCAAGTCAGTTAAGAACAAATTCTTATTTTCAATGACAGCCTAGGAACAGTGAGTTAACTGCCTTGTTCAGTGGCAGAACAACAGATTTTTACCTTGTCAGCTCAGGGATTTGATCTTGCATCCTTCCAGTTACTAGTCCAACACTCTAACCACTAGGCTACCCACTACCTTACACAGGTCAGTGGTGTTAAACTAGCAAAGTATTAACCATCATGCCCACTTTAATGTCTATGCTTCTGTGTGTCACCATATTTTTTATTTCAGTGGTGTAAACAAATGCACCACATTCATGATGGGTTATTTTTAGCTTGGTGAGATGCTTTAAGATCTTGCCAGAGCTTCAATGCAAGATGATAATAGTATTTGATAACTCTTTGGTGGTGAGAGAGGGGGCTTGTGGGATAGTGGATCTGACACTATGTTTTTGTATTGTTTTGTCGCTGCTTTATTGTCTGTGCTAAAGCAGCACACATCCCACACACACGCGCACACAGACACAAGCACACACACAAACGCACCACAGACAGAGTGTCTACCTTTCACTCTATGCCTGCAGTTTTATTAGCAGGGTGATTTATTCCTTGCATTTGGCACTGAGCAGACCGCCCCACTCTGTCTCTCTCTCTGGCTCCTTCACCACGTCTTTTTACTTTTCCATACATTTCCCTCTTCAATGTAATCCAGAGTCCACAGACGCAGAGATGCGATAATCCAGCGTCCCATTGTGACATAGCTGCGCGGCTCTGAGTCCACCATCTGCAAGGGACTCAAAAGCCCAACCGCACACCTCCCCAAAAATCCCAATCAACGCGGCTCTGCGTACGTGTCCTCTATTCATTTGAATGGGGTGACTGTTGGAGAAATTGCTTGAGCCACGCTGAGAATTCGAAAAGTATGAACGGTCCAATATTCTAGTACAAGTACACATTTAGGATTCTGATAGATGCGTAATTTTTTCTTTATATTCTCGCTCTCTGACTTTGTCTCTCTGCATGTAGGCTGCAGTATGCATATGCAGGGTATGTCTATGCATGCATTGTAAATCCATCTGAATGTCAGTATGTGCTTATATCTATGATGGATGGAATATAATTGTGAGATTTTCTGCTGGAAGTTTTGTGGGTGATACCATGTTTTTGTGCACTGAGTGTGTGTACATCACTGGAAGTTGGTGGTACCTTAATTGGGGAGGACGGGCTTGTGGTAATGGCTGGAGAGGAATTTGTGGAATGGTATCAAATACATCTAACACATAGTTTCCATGTGTTTGATGTCATTCCATTCGCTCCGTTCCGGCCATTATTATGAGCCGTCCTCCCCTCAGCAGCTTCTTGTGGTGGACGTTTAGAGGAGGTACATTTCATCCTGTCTCACTCACCTCTCCTGTCCTCTCACTGTCTAGATGAGGGGCCCCCCTGCACATGCCCCCTATGTGCATCAGACTGGAGCAGCTGTGTCCCCCACAGCGAGGGCCTACAGCTCTCTAGGGACCTGGGGGCCACTTATCTGGAGCTACCCTCCCTCAACCATGTTTTTGTGAGCCGCTACTTTGGCAGCGTGGTGAGTGTCGGCATCTGCCAGTTATGAAGTGATCATTGTTTGATGGTGTGATTTATGACTGGTGTGTGATCAATGTTATTATTCATCATTGATGATGTAGAGCAGGGATGCAATGCCAGTCCTTAGGGGACTGATTGGTGTCAAACCTTTGCCCCAGCTAACACATCGGACTCCAATAATCAACTAATCATATGATCTTCAGTATAGAATGCAATTAGCTGTGTTTGCTAAGGGTCGGGAAACAGTGTCACACCACTCCGGCCCCCGAGGACTGGATTGGCTCATCCCTGATGTAGATGGCAGAGTATTATGTTATTGGCCATACTGCTAGTGGAGATAAGAATGGGACTGGCTGCTGTGTGATTATAAAATGTTTTAATTATGTCACAATTTTATCTTGGTGTGTATGTTTATGCTAACCAGGGTGTGTTTGTGTATGCATTCAGCTGGAGTACTTCATGATTCAATGTTTGAAGCAGAAGGCCAACGACCGTCCAGAAAAGAGGCGGGGCAACAAGCTGAATGAGCCACGCCCCCCTCATCTGGAACAACCAGGTGAGAGACTGTAATACTAGAAGAGGGTCACCTTTAAATCAGTTCTATGTGTATATTATATCAACTTTACTTGTGGTGTTCCTCAGGGTATAATTCTCAACCCTCTCTATTATATCAACTTTACTTCTGGTGTTCCTCAGGGTTTAACTCTCAACCCTTTCTTGTTCTCCCTGCACATGCTACTGTTGTTATAAACATGCTACTAGATGTTTTGAATTATACATATATTTTTTCTTCTGATAATCACCCAACCGTATGTGACTACATTTTAACCAATCAATTACACAGTTGGATGTTTTAACCAAATGTATAGTAGACCAATCTAATAGATAGATTACTTTTTGGGGATTTATTTAGCATGGATTCAAGGTCTGTGATATCTGAGATGGGAATATCAGGACTATTTTTAGCTCATGAGATTAATTAGGAATTATGAAAAGAGAGTAATTGCGCACATCCAAACATGCCAGAGGAGCTGAATAAATAATTGGGGAGTTTCCCGCCCAAATGGGATCTTCGACTGAAGCTTAGGGATAATACATCATTACACAGGTGACCTGACGAAGATCATATCATGTCGGTTGAAACGTTGTTGAAACTTTGTCGCTGTATCTTAAGCCTCAATAGATTATCACATTTTGAGAGTAGCAAACAGTGAGTGCACATTTGCTTCCTTTTCTCAATATAGAACAAACTTTCATTGCTTTATCAAAGTTTAGAATGATCTGTTAGTCAGACCCTCACCCTATAGTGTTCATTCTTTGTTTGTTTATTCCTGTGAACGTGATGTGTAGTACAAATACTACACCTATCTGTGTTCATGTACAGAGCACACGGCTAAGCTACAGTAAACATACTAAATATAGCAGCCTTGCCATTTAGCCACTATGTCTGATGAACTTTGACCTGGTGATTGACAGCGAAGAGCAGCACTGCCAAAGTAGGTGGGTGGGCTGGCTTGCCTGGGGCCCGTCCAACTCTACTTAACTCTCTCTCGCTCTGTAGTGCAACATCCATTAAATATGAAGTGCATTGATTCCTGGAGAAGCTTTCCTGTAAACCAGGCCAAAACTGAGTGGCAATAAAAAAGGGATGAGGTGCACAGGGGTGCAGCGGGGATTAAGCATACATAGGATTATAATAGGACATTGATTTACCTTAAAACTGTCTCTGTTTACCTTCTACTTAATACTCTGCTTTTCCCTTGTCCCCTTGCCCAACTCTCTAATCTCTCTCTCTCCATCCAGCACGTCTTCCCCCCATCCGAGTGGAGGAGTCCAGCTTCTCTCAGGACCTACAGTGGCTGCTGGAGCGTGGTGTCCAGTTTGCCGATGTTGCCTTCTACGCTGGGGACTCTGGGAAGGAGCTGGGCTGGGGGCATGCCGCCGTCCTCTGTGCTGTCAGCCCCTACTTCAGACAGCTGCTGCTGGGGCCCAAGGCCAGGGAGAGGCCCATCTCGCGTTGCGCCTGCCGGGGGGACGGCCGGGGAGACGGGGGACCTCCATCACTGCTCTCCACCTGGGATGGGGGTCTGGGCATAGAGGACGGGTCGCGGCCTGATGGGCATCTGGCTGGACGGCTATCACGCCTGGTGGTAAAGGACCCGCTGCTGTGCCTGTGCCTGTGGGAGACGCTCATGTTCCTCTACCGAGGTAAACTACTGGTTCAAGTGCTGTTCGCTTTAAGCACGTGGACAGAGATAGAGAGCAAGGCTGTAGCTAAGTGAGATAATGCTGTCTTCTTTTATAATGGATAATTTACCATCGCTGTATGAAACCTACTCCTACGACTATCTGCAGTCTCCATTCTGTGTGTTTGTAATCTAATTTTATTTGTCACGTGCCGAATACAACAAGTGTATACTTTCCCAACAATGCAGTTAAAAATAAAATGATCAAATAGATACAAAATAAAATAAATACTGGCTGTATACAAGGAGCACTGGTACCTAGTCAGTGTACTGGGGTACAAGGTAGTTGCGTGAATGATTGAGGTAATATGTACATTTAGGTTAGGTTAGGTGATAGTAGTTTAATTAATGTACATGTACACTATATATACAAAAGTAGGTGGACACCTCTTCAAATTAGTGGATTTGGCTATTTCAGCCACACCTGTTGCTGACAGGTGTATAAACTTGAGCACACAGCCATGCAATCTCCATAGACAAACACTGTCAGTAGAATGGCCTTACTGAAGAGCTCAGTGACTTTCAACATAGCACTGTCATAGGATGCCATCTTTCCGACTAGTCAGTTTGTCAAATAGCATCTATATGGTTTATTTGATTCTGTTTCTGTGATATGAGTATTATAGTACTTTTGTGGTATATACAGTGGGGGAAAAAAGTATTTAGTCAGCCACCAATTGTGCAAGTTCTCTCACTTAAAAAGATGAGAGAGGCCTGTAATTTTCATCATAGGTACACTTCAACTATGACAGACAAAATGAGGAAAAAAAATCCAGACAATCACATTGTAGGATTTTTTATGAATTTATTTGCAAATTATGGTGGAAAATAAGTATTTGGTCACATACAAACAAGCAAGATTTCTGGCTCTCACAGACCTGTAACTTCTTCTTTAAGAGGCTCCTCTGTCCTCCACTCATTACCTGTATTAATGGCACCTGTTTGAACTTGTTATCAGTATAAAAGACACCTGTCCACAACCTCAAACAGTCACACTCCAAACTCCACTATGGCCAAGACCAAAGAGCTGTCAAAGGACACCAGAAACCAAATTGTAGACCTGCACCAGGTTGGGAAGACTGAATCTGCAATAGGTAAGCAGCTTGATTTGAAGAAATCAACTGTGGGAGCAATTATTAGGAAATGGAAGACATGCAAGACCACTGATAATCTTCCTCGATCTGGGGCTCCACGCAAGATCTCACCCGTGGGGTCAAAATGATCACAAGAACGGTGAGCAAAAATCCCAGAACCACACGGGGACCTAGTGAATGACCTGCAGAGAGCTGGGACCAAAGTAACAAAGCCTACCATCAGTAACACACTACGCCGCCAGGGACTCAAATCCTGCAGTGCCAGACGTGTCCCCCTGCTTAAGCCAGTACATGTTCAGGCCCGTCTAAAGTTTGCTAGAGAGCATTTGGATGATCCAGATGAGGATTGGGAGAATGTCAGATGAAACCAAAATAGAACTTTTTGGTAAAAACTCAACTCGTCGTGTTTGGAGGACAAAGAATGCTGAGTTGCATCCAAAGAACACCATACCTACTGTGAAGCATGGGGGTGGAAACATCATGCTTTGGGGCTGTTTTTCTGCAAAGGGACCAGGACGACTGATCCGTGTAAAGGAAAGAATGTATCGTGAGATTTTGAGTGAAAACCTCCTTCCATCAGCAAGGGCATTGAAGATGAAACGTGGCTGGGTCTTTCAGCATGACAATGATCCCAAACACACCGCCCGGGCAACGAAGGAGTGGCTTCGTAAGAAGCATTTCAAGGTCCTGGAGTGGCCTAGCCAAAATTACAGGCCTCTCTCATCTTTTTAAGTGAGAGAACTTGCACAATTGGTGGCTGACTAAATACTTTTTTTCCCCACTGTATGATTATCATTGAGTTTCTATGGTATATACACTACCGTTCAAAAGTTTGGGGTCACTTATAAATGTCCTTGTTTTTGAAAGAAAAGCAAATTGTTGTCAATCTTTTGCCCATTTAAATAACATCAAAATGTTATTCCAGTTATTCCATTCCGTTCTGTTTCTCAAACTAGACAAACTCTAATGTACTTGTCCTCTTGCTCAGTTGTGCACCGGGGCCTCCCACTCCTCTTTCTATTCTGGTTAGAGCCAGTTTGTGCTGTTCTGTGAAGGGAGTAGTACACAGCATTGAATGAGATCTTCAGTTTCTTCAGGCAATTTCTTGCATGGAATAGCCTTTATTTCTCAGAACAAGAATACACTGACGAGTTTCAGTCGAAAGTTCTTTGTTTCTGGCCATTTTGAGCCTGTAATCGAACCCACAAATGCTGATGCTCCAGATACTCAACTAGTCTAAAGAAGGCCAGTTTTATTGCTTCTTTAATCAGAACAACAATTTTCAGATGTGCTATCATATATGCAAAATAGTTTTCTAATGATCAATTAGCTTTTTAAAATGGTAAACTTGGATTAGCTAACACTACTTTCCATTGAAACACAGGAGGGATTGTTGCTGATAATGGGCCTCTGTATGCCTATGTAGGTATTCCACGAAAATCTGCAGTTTACAGCTACAATTGTCATTTACAACAGTAACAATGTCTACACTGTATTTCTGATCAATTTGATGTTATTTTAATGGACAAAAAATGTGCTTTTCTTTAAAAAACAAGGACATTTTCTAAGTGACCTCAAACTTTTGAATGGTGTGTGTGTAGAGATATATATATATATGTGTGTATATATATATATATGTCTGTCTGTTTCTGTGGTATATATGAGTCTTTGTGTGCCTGTGGTTCTGGTGTGATCCAGGGGCGTGGGAGTGGGAGCACCTCCAGGAGGCCATGGGGGAGAAGCTTAACAACTCTCTGGCTGTGGCTCAACTCATGGACCGCATCCGCTCCTTCCTGGGCAGAGACAAGGTGACCCAGAGGCTTGAACAGATACAAACGCACGCACACACCCTAACCCTGATATAACACAATATGTGGCTCTGGTCAAAAGCAGTGCACTAAATTATTAATTTGGGATAGGGTAAACTCTCGGATTGAGCCAAGGGAATGGGATGTGGGACTTAACATCAGGAGACACGTGACATGCAGGGTCATAATTAGATCTGGTGATGAGGGTTGAGTTCATTCTTTTTCAATTCCATCAAAAACAAAGTGTCACTTTTGCACTAGTTCCTATCGAGGACCATTTCATATGTTCGGTTTCAATCCATCAGTGGAATTGACAGCTGAAAATCAATGATCCATGCGATGTTATAACAAAATGCAGCATAATGAAGCCATGAGTTTGATATGCAGACTGCTCTGGAAGCGAGCCTGCCAGTCTGTTTCAGCATTAGCCAGCTCCATTGAGGCGGTCTTGGCAGTGAGGCCAGGGACAGTGGAGTTACCTGCTGCTGAGGCAGGCTGTTAGACATGCTATTTCGATGCCACGGGGGAGCTGGATGTGGAAGCTCAGAATGAAGTGGCACTAATGCTTGTAAACACCAACAGTGGCGATATTCTCAGACTTAACCCACGCTGTGTGTGTGTCGGTTTGTGTTTCTGTGCACACATGTTCCTGTGCATGTGCGCGTCTATGTGTGTGTGTGTTTGTAGGGTCCCAGGGACACGCCCAACGCCCGGGCTGCCCAGCTTGGTCCTCAGTCTCTGGTCAACCTCTTCAATTCTCCTCTCTACTCTGATGTCATTTTTATGGTGCAAGGCAAGTTCACACACCCCACACAATTACATGTAGTGCCAGGTCACCTTTTTTTATTAAACATGATTAGCTGATTCCTTCATTGGGGGCTCTCAGAGAGTCAGTCCATTTCATTATTGCACCAAGTAGAGAAAATGCCGTCAACATAATTCGGGGTGCTTCGTATGACATACACTTGCTATACAATAACCACAGTGCTAGAAGGTCCTTTAGAAATACATGTACAATTCATGTCTTTTTGTACAATTATTGTATCTTTTTGGGGGGTATAAACACTCAGTAGTGTTAAAGATCCCCTGATATTATGTTACAGATGTGTGTGTTCATTTTTTTATGCATTTGATGCAGCAACTGTACATTTGTCTTTTA
The DNA here is from genome assembly GCA_030435695.1 of Brachymystax lenok tsinlingensis. Taxonomy (NCBI): domain Eukaryota; kingdom Metazoa; phylum Chordata; class Actinopteri; order Salmoniformes; family Salmonidae; genus Brachymystax; species Brachymystax lenok. The sequence continues at coordinate 18,532,496 of CM059813.1, read as the reverse complement.
AACAATGAGAAACTATTGCATGGTGACGCCAGGCTCCAAGTGCATTAGCAATCATCTACAATAACCCATATAATGAAATGCCCCTGACACTTCAAATGTCCACTTACCTTCACCTGCGCTGCATCCAACTGTTGAGAGCACTTTCATAAGGGTAACAATGCCTGTCATTAGATGGAAAATACTTCAAGACAACCATTATGTCATGCTTTATAGCGGTCATAAGGTCTGGGTTAATTAAAATGACCTATTCCTGAAAGGCATCAATTCATAACTATGACAGTTTTAGATTCAATTCACCTTGCACCTAGACTGTGTATGAGAAGATCATGCGGTGGATGTGATTGGCTGATATGAAGCTGTAATGTGGAAGCTTGCCAGAAAAGTACAAGAAACAGACTGTAGCTGTAGCTATTATCCTCAGCTGTATCGTGAAAACCTTCCCTCTTACAACTGGGGTCTGTCAGGGAAACGATTAGCAACATGTTACCGAAAAACACCATTCAACCCCTCTCCTCCAGCAACTCTTCCCCGAGGTCTTGCTGTGAAGGAGACTGTATAAAGGAGAATGGATTCTAATTCTCAGTAAGTTGGATAAAATAAGGATTCAATTTAAAAACAGACTGTGTTTCAGGGAGTGTGTTACCGGCTCACCGGGCGGTCCTGGTGGCCCGCTGTGATGTCATGGCGGCTATGTTCAGCGGGAAGTATGCGGAGGCACGGAGTCGGGTGGTGCCCATCCACGGAGTCTCCTCTGACACCTTCCTCTCCTTCCTGGAGTACCTTTACACTGACACCTGCTGTCCTGGTGGGTCCACTGCAGTGCAGGAACAAAAACAGCTCATTATAGGCCGGGGCCCACCCACTTTTGACTGCTGTGTCTGAAAACACTACTACCGGTAGCTGTCAAATCCTTTCTTCCTCCGCCCTTGTTTCCTTAATTCCTCGCCTCACTCTCTAAGTTCATTGGAAGAGGAGGTCCGAGGGAGGGACCGTGGATCCTCTCCGCCAATGTGCTATGAGGGGGGTGTGAGTAATTGAGGAAACAAGGATGAAGCAAGGATTTGAGGGCTATAAACATTTTCGCACACAGCCCAGGGGTGGCTGACCCTCCTCCAGGACAGTATGCAGGCTTTTGCTCCAGCCTTGCTCTCACTCAGTGTTTCGAGCTTGATGAGTTGGTTATTTGAATCAGCTGTGTAGTATTAGGGCAAAAAAAATGTACGTGCATCCAGGATGGGACCCAGGACAAATTTGGGAAACCCTGCTCTAACTAACACTTGGATTCATTAAATTAAGGTCATTATTATGAGCAGCTGATTCCCTAGAAGCAGGTGTGGTTCAGCAGGGCTGGAGCAAAATCTAACAAACACAGGAGAACAGAATCCTAAATGTCAGATACAGATGTATTTCTATCTGCAACCTGTCAGTGGACATGCCCCAGGTCCTCAGTACAGGCTGGGAAAATGAATGGCGCTGGATTTACACTCTAACAGTATCTCATTAGGCCCAGAGGGATTTGACTGACGGCTCCCTCAAAATGATTGACAGGCTGGGGGAAGATCAAGAGCAATTGGAGTAGACACCGTGTCACTATGATATGATGGATAGTACTGTAGGCCGATTTGTTTGAAGGGGGAGGGATTTTGTGTGTTTGATGTTATCTTGGGTTTCCCAGCTGATTAATGTGATATGACAGTACGTGTGTGTGTGTGTTAAATCACAAGTGTGCATTTCAACCACAATTTACAATCAAATATGTGCATGATCATTTTCTAAACGAGGTTCCAGTATCTTTGACAGTGTCTCTGTGTGTGTGTGTCCAGCCAGTGTATTGCAGGCCATGGCCGTGCTGGTCTGTGCAGAGATGTACCAGGTGAAGCGTCTGCAGCACCTGTGTGAGGTGTGTGTATGCGCCTACCTCCAGAGCATGCCTAGCCGAGAGCTGGCATCAACCGGCATCAGTGTGATCCGCCTTCTCCGTAGGGCTAAGGTGAGTGTGTGTGTGTGAGAGATATACAGTATTCTTCATTCCAAATCGACCCCTACTCCTTACCCTCTCCACACTCCTATAGATCTGAAACTTTGGATCGGTGGAAGCAATATGGTGAAGATTCTCACAACCATAGACTCATATTCAGATATACAGGAGTGCCAAGAACAGGGCTGTTCTATCCGGTCCTGGTGGGCCAAATCACTTCTGGTTTATGTTTTTAACTGGTAGTTAACTGCACTCACCTGGTGTCCCAGGTCTGAATCAGTCCCTGGTTTGAAGGAGGGCATGAAAACCAGAAGTGTTTTGGCCCTCCAGGACCAGAATTGAACAGCCCTGTCCTAGGGGAAGGATTTGGTATTCAGCAAGGGAGTGTGAATGTGTTCTGTCTTCTGTGTATGTGGCTAGCTCCCACAATCCTCAATGGTCTCCTTTCCTTCACAACCTGACGAAGACCATGGGTCTATCATTATCTGACCATGGTTCTAAATAAGACACAAACTTCCCCAGCAGCATCCTGCACATCACTTTACAGAGAGATGTGACAAGGAGAATGCACCCCTTGAGGTTTCAACAAGGTGTATAACTCTGTGCCAATAAAGAAAGAAATGATTAAATAATGCTAGTATTTAAAAAATTTAACAATTCTTACCACAAACCTGATAGGATGTGGTTGGTGAAAGCCACTTGTATCCTAAGCTGTGAAGTGTTTCTACCATTGTGCTGTCACCTATCCAGCTTTCAGGTCATTGGTTAAAAAAAGCTTGAGGCAAGGAGAGCATATGCATGCATGCATGCACATTTCACAGGCTTGGAAAATGAAATTTTCCATGTGGAAGTCATTGTTGGTATTCTGCCTTGTAGATTCTATTTTAAAAGCTACAACATAGCTGACTCTTACCTTCTCCATATGCCGCTCTTTTTAGTGACAGTACATATTTCCTCAAACAGCTGACACTTACCACATTTACATGCGCACCAATGACCCGTTATTATTCGGGATACTCAAGTATTCTGTTTTTGAGTTGATGCATATAAACATATCCCTACATTTTTTTTTAATCTCGGTTATGGGAAACCTGGATAAGAAGCCTGGGCTATGCCAATTTTAGACTTGATACTATGGCATGTAAACGTCTTAGCCCGTTTACTGTTGTTTTTTGGAGTCTGCGGAGTCTGTTTTGCATATCATGGATGTTGTTGTTTTCATCTGATTGTAAAACAAATTACTTAAAGTAAGCTATCTGCGCAATTCGATCCACCATAGTAATTAATTTTGCTGATAGTCCGTATTGGACCATATAACCTACTGGCTACTTTCACCCCTAATTTAGACAAGTTTCTGTTTATAATTTCCGACATTGTGGTAGGCCATTTATTTGTCAACTATAGTTAGATACATGCAGCTTCTCTTCTGTTGTAACTTGTTGCCATAAAGTAGTGCTCAACAGAATATTGTCTTGACTAGATTACTAATGAATTATATCAATGTAACACCGGTAAAGTTGTCTTTCGTTTAGGGGCCGGGGAGAAAACGCAATAACTCAAAAACAGTGAAAAGATTCCTGTGCAAAATGTCCAAATGTCATCAGTTTGACCGGTTTTAAGAGAATAAAAAGCTGAGAAAATGATTTAACACGTTTCTGATAAGACTTCAGTTGGTCTGATGTGCATATTTTATGTGGTTGAAATACTGTCTGCTTGCATAAGTGTCAAATGTAACAAGTTACAGTACATTTGTATTTTCTCATGAGATGCTGAAATAAATCATTTATCCACTCCTGTTTGAGACAAAATTAACATTTGTTCTATCATTTTAATGCAAGAAATGCATACTTCTGCAGGAGTTATATTATGGTACATATGAGAGGTTAAGCCTACAGTCAGTGTCCATATTTCAGTAACTAAGCCATTTAAACATTTTGAATATTCGGTTCATGGATACAGGCATACTCGTGAGTGGGATATCAAAAGGTGCATGTATACAGCTTATTTTGAATAAAACCTTAAGCGGGATATGAGCTACTTACTATCAAGAATACTGTGCGTATGTAAACGTGGTCACTGTTCCCCTCTCTCCCAGTGCCACAATGCAGAGCAGCTGTATGTTTGGCTACTCCACTTCATAGCCAATAACTACCTAATCTTCAGCCACAAGCCTGACTTCCTGGAGCTCTCAGGTGAGAAACCATAGGGCAGATCACAGGGCATATTAATAAGTCAAAGCTACTTACTAAGTACGACTGGTGTTGAAAGCCCCATGCTTCGACCAACTGAGCAAATTGGACCTGCATGAGTCACCATAAGCTATGGCTGATTCCAGCTGTTGTGAAAGCTAATGGCTTTTTAATGACAGCTTTTTGTATATCATTTATCATATGATAAAGTGAACTGTAAACCCATTCAGTAGGCATACTGTCAGTTTTAATAGCACATATTAAGTAGCGACACATTCAGAAACTGGACATATTACAAGTTAAATAAGTAATTATGACTGCCGATGTAGTGGATTGCTAAAGCATGTAAAAAAACATTACACCTTCCAATTTTGTAAGTAGGGCTTGCACACCTACGACGCTAAATTGGCATTTACCTTTCCTAATGCCTGTCAAGCCACGGGTTCCCTGGTTATGACAGATTTAGAAGTCACACAATGGTTAATAAGCACACAGGGCATGTTTAGTATCATCTACAACAGGTTTATTTCCATTAACAATGTCATCGTACACAAGTGCATATATACAGTTGAAGTCGGAAGTTTACATACACCTTAGCCAAATAAACAGATTTTAAATGTTTCACAATCCCTGACATTTAATCCTAGTAAAAATTCCCTGTCTTAGGTCAGTTAGGATCACCACTTTATTTTAAGAATGCGAAATGTCAGAATAATAGTAGAGAGAATGATTTATTTCAGGTACAAAGACTAGATACACGATACAAAGACTAGACAGTAGGCCTACTACACATTATTAGTCACACTGGTGCAGTTCTCAGGTGTAAGCACAGGGGTATCAGGCAGAACATTTAGGTGGCTTGGTGGCTTCATTGAAATGTTTTAGGCAATGACAGAAAAATGTGTTTGTGTTCTTGTGTTTTTGTTGTCTCGGTTGACAGAGGAGGAGCGGGAACAGGTGGAGAGACTGCGCTGGCCTTCCCGAGGCTACCTGCAGGAGCTGAGCGAGTATCAGCAGCGCCGACGCAAACTCAAGAAGTCCCGCTGCCTCGTCATGTGACATCCACCCGCCGCCACACCCTGGAGAAGTAGTGAGAGACCGAGAGGAGGTGGTGTGGGGCAAGAGACAGAGGACAAAGAAGAGGGGGAGAAGGTTGGCAGGGAGGAGTTGAGAGAGAATGAGAGAAGACGCTATAAACAAACCAGACTTTAATTCCAAGCTATCTGCCTCAATTGGACAATGAATAAGGGGGACAGAAAGCTAGGCAGCTTGGGAAAAGAAGACCCAGAGGGTTGAGCGTGGAGCAGAAAAGGTCAAAAGGCAACGTCAATGTGAGGTGAAATGCAAGACTGATGCACCCTGGTCCGTTAAGACCAACACGTGACTGTCTTTGGGACAAAAAGACTGATCTATTTAACCAGGGAGAATTTCAAAATGACAGACTAGGGTGGAAAAAAGAAAATGGCTACATTCCAGGTTTATCTTTGCAGTCGCGGTGGCTGCATATTTCAGAAGATTGCTATATCACACTTGTGGTTCCTGAGATGTTAATCCTTCTTCAGGCACAGTGTAGCTGCAAAAACATAACCTGTCCATGGAGGATGTATCTATGGCCCGGAGATTATTGGTAGAAAATGGCTGAGTCCATGGCAAATCATAACCCTTGTATCCATGTAGAATGGACAGTGATCATCTTTGCCATCTCCACACAGGAGATACATATATTTTTATTTAAGCGAAGACGGTGCTCAAATGAACATATGTGCACGGAAACGTTCAAAGGAACAGGCTGAAACGCATCTAAAACGTTTGGGAGTGTTCTGTCTAATGAACGTGACCATTGATTGTGCATCTATAGAGGATGTCTATTTAATCTATGGACACAATCCTCCAGTCCCAAATCAACCCCATAGCACTACACCCTACACACTTGTTAATGTCCCCTTCCTTCATATCTGTAATGGTTCATCAAGAAATGTCTAGGGCTATAGGAGTTGATTTGGGTCGAGGCCACCATAAACTGTGAGAACATAGTGGTCCTACATGGTTGTCTTACTGGGTTCTTCTGAAATGCTAAATCCTCAAAAGAGAGCACCAATGTTTAACAGCATTAGGGCACCTGGAGACTGAGAGACAAACAAACAAACAAACACACACATATTGAAACCCTAGCCAAACAACGCCTCTGGTTTGACCACACCTCAAATGTGTATTTTTTTGCCATGAGATTATAATTTGATGGTGCTGCAACTATTTTTGTACTGTGTACTGTCTGTACCAGGGGGGGTGTAGGTGTTTTATTTGGTGGCCAGCCGGCCATGGGGGATGGTTGTGTACAGTGATAATTGTGACCTGAGTCACTCGGAATAAAAACGTTTTAGAAGTACACGTTTGCACACCGCCTACTGAATCGTTATTGTACATCTGCTCAGTAAGAGATGTCTTCAGTCACGAGTGTGTGTTAGTATGCATTAATAATGCAAATACAGTACATCATGTGTTGCTTGTCTTAAATTTAAAATTGTATAAATTCATACACACAATATATGACTTGAAACAATCGAACCCCTCAATGCTACACACACACACGCAGTAATTGCTACATGACATAGGCAGTACATCAGGGGTACTCAACTACTATTTGAGAAGGTCCGGGTCACACATTTCTTAGATGGCAAAGGTCTGGATGTATCTTGTCATTTATCGGCTCAATGACAAACCCCCCACCTTGCGACCGATGCGACACAAAACTGTTCCCACCCCTTTTTAGAAACGTTGCCATTTTGAAGCTCATTCCTTGCAATTCTACACATTTTGCCATGGGGTGGAGAGAACATCTTTCAATTTTAAAAGCCAATGTCCTGCAATTCTACACATTTGGACATGTCTTGGGTGTGTTGGGATACCTGAATGACTCAGTGTGGCCCCCCTTGGGGTTGAGGCCCCTGGGCATGTAATCTGGCAATGATAACTACAATATTTAGATCGCTAAGTAGTTGAACTGGACATTTCTGACAGGTTAAAAATAGCTCTAGGGTCTGTCAGTAAATCAGTTAATGACATAAGAGGAAATATACCCACGCACTACCAAATTCATTTCGAAATTAATGCTTGTGCATTGTACTATTACAATTCTCAACAGCAGCAAGTTAAGTATTAGTTTTTTAAGCCGGGACCCGCGGTCTGTATTGACCCCGTTCTGGGTCTGTCAGTTGAGTATGGCTGCAGTACACTATAGTAGTGTTTCTCAATATTTACTGTACCAGTGAAAGTCTCTCGTATTTTAACTAGCTCAGGTTTAAAAGACACATACATGTAAAAGCACCATTGGAGATACAACTCACCACTATAACTGTGCCTCTGTTACCTCCCTGTGTTAATTGCTATTCCATATAGAGCCAACATATTAAGGAACTGGCTGTACATCTGTGTCTGTTTTCTTCCTGCCTCCACTGCACTCACCCCTGAGCTGTCTCAGCTAAGCCCAGCATCCTTTCCCACAGCAATGGTACCAGAAGACCAGGGGAACACAATGCATGTGCTGGGCCCAGCAACATCCTAGTTGTGAATGAATAAACACATTAGATAAAGCAGAAAAACAACTGTATAAATGCCTTATAGATTACCATTGGCTCATAATACCTTACGAAAGCATAACTACTTATGTTGCAAATATAAATGCCAGGCTGTTATAGATGTCTCTCCCTATCCTAAAGGTTAATTACCATTACAGTACCAGTCAAAAGTTTGGACACCTACTCATTCAAGGGTTTTTCTTTATTTTGACCATTTCCTTCATTGTAGAATAATAGTGAAGACATCAAAACTATGAAATAACACATGGAATCATGTAGTAACCAAAAGTGTTAAACAAATATTATATTTGAGATTCTTCAAAGTAGCCACCCTTTGCCTTGATGACAGCATTGCACACTCCTGGTGTGTGTTAGAGCAGGGTTGGCCACCCCTGCTGCCATAAGGAATAATATTTATTTTTAAAGCGTTTCACAGGAATGCTGGCCCATGTTGACGCCAACGCTTCCCACAGTTGTGTCAAGTTGGCTGGATGTCCTTTGGGTGGTGGACCATTGTTGAAACTGAGTGTGAAAAACCCAGCAGCGTAGCAGTTCTTGACCCTAACTGGTGCGCCTGGCACCTACTACCACCATACCCCATTCAAAAGGCACTTAAATATTTTGTCTTGCCCTCTGAATGGCACATACACAATCCATGTCTCAAGGCTTGAAAATCCTTCTTTAACCGGTCTCCTCCCCTTTATCTACACAGATTGAAAATGATTTAACAAGTGACATCAATAAGGGATCATAGCCTTCACCTGGATTCACCAGGTCAGTCTCATGGAAAGAGCAGGTGTTCATAATGTTTTGTACACTGTATATTTGTTTTATAGCGTGTGACTGACTGGGTTTGAACTCATTTTATCTGCACAAGGCTGTGTTAGGGGAACTAACACAAGTCTTCAGATCTCAGGAGAGGTTGGTTACTCATGAGGGTGGTTCACCAAACTACCTCTGCTACAATTCACCCTCTTTTGACCACCTACTCAGAATCAACTGACTGAATCGAAGTCGCTGCACCAAAGTGACTGGCTGGATTTGAACCCGGGTCAGTTGTGTGCCATAGGTTTGTTAGGCCTGTAGGCATTTTCTCTAGGAGCTAGCGCATCTTCAGGCAAGGTTAATCATCCCGTGTTTCACTGAACCACCTCAGTTACAATAGTTAAGTGAAATATAAAATGGAATATTAATTTTCTCAATTTGAAATCCCTGGAACATGCATGCATTGCACGTGTGAAAATATTAACGACATTTGCCAACCCCAAAAAATCCCTGTACAACCAAAATTGCTCAGAACTATATATATATATATAAAAAAAAAAAAAAAATCTTTCCACTAGTGCAGTTTCTGCATAACTTTGCACAGATTAAGCCAGAGGGACTCTCCAGTTTGCTGCTGTTTAACAGTCTACAACTCTAACCACGAGACTGACTTCATTCCAGGATAAGTATATTAAACAGTATGATTTGTCACACTAATCATGAAACAAATGTGAAGTCTCGGTAGCCAAAATGATCAAAACAACATTTCAAAGCTTCCAATCACGCCTTCATATGGAACTTTTAACCAGGGGTCAAGGCCCATGATCACACTAATATGCAGATGGCATACAACTGAAAAAAAAAGTAGTCTACAATCTTCAATGTAAAGCCAAGTTGACTTTTATTTTACAGATTTAATGCATTTTCAGGTGGGCAGGTTCATTACTCCTTCACAATCCATACAGTTCCGAGTAGTCTTTCACACCAAAACATTGAGATGTCTTTTAACACTTGTTTGCCCTTTACAACTTCTCAGTAAGACTTCTCCCCCAACAAAAAACAAATCCGCTTCTACTCCCTCAGCCCTCCTTCCTTCCAGCAGTTATGATGAGTCACTTAACATGGCAGGTCACTAAGACCCCCATCAAATTAATGTCCTTTGACCAGTCAATTGGCTGATGCTGCAGCTGGGCGTTAGCCTGCGGGGTCGCGGCGAGGACAGCCTCTCCCCAAGCAGTCATATGCGAACGATTAGCACCTAGCCACGCTAGCCTCACCCTCATCTGGGTGCTAACAAGCAAGCTAGGTCGTGCAACGTATTAACAGCCATTGTCAGCCAATCCAGTAGGGTTTGGAAGTTACGGTGCGCTTCAATTGGTCACTCGCGTCACGATATTGCGGAGAATTAGAATAAAAGTTCAGCTTTCCCCAACTTTAGTACCACCCTGTACAGCTCCATCGGCCATGCTCGCGTCGCTCAACGGTCCCCCTGCTCACTAAGCTTCTCTTGCTTTCCTTCCATTGAGAGTGAATGGCTTCCAATGTTTCCACACGCAATGCCGCTTCCTAGTGTAAACGCACTGCTAGTAGCAACGCTGCTGCGTTTTCTGAGCAGTCTTTAAAAAGGAGGAAGGGGGGGCAGTGAGACGGACTAGACCATTGTGTGTAGCCTAGCATAAAAAAAAAAAAAACAGCCAGTCACTCAAGTTATTTGAGTGAGGCTCCAAAGTCACCATTTTGCTGGGAGTGGACCCTGTACTGTAGTAGTCTCCTGGGACTCATGAGTGTCAAGATGCTTCAGAGATCTCCAAATAAGTATTTTTCATGTCTACATATCCCTCTAAAGCATGTTGAGCTCATGGTCCTTGCAGTTCGACTTTCAAACTGAAATGTAGTAACACTGGAATATAGTTTAAATTGTGACTGAATTCCTGTTTTAAAAAGTGACACTACCTCTGCTAGAGACCCATCCAAAGGAAGCCCCGAACATATTACGACAGTACTATCAGACCTTACATCATACTGTAGCAAGAGTGCATAATCTTCAGTTTCTTACTTACAATTTTGGATTTGTTCCTTTCCCCCCCACTTGGAAAGCAGAGAGAAAAAATTACTAGAATGCTACCACAAAACAGAAATGTCATCTTCCAGGGAACACATTTTATATCCTGTCTCCAGTATCAGTGTCTCATAAATAAAAGCCAAACCAGTATGTAGATATATACCAGAACAGTATTTCATTTTTGTTGGGGACAAACATTCTAACACAGGCTTGTAAGCAATATTTCCCTTGAGCTCAAGACCTTGTTAATTAATGATATCATGAAATAAAGATGGTGATTTTCATCCTCAATCCATGCATTCATCTGTCCGTCAAACTAAATCAGCATAAATTGAATTCAAAAACTAAAACAGAAATGCTATTCACAGTTCTTCCATAGTTCTGCTGCACTGACAAAACTGGAATCAGGGAGAAAATAATACATTTGTCTTCATAATACAGATGTCCTCTGGTGGATGCATTAATTTATCAAACAGAACAGCCTGTTTTCCTTTAAATAAACTGGCGAGGCAACGCTCTAGTCCTTCCAGAAATTGGTTACTCTAGAACAGCCCCCCAATTAAAAACAAACTTTAGCCAGGTTGACCCTGAGTGCTCTGGCTAGTCAAACAAAAAGACTAAAGTAGCTTTTTTCCTTCTTAATAAACCAGTTTTCTATCCAACAACTTATTTGTCGGTCAACTTTCCAAATGTCGACAAAACAAAATACGCTAGACAAGGTGGGATCTTTTTGTGTCAATAAAATTAATGAGAGAAATGGCGGTTAAAATGCCTTTATGTGCAAATATTTATATAATAACCATCATATCGATGTAAACTTGGGAGTCACGCAATCATATCATGTTGTCCTCCCACTACACCTCGGGAAAGCATACAGTTTACTATGCTACAGATTAAATAAGGTATTTACTTCACAGGGTGGTGAAAGTGCACAGTGATGAGCTTGATGCTCTTTTCCAATAAATATTGAGGGTCTTATTCTAGTAACATAATGATCGATTCTTGGCTGCCGCTTGACAAATAAAAATAATAAAAATCACTCTCATCATGTAGGTAGCCTACTAGCACTGTACCTGCGAGCTGTTGACTAGAGCGCACATGCCACGACCAGTGGGAACATTTGCTATATAAAAAACGCAAAATTTCTCTGACAAAACCATCAGTAGTTGAAAATGCGATGGAAACCAATTTAACTTGTATTTTTTTATGTGCACTACGTCATCATGCAGACTTATGTCTGGTGGGAAAATGACGATTTTAGAATATTTACATGAAAATCGGTCACCAATTGGAAGGAAACCTAGCCATTTTCTCACCTCCCCACAAATCTCTTACATAGACACCCACCCACACATCACATTCACACAAACCAACCTGACCTTTGTATTCCCTCTGACACCCCCCTCAAAAACAGGTACCACTTACAACCTCACATCTTTCTTACGCCATGCCCCCGACAGACACTTCATGCTGGTGTGTGAGACCTGTAGCCAGGTGGTTGTAGTTCCCCTGTGTAAACTAACACCTTAAGGCACCCTTTTGCACAGAGAGCCGAAACATTGATGTTGCTTAGGGTACCACCCCTGCTGTCAGGGGACGATACTCTTAAGTTTACCCCATGGACATTATAACCCATACACACATATTGCTGTTGAGTCTCAATGGTCTAAAGTGGATTCCTCTCATTTACTTTACCATGAAGGAAGAGGGTGAGGGGAAGATAAGCAACTTCTGACAATTGGGACGATGGATGGGATTTTTTTTTTTTTTTTAACTAGGCAAGTCGGTTAAGAACAAATTCTTATTTACAATGAAGGCTTACACCGGCCAAGCCCGGACGACGCTGGGCCAATTGTGCACCGCCCTATGGGACTCCAAATCACGGCCGGTTGTGATACAGCCTGGATTCGAACCAGGGTGTCTGTAGTGACGCCTCTAGCACTGAGATGCAGTGTCTTAGACCGCTGCGTCAATCGCGTGCAAAATAGCTTCAGAAAGTCAAACACATAAGGCCCATGGTTTTTTGCATTGCTTTTGGAAAATAAACTTTTTAAACACTAAATCTGTGGACCACACACACCTGAACAGTCCAAAATAAATACATCCCTCTCTTAAAAATCTTAAATACAAGTATAATATTTTCTCTGCTTTCAAAAATAAGTTGAATTTTTGGATGAAGTCCTTCATAGGCTAGAAGTGTTAAGTATCCCCCCTACCCCCACACGCATGTAGTTCCCTTCCTCTAGACCAGTGTTGTAGAATTGAAGAGGAGTTTCGGGAGAAACCATTATGATAAGGGGGTGGGGGGGGCAGCAGAGGCAGGGGGTTCTGAATAAATAAAAGCCAGTTGGAACCCCCTTGCTCCGCACACCCCTTAAACCACCTCAAAACGGTGTGGTCTTGAAACTGGTGCTTTAGCTCCAAGACTGGGAACTGCACTGGTCAAAGTCAGCGATGAGGCGCTTGATGTGGGCCAGCTTGTTGTGCAGGTACTCGCAGCGCTGCTTCTCCACCTGGTAGTTTGGGCTGTGCTGCAGGGTGACACATACACAAAGAAATTAGACTCCATAATATTACCTGATATGCAGTGTTTAGAAAGCCATTCATATTGTTTTTTTGGGGTTGAATTACTGTTACTTGACCGCTCAACGTTCCGACAGTGTTTGGTTCATAAATTGAATTGTACAGAATGCTTGTTTTTTTTTGTCTATCTCCCTGCGCTGACTACGACTGGACAGCTGTAACCAAGATAAGCAAAGTCAATTAAATCATCTAAATGTTACTTATGGGCCCTTCCCAACAATGCAGAGAGAAACAAATAAAAATAACAAGGAATAAATAAATACACCAACAGAACACACCAGCAGCATACCACCCTGCATCCCACTGCTGGCTTGCTTTTGAAGCCAAGCAGGGTCGGTCCTGGTTGGGAGACCAGCTGCTGCTGGAAGTGGTGTTGGAGGGCCAGTAGGGGGCACTCTTCTCTCTGGTCTAAGGAGATCCCAATGCCCTAGGGCAGTGAAGGGGACATTGCCCTGCATAGGGTGCAGTCTTTCAGATGGGACATTAAAACGGGTGTCCTGAATCTGTGGTCATAAAAAAATCCCATGGCACTTATCCATGACACTGGAGTCAACACTGTCGATAAGTTCCCAACCTAACCTCATTCCTAATTGGCATATCTCACTTCTCTCCACCTGAGAGCGGATGTGTGGTGAGCGTTCTGACACAAAAATGGTTGCAGTGCATCACCCAGGTGGGTGCTACACATTGGTGGTGAATCAGAAGAGTTTCTCCCTACTATGTAAAGTTACAGAAAAGCGCTATATAAATCCAATGAACGATTAAGATTTAGCCTTGGTTAGCCCTTTTTTAAAAAGTCATTAAAGGGATATGTCGGGATTTTGGCTATGAGGCCCTTTATCTACTTCCCCAGAGTCCGATAAACCTGTGGATACCATTTTTGTCTCTCAATGTCCAGTATGGAGGAAGTTCGAGGTAGGTTTCCAAACATGCTAGTAGATACCTATAGGATTCCAGAAACTACCTCTAACATCCTTCATACTGGACACAGACACAAAACTGGTACGCACGAGTTCATCTGAGTCTGGAGAAGTAGATAAAGGGCCTCATTAGCTAACTATTAAAGGGATATTTTGGCAATGTGGCCAGCAAGCGAATGCATAATGAGTACTTTAGCTAGCCAGCCAGCCCACCCTTTGGCTGTATCTGTATTATTTTTTTTAACCTTTATTTTACTAGGCAAGTCAGTTAAGAACAAATTCTTATTTTCAATGATGGCCTAGGAACAGTGGGTTAACTGCCTGTTCAGGGGCAGAATGACATTTGTACCATGTCAGCTCAGGGATTTGAACTTGCAACCTAATGGGGATCCATTTATTATGGACCACTGCGTCACTCGGGAGGCCCGGTATTACTTTTTTTTTTTTATATAATACATTTTAGAATAAGGCTGTAACGTAACAAAATGTGGAAAAAGTCAAGTGGTCTGAATACCTTCCCGAATGCACTAAGTGTGTAATGCAAGGACGCAAAAAATGGCTATCCTGCGTAGTTGCATCGCAAAAACAAGTGCTTGGCCCAAAATTGGGTCTTGACGCAACTATGCAAGGAAACACTCTTTTACCTAGCAAATTCAGTTTTACACACATTAGCTAGCCAATAGCTCATTGACTAAGTTTGCTATATAAGTATTTGTTTTACTTACTAGTCTCATTTTGTTGTACTCCTTCACCACTTCTTCATGTACCGCCTGCAAAAGTTGAAACATTGCTTTCATTTACATGAGCATGTGTTCCATTGAGACCAGACTTTAAATCTGACCTGGTACTCTTTGGTGTAGACCTAGTTGTTATATGACCTGAGCGGTATACTACAAAGCAGGATCAATGAGGTAGCTAGATAATTTGCCTAAATATTCTTAATATTATATATATATATATATATTTTTTTTTTTTTTTTTTTTTTAAAGACAAGCTTGGGCATGGTATAATTGACTCAACAATAAAAAATGCATACAGTGCCTTCAGAAAGTAATCATATTAGAGGTCTTCAAGGGTCCAATAAGTTGGACCCATTTTGAAATGGACCCGGGGCTTTCCCACCCAGACCCAATATGCATTATAATTGTTTTTATTTTTATAGAGACCTGTTCCAAACGGACAACGAGACCCACTCCGTATAGAACTGGTCGGATCCAGACCCGGTCCGATCAGAGTGCGGGAAGCAGAATAAGTATTTTAAGCTACTTCATTCAAATCGGAGCTGATAAAGTGCGAGAGGGGGAAGAGACCGGTGCAGCTCTACCAGGTGGGGGAAGGGCCATACGGTGAGCGAGTGACACGGGGAGCAGGGTGGAAGAGACCGCAACCAACCAAGCGGACGCTCGCTACAGTAGACTAATAGCTACCATAGCTAGGTTATTTATCATCAAATATGATTAGTAGTATCTGTCTTCATTGAATCAAACTGGGAGAAGCTAGTTAAGCTAGCTAGGCTAATTGAGTCTGAAGTGCATGCGCTTTCTCATCCTATAGTTTCAAATAAAAACTCAGAAAATGAATTCTTAAAAGTCCAAGCCATTGGGAGAGGGAGGGTTCTAAGCTGACATATGGAATTGTTTTAAGATAGTATGACTATGGATCATATAGCTATTTGATTTGGAATTTCAGGACCCATCATTAGGTAAAAACATTTGGCCTTTACTACTATAGCCCAGAAAAACACATTGAATAACATTCACATCACTGGCAACAACTTCGCCTATGGGCACAAACCCACCGTCGCTGGACCAGACAGGACTGGCAAAAAGTGCTCTTCGCTGATGATTTGTGGTTTTGTCTCACCAGGGATGATGGTCGGATTCGCGTTTATCGTCGAAGGAATGAGCGTTACACCGAGGCCTGTACTCTGGAGCGAGATCGATTTGGAGGTGGAGGGTCCGTCATTTTCTGGGGCAGTGTGTCACAGCATCATCGGACTGAGCTTGTTGTCATTGCAGGCAATCTCAACGCTGTGCGTTACAGGGAAGACATCCTCCTCCCTCATCTGATACCCTTCCTGCAGGCTCATCCTGATATGACCCTCCAGCATGACAATGCCACCAGCCATACTGCTCGTACTGTGCGTGATTTCCTGCAAGACAGGAATGTCAGTGTTCTGCCATGGCCAGCGAAGAGCCCGGATTTCAATCCCATTGAGCACGTCTGGGACCTGTTGGATCGGAGGGTGAGGGCTAGGGCCATTCCCCCCAAGAAATGTCCAGGAACTTGCAGGTGCCTTGGTGGAAGACTGGGGTAACATCTCACAGCAAGAACTGGCAAATCTGGTGCAGTCCACGAGGAGGAGATGCACTGCAATACTTAATGCAGCTGGTGGCCTCACCAGATACTGACTTTTACTTTTGATTCCCCCTTTGTTCAGGGACACATTATTCCATTTCTGTTAGTCACATGTCTGTGGAACCTGTTCAGTTTATGTCTCAGTGGTTGAATCTTATGTTCATACAAATATTACACGTTTAGTTTGCTGAAAATAAACGCAGTTGACAGTAAGAGGACGTCTCTTTTTTTGCTGAAAGATACATATACTTATAAAAAAAAAAATGGACGTTTATTTAACCCCTTATTTTTGGCACTAAAAAAAGTCTCATATACTTCCATTAATGTTTTCAACTGGTACTGGGGGACCTTCAGACAAGTCTTGTGAGGCCTGTGGGTGTCCTAGAGCAAAACAACCTATGTATCCATACATTGTCCCTGACAACCAAAAGTACTCGTTAAATTTTGAATGCTTAGCAGGACAGGAAAATAGTCAAATTCACACATTTAAGAGAGCACGTGGTCATCCCTACTGCCTCTGGCTTGGCGGACTTACTAAACACAAATGCATCTTTTGAAAATAATCTCAAAGTGTTGGAGTGTGCCCCTGGCTATCCTTACATTTTAAAAACAAGAAAATCTGCTTTGCTTAATAAGGAATTTTAAGTGATTTATACTTTTGACACTTAAGTATATTTTAGCAAATTACATTTCCTTTTGATACTTAAGTATATTTAAAACCAAATATTTTTACTCAAGTATTATTTTACTGGCTGACTTTTACTTGAGTAACTTTCTATTAAGGCATCTCTACTTTTACTCAAGTATGACAATTGGGTACTTTTTCCACCACTGCATGTTTGTGAGAGTCTCATCAAGTTTGTAGGTGCTAAGGACGATTTTGATAACTTATGATTGGCCAACAAGCTACACACCCAACTCTCACGAAAAAGCAAGAGCATCAACATAGAAATTAAATATTTTCTCTGCTGCAGTAGAGGGGGAATCTCGTTCGGATCTGTACAGGCCCTTCCGGACAAGTCAGTTCAAATTACACATACCCGAGACAATCATATCAGATCCAACCCAGACACGTGACATTTAGAATTCTGGATCCGGACCAGCTCGGGTATTTAGGTAAACGTGGATCCGTGAAGACCTCTAATTTATACCCCTCTACTTATTTCACATTGTTGTTTTACAGCCCAAATTCAAAATGTATTATTTCTCACAGATCTACACACAATACCCCACAATGACAAAGTGAAAACATGCAAAAAATGTTTAGCTAACTAACTGAAAATGAAATACAGAAATGTAATTTACATAAGTATTCACACCCCTTTGCTATGATGCTCCAAATTGAGCTCCAGTGCACCCAATTTCCTTTGATTATCCTTGAGATGTCACTACAACTTGGAGTCCACCTGTGGCCAATTCAATTGTTTGGACATGATTTAGAAAGAAACACACGTCTACATAAAAAAGGTTAGAGCAGAAACTATACCATTGAGATCTACGGACAGTTCCTTGGACTTTGTGATGAATTGTGATGTGGCATAAATCTGGGGAAGGGTTTAAAACAATTTCTAGAATGTTGAAGTACAGTGGTCTACATCATTGGGAAATTGAAAAAAATATGGAACTACACAGACTCTGCATAGAGCTGGCCATCTGACCAAACTGAGCAACCAGGCAAGAAAGACTTTGGTCAGGAAGATAACCAAGAACACAATGACCACCCTGACAGAACTACAGAGTTCCTTGGCTGAGATGGGAGAACCTGCCAGAAGGACAATCTACAGTACTTCACCAATCTGGGCTTTATGAGAGAGTGGCCAGACAGAAGCCACTCCTGAGAAAAAGGCACAACTGGAGTTTGCAAAAAAGGCCAGTGAAAGACTCCGATCATAAAGGCAAAAGATTGTGGTCAAAAGTGATGGTGGCAGCATCCTTCTATGGGGATGCTTTTCAGCGCCAGGGACTGGTAAGGATGGCGGGAACAATGAATGGAGCCAAATACAGACACTGACTCTCTTGCACTGGCTCCAAGCACACTCACTAGTCTCTACCCACACACATACTACACTGACACTCCCACGTTGTTGCTACTCTTAATTAAATATCCTGATTGCCTCATCACTTTTACCCCTACATGTATATACACTGTATTACCTCGTACCCCTGCACATTGACTCGGTATGGATACCTTGTATAGCCTCGTTATTGTTATTTTATTGCGTTAGCATTTCCTTTTTTATTGAGTAAATATTTGTTTTTTTTAACTCTGCATTGTTGGAAATGGGCTCGTAAATTAGCATTTCACAGTAGTCTCCACCTGTTGTATTCGGTGCATGTGACCAGATCCTTGATGCGATCCTGCTTCAGAATGCAAGTGACTGGGGCGAAGATTTTACGTTCCAACAGGAAAATGATCAAAGCATAATGAAATTGGTTTCCATGGCCGTGCAGCCGCACAAGCCTAACATCACCACACCAAATACCAAGTGTTGGCTGGAGTAGTGGAAAGCTCACCGCCATTGGACTCTGGAAACGCATTCTCTGCAGTGATGAATCGCGCTTCACCATCTGGTAGTCCAACAGATTAATCTGGTTTGGCGGATGCCAGGAGAACGCTACCTGCCCGAATGCATAGTGCCAACTGTAAAGTTTGGTGGAGGAGGAATAATGGTCTGGGGCTGTTTTTCATGGTTTGGGCTAGGCCCCTTAGTTCCAGTGAAGGGAAATCTTAACTTCTTTGGGAGCAGCGCACGAGGTGACCGTTTTGGAGAGCCTGGCGTGCCCAAAGTAAAATGCCTCCCATTCAGGCCCAGAAAATAGGATATGCACATATTTAGTACCATTGGATAGGAAACACTCTGAAGTTTCTAAAAGTGTTAACATTTTATCTGTGAGTATAACAGAACGGATATGGCAGGCGAAAACCCGAGCAATTTCAGTCCTGGAAAAAGTGGTTTTGACAGATTGCCTCATTTAGAACCCCTCCCTTATGAAAATGCCCATATAAGGGCATATGAATGCAGTACCTATCGCTTCCTCTGAATGTCAACAGTCTCCAGAAAGTGTTCTGATTCTTTTTAGATGCTTTTAGAGCAGAGAAGAAGACGAATAAGGAAGTGTCCACACAGATGTCAATACAAGTAAATGCGCGCTCCCGGCTGGCGCGTTCTTTGGTTTTTATCCTTTCTTATCGCCCAGTTTATATTCCGGTTGAAATATTATACTATTTCTACATAAAAGTGTTCCTAAGGATACATTTACAATTATGTTTGATTGTTCTTGGACAACTTTATAGGTATAAGTTGAACGAGTTCTCTTCACGTTTCAATGGACGATTGGAGGCTCTATTTTCTCATTATAACGCGCCAACCAAACAGAGATTTATGAATATAATACATTACTTTTTCTAACAAAAGAACCATGGATTGTCTTTGTTGGACACTTGGGAAGCCCTCAGCAGAAGTTCTTCAAAAGGTAATTGATTTGTTTTCGCTGTGAAATGTGTTTTCTGTGAACCGTGAAGGCTTATGAATTCATGGTAATGGGAAAAATATGTTAGGTGCTACCCTCAAACAATCAAATGTGGTGCTTTCGCCGTAAAGCCTTTTTGAAATCTGACAACGATGTGATATTGCCAAGAAGCAGAGCTTTTGATGTCTATGAAACACTTGTATATTGATGCATGTTTAATAATTAAACTTTTGGATTTTGAATTTGGCGCCTTGGATTTCACCGCTCCCTAGCGCCCCACCGCTCCCTAAGAAGTTAACGTAACAGCATAAAATGAAATTCTATAAACGATTCTGTGCTTCCAACTTTTTTTGGCAACAGTTTGGGGAAGGCCCTTTCCTTTTTCAGAATGACAATGCCCCTACGCACAAAGTGAGGTCCATACAGAAATGGTCTGTCGAGATCGGTGTGGAAGAACTTGACTGGCCTGCACAGTGCCCTGACCTCAACCCCATTGAACATCTTTGGGATGAATTGGAACACAGACAGAGCCAGGTCTAATCGCCCAACATCAGTACCCAACCTCACTAATGCTCGTGGCTGAATGGAAGCAAGTCTCCGCATCAATGTTCCAACATCTAGTGGAAAGCCTTCCCAGAAGAGTGGAGGCTGTTTTAGCAGAAAGGGGGCAACTCCATATTAAGGCCCATGATTTTAGAATGAGATGTTCGACGAGCAGGTGTCCACATACAGCAATACACTACATGACAAAGTATTTCATTTTCAATACACCTACAACATTTCTAAAAATGTTTTCACTTTGTCATTATGGGGTATTGTGTGTAGATGGGTTAGAAAAAACAAATGTAATCCAATTCAGGCTCTAACAACAAAATGTGGAATAAATCAAGGGGTGTGAATACTTTCTGAAGAAACTGTATCAGCTTGGAGAAAGACATGCTCAGATATCCAGGCACCGTATCCAAGTTTAGCTTTCTTAAATTAACCAGAAAATCAAGTTATTTCTGGTTGTTTATTGGAATTAGCTGGCTAACTCATTGAACCCGCTTTGTAATATACCCCTCAAGTTATGTGGCATAGATTGTTGTGTTTTGACCTGGTTCTAACTCTGTGGTGTAGTCTTGTATTTTGACCTGGTGTTCTGTGGTGTAGTTTGTTATAATCTGACCTGGTACTCTTTGGTGCCAGGTGGCAGCCTCCGGCACTGGGCGTCTAGCTGGGTGAAGTGGCGAGTGATCTTCTCCACACGGGCATGCAGGACACGGTACTCCTCATACTCGGCATTGAAGTTGTCCTTGTAAGTCTGCCTCTGGTCCATGGACACCACTGCCATGTACTTACTGTATGGGGACAGCAGCACAGGACAGTGACCAGGAAACATTCACACATTTGCCATTCAATTGTATTTGAGGGCTAAAAGGGGGTACCATCCCCCAAAAGGTTGATTGGCAGCAGTGGCACACTTATGGAAGCTTCATGTTCCACATAGAACAAAGGATTAAGTCAGTAAATAAAGCACTCACCATATGTAATCTGGCATCACAGTGGTGGAGGAGAGGTCTGTGGAGTGGACTGGCCTCTTTTTATTGTCTGTTGAATAGCAAAGACACACATCGGACAATTATTTTACATCAACTGACATAACAGCTCTCTTTACTAGCCTTAAAATAATGACTTGTACCCCCCCACATACATTTCTTTTTTTGTAAACTAACACTTGACTCTTTTCCCTCTTACTAGCTCTAAATCTGCTGAAAGCTACTTTG
Organism: Brachymystax lenok tsinlingensis; assembly: GCA_030435695.1. Lineage (NCBI taxonomy): Eukaryota > Metazoa > Chordata > Actinopteri > Salmoniformes > Salmonidae > Brachymystax > Brachymystax lenok. The sequence goes on along the minus strand of CM059813.1, from coordinate 18,510,829 downwards.
AGGAAAAATGTATTGGTTTGTAAGGTTGGATGTAGCAGAATTGGCAGATACATACTAATCAATCAATCATCATACATACAACTGCAGTGAGAAACGTACTCCAACATACAAGGCAATGCAATGCAAGCAGCCCATCATGTTCATAGCATGCATACACTTTGCCCTTTCCAAGCATTCACACCATCAGTGCACTTTCAATGCCTGGTTGTCTAATACAGTAATTGCTGTCATTACAAAATGGAATCAGGCCTTGCATGATAACGAGCAAGCACTCACACCTTTCCCTTCTTAACAAGGCTTTCAAGCATGAAGCCGAACCAAGGCATTAAGGTAGACTACCTTCGTCCGAGCAGACTGGGCTTTTGGTGGGGATGACTGGCGTTCGGCTTTCCTCCCCCTTGGCGCGGTGTCTCTTCCTGGGCCTCTGGCCATCCTCAACCTGTACCTCTGGGGGGCTGACGCCATTGCATGTGATGCTGCGCCCCTCCCTACATCGCTCCTTCTCTCGGTCCTTCTCTTTGTGCTTCTTTGACTTTTTAGTTGACTTCTTGCTACTGCTGGGCGAGGGAGGGGGGATAATGGTAGAGGAAGAGGATGATGAAGAGGAGATGGTGAGGGTTGGGCGGCTGTGGGGACTGGAGCTGGCCGGTGGCAGCATGCCGGAGCCATAGCGGTCGGCGGTCCTGCCTGGGGGGCTGGCTATCGTTGAGGAGGGGTCCAGGCAGGTTGAGCTCTGGTCAAGGGGCAGGTCCTGGGTGCCTCTGCCCTCAGGCGTGCTGGGCGAGTTGGAGTTGGAGCCCAGGCCAGGGTGATGCGACAGACGACGACGGTGAGAAACGGGCAGCTGAGAGGGAGGGGGGAGGTGGTTTAGGGGCGGGCCAGCCGTGGTGGGCCTGGCTGGGAGAGATGAGCGTTTGGTGGTGGCAGCAGCAGTGTGGTGGCTGTTGTCCCCCTGCATGGCGCTGCGGCGCTCTCTAGAGGATGAGGTAGGGGTGGCGGGTGGCCCTTGGCTGGTGACATGGGAAATGCGGGGCTTCTTGGGCATCAGGGGGTCGGTGAAGTGACTTGGCAACTCGGGCTGGCACTTCTGAAAGACCACAAACAATTCAAAACACACAATCTATTGTGAATGAGTGATAAAAGGCTATTTTTGATCTTAGTAAACATTTATTTGCATAGGTTTGAGATAAAATGTCTCTTTACAGGAGAGACCTGGTCATCAGGTTTGGCTTGTCTGTTAGCTTACACGCTGGTTTGTGCAAGTAATACTGAAAGTGTGTCTAACAGTGTAGAGTTGAGGCGTTACCTGTGGGGAGCCAGGGAGGCCATCTTTAGGAGGACTGCTGGAGGAAAGTGTCTCAGTGGGAAGGCCCAGTTTCCTGAGAGAGAGGGAGAACCAATGTGAGCCGCTGCTACATAGTCACCACAAGGTTCCGCTTGCAAGAAATGTTCAGGAGGGTGAAATGTATTGTGACCTACCGGGCCAGAATCCCATTGACCTGAACGCGGTCGTCCTCAGAGTAGCCCGGCCAGTCCCTCTGCACCTCGCGGTACACAAAGTCCTTCAGAGAGTACGAGTTATCTTTGGGGTTCAGGTTGGCCACCTGCGAACAAATATACCCACGAACAAGATCAGCAGTGTCTAATTCTGTAGTCCTTCCATTTGAAAAAAAGTGCTCTCCAATCACTTTTTGTCCTAAGAGTTTTCTTCCATTAATGCCTGCCCTACTTGCGTCTCAACCTGGGTATGAAATCACTGCATTTCAAATCCAGCATCTGTATTCAATCACAACATTAGGCAAATCCCCAAACAAGTATGAGTATTGTGTTTTCTGTATACCAAGCATGGGTAGTCAGCTTACCACAGTTGCTGTTGCCAAGTAAACCAGTCTGAGTAGTACAGTACGTCATCTGCAATAGCTAGTATAAGGGTGTGCTTGATTCTTGCTGTGTGATCTGTGCGTGCTTGGTTCTTGCTATGTGTGTGTCTAATAAGACTAATGGCTTTAATGTATGGCTGCTTGGTTCTTGCTGTGTTCAGTAATTGTGAATGAAGATCTTTGTACTACAGGGAACTGGCCTCCTAGACTGATTTGCATTCAGTGTTTAATGCGTAAGAAGGTTACGCATTAAGGTTACGGGTTATTGTTGCAGGGCGCTAGCCTCATCCTTACTTGTTGCAGCCAATTTATGCTTGGGCGCTAGCCTTACTTGTTGCAAGGTGCTCCCAAGAGAGCAGCGGTCCTTCTGACTGACCCCGTCGCGCTGCAGCCTGGCCAGTAGCTCCAGCTTCTTGTAGGAGCGCAACGCCAGCAGGTGGACGAGACGGTTGCGGTACGGGCGCTGGGAAACCGGGTTGTTGGCAAGGCACTTGCGGATAGTGTTTGCTGGGTTGATAGGGGTGGAGCGTTTGCGCTCCGCGACTGGTTCAGAGCCTGACGGCGCTGGCTTGTGGATCTGGACTTTCTTACCTGAGGTTAGAGAGGGGTGAAGGAGGTGACGCTTAGAAAATGGCACACATAATCTGCCCAAAAACCAATATCCGTTGACTCCATGGCATTATGAAACCTAAGAATTCCACAATGCATTTATTTGATCATTTGTTTCTCTGATACTTAAATGAATCAGTTACAATGTTGTATTGCTTACCTCAATTGAGTTCACAGTCCTCGCTAACTAGCAGCTTAGTCACTAACTAAAACATTTTATTATTAATATGACAACATAATAATGTTATTGGACACTGACTGAAAGATTAGTACGAAAGCCAGCAGCCACTTGGAACACTAGAGCAGGGATAAATCAATTACATTCAGCAGCAGGCAGATTTTTTCTTGAGCGGATGCTCAGTCAAATTGAAAGTCCAAACAGATATACACTGAACAAAAATATAAAGGGAAATAACCTTTGTATGTATGGAACATTTCTGGGATCGTTAATCTCAGTTCATAAAACCAACACTTTACATGTTGTGTTTATATTTTTATTAAGTATAATACGACTAAAACTATTTCAAATATTGCTTACATTTGTATGACATCATGCATCTCCCTATTATGCGTAGGAATACCTGAACAGATTTCCAAAACTTAAAATGACTTGGAGATGATTCCCTGGTGTTTTTACAGTCCTATGACAAACAATAAAAATATATATTTTTAAATGCTCAAAGTTATTTGTTGTTGGGCCAAATAAAACCACCTGCGGGCCAAATTCAGCCCGGGTGCTGCCAGTTGGGGAACCCTGACCTAAGAGTCAAAGTTGTTACATAACTATTGTGTGTTCGGAACTGTATGTGGACTGAATTTGAACTGGCTGTACATTACTAGTACAAGATGTATCATAGAAGCTTGATTTGGAGAGACTGAGTTAAATGTAAAAGTCAAAGTCATTAAGAGGATCCAGAGAATCTGGCCCCCAGCTCATAAGTCATCTGACTAGTCAGGATGCCTTGACATTTCTCCATATTGCTCTCCAGCAATTATGAAATTCTAAAGCACTCTACAAGATTAAAGGTTAGAGAGAAACGTGTACCCTCGTCTGCCACCCCCTCCGGGCAAATGCTGAAAGACTGCGAGAGATCTCCATGTGCACAAACCACACATCCATTTTTGCTGGCTCAAGGCCTGGTGAGAGACTGAAGTAGGTGAGTTGCTTGAATCAGCTGCTAATGAGCTTTGCTTTATATGGCAGACTTACAGTGGGAAATAAAAACACAGCTACCCATCACAGCAGCTCTGTTTGTTTGCTTTCAGAATGACAGTTTATGACATGCATCAAATAAGATGCATGTGATAGGTCACATACACATATTTAGCAGATGTTATTGCGGGTGTAGCGAAAGCTTGTGTTCCTAGCTCCAACAGTGCAGTAGTATCTAACAATTCACAACAATGTGACCAATAACATTTGATGTATGTCATTCAGATAGCAAACCAACAGACCTGCCGTGTCGTGTAGCAGTGCTGTGTGTTTATGATTTCACTTTGGCGTACTAAACTCTGAATGGCATCAAGTAAATGGTCTCCCATTTAAGACAAACATTGCATAAGGTCCCAGACCAACATGCATAACAGACATAGCTTAAACAAACTAAATAAATGAATGTTAGGGCTAATTTTGCACATGTTAAATGGGAGTGCTTCTACTGAGCCAGCTGTTACATGCAGCTGGCTCAGACTCCACCCATTTCCTCTGCTCTCCTCTCAGTTTCCATCAGGGCCACAATATGCAAATTAATCCCCATGGGCAGAAACTAGACCGATAGAAGGTAGGTTTAACTGACCTTTCAAGTTTGAGAGTACGGAGACAACAGTAGCAAAGCAGATTTCATGGATTCCAGCAGTTAAAATTACACCGCCATTTCCTGGTTTCTGAAATTCTAACAGTTCACCTAATTTCAGTTTGAAAAAACAAGCTAGTGTAGAGAATCATTGTACCATCTAAACTGCTGTGAAATAAATGTTGTACTTTCAGCTGTTTGAAGCTGGTGTACAACACCAATAGTGAAAGATGCAATAACAAAACTTTAGAATGGGAAGCATATAAATAGCGTACAGATCTACCACTTCTTAGACTTGCTTTCATTGAGAATGACATTTCTAAAACATCTGAGAATTTGGTCAGGTCACCCAAAAACGTACATATTGCAGCATTAAATATAGTTCCAGAGCAGCCTTAGAGGTAAAAACCCTCCCAGCAAAGACACAAATCTGCTTACTGTTGAGAAAACATGCAATGCCATGTTAAATAAACAATACCAATTTATGTAGATAGCTGGAACTCTATTTCTATGAGAAACAGTGGACAAGCCCCTTTACGACCGTTACTATACGATCGTCTAAACTGTAACGCCTGTTCAGACAAACTTGTAGACGCTGTGTTTTGCGCAATCATGTGACATAGCAAGATTTTATCCTGTATTTTAGGCCTTATCCTGTAATGAGAATTACACCAAAAATGAAAGCAATTGTCTGAGGATAGTGCTGGACCATCTGGCATAATGAAAAGGGAACAGTTTGATGAAAAATCTTCAAATAAAAGTTTCAAATCTAGACATGTCACATAATTGCACAAAACACAAGGCACTAAAATTATAATCACATACAAAGAAGCCTATGGGGTACACTGCCTTTTAGAGTAACATAACTGGTGGCAAATGGGCCATTTGGGTGACATCAAATCTCTGACGTTGCATGGCGCCTGAAGAGAAACTCTTTGCCAGTGGAACTCAGTTTATGGCACTCTGCTGTGGGAGAACTCTGTCCACTCCCAGTTCAGCGAGGTAGATTTTGCATGGCCAGTTACAGCAACAGTGAGCTGTTACGAGGGAAAAGGAGATACGCTGCACATTCTCACACCGGCAAAACGGGACGGAAGAGCCAAATTAGATAAGCCCGAGATTTACTTTCCCTTTTCCATGTGGCCGACCTTAATCCAGTCGCAGTGTATTAGAAATAGAAAGGCAAGACAATTGGTTTACAGGTGTTGATGTGTGTTGGGAGAGAGTTGGGCTGTAGACCAGTGTTGTCGTTAAATAAGAATTATTTGCAGTGCAACTAACCCAGATATGGCTGTGGTGGCAGACAGTGTCAATACTCATAAGTGAGTGTTTCCCCTATATTAATTTAGCAGTTGTGGCCAAACGCTGCTGATTTGTTGCCACCGCTGCTGATTTGTTGCCACCGCTGCAAAAAAAAGACGTAATGAGATAGATATAATTACGTCTATCTGCAGAGACGCGCTTTTAAATGTATAGTCGTTCAATGATAGGAAGTCTATGGGAACAGCTAGCATGTCAGTGCACTAACGCTAGCTTTCAAAATGAGTCATGTTTGGCTAACCACAGCAGTCAACAAGCTAATCAGCTACCTAGCTAGCATTCTAGCACATTTACTAATTTGTTTGTAAACAATTAACAAGCTAATTAACTACCACACGTTCTTGTCAAACAGTCAAAGTAGCTAGCAAGCAACAAGATATTTGTCATATGTCTAAAAACCACTTAAATCTGATTTATATGCATTCAGACAAGTCTCATGGCCAGGAATCAGATTTGTATCCGATTTCAAACCACCTATGAATGTGGTTTGAAATGTGTCTTGAAATATCTGATTCCATGTGCTTTTTGGCTGCTCAGACTGCAGGAAAAACAACAAATTTGAATCAGATATGCAAAAAAATTAGTGGAGTCACTTCGAACTGCCAATGTGAACAAGGCTTAATGGGCTGGACCCAAAGGGCTTAGTCAGGCGCAAACAATGGAAATGTGGGCTTAAATGGATGGAACTTGCCTTTGAACTGGCCTCCAGGCTTGAGGACTTGGGTCACCTGTTTGTGGCCATCCTCCTCGGCCAGCGTCATGCGCTCCCGAGTCACCTGGTAGGGGTCGTTGGTGGCACACACCGTGACTTTGTCTTGAACCACCCCTAAGGATGCCAGGTGGGGGGTCCCTGAACTGGAGAGGACAGGGAGGGGGTAGTGGGATGGGAAGAGGAGATTTCAGTCATACAGCACAGGGTTTCTCAACATGGACCCATCTCAATTTACAATTGACAATTATTCCAGTTAACTAACCAGTTTACAACAATTTACACTGGGTCTTCAGAAGCGAGCATTGCCACATGCTCTGTTTCATTCCAGAGGGTGCTTACCTGGACACATATTGTTGGATGCACTCAAAGCTTCCCTGAGGGTTGTCCTTACCCACGTTGGACAGGTAGAAGTCAAAGTTCTGAGATCCATCTGGAGAGTCAGTCCTTGGGATCTTAATACGCTGTGAGGTTCACATCATAAGGAGATCGATAAAAAAATTATAATTCAACCACAGAAAACAAAGATATTCTCTCTTCCCTGTATTCATGAAACTGCCAGGAGTGACGTATTGCACAGAGGTACTCGATCATTCTGAAGGGAAATGGGATTTAATTTTCCTCTACTGCTATAGTGCTCGGTGGCGGGGAAGAAGAGATTTTGCTCATGTGACAGAGACAGTCATGCCAAATAGCCAACCATTTGTAAAAAAAAAAAAAACTCAACTGGGTCTATTTTTTAATGGTCTCGTAACATTAACCCTTTACGGTGATGTTCAGTGTGTTGCATCTGTCAATATAGACTGATCTGAGCGGTGGGATCTGAGACTAATGGGAACGTGAGCTTGCATGACACATGCAGATCTTAGAGGTCTGAGTTGCTAAGGGTGTGTGTGTGTGTGTCTGTTTCCTCTGTTCTGGGCCCAGCTGCAGACTGCGAGTGAAGTATTTATAGATATTGAGACATTGGAGAGTTCAACTATATAGTGTACAGCCCAGGTAGTCAGGGTTTAACCAGATGCTTTCAGAGGGGTGGAAAGAGTTAGGCCACAAGCCTCTAATTACAACTCGTAGCTAAACAAATTTATATTTCACTGAAACCAACACAAAACATTGTCTACAACAACTAGGGTAGGATTTGTATTTAATGTGTATATACCACCAGCGCTCAAATGATAGGTTGCTTAAGTCTTCAATAATGGTTGCATTACAAATTTCAGTTTACCCCCCCACAGGGTTGACCCATAACTAGTACAGTAGCTCTCAAGTCAAAATGAAGATTTGACGTGTGAACATACTTACCCCTTGGAGTCCCTTGAATTGCATTGTTGGCCGCAAGGACGTTACATTCTGAAAAAGAGAGGAAGGGATTAGTTTAGTTAATGAGCCGTTTCTCATTAAGTGACAAAAGTAGGCCATTCTGTCAACCAGTCACAGCTCATTTGCTATTGGTAAGCATAGATTGTCTTTCATCTAACAAATCACCTAGCTAAGAAGCTAGCTAGCAAAAGCATGTTTATAGTTACACGAATTTGCAACAAACAAAAAGTGCAGTAAGAGAAAGAATATGAAACTCCCTCTTATGTTGAAAGCGGTGCAAATCATAGGCATCTCAGACAAAATGGTCACATATCAGCATTACCTCAGAATTAGCGAGTATTCAGACCTTGACTTTTTCCACTTTGTTAGGTTACAGCCTTATTCTAAAATTGATTACACCCCCCCCCTCAACATACACGAAAAAAACAGGATGAGATCTTTTTGCTAGTTTATAAAATAAAAACACAGAAATATCACATTTACATAATTATTCAGACCCTTTACTCAGTACAAGCTTGGCAGACCTGTATTTGGGGAGTTGGTCCCATTCTTCTCTGCAGATCCTCTCAAGCTGTCAGGTTGGATGGGGAGCATTGCGACACAGCTATTTTCAGGTCTCTCCAGAGATGTTTGATCGGGTTCAGGTCCGGGCGCTGGCTGGGCCACTCAAGGACTTACACTCATTACACTCAGACTTACCCAAAGCCACTCCTGCGTTGGCTTGGCTGTGTGCTTAGGATCGTTGTCCTGTTGGAAGGTGAACCTTCACCCCAGTCTGAGGTCCTGAGCAGGTTATCAAGGATTTCTGTACTTTGCTCCGTTTATCTTTCCCTCGATCCTGACTAGTCTCCCAGTCCCTGCCGCTGAAAAACATCCCCAAATCATGATGCTGCCACCACCATGCTTCACCGTAAAGCTGGTGCCAATTTTCCTCCAGAAGTGACGCTTGGCATTCAGGCCAAAGAGTTCAGTCTTGGTTTCGACAGACCAAATAATCTTGGTGGTTCCAAACTTCTTCCATTTAAGATTGATGGACTCTAATCAAGTTGTAGAAACATCAAGGATGATCAATGGAAACAGGATACTTATTTAAATACATTTGCAAAACTTTCTATAAACCTGTTTGCTGAGGATTTATTTAACCAATTTTAGAATGAGGCTGTAACGTAACAAAATGTGGAAAAAGTAAAGGGGTCTGTAAACTTTGCGAAGGTACTATTTCTGATTATAATAAAAGGAAATCACATGTAGTCAGATTACATCAACAGGTTGCGTATAATGGTAGATACATGAGTAAACATTGGCACGGCAGAAAAGGTTCTTCCCTGGCTGTTTTGAAACTTCAGGAACTTCCCTTCAGCAACTTTCCCTTTAGTGTACACTAAAAATGATAAGTGCAAGTAAACTTGCTTGTGTTGTCACAACACACATACCAGGTTTACCATAATGATTTTATTTAACCTTTATTTAACCAGGTAGGCCAGTTGAGAACAAACAAAGCAGCGCGACACAGAGTTACACATGGAATAAACAAAACGTACAGTCAATAACAATAGAAAGGTCTATATACAGTGTGTGCAAATTAAGTAAGATTAGGGAGGTAAGGCAATAAATAGGCCATAGTGGCAAAATAATTCCAATTTAGCAAGTAAACACTGGAGTGAGATGTGTAGAAGATGAATGTGCAAGTAGAGATACTGGGGTGCAAAGGAGAAAGAAAAAAAAATAACAATATGGGGATGAGGTAGTTGGGTGGGCTATTTACAGATGGGCTATGTACAGGTGCAATGATCTGTAAGCTGCTCTGACAGTTGATGCTTAAAGTTAGTGAGGGAGATATGAGTCTCCAGCTTCAATGCTTTTTGCAGTTCATTCCAGTCATTGGCAGCAGAGAACTGGAAGGAAAGGCAGCCAAAGGAGGAGTTTGCTTTGGGGGTGACCAGTGAAATTTACCTGCTGGAGCGCGTGCTTCGGGTGGGTGCTGATATGGTGACCAGTGAGCTGAGGTAAGGCAGGGCTTTACCTAGCAAAAACTTAGATGACCTGGTACCAGTGGGTTTGGCGACAAAGATGAAGCGAGGGCCAGCCAATGAGAGCATACAGGTCACAGTGGTGGTTAGTATATATGGCACTGTGATAGACTGCATCCAATTTGTTGAGTAGAGTATTGGAGGCTATTTTGTAAATGACATCGCCGAAGTCAAGGATCAGCAGTTGGAGGCCACGGAAGGAGAGTTGTATCACATTGAAGCTCGTCTGAAGGTTTGTTAACACAGTGTCCAAAGAAGGGCCAGAAGAATACAGAATGGTGTTGTCTGCGTAGAGGTGGATCAGAGAATCACCAGCAGCAAGAGCGACATCACTGATATATACAGAGAAGAGAGTCGGCCCAAGAATAGAACCCTGTGGCACCCCATACAGACTGCCAGAGGACCGGACAACAGGCCCTCCGATTTGTCACACTGAACTCTAGAAGTAGTTGGTAAACAAGTCGGCAGTCATTTGAGAAACCAAGGCTGTTGAGTCTGCCGATAAGAATGCGGTGATTGACAGAGTCGAAAGCTTTGGCCAGGTCGATGAATACAGCTGCACAGTAGTCTTTTGTCGATGCGGTTATATCGTTTAGGACCTTGAGCGTGGCTGAGGTGCACCCATGACCAACTCGGAAACCAGATTGCATAGCGGAGAAGGTACAGTGGGATTCGAAATGGTCGGTGATCTGTTTGTTAACTTGGCTTTCAAAGACTTTATAAAAAAGGCAGGGTAGGATAGATATAGGTCTGTAACAGTTTGAGTCTAGGGTGTCTCCCCCTTTGAAGAGGGGTTGACCGCAGCAGCTTTCCAATCTTTAGGCATCTCAGACGATATGAAAGAGAGGTTGAACAGGCTAGTAGTAGGGGTACTCGATACCACGGCAAAACAGGAAAGGCATATTAGCCAAAATCACATAAAGCCACTTGATCCATGGAGATCTTTTAAGTCAATTTCATTATATTTTAAATGTTTGATTATAAAATCTTGGGATGTGCACTGTTATTTGAATATTCAAAAGGACGTTAGTATTCTAACAAAAATTGACAGGGCTATTTTAACAGTGAAAAGGCTTTTACTAAATTACATTAACATAACTGTTACATACAAGGATATACCATGACATTTAAAATAATTGGTTTTTATTAAATTAACTTTTCATGACGCCCCATAAAAAAAGACTGGTAGACTTTGCATGTGAAGCTTGTTTGTCGGCCAATCAAAGTGGCAGAGGCTCAATGCAAAATGGAATATAATTACACAATGAAAAGTTAGCGAAATGAGAAGTAGGCTACAACACAAGCAACAGGTAGACTGTTATTTGAATGGGGTTCGGGAGAAAGCACATGTGGCCTCAGGAATTAGCCTAGCTAGCTATAGCTGGCTAACTTCCTTAGGCTACTCCAGTCAAGACAGACACTTATATGGGATAAAATATATTTTGGCTTCTACAAATGAGCTCATCTTGGCTGTAGCAGAGTTGCATTAGGTACAGCGTCTATCTCACTCCTGCTCGCATCTCACCAGCCCCAGCAATAGAGCACCAGCCTCTCGCACAACAGTGCTCAGGTTAGAAATCACATGCATTTCGAATATCCAAAAGAAATTCATGATACTATTCAAATAGTGAAATAATTTCTAACCCCCCATCCCTAATACAATCAATTTGACTGTTTTTACCAAACTAAATAACCTATAGGTAATCATTTGAGAGTAAATCTATTGATAAACTGGATAAATCAAGATGTAGCCTTGGCCTATTCACAATACAGGTGAATGCATATTCACGGAGTGTTCACGCCCTGAGTTTGAGCTTGTTTTGGCTGATTTCATGGGGCTACAGATGAAAAAAAATGTCCTTTCCAATTGGGACTTATTATTGTACTGATCAACAACATTTGATTTGAAGAAGCAATCTCATATTTTATAAGTGTGTGCGGTCTCTTAAACCTAATGTCATTCACACACAGTGAGAGACACGACTGAGGTGTGGGAGAGAAGTGAAAAACCATACAAATCAGCTTTGAGGCCTGGTTTAGATCTTATCTGTCGGGAAAAGATATCAGTTTGTCTCTGTGGACGGTTTGCCCTCTGACAAATCATTTCAGTGTTCATCAAGGCTCCGTTTTAGGACCACTATTGTTTTCACGTTATATTTTACCTCTTGGTGATGTCATTCAAACATTATGTTAATTTTCACTGCTATGCGGATGACAAACAGCTGTACATTTTGATGAAACATGGTGAAGCCCCAAAATTTCCCTCCCTGGAAGCCTGTTTCTCAGACAAGTGGATGGCGGCAAATGTTCTACTTTTAAACTCGGACAAAACAGAGACGCTTGTTGTAGGTCCCAGGAAACAAAGATCTTCTGTTGAATCTGACAATTAATCTTGATGGTTGTACAGTCGTCTCAAGTAAAACTGAAGGACCTCGGCGTTACTCTGGACCCTGCTCTCTCCTTTGACGAACATATCAAGACTGTTTCAAGGACAGTTTTTTTCCATCTACGTAACATTGCAAAAATCAGAAACTGTCTAAAAATGCATAAAAATTCATCCATGCTTTTGTGACTTCTAGGTTAGACTACTACAGTGCTCTACTTTCCGGCTACCCGGATAAACACTAAATAAACTTCAGTTACTGCTAAACACAGCTGCTAGAATCTTGACTAGAACCAGAAATGTCTGTCATATTACTCCAGTGCTAGCCTCTCTACACTGGCTTCCTGTTAAGGCAAGTGCTGATTAAGGTTTTACTGCTAACCTACAAAGCATTACATGGGCTCGCTCCTACTTAACCTTCCCGATTTGGTCCTGCCGTACATACCTACACGTACGCTACGGTCACAAGACGCAGGCCTCCTTACTGTCCATAGAATTTCTAAGCAAACAGCTAGAGGCAGGGCCTTCTCCTTTAGAGCTCCATTTTTATGGAATAGTATGCCTATCCATGTGAGAGACGCAGACTCTGTCTCAACCTTTAAGTCTTTATTGAAGAGTCACTGGCTTACTGGTGCTCTTCCATGCCGTCCCTAGGAGGGGTGCGTCACTTGAGTGGGTTGAGTCACTGACGTGATCTTCCTCTCCGGGTTGGAGCCCCCCCCCCCCCTTGGATGTGCCGTGGCGGAGATCTTTGTGGGCTATACTCGGTCTTGTCTCAGGATGGTAAATTGGTGGTTGAAGATATCCCTCTAGTGGTGTGGGGGCTGTGCTTTGGCAAAGTGGGTGGGGTTATACGCTGCCTCTTTGGCCCTGTCCGGGGGTATTGTCGGACCCCTCCTGTCTCAGCCTCCAGTATTTATGCTGCAGTAGTTTGTGTCAGAGGGCAAGGGTCAGTCTTATATCTGGAGTATTTCTCCTGTCTTATCCGGTGTCCTGTGTGAATTTAAGTATACTCTCTATTTCTCTTTCTCGCTCTCTCAGGAGGACCTGAACCCTAGGACCATGCCTCAGGACTACCTGGACTGATGACTCCTTGCTGTCCCCTGTCCACCTGGCCGTGCTGCTGCAGCTCAGCGGTAACAAACAAACAGCGAGTAGCAGCAGTGTACAAGAGGCCGTACCACTTGCCGTGCGGTAGCAGAGAAAACAGTCTATAACTTGGGTGACTGTAGTCTGACAATTTTATGGACTTTCCTCTGACACCGCCTATTATATTAGGTCCTGGATGGCAGGAAGCTTGGCCCCAGTGATGTACTGGGCCGTTTGTACTACCCTCTGTAGCGCCTTACGGTCAGATGCCGAGCAGTTGCCATACCAGGCGGTGATGCAACTGGTCAGGATGCTCTCGATGGTGCAGCTTTAGAACCTTGAGGATTTGGGGACCCATGCCAAATCTTTTCAGCCTCCTGAGGGGGAAAAGGTTTTGTCGTGCCCTCTTAACGACTGTCTTGGTATGTTTGGACCATGATAGTTTGTTGGTGATGTGGACACCAAGGAAATTGAAACTCTCAACCCACTCCACTACAGCCCCGTCAATGGGGGCCTGCCGGTCAAGAAGTCCAGGATCCAGTTGCAGAGGGAGGTGTTTAGTCCCAGAGTCCTTAGCTTAGTGATGAGCTTCGTGGGCACTATGGTGTTGAACGCTGAGCTGTAGTTGATGAACAGCCTTCTCATAGGTGTTCCTTTTGTCCAGGTGAGAAAGGGCGGTGTGGAGTGCGTCATCTGTGGATCGGTTGGGGCTGTATGCGAATTGGAGACGGTCTAGGGTGTCTGGGAGGATGCTGTTGATGTGAGCCATGACCAGTCTTTCAAAGCACTTCATGGCTGCCGACATGAGTGCCACAGGGCAGTAACGATTTAGGCAGGTTACCTTCGCTTCCTTGGGCACAGGGACTATGGTGGTCTGCTTGAAACATATTAGGTATTACAGACTTGGTCAGGGAGAGGTTGAAAATGTCAGTGAAGACACTTAGTTGGCCCGCGCATGCTTTGAGTACACATCCTGGTAATCTGTCTGGCCCAGCGGCTTTGTGAATGTTGACCTGTTTCAAGGTTTTGTTCACGTCGGCTACCGAGAGCGTTATCACACAGTCATCCAGAACAGCTGGTGCCCTCGTGCATGCTTCAGTGTTGCTTGCCTCGAAGCGAGCATAAAAGGCATTTAGCTCGTCTGGTAGGCTTGCGTCACTGGGCAGCTCGCGTCTGGGTTTCCCTTTGTAGTTCGTAATAGTTTTCAAGCCCTGCCACATCTGACGAGCGTCAGAGCAGGATTCAATCTTAATCCTGTATTGACGCTTTGCTTGTTTGATGGTTCGTCTGAGGGCATAGCAGGATTTCTTATAAGCATCCGGATTAGTCTCCCGCTCCTTGAAAGCGGCAGCTCTAGCCTTTAGCTTGATGCGGATGTTGACTGTAATCCATGGCTTTTGGTTGGGATATGTACGTACAGTCACTGTGGGGACGACGTCGTCGATGCACTTATTGATGAAGCCGATGAGTGAGGTGGTGTATTCCTCAATGCCGTTGGATGAATCCCAGAACATATTCCAGTCTGTGCTAGCAAAACAGTCCTGCAGTGTAGCATCCGCATTCATATAACCACTTCCGTATTGAGCGAGTTACTGGTACTTCCTGCTTTAGTTTTGCTTGTAAGCAGGAACAGGAAGATAGAATTATGGTCAGACTTGTCAAATGGAGGGCAGGGGAAGAGCTTTGTATGCATCTCTGTGTATGGAGTAAAGGTGGTCTAGGATTTTTTCCCCCTGGTTGCACATGTGACATACAGGTAAAAATTTGGTAAAACCGATCTAAGTTTGCCAGCATTAAAGTCCCCGGCCACTAGAAGTGCCACTTCTGGGTGGGAATTTTCTTCCTTGCTTATGGCTTTATAAAGTTGGTTGATAGCGGTCTTAGTGCCAGCTTCGCTCAGTGGTGGTAAACAGACTGCTATGAATTATACAGATGAGAACTCTTGGTAGATAGTGTGGTCGACAACTTATCATAAGGTACTCTACCTCAGGCGAGCAATACCTCGAGACTTCTTTAATATTAGACATCGCGCACCAGCTGTTATTTACAAAAAGACACACCCTCACCCCTCTTCTTACCAGTGCATGGAAAAACCCGGCAGCTCGTTTCTTCGTTCCGCCACATCGCAGTGAAACATAAGATGTTAGAGTTAATGTCCCATTGGTAGGATACTCTTAATAGTAGGTCATCAATTTTATTTTCTAACAATTGCACATTAGCAAGGAGAATGGAAGGCATTGGGAGTTTACTCACTCGCCTCCAGCTTCTCAGAAGGATCCCCAATCTGCGTCCCCTTTTCCGGCATCTTTTCGTCATGCAAAAGGTGTGGATCTGGGCCTGTTCCAGTGAAATCAGGATATCCTTCTCGTCGGACTTGTTAAAGGAAAATGTTTATTCCAGTCCGCGGTGAGTAATCGTTTTTCTGATGTCCAGAAGTTACTTTCGGTCACAAGAGACAGTAGCAGCAGCAACATTACGTACACAATAAGTTAAAAAATAAGTTGCAAAAAAATTGCACAATTGGCTGGGAGAATGTAAAATGTCAGCCATGTTCTTCGGCACCATCTTCCCATCTTCTTCTTCCAACTTCGATTGGCTTGTTGTCAGCTTGTTCTAAGCTCCTATTGGCCAAGGCAGTGTTCCTTCCCATATCCCCTCCTGACACCCTTTCCACCACTGACTTGAATTAGGCTACTTAGCAGGACAAGATCTTAAATTATTGATTCAACACACTTTAAGTCCCAATCGTGCCTGAATGAAATCCTTTAGGTTTCTCAACTTCAAATCCAATAATTTGGATTGGGATGTTTTATTGGTCCCTGGCCTGAACATTCTGGGAATATGCTACAGAGTCTGACTAGCTTGTTGCTGGAATTATGTAAGTGTTGTTGACAGTCCATTGAACTTCCCAGGACTCCCGGCCTCGGTTGATCACAGGCCCCAGAAGCCCGTTAAGTGCATCTCTGTTGAGGTGCTTCCAGATAATACAGGTTGTACGGCCATGGGATTAACACGCTAGCTTTATTTGGTCCCTACAGGTTGGTTTGGTAACAGAGTCCGTAGGGGCTCACAATCACCAGAGGCTGATAGGAATTTGCACAACTGTGACAACTATTTTTATTTACTGAGTCATGATTCTGTGTTTGCCACTGAGAAAAGTCTGGTATTCAAAGCCATGGAATGAGACCAAATCCACATCACATACCAACACTACTGTCCACCAGGACACTAGATTAGACAGAGGAAATACAGAAGAAAAACACTTTAGCCTCAGATTTTCTAAATTTGGGCAAAACTATATCTTGTAGGTCTAATGTGTGAACTGTTTTGCAAACATATGTAATGTTTTCTTACAATAAAATAGCCTCACTATTAAATTAATCAGTGTGCAAAATGAACCTCTCCAATCCAGAAACTCCTTGAAAAGCACTAGTTTAAAAGGGTTCATGCTGTCATTAACTTTTACTGTACATTTAAGAGAACAAGCACAAGATTAGAAGTAAAAGGAGTGAAAACCCCAGTAGTCGAGTCGTTCACAGCGACTAGTACTTTGAAGAAAACAGCAAATAACCCAATCAAACGTTAAATAGGCATATAATTTCTATATAAAAACACAGTCAAGTAGCCTAGGCTGTATGCTTACTATAAAGATTGGCAATAAAGTTGGCAGTAACATTCAAATTTAAGTCAAGAATTTAGTCATGAACATAGTTGAATCATGAACATAACGTACACTGACAAACTCGGAGTGTGGAGCAACTGGATAGGTCTGTAGCCAAAACATTGTTGTAATAAGGTGTATTGCTATTCCAAAAATAGTTTGGAATGTAGTATAGCTAGCTAGCCAGCAAGTTAACTAGCAAGCTAGCTAGTCGAGAATAATTGCTTTCTGAGCAGGCTAGATTGGCTGTCTAACTTTTGACCATTGCAATCATAAGCTGAATTTATGACAATCTCCTTTATTATAGGACGTCATTCTCATTGAAAACAAGTGTTTTAGATCTGTTCTATGTGCGTTATTTCTATGCTTGCTGTTCTTAAATTTAGTTTTTGCATCTTTTACTTTCAGTTTTGTACACCAGCTTCAAACAACATTCTCTGTTATGGAAAATATATTTCACAGCAGTTTAGATGGTACAATTACTCTCTACACAATGACAGCTTGTTTTGTCACAAACTGACATTAGGCAAACTATTATAATTTTTGCTACGATTTCTGCATATTACACCTTTAAGGTCCTTATTATTATTATTATTATGTTATTTTTAGAGGTAGACTGGCTCTGGCAGCCAAAACAGCCAAATACTCCATCTAAACGTGAAGTCAATCATCAATTGCGATATGGTTCTACAAACATTAAGCCCTTTATTTTCATATCACATCAAAATAATTTCACAAATTCAAAATACACACTCACTGTACTTTTCAGTGACACCTTTTTGGCTGCCTTCCATTACACACAGGTGTTCAGAGCATGCTAGATAGTAAATTAGTACAGGTGGTCCCTCTGTCTTCCGTAAACACGCGCTGTAAACATGGAGATATGGCCGTGTGGGAACACTAACCGTATAATGGCGTGTATTCATTTAACGTTTTGTTTTTCGAAAAGTGTTTCTCGACGATATGAAAGTTAAGGTCCTTATCACGCTTCCACAACTGATGCGTGTTAATGTTCAGACCGAGCATCGTGCCTCTTAACAAAACTTCCCAGTACAGAAGACGCCTTCGTCCAATGACTACTATAATGGAACGGAGTCATGATCAATGGTTACGATAAGGTAACTAACGTTATCTAGCTAAAAAAAACGGATTTCCTAACATCTCCAAACGCCAAAAGACTGACTGCCGTGCCAATCCTTGGCTTAAGAACATACGGTAAATTAAAGTTAAGTAAAGATGTCACGCGAAATTGCCATCCAACTAATCAGTCATCGATTTCAGCAAACAGTGCGATTAGTGTCATATTTCAGCACTGACTTGATTAGAAAAATGTGGACTTGGCTGGGGAAAACGTTACTTTTTTTGTTGTGGGGGAAATTACATTTGGTTAGCCAGCTAATTTAGCTAACGTTAGCTACATTGCCAAATTTAGCTAGCTACAGTACATCGACTACACATGCATTTCTCTCAAACTTTGATTTGTAATCCACAAATTGCTAACTCACTTCATGGCATATGCATTCTTGGTTTGACACAAAATTACGTTAACTAGCGAGGTAATTTGAATAACGTTTGCTCAAGCTGATTGTGCGTGGCAGTTAGTTCACTAGATTTGGTAGGTGTATAAGGTAAGCTATAAGACATGTATTCAACTTACCTTAGAGGTTTGGTACCTTTCTATCGCTCTGAAAGCTGTCTCTGTCAATTTTACGTGCAATACAGTGACTCGGTCTTTATTCCGTCGACCACAATTCAGTCCATACCTCCCATCCACGGAGAGCGCCGCCATCTTTACCAACCCTCTACCATCGTCTCTCTGAGTCAGTCTTATGTCGGAGCATATAGATACTCTACCTAGCACACATTCAAGGGAGGAACTCCCCCAAGGGCTTGTTCTAGTTGTTTTTGTCTGATTGGCCTGACTTTTTCTTTCCTCTCTAATAACCATGTGTCATTTCATCCCTCCTCAGACTTCACTCCCTCAGTGTATGAATGCTAGAGTTTGTCATTGTAGAAGTCTTTCTTTGGAGAAGTGAAAGGAATGGATCGAATCAGCTGTGGTCTGTCCACTACTACGTCATAGAACAATACATCATAATGTCATAATGTCCACTTGGAATTAGTGGAAATGTATGCTGCTGACACCTACAACGTTTTTATCGTTGACATTTATTTACTACTGACAGGTATTACTTTAAATTCAAAGATTTTGTTCCATTGCTTTTCACTGACACAATCCAGTTTCTCTTACAATAATTTATAGTGAAAACAATATATATTAATTTTAGGGTTTCATAAAGATGAGACCCCCCATAGTAAAGAATATTAGAGGCACACTGGCCAAACCAGTAACCATGGAAGAGCAGTTGTCTCAAACTTTTTTGGTAACATATTTTGCTTAGACCAGAGTACCCCCAAAGTACCCCCTCATGCATTTACCAGTAGGCCTATGTTGTTATGAAGCTCAGGGGGGTGTGCTTTTTATCATTTTTTTTTTTTTTTTTTTCACCTTTATTTAACCAGGTAGGCTAGTTGAGAACAAGTTCTCATTTACAACTGCGACCTGGCCAAGATAAAGCAAAGCAGTGCGACACAAACAACACAGATTTACACATGGAATAAACAAACATACAGTCAATAACACAATAGAAAGTCTATATACAATGTGTGCAAATGAGGTAAGATAAGGGAGGTAAGGCAATAAATAGACCATAGTCTCGAAATACTTACAATTTAGCAATTAAACACTGGAGTGATAGATGTGCAGAAGATGAATGTGCAAGTAGAGATACTGGGGTGCAAAGGAGCAAAAAATAAATAAAAAATAACAGTATGGGGAAGAGGTAGTTGGATGGGCTATTTACAGATGGGCTATGTACAGGTTCAATGATCTGTAAGCTGCTCTGACAGCTGATGCTTAAAGTTAGTGAGGGAGATATGAGTCTCCAGCTTCAGTGATTTTTGCAATTCGTTCCAGTCATTGGCAGCAGAGAACTGGAAGGAAAGGCGGCCAAAGGAGTAATTGGGGGTGACCAGTGAAATATACCTGCTGGAGCACGTGCTACGGGTGGGTGCTGCTATGGTGACCAGTGAGCTGAGATAAGGCGGGGCTTTACCTAGAAAAGACTTATAGATGACCTGGAGCCAGTGGGTTTGGCGACGAATATGAAGAGAGGGCAAGCCAACGAGAGCATACAGGTCGCAGTGGTGGGTAGTATATGGGGCTTTGGTGACAAAACAGATGGCTTAATCCCATCCTGTACTGCTTGTTCACACACACGACTGCTTGGCCAGCAGGTATTGCCCTGGAGGCAGAACTGAGTCATTTTCCCTTAGAAAGGCCAGCCGCAAAGTCAAATTTGGCTTCATTGTAAAAAATGATGACAACAAAAATGAGCTTTTTGGTCCTAATTTAAGGTTAGGGTTAGGCATTAGGGTTAGCAGTGTGGTTAAGGTCAGGGTTAGGTTTAAAATCAGATTTTATGACTTTGCGGCTGTGTCGGCTAGTGACCACTCTGCAGATCTGCCTCCAGAACAAGATTTATGACAAAAACCGCTAACCTGCGGGTGGCCATGCACGACTCAAATGGTGCTTTCAAGACAACTGGGAACTCTGGGAATAAACAAGGTAAAATTATGATGTCAGTGATCTTCAGGTCGGAGCTCTAGAAAGATGCCAGAGTTTCCGACTTGGAATTCCGAGTTGGATGACAGTTTAAAATGATTTTTCCCAGTCGGAGCTTGTTTTTTTTCCAGAGTTCCCAGTTGTCTTGAACGCACTGAGGTTGGAAGTCAGAGATTTCCCAGATCCAAGTTCTCAGTTGCCGGTGATCAGGCCTACCATCGTCGTGTCATACGCAAACTTGATGATGGTGTTGTGCCGCGTTCAAAACAACAGGGAACTCGGATCTCCGACTTCTGACTTCAGTGCATTCAAGACAACTGGGAACTCTGGGGGAAATAAAGCTCCAAACTGGGATTTCTTTTTTGAACGGTCATCCAACTCGGAATTACAAGACGGAAACTCAGACATCTTTCTAGAGATCTGACTTTCCGACTTGAAGATCACTGACATCATGATTTGACTTCAGTTTTTTCTGAGTTCCCAGTTGTCTTGAAAGCAAAAAGTGACCTGGCAGTGTGGAAGAGGCTAAATGGACACGCCTGGTGCCTAAATTGATGACGTATGTCACACAGCAAGAGTCGAGTAGAGACGGAACAGATTTGGTTCAGTCAGTCGTTCTGATGAGCCATTCCCAGCTAGCTAGTTGAGGCTTGTGGCTTCAGCAAGAATTTGAAACTTGTCTGCCAAAGTTGGGACTTGGGAGAGTGTTCAGAATCGTTCAATTATTAATCACAGACATTATTTTAACAGTTTTATAAACTTCAGAGTGTTTCCTATCCAATACTACCAATTATATGCATATCCTAAACTGCCTGAGTAACAGGCAGTTTACTTTGGGCACGTCAGGCTCTCCGTATTTCCGAACACTGCCCCCTAGCCCGAAGAGGTTTTAACATGTGTAGACAGAGGGGAAATTAAACTGGATTATTTTGTCACAGCCTTATATGCCCTAGCAGAGCATTGCAACTATGGACTTTTGCATGGTGAACTAATTAGAGACAGGCTAGTCGTTGGGTTAGCAGATGTGTCTGTCAGAACGGATGCAGCTAGATAAAGATCTCACTCTAGAAAGAGCCCTTGAGATGGCAAGGCAAACTGAAGTGAAAAAGCAACAAAGTTGCCTGCGAGGTGACACAGTAACAACAAAAGAGGCATGCTCAGTGGATCGAGTTATGCAGAAAGGTAGCCAGTATCAGTGCAAACAGAAATTCCAGCGTGAGAAAGCTAGCCATGAAAACGCTAATGACAAAAAGCAGTCAGTGTCAACTGTGGCAAAATCCCTGCACATCCATGAGCACAGTGTCCAGCTAATGAAGTAGTGTGTCACTTCTGTGGGAAAAAATGGCATTACCAACGTGTGTGTGTATATCATCAAGAGCCATAAACGAGGTTCAAGAGGATGATAGCATTTTCCTAGGAACAATGACAGCAGGAGGTGACCCATGGAATATTGACATTTAAGTGATGGACAGAAATGTTAAATTCAAAATAGACACAAGTGCCGATGTGACTTATCCCAGCCCACGGACTGGTGCGCCGGGATGGTGGTTGTCCTAAAGAAGAACGAGGACGTGCGGATATGTGTCGATTTCACCACTCTCAACGAGTCAGTGTTGTCACAACCTGGCTCTTAGATGGTGACAAGCAAGTCCACAAGTTGGCAGTTAAGGAGTAACAAAAATATTTATTAAATAACTAACAAAGTATAAAACTACAAAGGAAAACTAACCTGTGAAGTGTGAAAGTAGGCATTTGAGGGGTGTAATGGAGATGCATGGATGAAGGTAAAATGTGTGTAAGTGTTGAAGGTTGCACCTAATCAAAAACATAATCAACCAGATCACAAAACAAAAGGGTGCTTGTGAAGAGAGAAAGCCAGGACTGGGCACCATTAACTTTTATCTCCTAGTTGATCCCAAACCCAAGTGGAACTTGTCACCTTAACGACCCAATCAGCTCCATCTGTCCCCAACCTGCAAATAAAAGTGCAAACACAGAGGAGGCAGAGAGAGTGAGGGGGGCATAACAATCCCTCCCATAAAAATCTGGGACTAACAAGGTCCAGAAAACAAAACCCACAAATACAACTGATCAAAAACCATAACCAATAAAGTTACTTACACAAAATACTATACAAACCATAAAGTTAAGAGGCCCACCTATACACATGACACCAACCCACCAAATCGCCTGACCCCATCCAACCTCAGCAACCACGGTACCTGGAAGCAACAATTTAAGAGAAAGAAATGGAGGCCGAGCGACAGGAGAGCAGAAGCCAGAGCAACAGGAAGGACAAAATAAACCCTGTACAGACCACCAACCGAAAAGAAAAACAAACGCAACAAAGGCGTCGAACATAATAGGGCTTTGACATGGCAGAGCTTATTCGCCTTACAGCGCTCAGGGGTAGCAATCAGATAGTTCAGATCGGACAATTGGTGAACCACAGTGTATGGGCCGCTGAATTTGGCCTGAAAAGGAGAACCGACAATGGGCAGCAGGGCCAGAACCTGGTCCCCTGGACTAAATTGTTGCGGCTCAGCTCGCCGGGCAAACAACATTTTCATCCTCACCTGAGAGGGTGCTAGTTTTTCTTTAGCCATCTCACAAGCTACATACAACCTATGTCGGAAACCACTAACATATGACAACAAATTTGGGGGAGGCTCAACCACCTTCCAATCCTCCTTTAATACATCAAGGGGACCACGCACAGTTTGACCAAAAACAACATCATTAGGACTGAACCCAGTGCTCTCTTGTGATACTTCTTTAACAGCGGGTAACCCCTCTTCCCAGTCACGTTCTAATTCAGTGCAGTACACACGTAACAGTGACTTCAAAGTCTGATGAAAACACTCAAGGGCACCTTGGCTCTGCGCATGATAAGCACTGGCCTGATTATGTTTTATACGCAATTGTCGCAAGACTTGTGCAAATATGTGCGAAGTGAAGTTGGAACCCTATTCTCTCTGAATCACCTTAGATATTCCAAAAATGGAAATGAACTGTGATAAAGCCTTCACAACAGACTTAGTGGGTAATGTTGCGAAGTGGATAGGCTGCAGGATATCTCGTAGCCTGTCACAGTTAACATGTAGGTGCTACCAGCTTTAGAACAGGGAAAGGGTCCAACACAATCAATAATCAAATGCTCAAATGGCTGGCCTGTAACAGGAATAGGTTTTAGCGGGACTGGCCTTAACATCTGATTAGGCTTCCCAGTCAGCTGACAAACATGGCATGTTTTGATGTAAGCGGAAATGTCTTTCTTTAAACGAGGCCAATAAAAATGGCGCAAAATTTGATTATAAACTCTGCAAAAAAAGAAACGGCCCCTTTTCAGGACCCTGTCTTTCAAAGATAATTTGTAAAAATTCAAATAACTTCACAGATCTTCATTGTAAAGGGTTTAAACACTGTTTCCCATGCTTGTTCAATGAACCATCAACAATTAATGAACATGCACCTGTGGAACAGTCATTAAGACACTAACAGCTTACAGACTGTAGGCAATTAAGGTTTTAGGTTTAGGTTTTAGGTTTTACTAACCCCTAAGTGACCAAAAACGTCATGAGATGTTTTCAAAACGAGATCTCGAAGCTTAGAAGGAACCACGATCTGAACAATAGCATCACCCACAATACTTTTGCTGTGGGGTGTCCATTTCCTCACCAACAACTGATCTTGAATGTAGTAACCCTTGGCAGTACTCCTTACCTACGCAACCGGATGTACTTGATCAAATAAACCTTTTAAGTATGGATCACGGACAGCTCCATCACAAGATCACTGCAGGACATAGGCAAATAATTGAATGGATTATCAAACTGTTCGGCTATGTGTTGTGTAAGTTCTGTTTTGATTGTAGTGTCAGCACGGCTCATAGCACGAGTCACAGCGCATGCAGAGAATACCTCTGTGAATCTCTGTACGTTTTCATCGATAATCCCTACATGGGATGGGGTATGAGAAACCACCAGAGGAGATGCATCACGCCAGACACGACTACCGGCTAAGTTGTACCCAAGATCACATGAACACCGTCAATGGGCAGAAAGGGACGCGCCCCAAGGGAAACCTCACCTTACACTAGGTCAGATATAAGTTAGATTTTGTGCAAGGGTAAAGACAATGTATTCAAACCTATCCCTTGAATCAGGACACTGGTTCCTGTATCTGTCTCCAGAGAAAATGTCAGAACAGACTCCAAAACAAACGATTCAGAGGCACCAGTGTCTCGCAGAATCTTTACTGGCACTTGCACATCACTTCCCAATAGTGAAACATAACCCTCTGTGACAAACGGCAAATAATCAGTACTAAAAGGTTTGGACAATTCTTGAGTTTGCGCAATAGGATTAACATGGCTCAGCTAACGCAACAGGTTTTAAATTTGTGCTGGACAATCTGCTGACCATTTTACCAAGAACAGGACATTCTTTCTTCCAGTGGCCTTTATCTTGACAATAATTAGTAGCAAGACGATCCGAGACAGATTCTTTAAATTGTTAGAGGACAACCAGGTTGTAACCAGGTTGCACAAATCTTCAAAACTAGTGACTGCTGATGCAGTACACCAACGATTGAATTGAGTTAACAAATCCTGTGAAAACTCAACATGGGACTGTTTTTCACCTTTCTTCAATGTTCTAGAACGCTGTTGATATGCTTCAGGGACCAACTCGTAAGCATGCAGGACAGCAGTTTTAACCTTTACGTAATAGCCACTATCTATAGTGCTAAGAGATGAGTAAGCCTCCTGAGCCTTACCGGTCAAAACACACTGTAGCATCAAAGTACGGTCTGCATCAGGCCAAGCCCGAGAGTCTGCTACACGTTCAAATAATGTAAAAAAATAGATCAGGATCATTTTCAGTAAGTTTAGGCAACAACCGGAGATTACCAGCAACATCAAAAAGCGGAGAACGACCAGGGGAAGAGCGTCCCGTTGGGGAGTCATTCTCTAAAAAAAATTCACCTGAAAGCTTGCCTTCTCTGACAAGTTCTAACCTGCTGATGTTGCAACCGCAGTTTAGCTTGTTCCGTATCCTGCTTCAACTTTTCCAAAACAAGTTCGTGATTTAGCTGCAATAAAATTAACTCCTTTTCTGCTCAAATGTCAAACCAGCACTAGAAACAATTGGTACATCCAATACAGCTGTACTAGGTTCACTCAATTCTGCCTTCAAAATACCAGCTGAAAGCAAATTAGCTGACAGAATAGACCTCACTGTGTCCTTGAGACGTTTGTCACTAATCTCAACATGATAATACTCACTCAACTTCAAAAGCTGTTCCTTCGTAAACTGCATAAGCAACTCTTCAGAAGGAGCACAGACAAAATCCTTAGTAGACGCCATAATGTTACTAACAACTGAACAGATTAGTAGCCCAATCTTTGAACTGCCCTAATGAGCACATCGACTACAGAACAAGAAGTACATAGCTGACTTAACAGTGCAAAAACAGGAGTGTATTACTTGAGTTTCCCCAAATCCTATTGTTAAACTTAACCCTAGTCTTCGGTGGCTTTGTGGCAGGTATTGATGTACTAGAGCCCGCTAGCACGAAGGAGGAACCAGCTTGCTGGTAACCAACCCCGAACCACGGATGTGCTCCCGAGAAAACTGCTCGGACCGCTATCACCACACAAAAATAACAAACAACGCACTTCGTGCCCCCGGTGGGAACACGCCTCTAAACCTAACAGGGGGAAAGACCATAACTCTGGGCAAGGAGTTATGTCTGCCTCAAAACTTCTCACTGTCATACGTTGTAAAGACAACTCACCTCCATAATCCCATGACCCAACAGGGAACAGAACAAAGTGTCTCTAGACAGTACAGCAAAAGAGACTTTGTGGTCTTCTCTCCACCGATGCACCAAATCAAAACTTGTAATAAATAAGTCATCAAACCGATACCTTAAAAGGCAATTTCTCTAAACCAATTGAAGTGTGATTAAACACATAACTAACTACAAAAAGTCAACATGTAACTCCCAATATACAATAGCGCATACAAATGGCCAAATAGACATGCAGGCTTCTGGGACAATACCAGAACTAAGCAAACCACAAGACCCACCAAAGGGTCACCAATTAGCACTAACCAATTACCACACACCATGTATACGAGGGATAACATCAAAATAGCCAAGGCAAGATCCCGGACGAGCCCACATTTGTCACAACTTGGCTCTTAGATTGTGACAAACAAGGGAGTCCACACGTTGGCAGTTAAGGAGAAACAAAAATAACGTATTAAATATTTTATCTCCTAGTTGATCCCAAACCCAGGTGCAACTTGTCTCCTTAATGACCAAATCAGTTCCACCTGTCCCCAATCTGCAAATAAAAGCACAAACACAGAGAAGGAGGCAGGGAGAGCGAATACAAACTTCCCATTGTCGAACAGACCCTTGGTTCACTTGCCGGGTTGAAGATCTTCAGCAAGCTCAACGCGAACATGGGCTTCTGGCAGATCCCGCTAGCCGAGGAGTCAGTTAAGCTAACAACCTTCATCACACCTTTCGGGCATTACTACTTCAACCCTCTGCCTTTCGGTATCGCTTCAGGGCCTGAACACTTCCAAAACATAATGGTGACAGAGGTCACTGAAGGCCTAGAAGGTGTGGTCTGTCACATGGATGATTTGTTAGTCTGGGGCCAAACACAGGAGGAGCAAGATGCAAGACTTCATACCTCATTGCAGAAGATAGAAAAAGGCGGCTTAACTCTGAACATGGACAAATGTGACCTGTCAATGCAGGTAGGGAACTTCCTGGGCCTCATTATCTTGGACAAAGGAGTACAGCCCGACCGACAAAGACAGAGGCTGTCAAGGAGATGGCGGAGCCATCCAAAGTCAGCGAGCTGCAGAGTTTCCTATGAATGGTGAACCAGCTGGGAAAGTTCATCCCTCAGTTAGCAGAAAAGGACAAACCTCTCAGAGACCTACTCTCAAAGAAAAAACACTGGTACTGGGGGGCCGACCAAGTCAGATCCTTCAAAGAGCTGAAGGAGCTAACATCCACACCCGTGCTAGCCCTGTAAGTCCCAAACAAAGAGATCAAGGTGTCAGCTGATGCATCTTCCTACAGACTAGAAGTAGTGCTTCTGCAGAAGATAAGCGAGGAATGTAGACCCATTGCCTACACTTCTCGGTCTCTCATACCGACCGAGTGGAAAAAGAAACTCTGGGGCTGACATGGGCATGTGAAAGACTCAAAGACTTTCTCATTGATAAACACTGTTGGAAACTGATCTCTCCTGATCCTTCTGGGGAACTAACCCTTCGACAACCTTCCCCCACGTATCCAACGCTTCAGGATGAGACTCTTACAGGATTGCTCATGTCCCTGGAAAGAGTCTGTGAAACTGCAGTCACGCTGTCACACGGGCCAGTCAAAGCCAAAGCTACTGCTGCGGAAAAGGAGCACAAATATCTATGTAAATGCCATCATAAAACAGCTTCCAGTGAGTGTTTCCTACATGGATAATACAAGAGAACAACTCAAAGCCAACAGTGTGTGCTCAAAAGTCATGACAATGTGTCAGGAAGGATGGTCTGAATGCGAAGGACCACTGAAACAGTACTGGGCAGAACACGCTTTCCTCATAGTGCACAATGGTCTCCTGTTGAAAGGAACAAGAACATTCCATCAGCCTTACAAAATGATGTCCTCACTAAGCTGCACTAGGGTCGTCAAGTGCAGAGAATGTGCTCAACAGGCTGTGTGGTCGCCTGGACTCTGGACTCAGCCAGCAACTGAACTAATTGTGCTTAACTGCAGGACATGCATCAAAGAGCACACAAACCACACAGAACCATTCATACCATCACTACTTCCTGTGAGACCCTGGTAAAGATTGGGAGTGGACTGAAAAGCACCACCTACCTGCTAGTGGTGAACTACTTCTCAAGGTATGTGAAAATCGCAAGCCTGTCACTAACACAGTCTCTGGACGTCGAAGTCCATCTTCGCCCGCCATGGGATACCTGAGGTCCTGGTTACGGACACTGGGCCTCAGTTCTCTGGAGACCCCTT
The DNA here is from genome assembly GCA_030435695.1 of Brachymystax lenok tsinlingensis. NCBI lineage: Eukaryota > Metazoa > Chordata > Actinopteri > Salmoniformes > Salmonidae > Brachymystax > Brachymystax lenok. The sequence goes on along the minus strand of CM059813.1, from coordinate 18,482,355 downwards.
TCCGACTTTGCTGCAGAGTATGGATTTTGCCATGTCATCAGCAGTCCAAAGTTCCCGCAAAGCAACGGAGAGGCGGAACACACCATTCAGATGGTGAAGAACCTCCTCAAGAAAGCAGCTAACCCTTACCTTGCTTTGCTGTCCTATCGGTCAACTCCACTCCAGAATGCCTTTAACCTGGTGCAACTGATGATGGGATGACAGCTTCGTACCACAGTGCCAACACTCCCATTGCTGCTAAACTCCCAAACACAGCTCAAAGGAAAAGGAGAGAAGGAGTGCAGATCAGCAACGCTTCAACAAGCGTCACAGAGTCAGCAACCTGAGCAGTGACCGACTCAAAAGTCACGGGAACAGTGCTGAGAGAACATGCAGCACCACAATCCTACATGGTGGAAGTTCCCCATGGATCTGTCCGCAGGAACAGACATCACCTCATCTCTATGGATGGACCTGAGAACAACAACGCTACGCAGGAGAAGATTCAAGTGTCTTCACCACTCTAACACACTGCATTGCCAGTTGTTATTCCTCAATAACACAAACCCCAAAGCAAATCAGGGGGAGAAGAATTTATTTGTTTGAGAAGGACCAATCATAGATGTTATGCTGGGAGGTAAATATTCAGTCTCCCCTGTCATCAGCTTTTCTCCCCAGAACAAAGAAACAGGATGCCACTTATAACCCCCCACCCTAGCCTGGGGTTGACCAGTCAGAGGTCCTTGCAGTACATCTGGGCCAATGTACAGAACACAGTACACGTAGCACACGTAGCTCTGAGTTCAGGACTGACATTCCACAGATTCTAAACAGCTGTTGAACTGAAAACCAACTCCTATTTACATTGACAATTCCCTATTGACCATTAGTACTCTATTTAGTTTTTAGTACTCTCGTCCTCTCATCCTCTGTGTTGTGTATTTATCTTCAAAATGTTCTTATACCACCAACACCCAAGGTAATCATGGATGTACCTGCTACACTCAGAACAAGGTCTGGGCAAGCATTAGTTAAACCTCAAAGACTGGACTTATAAGTCAGAGCAAACAAGAACAAAAGACTGAGCTTTAAGTAAAAATAAAAACGTAAAAACAACAGCTGACAAGTTGTTACAGTTCTAACTTACCTGTAGGGTATATTTGTGTTAAAAGAAGTGAGAGATGCATTTTGGGTTCAAGTTTACAGAAATTATTTTATGTTCATGACTATGTAACATTTTTCCAGAAGAACTAGAGACAGAAGGGCAGAATAATCCCTTGAGGTCTGTTGAGACAAAGGCAGTTTACCCTTTGTTCTCTGAAAAAGGGAGATGTGGTGTTATTTGCTTATTGCATCCTGATTGGCCATATGCTAATGCAGGCTTGTGGGAATTTAGGGGTTCATGAGGAAAGCGTCTCTCTCGCTCATGTGGCTTGTAATGTGAAGCAACATCAAGTTAGCAATACATTAGCCTTCATAAAGATACACGGTTAGTAGTTATTTTACTCACGTATAGACAAGTCTGATTGCACAACAATTTTAACCTAGGCTTAATACAAGCAACTGATCTTATTTCAAGATATATTTAAAGATTTAAATATCACTCAATATAAGATATTTTGGCTTGCTTATATTTAACTTTTTGCAGTGAGGACTTAAAATGGTCCACGCCCACAGTCGTACAGAGGGACCTCTATATCAGGCGGTGTGAAAGGAAGGTCCGGAAAATTGTTAGACTCCAGCCACCCAAGCCATAGACTGTTCTCTCTGTTTCTGCACGGCAAGCGGTACTGGAGCATCGAGTCTGATACCAACAGGCTCCTGAACAGCTTCTATACCCAAGCCATGACTGCTAAATAGCTAACAAAATGGCTATACAGACTGTCTGCATTCACCCTTTTATTTTTATTTTTGCAGACTATGCACACTCACAGGACTCTACACACTCACTCACACACACAAACTCATACTGACACTCCAACACACTCCAGCACACACACACACTCACACATACACACACACTCACACAAGCACACTTGATTTGCCCACACACACACGCACACACACACACACACATTCATACTGACTCTACACACACGCATGCGCACACACTCACTCACATACGATCATCATATACGCTGTTGCTACTCTGTTTATCATACATCCTGATTCCTAGTCACCTTATCCCGATACATACCTACCTACCCTTACTACTCCAGTATCCCTGCACATTGTAAATATGGTATTGGCACTGACCCTGGAACTGACCCTGTATATAGCTTACTTACTTTCTCGTGTTTTTTCTAATGTGTTTTTGTTCTACTTTAATTTATTTTATAGTACTACTGATATTGATTACTGCTTTGTTGGGAAAGAGCAAGAAAGACATTTTACTTTACTTGTGCATGTGATAATAAAACATGAAACTAGGCCAAGTACCTCCAGGGGTCCATCTAGGCTAGCCCAGGTTGAGAACCACTGGTGTATAATGCAATTTTTTTTATCAGGCTTGGGAAGTGGACTCAAAAGGTAATTAAAGCACATCTCCCTGTCTGTACACACCTGTACTATCTCTCCCTGCTGTCAGTCCCTACAGAAGGGAGTGTGTTTTGGTGTGGTGTAGCCTCAGGCAGGGTGTGGAAAAGCCTGTTTGAATCCAGCAGATTACTGGATTCTCTGTAGCCTGTCCACCACACCCATCCTGACACACACACACACACACACACACACACACACACACACACACACACACACACACACACACACACACACACGCATTTAAGGCTTCTTGCTTACTCAAAAAAACATGAACATACACGCACACAAACACAGCGAATGACTTACTCAGACAAGAACACATGCACACACACACACACCTACCTGAAACAGTCATCCGGACTCGATAAACCTACCAACCAACATACCCAGATGACATATTGTCCTCATCGTCTTAGGAATTACTGCACAATTACAGTGATAATTAAATATGTTCTACACTCTTGTGGCTTTGAGTCTATGACTCTTATCACGGAGTGAAATTCAGATCATCTCATATGACTACATTGATTACAGTCACGTCATATCAAATGATTACATTTCCTCTGTAGCGTGCCCGTTCTTTGTTGACACAAGTGCTCATTGTCCCAGGTTGTCAGTACTGTGTGGGGACAGAAGAGGTCCTGAAGACTGCTCCTATCCCAGCCAGGCACCCATGCCTGGCACATAATGTGCAATGGATGGGATTGGACTAATTCTCTTAACAGCCATTGTTTTTACAACAGCCTAACCCATCCTATAGCATCTACTGCAAACTGTGTGTCACTGAAGAAAGCAACAAGGCTTTGGTCCTTCTTCATTGACATTTGCATAATGTTAGACAAAGAAAGACATCCGTTTGAGTACTGAGTACTCCTCTCTTTGTTTAGGTTGATTTTAATATGAAAGTGATCATGACATTGACCTAAATATGCCAAACTAATAATAAAACACATAGCCTAACCCTAAATTGTCTTTGTCAGTTTTTTATCCAAAATGGCTTCTTTGGAATCCTTAGGCTAATTTCACAATGTGTTGTGAATACCGGTAGGTAAAATTCAGCACAGGGATTCTCAACAGCTGGGAAATGTGCATCACAGACAGGTTGTGGCTGAATGGCCTATATCCAAATGCACATGGTAGAACTCGCTTCTTACAATTGTCATTCATTTTGAAATACACACTCTCCTTCTGCACCTGTCTGGCACTCCCACCTGATTCTAGTTTGAGCGACAAGAGAAGTAAATCATTAATCACTGTGCTATTTGGACAGGTGCCCTCATCGGTGATAATGAACAACAACACATGCTCACTGGACTGCCGCTGAAGCCTCTAATCAGTACACAAAGAGATAAATATGTTCTTTCTCCATTGCCAATACCCAGAGGTGCTGTTAATGAATGTGTTATGCCCCAGAACTGAGGTCAATTCTAGGATATTGATGTTTCATCACAAGCCTGAATTTGGGTTGGAAATAGCGTTTGTAAGACATCCAGAATGTGGATATTCTAATTTGTGTTCCCCCCACCTTCACAGTGTTTTACTAAAACCACTTCCCACATGAAAAAATACTATAGTATACTTAAGCAATAAGGCACGACAGGGTGTGGTATATGGCCAATATACCACGGCTAAGGGCTGTGGTATATTGGTGCCTAGACACAGCTCTTAGCCGTGGTATGTTGGCCATATACCACAAACCCCCGAGGTGCCTTACTGCTATTACAAACTGGATACCAACATAATTAGAGCAGTAAAAATAAATGTTTTGTCATACCCGTGGTATACGGTCTGATATACCAAGGCTGTCAGCCAATCAGCATTCAGGGCTCAAACCACCCAGTTTATAATATGGTATAAGTACTATAGTATTCACTGTAGTGTTTTTGCTGACTTTACTGTAGTATTCACCAGTGGGGAACCGTCAGGGCCCTCTACGCCCTCAGAGAGGGTCTAAGGATAGATACAAATCGGTATATATTTTTATATATTATAATTTGTCATTTTGTTTTCATTAATTTCATATTTTTTTGTCTTAATTGTAATGATCTTCCTATTGAATTTCTTCAGTTTGTGTTGGAAAAAGAAGGGTTAATATCCAAGAGAAAAAAATATCCTATCAGAATTTTTCTATGGTAGTCTCTTGGTAGAAAGAATCTAGCTGGGTTTAAAGCTCATTGACTAGGTCCTCATGCTTTGAATAGAAGGCACCAGCCAACGTCATTGACATTGACTTCAGTTAGAGCAGCATTTTGGAATGACAGTAGAATCAACCAATCACAAATTGTCTGAAAGTATTCAGACCCCTTGACTTTTTCCACATTTTGTTACGTTGCAGCCTTATTCTAAAATTGATCAATTCGTTGATCAATTTTCAAAAACATAGTAATGAATTGTAGTATACTGTAATATTTACTGTTGTATTTTTGCAGACATTACTGTAGTATTTACTATAGTGGTTTTGTTTTATTATCTTTGACATAGAAGTGGAGGCTTTCTCCTTAAGGAAACCTACTGGAGAAATAATTTTCTATAACCTGTAGGTAGGTAGGACTGGGGTCTGAACGGATAACCTGCAGGGAATATATGCAAATTAAATAATGTAGTATTTACTATAGATAAAAAAAGTGTAGTGTTTTTGTGGACTGTAGTGTTCTTGCGAACATTACTGTAGTATTTACTATAGTTTTTTTTTTGTGGATAATACTGTAGTATTTACTATAGTATTCTACAGTATACTACACCATGATATAGTAAGTACTACACATGACCAAGAGATACTACAATGTGTAGTATAGTATTCTACAGTATACTACAGTTTACTACATAGTTCTATAGTAAATTGTAGTATGTTTTCATATGGGTTTACAGGCCGCCTTTGTACTTATTCTAAAATTGAGGCCCTCAACAGTTTCAGACTCTTGTCCAGGTCATAATTGCAATGACGATTGGTTCTCAGTTGGCCCAATAATAGATTTTACTGAATTATTGAGGGAAAAAAGCGTGCTCGACGATGAATTTTCTTGTGGTCGTGTTTATTGAGATGTATCGTTCTCAAAATGTTTTCTGTCAGAATAAAATGGCACTTTGACAGAACCACATTTAAACAAACGTCAAATGATTTACATGTATCAGTCAGTCACCGTGTGCTGCTAGCCATCATGCTAGAGGCTGCAAGGTGAGGTACAACTGGTCTAACCTAGTCATATCATGTAATGAGTTCCTGTGTGTTTCACTTGTAAACACTTTCACCATCCTCATGATATGGTCTGAATTCAATGTTCTTAAAGAGATAGTTCAAGGATTAGTTTGAACTCATCTTATTGACACGTAGAAAGTAGGCTAAGGACCTAGAGAGTAAGTGATCCTACATCAGGGTTTGTTTACTTAGCAACAGCTTGGCATTATTGAGTTAAAAACTAGTGGTATAGGACCCCTGTCAGCATTCTTCAAGTAGCATGTCAAATCACTTATCCCTTTAATCAGTGTTTAACGTTAATCAGTGTATAAAAAGGAACCGTAGCTGTTTGTTTGAAGACTAAACCAACAGATATGCAGATAACATACAGTGCCTTCCCAAAAGTATTCACACCCCTTGACTTTTTCAACATTTTGCTGTGTTACAAAGTGGGATTAAAATGTTATTATTGTGAAAGTGGAAGAAAAATGTGAACATTTGTAAAAAATTTATGAAAGATAACACTCAGAACAGTCAGCTTTATTTGATGGTGTTTTCATCCATATCGTTTAGAAATTACAGCACTTTTTTGTTCATGGTCCCCCATTTTAGAGGAGCAAAAGTATTGGGACAAATTCACTTATGTGTATTAAAGTAGTACAAAAATAAGTATTTGGTCCCATAAGTTTACAGCCAAAAGCTTCACTGTCCTGTCACATCTGCTCCTGCAACGCCCTCTACTGCTCATCCTGTGTCTCCTTGACCTGCCGCCACTCCCACAGTACTCTCTCTCTCTCTCTCTCTCTCTCTCTCTCTCTCTCTCTCTCTCTCTCTCTCTCTCTCTCTCTCTCTCTGTGTGTGTGTGATTGTGTGGGTGGAGACAAGTGTGCTGGAGTCAGAGCAGATCCCCACCAGCTGCAACCTGTTGCATAATCAAGACCTCTACAAATACTTAGCCCTGCCACTTCCACACTGCCAGATCGTAATCTCAGCTCAGTCAGTCTACGTTTCTAGCCGTTTGTTACTATTCAGACCCTGTTGTGCCTGTTTTCTGCCAGCTCTAACTCTGGTCCCTGTCTCCAGTCCCACGTCTCGTCATCCTGCTACTCTGTCCTGGATTCCCCACTCTACTACTCCCTTGGATTCCCCTCTGGACCTGCTTACCCAGTCTCAACCCCTCTCGCTCCAGCCTCAGCCTCCGCACCTGGTTTCCAGCAACCCCCCCTGAGCTTCCCCTGACCTGCACTCCATCTCCCCCCTGTGTGTCAATAAATACCTTGGTTACTTCATCCCAGTCTCCTCGTCTGAGTCTGCTCTTGGGTTCCCCTGTTCTACTCCACATAATATGTCCCATAACACGCATAACATGTTCATTATATAAGTATTCAACCCCCTGTTAATACATGTTAGAATCACCTTTGGCAGTGATTATAGCTGTGCGATTACAGCTGTACCCATCTACCAATAGGTGCCCTTTTTGTGAGGCATTGGAAAACCTCCCTGGTCTTTGTGATTGAATCTATGTTTGAAATTCACTGCTCGATTGAGGGACCTTACAGATAATTGTATGTGTGGGTTACAGAGATGAGGTAGTCATTCAAAAATCATGTTAAACACTATTATTGCACACAGAGTGAGTCCAAGCAACTTATCTGAGTTAATACATTTTACTCCTGAACGTATTTAGGCTTGCCATAACAAAGGGATTGAATACTTATTGAAAGTGTGACCAAGACTTAAGAGTTTACTGGGACTGTGAGACAGTAAAGATTAAAGAATGACTACACGTGGTGAGAGAGAGAGAGAGAGTTTTACTGTATGTGTCATTTGCAGATTCTCTGGTCTGATGAAACCAAGATTGAACTCTTTGGCCTGAATGCCAAGCTTCACGTCTGGTGGAAACCAGGCACCGCTCATCACCTGGTCAATACCATCCCTACGGTGAAGCATGGTGGTGGAAGCATCATGCTGTGGGGATGTTTTTTAGCGGCAGGGACTGGGAGACTAGTCAGGATTGAGGGAAAGATGAACGGAGCAAAGTAAAGAGAGATCATTGATGAAAACCTGCTCCAGAATGCTCAGGACCTCAGACTGGGGCGAAGGTTCACCTTACAACAGGACAACGACCCTAAGCACGCAGCCAAGACAACGCAGGAGTGGCTTTGGGACAAGTCTCTGAATGTCCTTGAGTGGCCCAGCCAGAGCCCCGACTTGAACATGATCTAACATCTCTGGAGAAACCTGAAAATAGCCGTGTACCGGCTCTGAAAATGAAGCATTGATTCGGGAAGAAATGTAAGTCCACGTTGGGAATGAGCAGAATGCACTCACACTTTCAAGCGTGACAAGTTGGAATTCTTTAAGTAGTGAAATTCTCTCTCAATATCATTACAGAACTTGTAGGCTGTGTCAATTTTTATAAAGACCATGAAATCAACGACAGCCATGACCCCTTTTATAATTACCTGAGATGTGAGTATTCCCAGAGAGAGGAAAGGGAGGTATAGAGAGAAAGAAAAAAAGAGTAAAAAAGGAGAGCGAAAGTGAAAGGAGAGAGAGGGAGGAGAGCGACAGTGAGAGACAGAGGTTAAGTGGTTGGTTAAGTGAAAGTGTGTTGGTGGCAAAGTTGGACTGACCTGAGAGCAGTTTGCAGAGTGGGAACAGCACCATGCTCTGGACAGACACGACGCTGCAGCATGGCCTGGCTTTGGGCTAGGGCCTGGATGTCTGCCAGGAAACTATTATTTCTCTTTCTCTACGTCAAGCACTCTTTGTAAAGCTATCAATTCTCGTTCTCCATCATCTGTATTTGTGAGTTGTGTGTTTCTCTCATATCCCACTCCCTTGGCTTCCCTCCACTCTTTCTTTTCTCCCCCCTCTCCTTTCACTCTTACCCCATCAGGCTTCTGGACTCTTCTCTTCTCGGGCCAAAGCAACCAGATGTGTTGGGAATCTGGGCTGATGGGATGAGTTGGAGAGATATGGAGAGGGAAGGAGATAATAAGGAATGAAGGAGAGGAAAGTAGAGTAGAGGAACGAAGGTGCCTTCATCTGTACAAATCTGAAAATACAGGACAGGTGAAAGCGATGAAGGGCTGGGAGTCGTCTTTGCAGGTTGGCATTTATTTGGAGGACTCATGTACTGGAGCCAGCTCTGCAGGGTCCTCACTACCTAAGCGGTTGTTACATTAAGTAATACCATTTGATTCTAACCTTAACCTTAACCCTTACCTTAACCACACTGATAACCTTATGCCTAATTAAATTAAGTCCAAAAAGCAAATTTTTACAATAGAGCCAATTTTTATATGAACTGAAATGACTATATGAACTGAAGTTCCCTATGAACTGAAATTTGATATGAACTGAAATGTCCATGTAGTATGAACTAAAATGGCTATATGACCTGAAATGTCCATATCTTCTTAGGGATCAGTAGCTCAGGCCCTGAAGCCAGGATATGCATACAATTGGTACCATTGGAAAGAAAACACAAAGTTTGTAGAAATGTTAAAATAATGTAGGAGAATATAACACAATAGATATGGTAGGAGAAAATCCAAAGAAAAACCAACCTGAATTCTTTTTTTTTGAAAGACCATCCTCTTAGAAATGCAAGAGAAAGAGGACACAGTCTTGAAAATCCATCTCATGGCGTGCCATGATGAAGTTGCGCACCTGCTAAAGTCGGTTTCCTATTGAACATACTTCTTTCCAAAATAAAAAAAGATTTTATCTAACATAACGACACCACATGTTATCTCTGGGACCCTTTGGATGACAAATCAGAGGAAGATTTTCAAAAAGTAAGTGAATATTTAATCTTTATATGTGAATGTCTGAAACCTGTGCCGGTGGAAAAAATATTTTGATGTGGGGCGCCGTCCTCAAACAATCGCATGGCATGTTTTCGCTGTAATAGCTACTGTAAATTGGACAGTGCAGTTAGATTAACAAGAATTTAAGCTTTCCGCCGATATAAGACACTTATATGTACCTAAATGTTTAACGGCTATAATAACTATTAGAATTTATTTTTTAAGTTCATATGAACTGACATACCCATATTTACTGAAATGTCTATATGAACTGAAATGACTTTATGAACTGAAATGGCAGATCACAGTTGTAATCCCAACAACTCAGACACACTCACCAGGTCACTTTGCAGTTTATTACAATAAATCTCATTTTGTACATCCATACATAAATAGCGACATATTTCAGCTCTTGTGAACAACATTGGACAGAAGCATCAATCAAATCCAAAATATAAACAAACAGATCAACAACACTGGCTACATTGAAAGATGTATAAATTACAGGATGTATGTAAACCATTCTTCATCTGTCGTCTCAATCTTTCACCTTGTTTGGCAGAGAGTAAGGCTAGAGCCAATACCACAGACAACAGGGGATACTTAACACTGTAGTGTATGGGGCTTTACATACATAGGGCTACGTAGCACATTCATAGCAGTTCCTAACACTGTAATAATCACTACATAAGCATTTATACATGCAAATGTCAGCTAAGATTATCAACCGCAAGTTGACTTAAGATAATGCAGTGACATCTACCGACCTGCAGTTGAGCATAAACATGAATGTTTATGTAGGGCATATGAAGGCATTATACTATAAATGTGTTAGTTTTTTCGTGTGAAGCCTAGCCTACACTAAATTATAACTGGATTGAATCATGAAAGTCCACTAATACCAAAAATATTGTATAAATGAACATATCCAATGCGTTGCATATAACTATATAGTTGTGTCAATATGAGTTTGTAAATGAAGCAACAACATCGAAGCCTGTTTTATAATCACCCAAACACTGGAAAACATTTACAAAATTTGGCAGCACAACAGTTTGGCAGTGTTCATTTATATTAATAATTCCATTTAGTTTGTATTAATGTAAACCTAGAATTTGACTATATATATATATATTTGTTTCTTCTAATATATATATATATATATATATATATTAGAAAAATATTTAATTTAATGCAGCATTGTACCTTTGAATATAAAATGAATCAAATTGCACAACATTTGTATGATACTTTTTTTTCTTCTTTTATAGCATTTTATATTATCAGTTAAAATACATAAGTATTCAGATGGTTTAAACATTGCCAATTTGCAAAAGCTTCAATCATATCCTTCATATCTATAGATATCTTATAAGGTCGAATAACATCCATAAAAATGACACAACCAATTGATTCTTGGTCAGTTATCGTCCCAATTTCTTTTGTTTTAGACTGTATGTTGTTGTTAAAAAAAAAAAATATTCAAAAGAATTTCCCCAAGGAGTGAACTTTTTTTTCTCAAGAGAACTGGGTTAAAAGACTGCCGTTCTCAAACTCTCCAATGCTTTGTTGACACCCTGAGAAAAATATGCCACATATCAACATCTTTGAGCTTTCAGTTTGCAAAACAATCAGTAGGGGGACTGCATTTTTTATGCATATTAAAGTATATATAAAGTATAACCTTGAAATGTGCATATATCTTAAAATCACATTCCTCAAATTAGGATTTGGGTTTAAAATACAGTAGCACAGTGAGTACTTCTACTCTTACAGAACACATATATATGACAAAATAAATATGTCAAAGTATAAATATTAAATAGATATTTCAGAGTTGGAGTTTAGAGAAGTGGATATTTTAAAGGCCAAGTATATTTAAAAACAACATTACAATCATTGTCTTTGTATAATATATTGATCATGTCAGTCATAATACAATTATGAAATTGATATTCTGAAGGTAGCATGCTCAAGCAGGTGGTGGAGTGAAGGGAGAATAGGGCTGTGTCCCAAAAGTCAACGTTATTTCCTCATCTCCTTCTCTTGTCTCCTTTTTTTCAATACCACTGATAGGTAAAGGTGATGAATAGAGCCTCAAAATATAATTTATATACTAACTTTATACAATTATTAATATTAATATTTTTCTTGCTGTCACTTGGGACCGTTCACTCAACAATTAAGTTCGTTTTGTCTGACGTTTTCAGACTCAAACAGCTGAGTCTATGTCCCGCGTCAAATCTTGTGTAGATCCAGCTACATGTATATGCCAAATCTGGAATTAATGGAAATACCTTTCCTTAATCTGGAATGAATGGAAATGCATTTCCTTAATCTGGAATGAATGGAAATACATTTCCTTAATCTGGAGTTAATGAAAATACATTCCCTCATTTTATTCAGTGCCTATATTTTTTTCATTAATTTGGGGTTGAGGCATACAGTTGGATCTAAAAAACATATGTCCTGGTACGTGGACTCATCTCGACACCAGACCACTTTTGAGGGCTGAAAACATCTTACTAACTTTTGTTCTGAAGTGAAATGTCCCTTTAAGAATATTGGGACCCATCCTGAGGTGGAAAGATGGCTGGAGGAGAGTGGTGGAATGATGGTGGATAGTGGTGGATAGATAGCTGGAGGAGGGGATGGAATGATGGTGGATAAAGATGGATAGATGGCTGGAGGAGGGGGGTGGAATGATGGTGGATAAAGATGGATAGATGCCTGGAGGAGGGGATGGAATGATGGTGGATAGAGATGGATAGATGGCTGGAGGAGGGAGGTGGAATGATGATGGATAGAGATGGATAGATGGCTGGAGAAGGGGATGGAATTATGGTGGATTGAGATGGATAGAAGGCTGGAGGAGGGGGGTGGAATGATGGTGGATAGAGGTGGATAGATGGCTGGAGGAGGGGATGGAATGATGGTGGATAGAGATGGATAGATGGCTGGAGGAGGGGATGGAATGATGGTGGATATAGATGGCTGGAGGAGGGGGGTGGAATGATGGTGGATAGAGGTGGATAGATGGCTGGAGGAGGGGATGGAATGATGGTGGATATAGATGGCTGGAGGAGGGGGGTGGAATGATGGTGGATAGAGGTGGATAGATGGCTGGAGGAGGGTGGTGGAATGATGGTGGATAGAGGTGGATAGATGGCTGGAGGAAGGGGGTGGAATGATGGTGGATAGAGGTGGATAAATGGCTGGAGGAGGCTGGTGGAATGGAATCCTAGTTGAATCTAAGTATTCTATATGGGCCCCCTTTCCTTGCCTCTTTTCTTTCATGCATACTGATCTTAGAAGACTGAAACAATATGGCGGAAGTCTATGGGCTAGCTAGGTTTCACTACATTAGGAGGAGGGGGAGGAGGAGGAAGGGAAGCCACTTGCAGGAATTGAGATGCAATCGACCAACAACTGTGCAGAATGAAAGACAGATAGACAGGCTAGAATGCTACAAGGTAAGTAAAGCAGAGTTTTGGAAAAACAACAACACAATTGGCTGGAAGAGTTTCTCTGACTTTCACTCTCCCCCTCTCTCGCATGCTCCTTCCATGCCCAGCCGCCACCTCCTCACCCTCTCTCTCTCACACCTTACCCCGGGGTGGCCAATCTTGACCAAGGAGAACCACAGGGCTGTGTAGGCTTGAGCCCAGCACTAACACACCAACTACCGGTAGTTAACTAAGCATAATCTTCCATGTAGACCATAATTAGTTCAATCGGCCCTGAATCCTACAGGGCTGGATATGTTGGGTCTGGAACAAAAGCCTGCACACACTGAGTTCCACCCCATGCCACCCACCCCTCACTGCCTGTCGTCAGAGAGTATGTTGAAGAGTGCATGCAGCAGCCGGTCGTCTCTGTGCCTGTAGGGCTTGGCGCTGTAGAAGCCGTCACTGTAGTCGCTGTAAAGGCTGTCATCCTGCCCGGCCCGCTGGTACTGGTTGATCCTGTCCAGGGCCTGGTACAGCTTCTGTGGAGCGATGCGAGGGCCTGCTCCCCCCTGGAAGGGAGGGGGGCCTGCCCTGGTGCTGCTCTCCCCTGCTAGAGGAGGCCTTTTCTGGGGACTGAGGCAAGGCGGCGGGGGTCTGCCGGTTGAAGGCCGTCTGGAGGAGACGCAGGAGGGCCAGGGAGGGGGGACAGGGGTGGGGAGGAGGGCTTCGTATGCTTCCTCTTGGGGGTGGCAGAAGGTGGGGGTTGAGTCTTCTGCGGTGAGTGGGCCTCAGCCTGGGTGGGCAGTTCCTATAGGATAGGATAGAGAGAAAGATGAACAAACATACAGACAGAAAATGGTTTAGTGGATGAGGTCAGTAAGATACACAGAATTGCATTTGAGATCTGACGACAGTCGACAGACCATATGTACACATGTATATTTATCTTATATGTAGACACTGGTATGGTTCTGGAGATAATACATATGAAGTTAAAAAGAGGTGAAAAGTCCCTTTAATTATCGCGCTCACCTCCATCATGTCGTCCATGTGCTCAACTCCTCTACGGTCATTCTGGACAGCGTTGTAAGGGACGTACACTCTGGGTTTCTTCATGTGCTCGGGCTTCTCTGACATGCCGTGGAGAATCAACTTCCAGGTCAGGATCTGACCTTCATTCTCCATCCGCCCGGACTGACAAAGGTAAATAGAAAAAGAGTGTAAAAAGCACCCTGTTTGGACAATATGTCGATACAACACAATGCCTATGCTATGTGGCATTTGGAGCAGTTTGACCACAGTAAATGGCCAGTTCCATTTTCTATGAAGTTTGAAATCGTCTAAACAAACTTTATTGGAAAGTAATGGATTGGAACTATCCCTTGACTGACCGTGTCAGTTATCTTGAGGGTCCAGGTGCCAGTGGGGTCCTCTCCCCAGGTGTGAACAGACATGAAGTCCCAGTTCCTGAAGCCGTTAGATGACATGTCCCTCTCTCTCTCCGCCAGCAGGACCGTGCTAGTGCCTGATACCACAAAATAATAATGGTTCATATAGCCTTGTTTGGCTCCAGTTTTCTGTTTTATATTGTATGCATGTGTTTTGGGGATTTACTATCCTGGGGACCAGAAATCTTTACAAGGATAGTTAAACAAGGAAAATTCTGACAAGTGGGGACATTTTGCCGGTTCCCACAAGGAAAAATGCTATTTTAGGCATAGGGGTTAGGTTTTGTGATATAGCTAAGAGACACCCTTAGGATTGTCAAACGTTTGCCTGCCGACTGTACTTAGCACCTCTGAACAGTCAGCAGTCAATCTCATTTGTGAAATCGTCAGCTACTCAGTTAAAATACTCCAATGCATGTGTGTTGCTTATGGTCTAGATTCCAGTGTTAGCTAGCTGTGCTAATGTTGTTATTTTGTAGAAAGCCCATACTAGCCAGATGGCCACAGCTAGATAACTACCTAGCAATATGATGAAGAAATAATTTAATTCACTCTCCTCCATAATCCCATACTGCCAGTGCCAGCACATAGCCAACTGTTTAACTAGCTAGCTAACGTTAGCATATTTGCTAAAGGAAACTGCTCTAATACGGCAGCTAACACAAGCAGCTGTTTCATGTAAACCAGCTAATCCAATGTGATTTAATTTGAATGTCAATACTTGCTACAGTGGTTAGCTAGCTTGGAGGAAGTTTTTAGTGTTCTGTGTATTGCGTCTGTGTACTTACTATAACTAGCTACCATCCCATAGCCTACATTGCATGTGAAGTGTGACTGTCTCACCTGTGGATGTACGGAGAAAATGCCCTCTTTAAAAAAATGTTTGTTGTCACCCATGTTGGCTGTCCCACGTGGGGGTTTGTGCTCTCTGATTGGCTCAAATCAAGTTGTTGGCCACTATTCTACAAGTAGAAATGGTAGGTTCGTCACTACCGGGTCAGCACGCAGCAGGTACCGCTTTTGTTCTAGCAAGAGAAGTAACGGCCTCCCACTGTGATAAGTACCTATCGGCAGTCTATTGGTAGTGAGATTCTTGGTGTGCTTCATGCTTGAAGGTTACAATTACGGTTAGGGTTAGAATTAGGGTAAGAAGTTAGGGTTAGGGGATAAGGTTAGGTTAAGGGTTATGGTTAGGGAAAATAGGATTTTGAATGGGAATCAATTGTTTGATCCCCACAAGGATAGTAAAACAAACATGTGTGTGTCTCTAACCTGATGGGGATGTAAGTGTGATGTGTAGGTCTCCTCTCCTAGTGTACTCGATGCTGGCCTCCACTTGCACATGCTCCAGTGAGAGGACAGCGTTGTCCTGGCCGTTACAGGCCTTGGTGGGGATCTCAATGGTGATCTCTCCTGCTGCTTTCAATGCCCTGGGAAAAAGACACAGCACAGGAAATTAGTACTGTGGTTGTACTACCACAACAACATACCAAACAACATTGTTTCAACGTATACTGGCCATGATTCATATATTGTACCATCGAATACAGTCAGACAAAACATGGTCTCATTATAAATCAAAATAGTGACATTATACCATTATTTATTGGTATGTATCCAAGTGACATATTACTTGTGGATACATATCAACATTCTGACATATTTCTAATGAGAGTTGTCTGTCTGACTATATAACATGAATACTACATGCTATATTGACCAGGTATGACAACACATACATTCGGATGGCCAGTGGTTGGCTCAGAATCAGGGTTAATCCATATATTCACCCAGGACGTGAATGGATGGAGCAATGACACACAAGGAGGATTAAATCCTCCGGATTATACAGAGGTGGCGGGATCATGATGGCCTAGGTCAGAGTTACCTAACTGGTAGCCCCCCAAGGGATTTTATTTGGCCCCCCAAGTTTTCTGAGCAAAATAAAATATTGCTTTTAAAAATATACATATTTTTTTTATTGTTGGACATAAAAGACTTAATGATGATCCCTGGCCTAGGTAAAAAGTAAACTGGGTGTCATGCCAATGAGTCGCTTAATCCCAGCTGCTTGGAAAAGGGACATGATCAAGAATCGGGTTGTTTTGTGTTTGTCCTTTGTGTTTGTAGTTACAAATAATTTTATCCATAGCTAGTGTTGTTTTCATGACCTAATCTCTCCCATTTATGTTTGGTTAGCAGAGGCTAGTAAGGCTGTTTAAGGAAATCCAAACTGTGGACTACAGTCTCGTATAGCCTGTAAACTACTGTCAGGGTAAGGAATCATAACTGTAAACTCTAAAATACCAAACCTATCCTTTGAACTGAAGGTCATTTAGAGGATGTAGCCTATGGCTGGTGGCTAAACTAGCTAGCGCCCACACGTCCTAAGGAAGTTAATCCGAAACGAAGGTAAACAAAACATCTGCTCTGATTAAAAAAAATCCTTCTTTCAGAGGTTTAATCTGGAAATAAATGTTGGCTTTGCAACATTTGCCAGCTAGCTTCAGCTTTAGCTTTAAACTCCTAAAGCCTAAAAACCTAAAGTTATTAGTAAATAGAAGATTGCTCCAAAGATTGTTTGAGCCTTCCATTACAGAAATCTAAGTCGGAATATTTGCTTTCCTATCAAAACAGACCGTGGACATACACACACGTGCGCTTATGCATGTACACATAACATAAACACACAAAAACACACTTGACCGACACACAAATCTCTGTCTTTCATTTGACTGTTGTTATAATTGTTCCATATGAGAAACAGGTCAAACTACAGATGTCATTAAGAGAGACAAAATGCAAGGACATCTCATTACACGGTATTCTGTCCCTAATGGAATTATCGGTGCACTCTATAAATTTGCTTGCCCACCGGAATTAGTCTGAATTGAACAATACATGGCGGCAGGTTAAGAGCACTGGGTCAGTAGCCGAAAGGTCACTGGTTCGAATCCTTGAGCCGTCTAGGTGAAACAAATCTGCCAATGTGCACTTGAGTAAGGCAATTAACCTAATTGCTCCTATAAGTCGCTCTGGATAATAGTGTCTGCTGAATGACTAAAATGTAAAATGTAAACGTAAGTCGCTCTGGATTAAAGGGTCTGCTAAATGACTCAAATGTAAATGAAAAATGCAAGTATGTTATGTCAGGAGGATTAGATGTTTCTGGTATAATAGAATGTTAGAGTGTCTTTGTACCTGGGCTGGAAAGAGTCGTCCCTGATTATGCACTGTTTCTTCTCAGGTACGTGTTTCCAGGTGGCCGGGTCGGCCAGGTCCACCAGGGCCTTGGCATTGAGCAGGCCAAAGCCAAAACGACTGTTGACCATCAGGCCTGCCCCGTTCCTCTTCCACCCGGGGTTGTTGGCCAGCGGGTCGAACTCAGACGTCCACACGACCAAGTGCTGCAGATCCCTCCATGTCAGCTCAGGGCTGGGGTGAAGGGTTAGTGGGAATAGGCAAATAAGAAGTCCGACATGTCCCTAAACACCTATTTAATTAATGGAAATCGTTTAAGTCATGATTGTTGCCTTACTTCTGTTCCAGTGCCAGGGCAAATATCCCAGCAGCCAGTGGGGCGGAGGCAGAGGTTCCTGTGTGTGTCTCTGTGCATTCATTATGTAAATCAGCACTGGTCTGCAGGAAGACAGAAGTAAACAAAGTTACCATAGTTATTATAACGTAAAGTAATAAAATGTGACACAAACACTAATCTCAATTATACAGTGGTGTGGGGGACCTGGGGGCTAAGGTCACTCACTATTCTCTGGTCGGTGTAGTCTCCGCTGCTGTAGGCGGTAGCAAGGGTGGAGGAGCACTTCTCAGCGTACCAGGGGGACAGGCCCTGCTGGGAGGCACTGCTGATGGAGATGGTGTAGATGCTGTCTGTATAGCCGTCGCAGTCGCAGTTGTCCCCCTGACGGCCCCCGTTCCCTGACGCCCACACGAAGATAGAGCCCTTCCCTTCCCGGCCCTGAGGGGAAGGAGATGGGTGAGGAGTTAGTGTTAAGTTTGTTTTAGTAGCCTTTTACTTAGGTTCCTTGTCTAGCTTCCTTTAAAAAAAATCTAATTTCAATGTATTTAGATGATTTGTTTGGATTTTAGTTTGTTTGGACTTCTATGTGAGTAAACGTGGAATAATTATGTTGGAATAATAATATGAGTTCCTTGTTTATAAATGAGTCATTATGAAGTGTGGAGTGCTGTTGAACGGTCAATTTTACAATCAATATGAACTTGGTGACACAACAGAATAACATGATGTAGATTCATGTGCCGCTATTTTTTGAAAGGGAAAAAAAGAGGACTTTGGTGTGTTACCTTCTGGATACCGTACTCAAAGGCTTTTGACGCAAGGCGACCCGGGGCCCTCGACCGTCTTGCCATCGTCGTTGGGTCCCCAGCTGGCACTGTAGATGTCCACGTGGTCCGAATTGAAGCCAATAGAACTGGCCTCGATGGCATCCGTCACGATACCGTCCAACATGCGGATCCCTTTAAGTCAACATGATGGAACACGTCAGGGAAATATTTGACTGACTGTAGTTGAAGTGTCTTGGGTCATACTTTGCACGTTGTGCGTCTTGTGCCCAAATATAAAACATGTATCAAATCAAATTTGATTTGTCACATGCGCCGAATACATCAGGTGTAGACCTTACAGTGAAATGCTTACTTACAAGCCCTTAACCAACAATGCAGTTTTAAGAAAAATAAGTGTTAAGTAAAAAATAGATGAGTAAAAAATAACAAATAATTAAAGAGCAGCAGTAAAATAACAGTAGCGAGGCTATATACAGGGAGTACTGGTACAGAGTCAATGTGCGGGGACACAGGTTAGTTACAAAGTATTGACTTTTGGGGCGTGAAATTTATGCACGTTCATGTTTTTTTTGGTCTTATTTCTTGTTTGTTTCACAATAAAAAATATTTTGCATCTTCAAAGTGGTAGGCATGTTGTGTAAATCAAATGACACAAACCCCCCCAAAAATCTATTTTAATTCCAGGTTGTAAGGCAACAAAATAGGAACAATGCCAAGGGAGGTGAATACCTTCGCAAGCCACTGTAGGCTCTTGTCACTGTGCAGCTCGCGGCTGTGCTTCCCTTTGTAGTCTGTAATAGTTTGCAAGCCGTGCCACATAAGACGAGCGTCGGAGCAGGTGTAGTACGATTCAATCTTAGTCCTGTATTGACGCTTTGCCTGTTTGATGGTTCGTCGGAGGGCATAGCGGGATTTCTTAAAAGCTTCCAGGTTAGAGTCCCGCTCCTTGAAAGCAGTAGCTGTACCCTTTAGCTCAGTGCTGATGTTGCCTGTAATCCATGGCTTTTTGTTGGGGTATGTGCGTACAGTCACTGTGAGGATGATGTCATCAATGCACTTATTGATGAAGCCAGTTACTAATGTGGTGTACTCCTCAATGCCATTGGAAGAATTCCCAAACATTTCCAGTCTGTGCTAGCAAAACAGTCCTGTATCTTAGCATCTGCGTTATCTGACCACTTTTTTATTGATCGAGTCACTGGTGCTTCCTGCTTCAGTTTTTGCTTGTAAGCAGGAATCAGGAGGATAGAATTATGGTCAGATTGGAGGGTGAGGGAGAATGGAGTGCGAGGGAGAGCTTTGTATGTGTCTCTGTGTGGAGTAAAGGTGGTCAAGAGTTTTTTTCCCCTCTGGTTGGACATTTAACATGCTGGTAGAAATGAGGTAAAACTGATTTAAGTGTCCCTGCGTTAAAGTCCCCGGCCGCTAGGAGCGCCACTTATGGATAAGCATTTTCTTGTTGGCCTATGGCTGTATACAGCTCATTGAGTGTGGTCTTAGTGCCAGCATCGGTTTGTGGTGATAAATAGACAGATACAAAGAATATAGATGAAAACTCTCTTGGTAAATAGTGTGGTCTACAGCTTATCATGAGATACTCTTCCTCAGGCGAGCAAAACATAGAGACTTCCTTACTATTAGATTTCGTGCACCAGCTGTTGTTTACAAATATACACAGACCGCCACCCCTTGTCTTACCGGAGGTGACTGTTCTATCTTGCCGAGGCAGCTAGTTGTATGTTATTCATGTCGTCGTTCAGCCACGACTCAGTGAAACATAAGATATTACAGTTTTAAATGTCCTATTTTGTTATCCAATGATTGTACATAGGCTAGTAGTACTGATGGTAGAGGCAGATTACCCACTCGCCGTCGGATCCTAACAAGGCACCCCGACCTACGTCCCCGATATCTCTGTCTCTTTCTCATGCGAAACACAGGGATTTGGGCCTTGTCAGGTGTCTGAAGTAAATCCTTTGCGTCTGACTCGTTAAAGAAAAAATCTTATTCCAGTACGAGGTGAGTAATCGCCGTCCTGATATCTAGAAGCTGTCACAACCTGATCTGTTTCACCTGTCCTTGTGCATGTCTTCACCCCCCTCCAGGTGTCGCCCATCTTCCCTATTATCCCCTGTGTATTTATACCTGTGTTCTCTGTCTGTTTGTTGCCAGTTTGCCTTGTTTGTTCAAGCTAACCAGCGTTTTTCCTGACAGCTCCTATCGTTTCCTAGCCTCTCTTTCCTCGTCCTCCTGGTTTTGCCTGTCCTGACCCTGTACCCGCCCGCCTTACCTCTCTGCCTGACCCTGAGCCTGCCTGCCATCCTGTACCTTTGCTCCACCTCTGGATTACTGAACTCTGCCTGCCCCTGACCCTGAGTCCACCTGCCGTCCTGTACCTTTGCCTTACTCTGGATTTTCGATCCCTGCCTGCCTTGACCTGTCTTTGCTTGCCCCTGTTGCTACAATAAACAGTGTTACTTCAACAGTCTGCATCTGGGTCTTACCTTGATTCCTGATAAAAGCTATTTTTGGTCATTAGAGACGGAGGCAGAAACATTATGTACAAAACATTATGTGGAACAGGTTCCCAATTGTTGCTCAGTCATTTGGTTAAGTGGTGTTGCGTAATCAACCACTCAAAAAGTAGGCTGCCACAAGGACAACTTCCCTTCCAGCTGCTGTGTGGGTCACACACACACACACACACACCAGGTGTGCTTGCGTTACATCTATTACCTCCAACCTTGGAGTTGTACGCCACCCCGACTCCACATTTATTGTTGTCTGCCTGCATGGCGATCTCACCGGCACACCTGGTCCCATGCCTGAGTACATACAGAAACAGAACACACAATTACAACTAAACATAACTTTTTCTTTACAATATGTCCCTATCGGAATGAAGTTATATTTTCATATATATGTAGCAGTGGATTCAGAATACACCAGTCTGATCCGGAACTTTTGTAAACTGGTTTATGGTAATTCTCAGTATTGCTTAAAGTAAGCTTTAAAATCTCTTCAAAACATTGCCGATCCACCATAAAACCTCTGGAAGAGTGCCAGCGTCACTCAATTCACTTCGGGTTTGGTTACCTAAGATCCTTCATCTCATTACAGTGGGGGAAAAAAGTATTTAGTCAGCCACCAATTGTGCAGGTTCTCTCACTTAAAAAGATGAGAGAGGCCTGTAATTTTCATCATAGGTACACTTCAACTATGACAGACAAAATGAGGAAAAAAAATCCAGAAAATCACATTGTAGGATTTTTATGAATTTATTTGCAAATTATGGTGGAAAATAAGTATTTGGTCACATACAAACAAGCAAGATTTCTGGCTCTCACAGACCTGTAACTTCTTCTTTAAGAGGCTCCTCTGTCCTCCACTCATTACCTGTATTAATGGCACCTGTTTGAACTTGTTATCAGTATAAAAGACACCTGTCCACAACCTCAAACAGTCACACTCCAAACTCCACTATGGCCAAGACCAAAGAGCTGTCAAAGGACACCAGAAACAAAATTGTAGACCTGCACCAGGTTGGGAAGACTGAATCTGCAATAGGTAAGCAGCTTGGTTTGAAGAAATCAACTGTGGGAGCAATTATTAGGAAATGGAAGACATACAAGACCACTGATAATCTTCCTCGATCTGGGGCTCCACGCAAGATCTCACCCGTGGGGTCAAAATGATCACAAGAACGGTGAGCAAAAATCCCAGAACCACACGGGGACCTAGTGAATGACCTGCAGAGAGCTGGGACCAAAGTAACAAAGCCTACCATCAGTAACACACTCGCCGCCAGGGACTCAAATCCTGCAGTGCCAGACGTGTCCCCCTGCTTAAGCCAGTACATGTTCAGGCCCGTCTAAAGTTTGCTAGAGAGCATTTGGATGATCCAGATGAGGATTGGGAGAATGTCAGATGAAACCAAAATAGAACTTTTTGGTAAAAACTCAACTCGTCGTGTTTGGAGGACAAAGAATGCTGAGTTGCATCCAAAGAACACCATACCTACTGTGAAGCATGGGGGTGGAAACATCATGCTTTGGGGCTGTTTTTCTGCAAAGGGACCAGGACGACTGATCCGTGTAAAGGAAAGAATGAATGGGGCCATGTATCGTGAGATTTTGAGTGAAAACCTCCTTCCATCAGCAAGGGCATTGAAGATGAAACGTGGCTGGGTCTTTCAGCATGACAATGATCCCAAACACACCGCCGAACCGAAGGAGTGGCCGTAAGAAGCATTTCAAGGTCCTGGAGTGGCCTAGCCAGTCTCCAGATCTCAACCCCATAGAAAATCTTTGAAAGTCCGTGTTGCCCAGCGACGGCCCCAAAACATCACTGCTCTAGAGGAGATCTGCATGGAGGAATGGGCCAAAATACCAGCAACAGTGTGTGAAAACCTTGTGAAGACTTACAGAAAACGTTTGACCTCTGTCATTGCCAACAAAGGGTATATAACAAAGTATTGAGATAAACTTTGTTATTGACCAAATACTTATTTTCCACCATAATTTGCAAATAAATTCATAAAAAATCCTACAATGTGATTTTCTGGATTTTTTTTCCTCATTTTGTCTGTCATAGTTGAAGTGTACCTATGATGAAAATTACAGGCCTCTCTCATCTTTTTAAGTGAGAGAACTTGCACAATTGGTGGCTGACTAAATACTTTTTTCCCCCACTGTATGTGCTTGCCATAGAAAATATTGATACTGAGGGGGAATCTTGTCAATTGAAAATGAAAGGCCCTTTGGTTTCATGTCATTTGGCATGCTTATAAGAGACAATAAACAGCCTGCTGCTAAAGTCTAAATTATACAGACAGCTCCCAGAGTAGATTGACAACAAAATAGTGGGTGGGTAGTGGGGTGGGATGGGTTGAGTGTGTTTTTGTGTGTAATCCTCACAGCTGAGAGAGAGAGAGAGAGAGAGAGAGAGAGAGAGAGAGAGAGAAGCATTGAAACATTGAGGGTTTTAGTAAGTGGTTTTCTGTGTGATTTTAACGTTTCCCAACAGATGAAGCCATTTTCTCTCTCTCCTTCGGCTTCAAACCAAATTCCGACGATGTGTCGTTGTCAGAGGTAAAATGGACTCTTTTCAGTTGTTATGGTTAGGATCTTTCATATAAATAGATTTACTATAATTATACTATCTGTAATAATGTAATTCTACGTCTATGGGATCTACCATCCAAGCAAACACTACCAGAACAACTACCAGCACAATGGCATATAGTGGAAAGGGTTAGTTGATAGCCTGACTTTCATTCTGGTGAACGACTTTTACTGACCCACACACTAACCTGTAACCTACAGTACAACATATACAGTACCAGTCAAAAGTTTGGACATACCTCCTCATTCAAGGGTTTTTCTTAATTTGTTTTATATTTTCTACATTGTAGAATAATAGTGAAGACATCAAAATTATGAAATAACACATATGGAATCATGTAGTAACCAAAAAAGTGTTAAACAAATCAAAATATATTTTATATTTGAGATTCTTCAAAGTAGCCATCCTTTGCCTTGATGACAGCTTTGCACACTCTTTGCATTCTCTCAACCAGCTTTATGAGGTAGTCACCTGTAATGCATTTCAATTACGAGATATATGGCTCCCAGGCTAGATCTCATGGACATGTAGTAGAATAATTCAATATATAGCATTTTCCGGTAAATGTCGAAAATTGGTCAGTCTATAGATTCACTGGGAAATGTATTGCTTTTTACATTTTTCACATTTACCGTAATATATAAAGCAAATCAGCGAGGAACCCTATCAATATGACTGTTATAACATTATTTTACATCAACAGCTCCAGTTGGATCATCTGTGTGTGTCTGATACACAAAGGAGATGATCATGGAGATGATCGTGGAAACAGCAGAGGGAGCACCCCCCTATCCACATCGAAGGGTCAGCAGTGGAGAAGGTGGAAAGTTTTAAGTTCCTGGGCGTACACATCACAGACAAACTGAAATGGTCCATCCACACAGACAGTGTGGTGAAGAAGGCGCAACAGCGCCTATTCAACCTCCGGAGGCTGAAGAAATTTGGCTTGTCACCCAAAACCCTGACAAACTTTTACAGATGCACAATTGAGAGCATCCTGTCGGGCTGTATCACAGTCTGGTACGGCAACTACACTGCCCTCAACCGCAAGGCTCTCCAGAGGGTGGTGCGGTCTGCACAACACATCACCGGGGGTAAACTACCTGCCCCCCATGACACCTACAGCACCCGATGTCACAGGAAGGCCAAAAAGTTCATCAAGGACAACAACCACCAGAGCACTGCCTGTTCACACCGTTATCATCCAGAAGGCGAGGTCAGTACAGGTGCATCAAAGCTGGGACCGAGAGATTGAGAAACAGCTTCTATCTCAAGGCCATCAGACTGCTAAACAGCAATCACTAACTCAGAGAGGCTGCTGCCCACACTGAGACCCAATCACTGGACACTTTAATAAATGGACCACTAGTCACTTTAGTTAAGTTTGCTAGAGAGCATTTGGATGATCCAGATGAGGATTGGGAGAATGTCATATGGTCAGATGAAACCAAAATATAACTTTTTGGTAAAAACTCAACTCGTCGTGTTTGGAGGACAAAGAATGCTGAGTTGCATCCAAAGAACACCATACCTACTGTGAAGCATGGGGGTGGAAACATCATGCTTTGGGGCTGTTTTTCTGCAAAGGGACCAGGACGACTGATCCGTGTAAAGGAAAGAATGAATGGGGCCATGTACCGTGAGATTTTGAGTGAAAACCTCCTTCCATCAGCAAGGGCATTGAAGATGAAACGTGGCTGGGTCTTTCAGCATGACAATGATCCCAAACACACCGCCCGGGCAATGAAGGAGTGGCTTCGTAAGAAGCATTTCAAGGTCCTGGAGTGGCCTAGCCAGTCTCCAGATCTCAACCCCATGGAAAATCTTTGGAGGGAGTTGAAAGTCCGTGTTGCCCAGCGACAGCCCCAAAACATCACTGCTCTAGAGGAGATCTGCATGGAGGAATGGGCCAAAATACCAGCAACAGTGTGTGAAAACCTTGTGAAGACTTACAGAAAACGTTTGACCTCTGTCATTGGCAACAAAGGGTATATAACAAAGTATTGAGATAAACTTTTGTTATTGACCAAATACTTATTTTCCACCATAATTTGCAAATAAATAAATTAAAAATCCTACAATGTGATTTTCTGGATTTCTTTTTCTCATTTCTTCTGTCATATGTGAAGTGTACCTATGATGAAAATTACAGGCCTCTCTCATCTTTTTAAGTTGGAGAACTTGCACAATTGTTGGCTGACTAAATACTTTTTTGCCCCACTGTATATACTGTATTTTATACCATCTACCGCACCTTGCCTATGCTGCTCGGCCATTGCTCATCCATATATTTATATGTACATATTCTCATTCACACCTTTAGATTTGTGTGTATTAGGTAGTTGTTGGGGAATTGTTAGATTACTTGTTAGATTTGTGTGTATTAGGTAGTTGTTGGGAATTGTTAGATTATTTGTTAGATATTACTGTATGGTCGGAACTAGAAGCACAAGCATTTCGCTACACTCGCATTAACATCTGCTAACCATGTGTATGTGACCAATAAAATTTGATTTGACTTGATATGCCCATTTCTGATCTGGTTAGTTAATCGACAGAGAGGATGCTGTAACTAGGAAGTGGATTACATGGGTTTTATGGCGGCCTTCAGACTGCATGGGACCCGATCCATGATGAATAACATTCTCCATTACTACTGGAGTCATGATCATTTTGATTGGATACTATGCTAGATAGTCCACATAAATATAGGCATACAGTATGCATGTAAATAATGAATATACAAATTATGGTTTGAAAACAGATGAATGTGTGCGAAAAGTCCTACACACTTCTCCCATATGTCACAAATAGCCATGATAGCAGGTATGTCCCTGAAATAAATAACCAACTTACTTGTTCTCATTGGTGGAGTCGTACCTGGGGAAGGGGTCAGGGTCATTGTCATTGAAATCGTAGCTGGCTGCTGCGTCCTGGATAAGGACAAGACAGGAAAATCACAACAGGATTCAGAACCCAATCTGGCAACCCACTTAACAGGTTACTAGACCGAGGGCCAACCTATTGTCACTGAGAGGGACTGTAAATAACGTCTATGGATGGTTGAACACCAGACAAGAGGACCATGGAGGAAATGATTTAGGGCTGAAACAAAGCCATTCGGTTTGAGAGAGGGGAATGTATAACATTTGTCAACATGTCTTTGTCTTAAAGGTTTATTGCTAAAAGGTTGAAGTAACTGAACAAGACAATATCATCTGCAGTTAAAATGAGCGTGTGGACAATGGATCTAATAATTAAAAGGTTTTACACTTGAATCAGAATCATTAAAACCAGTCTGCTCTAATGTACAAGAAAACAAATAAGGGCTAGAAAAGTACTTTTAGTGTCAATTAAGGCAAGAATTAATCTGTGAAAATGTTACAAATGAAGGCATTGATGAGTGAAGATGGATTAGCGTCTCACTTGAGTCCATTGATTAATCACAGCCATGCTAGTTATAGTCAGAGTCAATTCTATCAGCCTTGTTGTCATACTTCCTCTCCCTCTCTCTCTGTCTTTCTCTCTCTCTCAATCTGCCTCTCTATATGGAGACCCTAGTGCTAGTTTGTCAATGCCAGGTGTCAGACAGAGAAATTACTGTTTGCCACCAAAACGCAGATTTCGTCTCATCTCAAGAGTCACAGATTTCCTCTCATCTCAAGATTTGAGAAATGTATCAACATGACTGTCTAATGAGCTTTGGTTGATTATTAAAAAACACCTGACCCCCCCAAAATATTGTTCAAAGCCATCGTCTAACTTGCAATTGGGTTTGGCGGCCTAAATGTTGATTATTTGAAACTTTAACAGAAACTTTTTCAAAATGTACAAACACAATAGTCACTAGCTAAGACTTCTTCACTATAACCTTTAACCAACTCGAGGAAAAACCTTGATAAATGCTAAAGACAACTTTGCAGTTTACTAGCCAAGTATTGAATCTGTCAACGCAGCAACTACAAAATAATTTAGAACCACAATAACTCCTCCTATTATTGATTTCCAGTTCTGTCCTCAATGCACGCTATACACCCGTCATCACCACCTATCATATAGCAATTTATTACTGCTTATTAGTGCTTCATGAATGTCTGTGTAAGTGTCACCGACATTGCTATGGGAACGCTCTCCCTTACTGATGTCTGTTGCCGTGGAAACGCGGTCTTACATAGTTGGGGTAGATGTCAGTGTGGTTCCACTCCAGACCGTCGTCCAGCACGGTGATGACCACTCCTTTTCCTGTGAACCCTTTCTTCCACACAGGAATCACGTGGAGGTCTAGCTTGGGCAGGGAGGACGACGTCCGAGTGTCTTGCTGGAATGGCCGACACAGAGGGGGAAGAGGAGAAGGAGAGAGAGAAGGAGAGAGAGAGAGAGTAGTTTAAGTTGTTTGTAGTTAAATCATGTGCATAGTACATTATGCAATAAAGGCATACTCTGGGATTTTGGCAACGAGGCCCTTTATCTACTTCCCCAGAGTCAGATGAACTCATGGATACCATTTTATGTCTCTGAGTGTAGTTTGACAAAATCCTGAAGTATCTCTTTAAGTCAAGATCTCATGACATTGGCACTGGATTTACATACAGGAAGTAGCTCCCATACGACGCAACAATTGAAAAAGAACAGTACAGCTATGGTGCCTTAGGAGTGAGGTACTTCACCTAAATTGTGTCTGTGAATATCAAGTATGTACCAGTATCCAAAACAATGGAGAAAGGTCAACTGATGATGGCCACATCGCTTTGCTAGCTCCATCTTCGCTAATGGAGACTGTCATGTCCAAAGTTGACCTTCAGGAAATCATTATCAGCTTGTTGCTTTCTTTGTCCTGGCTGAGTCCACTCTCTTGACCACTTACAGTAGGAAACCCTTGGTGTTGAGAGCATGCAGGTTAATACTTCAATCCAACAAAATTATTCAACTAAGTGGATCACCGAAGACCGCACTAAGGTTGAGAATCTTGCGACGCGTAATAAAACAATAATACTTCATGATTGTGTCATTGTGCTAGGCCAAACCTCTATCACCTCTATCAAGCCTCTGTCTAATCAGTGATCTCTTTTAATGTATTTTATGTAAATGTATGTGTATATGTTTGGGGTGCCCAACTAGTGTTAATTGGCTAATCAGTAGGGAGTGAGAGTGCAGCGGTCCTCCCTGAGGGGAGATGGGATGATTCAGAGCAGGAGAAGGGACTAAAAAAAAAGACTAGGAAAGTCTTGGAGCTGCTGTGTTCCTTCCCGCATTATGCACAGACACTGCGGAACGCCACCCAGTGCAATGAGTCATCGCTGTGATCTCTCTATCTCTCCCTTGCTCTCCTTTTTTCTCCTTTCTCCTCTTTTTCCTCGCTTGCTCTGTCTTTCTTCCCCATTTTTCCTCTTCTCCTATCTCTCTTCTTCTTCTTGCTATCTCTTTTGCAACCCCTCTTTCTTTTTTTCTCTCTCTTGATCCCTCTTTCTTTCCCATTTCTCTTATCTTTTGGGCTGTCTCACTTATCTTCCCTCCCTCTCTCCTCTGTTTTTCTCCGTCTACTGGAGGAAGTGAAGAGATGGGGGGTGGTAGTGGGAGACTGGAGACTGACTCCGTTTGAATGATCATCAAAACCCTCCGATTCATCCTTACAACACAGATACCACACCATTCATTTCTACAACAGGGACGGTTGATAAAACAGTCAAATGTACAACATTTTCCCTAGAGATATCCTACCAAATGACCAAAACGTATAAATGTGTCAGACTATCAACGATTCTGTTAGAAATCAGGCTCTGCGGTCCTGTTGACGGCTTCTGTAGCTCCTCTGTCTTGGTATCGTATTGGATGACTCATCTATTGACTGGCACGTAAGCTGTGGGCTCCAAACAGCCCTGCTTGCACGCACAAGCAAACATTTAGAATGTACACTTACAGTAAACAAACACATCGGCATCCACACACGCTTACAGTACGTGCACAAACTGAACCCCCACCCCCACACACACACACACACACACACACACACACACACACACACACACACACACACACACACACACACACACACACACACACACACACACACACACACACACACACACACACACACACACCTTGACAGAGGGAGTAATCTAAATGTATTATGAGTCACTCCTTTGATTGCATTATCAGGCAAGGCAGTCACCCACTCCTACAATCTCTATCTCTCTCCATCTCCCTCTCTTCACATCACTTTCTCATCCCTCCATCTCCCTCTCTCCATTATATCTTTCTCCCTCACTGCCTTCTGCCCCTCACTCCAACCCCTCTTCAATTCTTCTATCCATCAGTACCTCCATCCCTCTGTCCACATCATGTTCTTCATTCCTCCCTTTGCCCTTTTGCCTCTCTACACAATCCTTATTCCCTCTTCTTTCACTATCACTCTTTTCCCTTCAACTTCCATGTCATTCCTGATATCCCTCATTAGCTTGATCTCTTTTCCTCTATCCCTCGTTTTATGTCCTCCCACACACCCTTACTTACAGTTGAAGTTGGAAGTTTACATACACTTAGGTTGGAGTCATTAAAACTCATTTTTCAACCACTCCACAAATGTATTGTTAACAAACTATAGTTTTGGCAAGTCGGTAAGGACATCTACTTTGTGCATGACAAAAGTCATTTTTCCAACAATTGTTTACAGACAGATTATTTCACTTATAATTCACTGTATCACAATTCCAGTGGGTCAGAAGTTTACATACACAAAGTTGACTGTGCCTTTAAACAGCTTGGAAAATGCCAGAAAATGATGTCATGGCTTTAGAAGCTTCTGATAGGCTAATTGACATCATCTGAGTCAATTGGAGGTGTACTTGTGGATGTATTTCAAGGCCTACCGTCAAACTCAGTGCATCTTTGCTTGACATCATGGGAAAATCAAAAGAAATCAGCCAAGACCTCAGAAGAAAAATTGTAGACCTCCAAAAGGCTGGTTCATCCTTGGGAGCAATTTCCAAATGCCTGAAGGTACCACGTTTATCTGTACAAACAGTAGTACGCAAGTATAAACACCATGGGACCACGCAGTCGTCATACCGCTCAGGAAGGAGATGCGTTCTGTCTCCTAGAGAAAAACGTACTATGGTGCGAAAAGTGCAAATCAAAATCGCAGAACAACAGCAAAGAACCTTGTGAAAATGCTGGAGGAAACAGGTACAAAAGTATCTATATCCACAGTAAAACAAGTCCTATATTGACATAACCTGAAAGGCCGCTCAGCAAGGAAGAAGCCACTGCTCCAAAACCGCCATAAAAAAGCCAGACTACGGTTTGCAACTGCACATGGGGACAAAGATCGTCCTTTCCTCTGGTCTGATGAAAAAAATAGAACTGTTTGGCCATAATAACCATCGTTATGTTTGGAGGAAAAAGGGGGAGGCTTGCAAGCCGAAGATGTCACGACTTGGACCGAAGTCGGTTCACCCTCCTCGTTCGGGCGGCATTCGGCGGTCGACGTCACCGGTCTTCTAATCATCACCGATCTACTTTTCATTTTCCATTTGTCTTGTCTTGTTTATCACACACCTGGTTTGCATTCCCCATCATTATCTGTTGTGTATTTAACCCTCTGTTTTCCCCCATGTCCTTGTGTGTGATTGTTTATTGTTAAGCCGCTTCTTTCCGGCTGGTGCATTTTATTTATGCCTCGCCTGTTTTGCGTTTGGCATGTTTATTTGTATTTACGCATTTAGCATTTTTCTTATTTCATTGTTTGAGTAAAGTGTTTTGCTCACTCAGTACTGTTCTCCTGCGCCTGACGTTTATGCATCAGCTACACAAGAGCCTGACAGAAGAACACCATCCCAACTGTGAAGCACGGGGGTGGCAGCATCATGTTGTGGGGGTGCTTTGCTGAAGGAGGGACTGGTGCACTTCACAGAATAGATAGCATCATGAGGATGAAAAATGATGTGGATATATTGAAGCAACATCTCAAGACATCAGTCAGGAAGTTAAAGCTTGGTCGCAAATGGGTCTTCCAAATGGACAATGACCCAAAGCATACTTCCAAAGTTGTGGCAAAATGGCTTAAGGACAACAAACTCAAGGTATTGGAGTGGCCATCACAAAGCCCTGACCTCAATACTATAGAACATTTGTGGGCAGAACTGAAAAAACGTGTGCGAGCAAGGAGGCCTACAAACCTGACTACACCAGCTACACCAGTTACACCAGTTACACCAGCTCTGTCAGGAGGAATGGGCCAAAATTCACCCAACTTATTGTGGGAAGCTTGTGGAAGGCTACCCGAAACGTTTGACCCAAGTTAAACAATTTGAAGGCAATGCTACCAAATACGAATTGAGTGTATGTAAACTTCTGACCCACTGGGAATATGATGAATGAAATAAAAGCTGAAATAAATAATTCTCTCTACTATTATTCTGACATTTCACATTCTTAAAATAAAGTGGTGATCCTAACTGACATAAGACAGGGAATTTTTACTATGAATAAATGTCAGGACTTGTGAAGAAATGAGTTTAAATGTATTTGGCTAAGGTGTATGTAAACTTCTGACTTCAACTGTACATTTTCCCTTGGGGATTGCTACTATTTCATTCTTTATTTCTTGATTTTTCTTTCTTTCATATTTGATATCCCTGACTGAAAGTCCCTAGGGCTGGCATAGACCAATCAGAGGGCTGTCACAAATGAGTGGGCAGGTGTAGGTGTTTGTCAGCCATGCCCTCTCAATGGCAGACAATAGGCGAGCACGTCATGACCAATTCAATTAGGGTCATCAGCCCAGATGAGTAAAAAGGATCCATCTGGATTTATTTTCTTATTTCCTGCAGTGAGTGACTCAGTTCATTAAGTTCAGGGAACATAGAAAGAACGGACAAAATACACAATGACGCACGCAAACATACTCAAACACACACGCACGTGCACACACTCACACACTGACGTACAGTAAACATACTCAAACACACACACCCTGACGCAAGTAAACATACTAAAACACACACGCACGTGCACACACACACACACTGACGTACAGTAAACATACTCAAACACACACACCCTGACGCACGTAAACATACTAAAACACACGCATGTGCACACATGTCCTATCTTTATGAGATAACAGATGTTGATTTAGCCAGCACCGCTGCCATGGTAAACAAATAACAAAATTAGAAATAATGACTCGCTGGTTTTAATAATTGACCAAATACCGTTACAAAAGTTCTCTCCACTCTAACAATAATTGCAAGGGGACCATAATAGCGTATCAATGTTAGCTAAATGCTATTGGCACGCAATTATAACACAACCTGTAAAAGTAATGACAGAATAAAATTGTACAAATTGAGTATAGGTTGGTTCAGCCTAATCCTAAACACACGATGAAGTGGATGTGTCTGTAATGTATCCGGTAGGAAATACATAGCTGTGACACTATCCTCCACTGGCTTGGTCTCAATGGGCTGAAATAGCCATTGTGTACGGCTAAATTGGGTCTTAATGTGTGACAGCCTTTTCCGTTCCATTGGATTATGGTTGGAGAGAGTTGAGTTCCCTTACAATCTCCTGCCAGGCCAGCATGTTCAATTAAACAAATGGGTCTTTTTACTTGGATTTCGGATGATTACTAATTAATTTGAATGTCACAGAGTTAAAACCTTTTCTTTCACATTTCTCAAGTCTCGCACATACATATCAATGTGTGATCGCTGAAGATATTTGTCTCATCCTCACACACGTGCATGGCAATATAGACACACGCTGTTCCTCACACATGTAGGCTTTCCTTTCATTTGGACAGATCCTAATTGCAATAGGCAACAACATTAATACATCTAAGTTTTACGCAAGACCTCTAATGAACTGGTGCTATACACACTTCTCTAAAAGGCTTGTGAAGGCAAAGCTTCTACTCATTAGGAAGCTGTCCGTCCCTGCCAGTGCTGAATCTCAGGGGCTCTGGGATTGTGTTAGCCTGGCGCCAGATCTGTTTGTGCTGTCTTTCCAATACCCAATGACTATGACCATTAGGAATTGGCACGACAGCACAAGCAGATCTGGGACCAGGCTAGGATTGTGTTTGTGAATCAGGTCAAACAGAAGGCAGCAGCAGACACCAGCCGGATCTGAACTGACATCACTGATAGTCGGGTCAGAAAACATATTTTAGATTCCTGTTTATTCAGCGTTTCAGTTCTGGCACTGGCTATTGGCCACCATGACAAGAAATAACCGAATAACCACACAGACAGCCAAACAACCAAATAACCACACAGACAACCAAATAACCACAAAGACAACAAAATAACCACACAGACAACCAAACAACCAACTAACCACACAGACAACCAAATAACCTAGACTGTTCAAAGTGTAATATCACTCACTGGGTATGACTTATAGGAAACATATGGGAACATGTGGATCTTTGGGACTTACCAGGTACCACTGCTGGTTCCACATAGGGTCATTGAACAGCTCGTCCACCGGACAGTCCCGGCATGACCCCAGTGACGCCCGCTTACTGCGCCGCTTCTCATATTGTTGCTCCGCCCATGATACCTTGACGCCCAAAGAGACAGAGAGATATGAGAATTCTGCCATATTTACAGTGGGGCAAAAAAGTATTTAGTCAGCCACCAATTGTGCAAGTTCTCCAACTTAAAAAGATGAGAGAGGCCTGTAATTTTCATCATAGGTACACTTCAACTATGACAGAAGAAATGAGAAAAAGAAATACAGAAAATCACATTGTAGGATTTTTTATTTATTTATTTGCAAATTATGGTGGAAAATAAGTATTTGGTCAATAACAAAAGTTTATCTCAATACTTTGTTATATACCCTTTGTTGGCAATGACAGAGGTCACACGTTTTCTGTAAGTCTTCACAAGGTTTTCACACACTGTTGCTGGTATTTTGGCCCATTCCTCCATGCAGATCTCCTCTAGAGCAGTGATGTTTTGGGGCTGTCGCTGGGCAACACGGACTTTCAACTCCCTCCAAAGATTTTCTATGGGGTTGAGATCTGGAGACTGGCTAGGCCACTCCAGGACCTTGAAATGCTTCTTCTGAAGCCACTCCTTCGTTGCCAGGCGGTGTGTTTGGGATCATTGTCATGCTGAAAGACCCAGCCACGTTTCATCTTCAATGCCCTTGCTGATGGAAGGAGGTTTTCACTCAAAATCTCACGATACATGGCCCCATTCATTCTTTCCTTTACACGGATCAGTCGTCCTGGTCCCTTTGCAGAAAAACAGCCCCAAAGCATGATGTTTCCACCCCCATGCTTCACAGTAGGTATGGTGTTCTTTGGATGCAACTCAGCATTCTTTGTCCTCCAAACACGACGAGTTGAGTTTTTTCTATTTTGGTTTCATCTGACCATATGACATTCTCCCAATCCTCATCTGGATCATCCAAATGCTCTCTAGCAAACTTCAGACGGGCCTGAACATGTACTGGCTTAAGCAGAGGGACACGTCTGGCACTGCAGGATTTGAGTCCCTGGCGGCGTAGTGTGTTACTGATGGTAGGCTTTGTTACTTTGGTCCCAGCTCTCTGCAGGTCATTCACTAGGTCCCCCCGTGTGGTTCTGGGATTTTTGCTCACCGTTCTTGTGATCATTTTGACCCCACGGGGTGAGATCTTGCGTGGAGCCCCAGATCGAGGAAGATTATCAGTGGTCTTGTATGTCTTCCATTTCCTAATAATTGCTCCCACAGTTGATTTCTTCAAACCAAGCTGCTTACCTATTGCAGATTCAGTCTTCCCAACCTGGTGCAGGTCTACAATTTTGTTTCTGGTGTCCTTTGACAGCTCTTTGGTCTTGGCCATAGTGGAGTTTGGAGTGTGACTGTGGACAGGTGTCTTTTATACTGATAACAAGTTCAAACAGGTGCCATTAATACAGGTAACGAGTGGAGGACAGAGGAGCCTCTTAAAGAAGAAGTTACAGGTCTGTGAGAGCCAGAAATCTTGCTTGTTTGTATGTGACCAAATACTTATTTTCCACCATCATTTGCAAATAAATTCATTAAAAATCCTACAATGTGATTTTCGGGATTTTTTTTCCTCATTTTGTCTGTCATAGTTGAAGTGTACCTATGATGAAAATTACAGGCCTCTCTCATCTTTTTAAGTGAGAGAACTTGCACAATTGGTGGCTGACTAAATACTTTTTTGCCCCACTGTATGTTTATGCTGTATATTCGCTTACGTAGCTAATTCACACGCCCAAGTGTTTTATTCTGACAACTGGAGGTATTTACCCGTGAGAGTCTACCAGAGGAGACACAGACACACAGTGTGTCCAAAATGGCACCCTATTCCCTTTAGTGTACTTCCCTGGTCAAAAGTAGTGCACTATATAGGAAATAGGGTGCCATTTCAGACACGGCCATAGACAATGTTACAGATACAGGACTGTTTACCCGATCATCCTCGGACAGGCGTTTGGTGATGTGATCGGCACTTCGTTTCGTCCTGCTAGGATGAGTCTGGTGTTTGAACAAGTAATGGTTTTCTAGCGCCCCAATCTGCAGACAGGAGGAGAGTGGTGGCTTATTGAATATTTCATAGCAGTGATGTAATACCATTATCCTCTTCCTGTCAATCCCGTAACATAGGACTGCCTGCAATTATTAACGCATTTTTTTATTTATTATATATTAATCAAGTGCCTTGGTTCATATTACACCCGGAAGGACATCTCCTTTTAAATGTCTTGAACTGCTTGTTAAATCAGTACCTTCGATCATTCTCATACATGGGTAGCTATTGATATTAAATTATTATATTATAATGACAGGAAGGCAAATACCACTGCAACAGCAATAGGCCTGCTAGTTTCCTTATTAGTTATATTTATAGCCGGCCTTCTTCCGCAATTTCCTGGGAAAGCATAACACAGCTAAATCCATTGAATCTAAAGGTGCTTATCAGAATATCATGCAAATTGTGCAAATAATGAGTCAATCACAGATACTGCTTAAAAGAAGAAAAAATAACACTAATCTAGGATAGGAGTTACTCTGAGCCACAGTTTAGGCCTATTATTATGATTGAGCTGATAAGGCATCATACCCATCCCCCTGGCTGAATGGAAACACAGGTTAATCATTGACCTGTGTAGTCAGAGCGCTAGTTTCCTCTGAGTAGACTAGAGAGAGATCTCCTGTGGGTGTATAGGCCTAATATGTTTGTTTTGGACAAGGTAGACAGTAAATTACAACATTGGCGATCGACATATTTACAGAAGGGGGCTATCATCAGTATACAGCACACAATGAGTCATTGTTACAGCCTATTACATTAAATATGGATTGGATCCCCATATTTTGGCCAAATACATTGATAGACGAATTGTTTGTACTTGTTTGATGATATACATGTACTTATTATAAAGTAACAGTGATACGCAAATACACTGATTGTAAAACAACTAAAAAGCCAATAACGGACATTTAATAGGATACACCGGGACCGAGTTTGTGAAACCATGAGTTACACTATTGAATTTCCCATCGCACTCTGACCAGACTTATGAAGATGATTGACAGAGTGCACCAATCACTATAGTTGCTGTTTTTAAAACTCAGTTGAAGCATAAGTTCAGCAAGGATGCTGTCTGTGTAGACTACAACATCAGCAACAAGGCTGCCATGGCACCCTCCATCTCAGCTTTCAGCTGTATACAACCGAATGAATAATACTAATAAAAAAGTGGAATACTGATACCAAGACAAGATACTGAGCCAAATTGAACACAGAAATATGCATATTAATTCTATAGTGAGATACACGGTTCCAAGACCACAATTGTGGGTGGCGAACTTGTTACCGGAGCGTTGATGTGACTCTAACCTACCTGGCGGACTACTCGGTAGTCCAGTTCTTTGGCAATGGAACTGGCGGCGTCCGGTCCTCCGGGAATCTCCACCGCCCATTCGTTGAGGTACTGTCTGTCCCCAAATGAAGCATTCACGGAACGAGCGATGGACCAGAGAACCGCAAGAGCACAGCACATCACCGTTGTTGGGTGACATCTCGTTTCCATCTCAGAGAAAATACGATTAGATTAAAAATATTTTTGATTGATGCTCTTGAAAGGCATACAAGACAACAAATTAAAAACAAAAATGCAAGTAATATTAAATAAATTGGTTCGCCTTGCATGTATTTTTTCCTTCAAAGTGCAGGGTGGGAAAGAGTACCTGTCACGGCGTTATTGCCTTATTGAACCATCAAGGAAAGCAAGCGGAGAGTAAACCTTGGAAGGGGGCGAGAATATTTACACGTCAAATTACGAAGAGGCTCTGACGTCAACGAGCCTAGATACCACGGGGTAGGGTCTATGTTCGAGTCCCGAGAGAGACACGCGGAGAGAAGGAGCGTCAGAGGGGAAGGGGAAATTATATCTAAAAATATCCATGTATTTTTTTATTCAAGCTAGTAGGGGTGACAATTAATACTACTGTAATAGTAATGTATGTGCACCAAACATGCAGAGGAAAATAAATGTAGCACCATTCTTCTCTAATGTTTAGCCTACGTGATAGCCTACTTTCCCCCCATTCAAGAATATAGTTTTTTGAAAATAGAAGATACCCCCACCCTCGTAACCCTGCCTCACTAACGCATAGTCTATGTCAGCCAAGTACTGTAGGCTATCATCTGAAGCACGCCCAAACTGAATGATTATTTTATTATTCCGTTATCTCTAAGATTTTTGTTTTTGCTGTAAAAGGGAAATGCAAGAGCAAGAGTAGGTTAATATAGGCACTATAGCTTTCAGAGACCATACTACTTGAACGGGGATTGACTATTAGCCTATGTGTGACAAATCATGCCAGCATTGCAATATAGGTCTTTGATATGTGTAAAATAATAGCACGACTTAATTTCAATACCTTAGATTGACAATTTTCATCAAGTGTATCTGTTACATGCACCCCCAAGGAGAGCTCACTCCGACGGAGGCTGTAGCGACGGATTTGTGCAGCGCACATCACTGGAGTGTAGACGCTGTTTCAGCACCACGGTATTGGACAGCTCCTCGGGCGAGGACAAGGTTAAAGCAAACAGGTGGTTTCATATGGAGAAATGATTCCAAAGAGGAAAAACGTTGATGATTGAAATATATATTTGCTGTGTGCTTTGAATATAGCTTCTATATTATAGCCTTTTATACAACAGCCTGTCTAATATGGGCAAATAACCTAATACTAGGCATTTGGAAAGGAATAACAGTCTATTTTGCATGATCAGGCCTTCTAGTTTCCTCTTTATAACAACTGCATTAAAAAGTAGGCATATTATAATAAGAATAGGGGCTTATCATAAGAATAGGCTACTGAAGTAGCCTAAGCAGCTTAGTATATTAGTATTTGGTAGGCTAAGTAGGGTATGGTATTGTATATTGTTATGGATTGATTTATGAAGAATGCCCACCACTATTAACCACTTACAAATTAGTTTGTGCTTCGTTTTATTCAATGATAAGCAATAGGCTACAGGAGCATGTGTGGCTGTAGTTACAGCAAACACTATAATGTCTATTCTAAAGAGAAGAGACATTGGAGTTAAATTAACCCGGCCCACTTAAAACGCGCTCTCACACATAGTTCATGCTAATTCTATGCTCTCGTCTCATCAAAGCAAGAAGCGCGTCGTGCGTCAAACTCACTTGGTTGTAAAAAAGAGTCCTCTTTGATGTTGTTTCAATTCTTGGCATGCTATTGTGCTGTGTTTGAGCTCGAGCGGCTATATCAATTGCTCTTCGTATTGTTCATGCTGATTGGAGTGATGCCCTCAGTCCAGGTGCGTGCCCTCAACAATTGCCCATTGGCGGGAACCTTCTTTCACGCCCGCACGCCTGCTCTATAAATGAAGTCGTACACGTCTTACATGATAGTATGGCTAGGTAGGGTTTCTGGTTTCTTTCCCAAGTCAGAAATATAACATATCAAAATCAAATATCAATATCAAATGCCAATATCAAT
Organism: Brachymystax lenok tsinlingensis; assembly: GCA_030435695.1. Lineage (NCBI taxonomy): Eukaryota > Metazoa > Chordata > Actinopteri > Salmoniformes > Salmonidae > Brachymystax > Brachymystax lenok. The sequence continues at coordinate 18,442,494 of CM059813.1, read as the reverse complement.
CAATATCATTATTCTCATGCTGCAATAGGGTAATGAACGGTCTTGGAATTGTGTAGGCAAAAAAATAAAACACTGTTTAGTGACTTTGCCTCACTGCTCAACTTTGTTGATCTCAATGTTCTACCACAAATACACAAACCAACATGTAAGACCTTTCATGAGGGAATTGAAATGATAGCCCAATACAGAGTCAGTATACTAAACAGATTTATTTGAAGTGAGAATGACCTTTAACCCCAACATTGAAGAAATTATAGATATTTGGACCGTGTAACTGTGAGATGCTATAACTCAAACATTTTAGAAACCGAAACATATTTTTCTTAGTCCCTTGACTGCTACGTAAGCAAAAAAAAATACACACAAAAAAACCATCAAAGGAATATTTCTGAAGCTTTTACATTTTTTTTGTGCCCAATCCACCCTCTCATTTTGGACAGAGGGTAGGCTACAATGTAAAATGGAGGAGGAGGAAGAAGAGGAGGGAAAATTGAGAGCTGGAAGAGAAACTACTATAAACCCTTTACAAAGTATGGTATACTTAAATGTAAAGAGTTAAAAAAGATAACTTAAGGTCAAAAGTAGTAATAAAATAACAATCTTGGATTTCGTAGAACAAATGAGCTGCAGTTGTCACAGGATGTGCGTTTCACCAATGAAATTAATGTTCATTCATGCAGTGTTCCTTGTTGGAAGTGCAGGACACCCACACTGGACACACACACAAACACACACACACATACACATCCCCCCCACAAGCTCTTCTTTGAAATCAGGTATATAGATCGGCCCCTATAGGCTCTATCACCTAATAGTATAGTTTTTTTCCAGGTAAGGTAAAGCCCAAGTCTAATGGTATGTAGAATGTCTGTGGAGCCATAACAGCTGAAGAGCCCCCTGCCACAGGAAATTACTGTACTGTTAAGGCTCATTGGAGACTGTCAGCCGAGGAGACGTGTCAACGTGTCACAAAAGACAGTACCGTATGAAGATAGGCTAAAACTGCTTCTCCAATAGAAATCCCCGATCACACTTGTAGGCGATGTCATGGTGATGTTGGCTAGCTAAACTCATGCGTAGAAACACGTCATCAGGTCTAACAGTCGTATCCTGCCGAACTGTGCATGTGCAGGCCGTCAAATCAAAGGCTATCAAAGGCTCATTCTTCTATATAAAATTGTTTTTAGCGAGAATGAAAACGTGTCCGTTTGTCACTTTCACTCAGTGGGCTCCTCAGAGGAGGAAGGGGAGGACCATCCTCCTCAGTGAATTTCATAAAAATGTAAATTGTAAAACACTTGATAAGCTATCCTTTTTAGATACAACAAACATTTGTGACTGTAATCACGTGACCAAATATTTGATTAAAACACACTATTTTCCAAAGAAGGTCTACAGTATCCTCAACAGCACTCTGTAGGGTAGCACCATGGTGTAGCCGGAGGACAGCTAGCTTCCGTCCTCCTCTGGGTATATTGACTTCAATACAAAACCTAGGAGGCTCTTGGTTCTCACCCCTTCCATAGACTTAATTATGACAACTTCCGGCGGACGTCCTCCAACCTGTCAGAGCTCTTGCAGAATAATCTGACATGTTGCCCACTAAATCAAAGGATCAGAGAATTAATCTAGTACTGAAAGCATAAGCTACAGCTAGCTAGCACAGCAGTGCATAAAATGTGGTGAGCAGTTGACTCAGAGAGAGAAAGACATTAGTTGAACTGTTAAACAAATTAATTTCTTTCAAAATGAAGGAGAAGCAAGAGAGAAATAGAGAGAGATTGTCCGTTTCTTTCACTTTCAGTTTCACTTACTTAGCTAGCTAGTTTAGCCTACAGAAACACCCTGCTCAAACAGAGGGATGTTGTGTTAGCTAGCTGGCTATGACTTTCCAACACAACACTGGAACTCTTCCAATTCAATGTCAGGTTTTGGTTAAAAAGATTTATTGCCACCGTGCCCAGCGGTGTAACTGCTTACTGACTGTATACTGTAACGTTACTGCATGATTGTAGCGAGTTCACTAACGCGTTAGTTATTTTAGCTATGCTGACTATGAATTTACTTTAGCTAATATGGTGACAACAATGTAGGCTGTGTGTAGCGGTTTGGCTTGGAAGGTTTTTTTTCGCCTGGTCACATACAGCTGATGTGTTGTGCATTGAAGTTCACGATTGAAGGGACAAGGTGAGAGGAGGAGGGCGCATAAATGTGAGAAGGAATACAATGTGGCTGCTATGAAAGTTAACTGTGTTTACGCGTGATCAGGGTTGTATTCATTCCGCCGATTCTGTTGAAAAAAAAAAATCTTAAACGGAAGCTAACGGAACAAAACGGGGGATAAACATACCTGAATTTGTCCAATAGAAACTCTTGTTTGCAACTGTTGGGCTAATGATTACACCCTATATCAGCTAGATGCAGGCAAAAGTGTGCAAGGCGGTATTGAATGTCACTGTCTGTCCATGTGTCACTGTTTGTCACCTCAAATGTGTCTCTCGACCTGTGTGCACCTATGTTGTAAACTCTCATTCATAGGCTAGGTTATAGCAACCTCATGATGGGTATAGGGAAAATGTGAGTATCATGTAGTAGCCTAAACCTATCGATGTTACATTGAACTGGGTGAATGGAATATGAATGACAGTCATCCCATATGCTGTAATAGAAATAAGGCCATGCTCATGTAAAAATAATTGTCCTCACTTATCTTAAACAGCACTGACCGCCACTGCTTTCACAGGGTTGGAGTAATGACATGTTCAACTACTTAAGACATTGGCTCAAATCTAGGTTGGGCCTTTATATTTTGAGAAAATTCTAAACCGAGGAATACTTTTTTCGCTCATTTCATTGACGTTTTAAACCCCAAACCTTGGTCTGGTCTGTTTTGATCTGTTTCGCAAGCTTTCCCATAAGTCTCGCGATGTTGCGCCTCTGGGTTTAGAAACTTACTCTCCAGGGGGGACAGCAGCTAGCTCGTCTGTGTAGCAATGACTTGTTTTCACTTATTTTCTGTGGAATAGTGTGCTACTGCTAACGGAGTTCATGGTCATTGTGGCAGACGTTTTTATCCAAAACAAATTACAGGTATCAGCATTTGTGACTTGTGTTGGATTTGACCCACAATCATGGTGTTGCTAGCAGCCCACTTAGCCATCAGTTGCATCTCTTTCTATAATCAGACATTGTTCTTGATGCTGCCCTTTCTATAGCTTACAGAGCAGCAATACTAATGGAGACCACAACATGGTCTGTAGGCTGCTTGGAGAACACCCACCCCTCACTACATTTTCCCTTTGGGCAGCTAATCTATATGGGTATGGTTGATAGCACAAACATCCCATTTAAGACAGTGGTGACTGCTACTCTAGTAATAAAGTCAGAGTCTTAGACAAACATCTATAAAGACAGATGACAGAGATGGTCTTGAAGCCTCTATCCCAAAAATCAACCAAAACATATTTAGGATCACAATGTATCCCTTCTCTGACATTCATTAAAAACTCTATCTTCTTATTTTCTCTATCCCTCTTTCTTCCCCTCTCCTCTGTCTCTACTTCTCCTAGTTCGACCATGCCATTCGTCAAGGATGTGTGGTTGCCACGGCAACCATCTCTCTCTCTCTCTCTCTCTCTCTCTCTCTCTCTCTCTCTCTCTCTCTCTCTCTCTCTCTCTCTCTCTCTCTCTCTCTCTCTCTCTCCCTCCTCCATCTCTCTTACGGCTTTATCGTCAACACAAGGAGCAGATTAAATTCTTCCCATATCTCACCTAACGAGCTATGACAAAACGCCCCGATTAGAAAAGAAGACAGAGAGAGGGAAGAAACCAATCCGCTCAGACAAGAAGGGGTGGGGGATGGAGATATAGGAAAGGAAAGAGGGATGGTTAGGGGGAGGGAGGAGTCAGAGAGAGGGAGGGTGATCTTCAGATGGTGCCTCCATCTTATGTAACTGAGGCAATATATCTACCCCAATGACAGTGGACATACACAATACACACAAAACAAACAAGTCCTTAGCATTCTATTTATAACTATGATAATAATTAATGGGTTTAAGTTGTTTGTCTTTCACTAAGCTTCCAATGGCTTTACATTGTATGGGGGTAGGTAGCTTACCCCATCCACCACCAATGTGTTGCATACATCAACTCAAATCTGTGGGACCAACTGCTTTGGAATGATCTTTGGATACAGGCATGTTTTGTCGTAACCTTGTCTACAGCTGTGACCACACTGGTCTGGAAAGGAGGCCGTTTGTTAATGCAATATTCGCTCAGAAATTGGGTGACAGATTTGATTGGTTCTCTCAAATGTTTTTTTTTTTCTTTAGAGTTGAGACCTCTCGTTATTTGGATTTGAAAATGGAGACATTGTAATGGAAGGGGGGCGGCGCTGGGGGCTGTGTGTGGCAGTGTGTGTGGGTGTTTGAGTGAGAAAGACACAGAGGAGGGCCAACAAGTAAAAGCACAGCCCCCTTCATTATCAATGCATTGTGCTGACAACATCAAAGAGCCCTTCCAGACTTCAAGAGTTAGGTGTTAGCCAGACTATAGGGAGCCATAAGGAGGAAGGGTTCAGCCATTAGTCAGGTCCCACCTTAACTGCTGAAAGAAGTGATTGGAAGTAAAGGGGACTCAGTAACCACTGGGGGGGCTGTGTGTGTGTGCATCGAGAGAGTCAAACAAAAGGAAAAATGGTAAGATATTGATAGAGAGATAATTAAAGGTTCTCTCTTTCTTAGCCCTTGCTGTCTCCCATGGTTTATTTCTTCATAACAACTGATACAGGAACAGTTCTACAAACTGCAACCAACCAGGCTGGAGCAAGTGAAGCGTGAGAATGAGAATATGTCAATATGAATGTTACTGTTGGAAAAATGTATAGATAAAGCATAAACAATTATATGCCAGGAGACAAAAGAGGGACCAAACACCAATCTGTTATGTGCACACTTTCCCTCCCTCTGTACTCCTGCCATTTAGATTCACCTGGGAGAAATTCAGATTGAGGGGCAAGTGAGAAACTGTATTGATGTGACCAGTTGAGATTGAGCCAAGGTCCAGGCAGTTTCAGTCCTTGCCAAGCCTCGCTTGTCGCCGTGTGTGTGTTTGTGTGTGTGAGTGTGTGGTAAACACACCAGCTACTTGAGCAGATAATGTGAAGAGAGGACAGAGTGGGGGCCATCATCAAGCATCAGTGTGTGAAAGACAGTTACTGACACATCTGTTTGCCTTAGAGTCCATTGATTCTCTATTCAGGTTAGGTGAATGGAGAGGACTGCGGCAGACTCAAGAGCTGGATGTCAGCCCAGAATTCAATTGCCACAGATAGCATTTCAAAGCGTAATCAACAGCAAACAATACATGTCTGCATATACCACAATTGGGATTCAAACAGATATTTTCAGGACAATATCTCCACAATTTACCCGGTCAAAATGTCAACCTCCAACACAACAATGTGGCTCGTAGACCTTGGAAACATTGAGGAAAACACTCCCAATGTTTGTGCAGTAGCGATAGGCTGTTATCAGTGTGGAAGAGATACAGCCTGAAGGTCAGCTGTATCTGTGAAAGCCATTGCCACGGCTCACAGTGTTATTGTCACCTCTCAGGTCTATACCAGCAGTTCCTCCTGGCTCAGGGCTGAGCTCTACAAAAAACCCTGCTGCACACGTCATCCATGCCCTTTCTGATGAAGGAGACAGAAATGAGAGACAGAGGACAGAGTGGGAAGAAAGGCAGATGAGCATTGAAAGAGAGATGGAGCAATGGAGAAAGATATAGAAGAGAGAGAGAGAGAGAGAGAGAGAGAGAGAGAGAGAGAGAGAGAGGGAGAGAGAGAGATAGAGACCGGGGTAAGGGGTAAATGGGAGAGTTAATTAGAAAGAATGTTTTTTGAGTCTTGTTTACAATCCTTACCATATAGGGGAGACTGGGGGAAATTGTAACACCTTGAATTTCTCGAAACAGAAAGAAGCTTGAGTGATGAAACTCACACAGTATATTTTTCACTGGTCATCCCCAAAGCCAACACCTCCTTTGGTCCCCTTTCCTTCCAGTTGTCTGCTGCCAATGACTGTAACGAATTGCAAAAATCACTTACCGATCGCTGCAGCTGTACACAGCCCATCTGTAAATAGCCCATCCAACCAACTACCTACCTCATCCCCATATTTGTTTTTTGTTTTTTTCTGCTCTTTTGCACACCAGTATTTCTACTTGCACATCCTCATCTGCACATCTATCACTCCAGTGTTAATTGCTAAATTGTAATATATTCGCCACCATGGCCAATTTATTGCCTTACCTCTTTACTTCATTTAAACACACTGTATACATATTTTCTATTGTGTGACAAGAAAAAGTCTGTGAACACTTTGGAATTACCTGGATTTCTGCAGAAATTGGTAATCAAATTTGATCTGAACTTCATCTAAGTCACAACAATAGGCACACATAGTATGCTTAACCTAATAACACACAAATTATTGTATTTTTCTTGTCTATATTGAAAATATCATTTAAACATTCACAGTGTACAGTGGGGGAAAAAAGTATTTAGTCAGCCACCAATTGTGCAAGTTCTCTCACTTAAAAAGATGAGAGAGGCCTGTAATTTTCATCATAGGTACACTTCAACTATGCCAGACAAAATGAGGAACAAAAATCCAGAAAATCACATTGTAGGATTTGTTATGAATTTATTTGCAAATTATGGTGGAAAATAAGTATTTGGTCACATACAAACAAGCAAGATTTCTGGCTCTCACAGACCTGTAACTTCTTCTTTAAGAGGCTCCTCTGTCCTCCACTCATTACCTGTATTAATGGCACCTGTTTGAACTTGTTATCAGTATAAAAGACACCTGTCCACAACCTCAAACAGTCACACTCCAAACTCCACTATGGCCAAGACCAAAGAGCTGTCAAAGGACACCAGAAACCAAATTGTAGACCTGCACCAGGTTGGGAAGACTGAATCTGCAATAGGTAAGCAGCTTGGTTTGAAGAAATCAACTGTGGGAGCAATTATTAGGAAATGGAAGACATACAAGACCACTGATAATCTTCCTTGATCTGGGGCTCCACGCAAGATCTCACCCGTGGGGTCAAAATGATCACAAGAACGGTGAGCAAAAATCCCAGAACCACACGGGGACCTAGTGAATGACCTGCAGAGAGCTGGGACCAAAGTAACAAAGCCTACCATCAGTAACACACTACGCCGCCAGGGACTCAAATCCTGCAGTGCCAGACGTGTCCCCCTGCTTAAGCCAGTACATGTTCAGGCAAGTCTAAAGTTTGCTAGAGAGCCTTTGGATGATCCAGATGAGGATTGGGAGAATGTCAGATGAAACCAAAATAGAACTTTTTGGTAAAAACTCAACTCGTCGTGTTTGGAGGACAAAGAATGCTGAGTTGCATCCAAAGAACACCATACCTACTGTGAAGCATGGGGGTGGAAACATCATGCTTTGGGGCTGTTTTTCTGCAAAGGGACCAGGACGACTGATCCGTTTAAAGGAAAGAATGAATGGGGAGTGGCCTAGCCAGTCTCCAGATCTCAACCCCATAGAAAATCTTTGGAGGGAGTTGAAAGTCCGTGTTGCCCAGCGACAGCCCCAAAACATCACTGCTCTAGAGGAGATCTGCATGGAGGAGTGGGCCAAAATACCAGCAACAGTGTGTGAAAACCTTGTGAAGACTTACAGAAAACGTTTGACCTCTGTCATTGCCAACAAAGGGTATATAACAAAGTATTGAGATAAACTTTTGTTATTGACCAAATACTTATTTTCCACCATAATTTGCAAATAAATTCATAAAAAATCCTACAATGTGATTTTCTGGATATTTTTTCCTCATTTTGTCTGTCATAGTTGAAGTGTACCTATGATGAAAATTACAGGCCTCTCTCATCTTTTTAAGTGAGAGAACTTGCACAATTGGTGGCTGACTAAATACTTTTTTCCCCCACTGTAGGTTAGAAAAAGTATATGAACCCCTAGGCTAATGACTTCTCCAAAAGCTAATTGGAGTCGGGGGTCAGCTAACCTGGGGTCCAGTCAATGAGACGAGATTGGATATGTTGGTTAGAGCTGCCTTGCCCTATAAAAAACACTCACAAAATTTGAGTTTGCTATTCACAAGAAGCATTATCTGATGTGAACCATGCCTCGAACAAAAGAGATCTCAGAAGACCTACGATTAGGAATTGTTGACTTGCATAAAGCTGGAAAGGGTTACAAAAGTATCTCTTAAAGCCTTGATCAGTCCACGGTAAGACAAATTGTCTATAAATGGAGAAAGTTCAGCACTGTTGCTATTCTACCTAGGAGTGGCCGTCTTGCAAAGATGACTGCAAGAGCACAGTTCAGAATGCTCAATGAGGTTAAGAAGAATCCTTGAGTGCCAGCTAAAGACTTACAGAAATCTCTGGAACAAGCTAACATCTCTGTTGACGAGTCTACGATACGTAAAACACTAAACAAGTGTGGTGTTCATGGGAGGACACCACAGAAGAAGCCACTTCTGTCCAAAAAAACATTGCTGCACGTCTGAAGTTTGCAAAAGTGCACCTGGATGTTCCACAGCGCTACTGGCAAAATATTCTGTGAACAGATGAAACTACAGTTGAGTTGTTTGGAAGGAACACACAACACTATGTGTGGAGAAATAAAGGCACAGCACACCAACATCAAAACCTCATCCCAACTGTAAAATATGGTGGAGGGAGCATCATGGTTGGGGCTGCTTTGCTGCTTGCCATCATCGACGGAAAAATGAATTCACAAGTTTATCAAGACATTTTGCAGTAGAATGTTAAGATATCTCTGCCAATTGAAGCTCAACAGAAGTTGGATGAATGGACAACGACCCAAAACACAGAAGTAAATCAACAACAGAATGGCTTCAACAGAAGAAAATACAGGGGCAAATGTAACATCCGGACTTTTCATATTAAAAGCAATATTGTGATCCGACCATTTTATGTACAGATATGTAAATGGTATGAATGATTAGGAGACAGATATCAGTTTGTTATATAAAGAAATGACTGTCCTAGTTCAAGTGGTCCCTGAGTGACAGGGTTAAAGACAAAAACTGATCCCTGTCTCTCATTGTTTCGAAAATGTATAGGCTACGAAAAAGCAGCCTACATGTGAGACATCCAACAAGATACCAAGGAGAGCATGTGTTTGAAACAATCCCTGGCTGAAAACAAACCAGGTATAAGTGGTGCACCTGTATGTTTAAGGGAATAAACAATCAATGGCCATTGTTAGACACTATAGACACGTGCTCAAGAGGACCAAATCAAGTCAGAGTGAATTTGGACTGTTGCCAATACCCTCAAAAACCCTCATCACATCAGGGCAATCTACGTTTCAAACAACAACAAAGAGGTCACAGCTCCACTTTTTTGGTAAACAGCTGAGAGATAGGGCTAGATAAATGTAACCACTCTCAAATTCATAGATTCAAGTTATGGATGCAAGGACTGATCAAAGGGATCTTAACCATGTTTTGAAGCCATACATTTTTAGTTTACAATTACACTGTTTACAAACATTGGAGTAAAACCAGTTTACATTTTGGGCTCTGTTGGGGTGAGACAGTTAGTTGAATTAATCCCATGAGGGATTTATAAGTTATATTCCTCAAGAATAAATGGCTATAAATGGCTACCATAAAGGTTTTAAAAAATGCATACCAACCCCAGATTTCCACTTTAAGGGTACCACAACAACTTCAACTACCAAGACAACTGAGGCAAGCCCACACATTTTCTTTTTTCTATTTACTTTTGTTTACAATTCATCAATAATTACAATAAAATAACAATATTTTCATTAAAAGGTGTTTCTTTATTATTGAAAACTAAGATAGATTTTGTGCATTGAACTCTCAGGACAGCCAGGGGATGGAGCCCATGTAATCATTCCACAGCTTGACTTGGTAAAAGTTTGTCTTCACAGTCTTTGTTATTAAGTCCATCTTAGACCCATCAGACCACATCCACCTGCCCTCATTGTCAGTGTCATACAGCCCGATCCAGGTGTACCTCTCTGCAGGGTCTTGACTCTTGACCAGCTTCTGGATAAACTTGTGTTCATTCTCACTATGCACTGAGGCCAGGCTTGCTCCCTGAGCCACTCTGTAGTATTGAGCGTTGGCCCAATCCAATGGTGAAGCAACGTACTTATGGCAGCGTCCGCTAAAGCTGTACCAGCCCATGTCGCAGGATTTTGGGGATAGCTCTTCCTCCTGGTCTGGCACGGTAAAGTCCTGTTCAGCATCCAAGAGACGATACAGAGGAACACTAACATGGTGCTGAGTGTTGGTGCTGAGTGCTGATAAGCAGACACTGGGAGGTGAGCTGGGTTGCAATAGGTCCTGCCATTCTAAAGAGGGCCATGACATCATTGGTAAATCTTTTACAAATAAGAGTGAATGTTATATAAATGTACTATTGGCTTCAGCTTTTACAGAAACTGTTTAGTTAATATATTTAACTTCAGAGCAACAACAAAAAAAACGAATTCAAAAAGTGTAAAAATAAATAAATCAAAAGTGTTCATTTTTCACAAAAAGTGTCAGCAGCACTACAGCCCTTTCAGAAACGTGTATTGGCATGTAAGCCTGGGGTTATATGAGCTCTGCAGCTGTGTTCTTGTCACGACTTCCGCCAAAGTCGGTGCCTCTCCTTGTTCGGGTGGTGTTCGGCAGTCGACGTCACCGGTCTTCTAGCCATCACCGATCCTCTTTTCATTTTCCATTTGTTTTGTCTGTGTTTTCCACACCCGGTTTCAATTCCCTCATTACATGTTTTGTACTTAAACCTCTGTTCCCCCTCATGTCTTTGTGTGGGATTGTTCATTGTAGTGCTTGTGCACTTTATGTACTGGTGCGTTACGGGCTATTTTGTGCCCATTTTCTCTCGTGTTGTTTGAACCGTTGGGTTGTTTAATAAACGACTAAGTTTATTACCCAGTTTTGCTCTACTGCGCCTGACTTCTCTGCAACCAGTTACGCAACCCCTACAGTTCTTTTCATACTTTTTCCAACAAGCGTTGATACAAGGCTTCTTGACAAACAACACACATATTTGAAAATTTACTTTTGAAGGAGCGGATCAACAGTAAACAATTCTAGCGAGTGGTTAGTGTTATAGTTAGGGTAAGCCAAGGCTAGGTTTAGGCATGCTAGTGAGTGACACACCCCCTGTTCTGAGCTCAGTTCAGACAGAACCCACTTTCCCATTGGCCTTTGTGCTGCATTCAAAACAATTGGAAACTGGGAACTGGGAACTCTCCGACTTCCAACTTCAGTGCGTTCAAGACAACTGGGAAAATAATATTAAATGATCGTCCAACTCGGAATTCCAAGTCGGAAACTCTGGTGTATTTCTGGAGCTCCGACTTTCTGACCTGAAGATCACTGACGTCATGATTTGACCTGGAGTCCCCAGTTGTCTTGAAAGCACCTGAAAGCGAAGTTCAATCTCAGCATTTCCCCCCAATCCAACCTTCTCACAAGGTCTCATCCAATGATGTATACTGAACAAAAATATAAACTCAACATGTAAAGTGTTGGTCCAATGTTTCATGAGCTGAATGAAAAGATCCCAGACATTTTCCAATTCTCTAAAATGTTGTGCACAATTTGGTTTACATCCCAGTTAGTGAGCATTTCTAATCCATCCACCTGACAGGTGTAGCATGTCAAGAAGCTGATTAACAGCATGATCATTACACAGGTGCACGTTGTCCTGGGGACTATAAAAGTCACTCTAAAATGTGCAGTTTTGTCACACAACACAATACCACTGATGTCTCAAGTTTTGAGGGAGCATGCAATTGGCATGCCGACGGCAGGAATGTCCACCAGAGCTGTTGCCAGATAATTTTATGTTAATTTCTCTCTACTATAAGCCGCCTCCAACATTGTTTCAGAGAATTTAGCAGTACGTCCAACCGGCCTCACAACCACAAATGACGTGTAACCACACCAGCCCAGGGCCTCCACATTCGGCTTCTTCACCTGTGGGATTGTCTGAGACCAGCCACCCGAACAGCTGACGAAACTGTGGGTTTGCTCAACCGAAGAATTTCTGCATAAACTGTCATAAACCATCTCAGGGAAGCTCATCTGCGTGTGGGCGAGAGGTTGCTGATGTCAACGTTGTGAACAGAGTGCCCCATGGTGGCGGTGGGGTTATGGTATGGGCAGGGAGGCATAAGCTTCGGACAGCGAACACAATTGCATTTTATCGATGCTAATTTAAATGAACAGAGATACCGTGATGAGATCCTGAGGCCCATTGCGCCATTCATCCGCCACCACATGTTTCAGGATGATAACGCACGGCCCCATGTCACAAGGATCTGTACACAATTCCTGGAAGCTGAAAATGTTTCTTCCATGGCCTGCATACTCACCAGACATGTCACCCATTGAGCATGTTTGGGATGTTCAGGATTTATGTGTACAGCAGCGCATTCCAGTTCCCACCAATATGCAGCAATTTCGCACAGCCATTGAAGAGGAGTGGGACATGGCAAAAACAAATGTAGACATTAATAAATGCACTTCTTAAGCTTCCCCCCAAAAAATTACACCGGTGTGGGAGTGCCAAGATGGAGGCCCGGTGGCTTCAAAACAGCGCCCCCCAATAGTCATCTAGTGTGTATATACATCATTGGTCTCATCAGCAAACAAGAAAAACTCAGGAAGACAAAAGAGAAAGCCATTATATAAGAAATTGCCATTATTTTTTGTTATCTAATGTTTTTTTCTCAATGATTCTGGTGGTTTTTATGCTCAAAATCTCTAAATGTTGTACAACTGCATCAAAACCTCAGTAAAGGGGCCAGGATATCATGCCTTTCTTTCCATCCATTTGAATCCATTAAAATCCTTAATATGCATGGCCTTTCCTTTCAGCATAGCCTAGCTACTTCGCTGCATGGCCTAGCTTGAAGTAGCTTGTGACGATTTCATATTTTGCTAATGCTTATTGCCTAAACATGTTGCATAGCTATTGCCTGGGGTAAGCTGTGCACATTTTGCTGTGTCTAAATCTTTTGATGCTCGTGTCCCTTCAGACAGAGGTAGCATACAGCAGACAAGGTATGACTGTATTCGTGACAGGGCAGGCTAGTGAGTACTGGACTGTCCACTTGTCTGAAACGTCATTACCAATTAATACTTTTCACCCAAACGTTTTTACGCTGCGCATTATTCTGATGAAATGTGTCCATATATTGGTATTTTAGTGCCACTTAACAGTAGTAACTGTGGATGATACATCGGTCAATGGCTGAGCTGAGTTGAGCAGTGTGTCATTTTGGCCGATGATATGAAATATTCCGCCATCAGAGGCTGTCGCTTGTGTATCTTGGCTACATTGGTGTTTACATTTGGTGAAAATTGTCAATTTCGGTTAATAGACTGTGTCATACTTTATTTGCCAAGCGCTCAAAGCACTTTACATAGTAAGGGGAAATTCACCTCATCCACCACTACTGATGTGTAGAACCCATCTGGTAGATGCCATGGCAGCCATTTTGAGCTAGTGTCATGGAGCTGGTGTCAGTCCATGCCTTATGGGCTGACCTGCCTTATTAAATAGGCCTAAGTGAGTGGTCGAAATGTACACAATTGCTACCTGGAGGAAAATGGAGGAGGGTCATGCTTTTAAACGTCAGTCAGGGAGAGGGTTTAGTATTTTTTTATTTAGTCCAGGTGATGGTTATATAATTTGTAATCGATTAACAAACTTATTGCTGGGTTTTCATGAATAAACCTGTTGTGGGTGTGTCGAGGCTTGGCCCCTCATTGGCCAATCAGAACGTGCTCCATGGCTGAATATGTGGTTGCTTCAAGTTGTGTATTTCTAGTCTTTTATGTATTGTCTTGGAATCAACTCCAATTCCAATGTTAGTCCTTTAAAGTTTGTTAAACAATTTACAAAATGTACACCCATCCCATCTTTGCTAAATATGTTAACTTGAACCAGTTTACAATCAATATTGTTCTAAGTAACTGCATGGCTTCAATGTATAAATATATACAGTACTAGACAAAAGTATGGACACACCTACTCATTCAAGGGTTTTTCTAATTTTTTTACTATTTTCCAGATTGTAGAATAATAGTGAAATAACACATTTGGAATTATGTAATAAGCAAGAAAGTGCTTATTTTTTTGTTATATTTTAGATTCTTCAAGGTAGCCAATCTCTGCCTTGATGACAGCTTTGCACACTCTTGGCATTCTCTCAACCAGCTTCACCTGGAATGCTCTTGAAGGAGTTCCCACATATGCTGAGCACTTGTTGGCTGCTTTTCCTTCACTCTGCGGTCCAACTCATCCCAAACCATCTCAATTGGGTTGAGGTCGGGTGATTGTGGAAGCCAGGTCATCTGATGCAGCACTCCATCACTCTGCTCCTTTACGTCAAATAAAACTTACATAGCCTGGAGGTGTGTTGGGTCATTGTCCTGTCGAAAAACAAATGATAGTCCCATAAAGCACAAAACCAGATGGGATGGCGTATCGCTGCAGAATGCTGTGGTAGCCTTGCTGGTTAAGTGAGCCTTGGATTCTAAATAAATCACAGACAGTGTCACCAGCAAAGCACCATCACACCTCCTCCTACATGCTCTATGGTGGGAACCACACATGCGGAGATCATCCGTTCACCTACTCTGAGTCTCACAAAGACACGACAGTTGGAACCAAAAATCTAAAATTTGGACTCATCAGACCAAAGGACAGATTCCCACTGGTCTAATGTCCATTTCTCAGGTTTCTTGGCCCAAGCAAGTCTCTTCTTATTATTGATGTCCTTTAGTAGTGTTTTCTTTGCAGCAATTCGACCATGAAGGCCTAATTCACGCAGTCTTCTCTGAACAGTTGATGTTGAGATGTGTCTGTTACTTGAACTCTGTGAAGCATTTAATTGTGCTGCAATTTCTGAGGCTGGTAACTCTAATGAACTTATCCTCTGCAGCAGAGGTAACTGGGTCTTCCTTTCCTGGGGCGGTCCTCATGAGAGACAGTTTCATCATAGCGCTTGATGGTTTTTGCGACTGCACTTGAAGAAACTTTCAAAGTTCTTTACATTTTCCAGATTGACTGACCTTCAAGTCTTAAAGAAATAACGGACTGTCATTTCTCTTTGCTTATTTGAGCTGTTCTTGCCACAATATGGACTTCGTCTTCTACCGAATAGGGCTATCTTCTGTATACCACCCCTACCTTATTACAACACAAGTGACTGGCTCAAACGCATTAAGAAGGAAATAAATTCCACAAATTAACTTTTAACAAGGCACACTTGTTAATTGAAATACATTCCATGTGACTACCTTTGAACAATCTCAAATATAAAATGTATTTTGATTTGTTTAACACTTTTTTGATTACTACATGATTCCATATCTGTTATTTAAAAGTTTTTATGTCTTCACTAGTATTCTACAATGTAGAAAATAGTACAAATAAAGAAAAACCCTTGAATGAGTAGGTGTGTCCAAACTTTTGACTGGTACTGTACATAACATTCACACTGATATAGGGACTAGGCCTACTGTAAATTGAAATATGGCTGAGCATGGACATGCCAAACATGTTCAATAAACAAGATAACATTCATTATTGATAAGGTCTAAAAAGTGAATAATTTTAAGCAAATTGTAAACAAAACAACAACTTGTTTTAAATAGGCTGTGTCTAACTATACTTACAGAAACCATAATTGCTGCCTGTGGGCATATAATATGAAAACAATGCAGACAATGGAGGGTTTTATGCAACATCCAAACTTTTCACAGCAGTTGGACAAAGATCCAATATAAATAGAAAGGGAGAATTTTCCACTCACCGTTATACTGCTCCCAAATATGATGTTGTATAAACAGTTTAAGTCGGAAGTTTACATAGACCTTAGCCAAATACATTTAAACTCAGCTTTTCACAATTCCTGACATTCAATCCTAGTAACAATTCCTTGTCTTAAGTCAGTTAGGATCACCACTTTATTTTAAGAATGTGAAATGTCTAAATAATAGTAGAGAGAGATTTTACTTCTTTCATCACATTCCCAGTGGGTCAGAATTTTACATACACTTAATTAGTATTTGGTAGCATTGCCTTTAAATTGTTTAACTTGGGTCAAACGTTTCGGGTAGCCTTCCACAAGCTTCCCACAATAAGTTGAGTGAATTTTGGCCCATTCCTCCTGACAGAGCTGGTGTAACTGAGTCAGGTTTGTAGGCCTCCTTGCTCGCACACGCTTTTTCAGTTCTATAGGATTGAGGTCAGGGCTTTGTGATGGCCACTCCAATACCTTGACTTTGTTGTCCTTAAGCCATTTTCCACAACTGTGTAAGTATGCTTGGGGTCAATGTCCATTCGGAAGACCCATTAGCGACCAAGCTTTAACTTCCTGACTGATGTCTTGAGATGTTGCTTCAATATATCCACATCATTTTCCAACCTCATGATGCAATCTATTTTGGGAAGTGCACCAGTCCCTCCTGCAGCAAAGCACCCCCACAACATGATGCTGCCACCCCCGTGCTTCACAGATGGGATGGTGTTCTTCGGCTTGTAAGTCTCCCCCCTTTTTCCTCCAAACATAACAATGGTCATTATGGCCAAACAGTTCTATTTTTGTTTCATCAGACCAGAGGACATTTCTCCAAAAAGTACAATCTTTGTCCCCATGTGCAGTTGCAAACCGTAGTCTGGCTTTTTTTATGGCAGATTTGGAGCGGTGGCTTCATCCTTGCTGAGCGGCCTTTCAGGTTATGTCAATATAGGACTTGTTTTACTGTGGATATATATACTTTTGTACCTGTTTCCTCCAGCATCTTCACAACATCCTTTGCTGTTGTTCTGGGATTGATTTGCACTTTTCGCACCAAAGTACATTCACCTCTAGGAGACAGAACGCGTCTCCTTCCTGAGCGGTATGACGGCTGCTTGGTCCCATGGTGTTTATACTTGCGTACTACTGTTTGTACAGATGAACGTGGTACCTTCAGGCGTTTGGAAATTGCTCCCAAGGATGAACCAGCCTTGTGGAGGTCTACAATTTTTCTTCTGAGGTCTTGGCTGATTTCTTTTGATTTTCTCATGATATCAAGCAAATAGGCACTGAGTTTGAAGGTAGGCTTTGAAATGCATCCACAGGTACACCTCCAATTGACTCAAATTATGTCAATTAGCCTATCAGAAGCTTCTAAAGCCATGACATAATTTTCTGGAATTTTCCAAGCTGTTTAAAGGCACAGTCAACTTAGTGTATGTAAACTTCTGACCCACTGGAATTGGGAAACAGTGAATTATAAGTGAAATAATCTGTCTGTAAACAATTGTTGGAAAAATGACTTGTGTCATGCACAAAGTAGATGTCCTAACCGACTTGCCCAAACTATAGTTTGTTAACAAGAAATTTGTGGAGTGGTTGAAAAACAAGTTTTAACTCCAAACTAACTCCAAACTAAGTGTATGTAAACTTCCGACTTCAGCTGTATACAGGCACCAACAGCACTGTCACGATCAAAGACGGACCAAGGCACAGCGTGTGTTGAGTTCCACATCTTTTTATTTAAATGAAACTCACAAAATAAACAAACAAAAAACAAAGATCTGACAAATGGTGTAGCGCATAGGCACTAACTACAAAACACATTCATCTAGCACAACACATACACTAACAGAAACAATAATCATGAGAACGGTGAGGAATCAGCCCAGAACTACACGGGAGGATCTTGTCAATGATTTCAAGGCAGCTGGGACCATAGTCACCAAGAAAACAATTGGTAACACACTACGCTGTGAATGACTGAATTCCTGCAGCGCCCTCAAGGTCCCCCTGCTCAAGAAAGCACATATACATGCCCGTCTGAAGTTTGCCAATGAACATCTGAATGATTCCGAGGACAACTGGGTGAAAGTGTTGTGGTCAGATGAGACCAAAATGGAGCTCTTTGGCATCAACTCAACTCGCCGTGTTTGGAGGAGGAGGAATGCTGCCTATGACCACAATAACACCATCCCCACCGTCAAACATGGAGGTGGAAACATTATGCTTTGGGGGTGTTTTTCTGCTAAGGGGACAGGACAACTTCACCGCATCAAAGGGACGATGGACGGGGCCATGTACCGTCAAATCTTGGGTGAGAATCTCCTTCCCTCAGCCAGGGCATTGGAAATGGGTCGTGGATGGGTATTCCAGCATGACAATGACCCAAAACACACGGCCAAGGCAACAAAGGAGTGGCTCAAGAAGAAGCACATTAAGGTCCTGGAGTGTCCTAGCCAGTCTCCAGACCTTAATCCCATAGAAAATCTGTGGAGGGAGCTGAAGGTTCGAGTTGACAAACGTCAGCCTCGAAACCTTAATGACTTGGAGAAGATCTGCAAAGAGGAGAGGGACAAAATCCCTCCTGAGATGTGTGCAAACCTGGTGGCCAACTACAAGAAACGTCTGACCTCTGTGATTGCCAACAAGGGTTTTGCCACCAAGTACTAAGTCATGTTTTGCAGAGGGGTTAAATACTTATTTCCCTCATTAAAATTCAAATCAATTTATAACATTTTCACATGTGTTTTTCTGGATTTTTTTGTTGTTATTCTGTCTCTCACTGTTCAAATAAACCTACCATTAAAATTATAGACTGATCATTTCTTTGTCAGTGGGCAAACGTACAAAATCAGCAGGGGATCAAATACTTTTTTCCCTCACTGTACATAGACCGCCACCCCTTGTCTTACGAGAGGCTGCTGTTCTATCCTGCTGATACAGTATATATCCCGCCAGTTGTACTAATGTCGTTGTTCAGCCACGACTCGGTGAAACAAAAGATATTACAGTTTTTAATGTCTCGTTGTCAGGATATACATGCTTGTAGTTAATCCACTTTATTATCGAGCGATTGTACGTTGGCCAATATTATCGATGGCAAAGGCAGATTAGCCACTCGCCGCCGGATCCTCACAAGGCACCCCGATCTCCTTCCGCGAAACCTCTGTATCTTTCTCCTGCGAATGACTGGAATGAGGGCCTGTTCGGGTGTCTGGAGTAAATCCCTCTTGTCAGACTCATGAAAGAAAAATGATTTGTCCAATTCAAGGTGAGTAATCCCTGTTCTGATGTCTAGAAGCTATTTTCGGTCATAAGAGACGGTAGCAGCAACATTATGTACAAGATAAGTTATAAACAATGCGAAAAAACGGACAAAATAGCACTGTTGGTTTAGAGCCCATAAAACGTTAGCCATCCCCTCCGGCACCATATTTTTTAAATAACATAGGCTATAGGCCTAGGTGAAGAGCATGCTTGAAGAAGCACAGGGCAAAGTTATATTTCTAAGAGAATGTACTTCCTTCAAGAGTTTTTGTACTGTTGGGATGATGTATATAAAACTGAGCTACACTGCATTACACACAATGGATAGGCTATCCCAAACATGAGCCCTGGCAAAAAAATGTAATATCTGTGTGCCCGGACAAGGTCTACTGATGTCCTGTTCAGTTTGAGAGGGAGAGCATGAAGATGAGGAGAACCAGAGGTGAGTTTACTACTGCTATAACAATATATTTCACTGACCATAATGAATATATTTATCAGTGTTATTGACCTCACAATAAGCCATATTCAAGTAATTTACATAACTTACATAACTATGAATAAAATCTAATCAAATGTATTTATAAAGCTCTTTTTACATCAGCCTAAAACCCCAAACAGCAAGCAATGCAGATGTAGAAGCATGGTAGCTAGGAGAAACTCCCTGGAATGGCAGGAACCTTGGGAAGAAACCTAGAGAGAAACCAAGCTCTGAGGGGTGGCCAGTGCTCTTCTGGCTGTGCCGGGTGGAGATTATAAGAGTAAATGGTCATTAAGGCCGGATCGTTTTTTCAAGATGTTTGAACGTTCATAGATGACCAGCAGGGTCAAATAATAATCACAGTGGTTGTAAAGGGTGGAATAGGTCAGCACCTCAGGAGTAAATGTCAGTTGGATTTTCATAGCCGAACATTCAGAGGTCGAGACAGCAGGTGCGGTAGAGAGAGAGCGAGAGAGAGAAGGAGGGAGAGAGAGCGGGTTGATAAACAGCAGCTCCGGAACAAGGTAGCACGTCTGGTGAACAGGTCAGGGTTCGACACACCACCAACTTACTACCCTGAGACAAGGCTGAGTATTGCCCACAAAGATCACCTCCAAAGCACAAGACCTGAGGGGGCGCAAAACCGGACAAGAAGATCACGTCAATGACTCAACCCACTCAAGTTGAGTATAGCAAAATAAAGCCTGGCACGACATGACGCACAACTCCTAGAGACGACATGAAAGAGCACTAGTAAGCCAGTGACTCAGCCCCCATAACAGGGTCTGAGGCAGAGAGTCCAGGTGGAGAGAGGGGAGCCGGCAGAGACAGCAAGGGCGGTTCGTTACTCCAGTGCCTTGCCATTCACCTTCGCACCCCTGGGCCAGACTACACTCAATCATAGGACTTACTGAAGAGATGAGTCTTCAGTAAAACTTAAGGTCGATACAAAGTCTGCATCTCTCACATGGATAGGCAGACCCTTCCATAAAAATGTTGCTCTATAGCTCTATGAAGCGGCAGCCACGGAGATGGACAGCGCATGGGTGTTGAAAGTAGGCTAATTTTAGAAGTCCTAACTAACTTAAACAGTCTTTATTTTAATTTGACATTTTGACTTTAGGCTACTAACAACAAGAAGGCTTTGTGTTGGAGCCTATTTATTCCTATTCAAGAAATAAGAGGTATGCCTACCTGTTTGACAGACTAAATTATAGTCTACTATCCATATTGTCAGTCAATTCCTTCAGTCATCATGCACTCCTTAACCCTCCGGCTGTGTTCCGGTCGATTTGGACCGATTTACAAGTTTTCTCTCTGAAAAATGTAGTTCATTTAATCTGATTGTCATAAGGTTCCATGACTTTGTCCACACAGGGCATCTGAACACACAAAATACATGTTGATGATTTTCATTACATTTTGGGTGTTTTACTTAACTTTTTTACACCTGTGGTGTTCCCGGTCAAAAATGACTGGTCATTAGAAATGAATGGGGGAGACTACTATTTGTGTATAAAATTGAGTTCAGGCACATGCCCATTCATCAAATGGACACACTTCCTCTGTCAGACCCCCACGTGCATGTGTGTTTGAGCACACACACACCTCACTCCCCTTCTTGGCTTCCATGGCAACCCCACTTGAACCTTTCCCCAATATAATCTTTTCCCTATGGGAAGCACACCTGTTGGCATTCTCACAAAAAATCGCTACATTGTTTCAATAATATATAGAACTTTTCTTGCAGCTCTGGTATATAAAGATATATTTTTTTCTTGATCACAATTCATTCTGTGGCAGCACAATGACCAAAGGATATACTGTACGTGAGGCTCCTGATCATATCTTTGATCATGACACTGGTGAGGAGGAGAGTCCTTGTTAAACTTTGACACAAAGTAGTCTGTGATAAATAGCACAATATGTTTAATCTGAGTATTTGTTATAGTCAAAAAAATCCATACATTATGCTTTTTTTACTCAAAAATGAGTTGTATGAGCTCAGGTCAATGAGGCCTACAGGCCATAAACAGCAAATATAAGTTGATAAAAATATCTAACACAACATTACGTGATAATATATTAATTATTAGGGATTTATATTCAGCTATAATGGGGCCGTCATTTTGGACCAGGAACACAGAATTAATTAACATGAAACAAACACAACAGGAGGGTTAAATATCTCAGTGTCAGTGAGCAAAGGGCTTGGTGTGTTAAGTTAAAACCAGAAACAAGCTGTAAAATAACGAGGAAAGACGTGACTGATATGTATGGGAGATCTTTGGTTTGTCACTGACATTCAGAGGCTGCACTACAACCTTCCATAGCTTGGGAGACAAAAAATGTACTTGGGAAGTAATGTTTGATTCTGTCGCTATCAATTGACGTTCAACATTTCAACAAGCTATTAAACAACATGCTAACTCTAAATCAGTCAGTAGCAAGCTGAGTAGCCTATGAAGGAACGAAAATGAATTCTATAAGCTATATTATTATTATTTCAAGGCTATAGCCTGCCATTTAAGAAATAAATTGTGAAGCATTTGTGACATGCTACTGTCACGGTTCATGAATTCACGGGCTCACTCTGTGTGTATGTGTGAGTGTGGGTGTGGCCGCTGATTACTACTCTGCTCGTTATCAGCGCCAGCTGACACTCATTGTCTGTGCCTATTTATACTCGTTGTCTTGGTCTGGTGTTTGTCAGTTCGTTTCCTGTTTCCCTGTGCGTGTGTTTCTCTCCAGGCCGAGTTCTGTGTCTCCTATGGTTCTGTTCTCCGCTGGACTCTACGTTCGCGCTCTCTCCTGTGGAGGATTCTATGCTGGGCACGTTCAGGATCGACAGTCTGGGAATTCCTCTTCGTTCACTGACAACTACAGAGGATTGGGTTTCCCCTGCAGGCGCTGCGCTGCAAAGACCCAGACACCTCCTGGGCCGATCTATTCACCAGTCCCTGTTACTTTCCTCCTGGATTGTTACAATAAATGTTGAACTATACTCGCTACTGAATCCTCCGTTATTTTCACGTGACAGCTACAGGCTGGAAGGAGCGCTCAGCATTTAAACAACACATCAACAACAGCACTTCAACAACATGCCTATCCATCCTCATCTAGGCTGTATACAATTTAATTTTAAATGACTTCGAATTAAATAATAATGAAACGAAAAATCCCTTATTAGGCTATACAGTCTTTGAATTCACTTTTGGCCAAACTTGTGTTTCTAGTCTTTGGCCAGAGCTACACAAGTTTATTAAAACTAATAAACATAAGTACCTTATTTAGCTAGGTATTCAGACCCTTTGCTATAAGACTCGAAATTGAACTCAGGTGCATCCTGTTTCCATTGATCATCCTTGAGATGTTTCTACAATTTGATTGGAGTCCACCTGTCGTAAATTCAATTGATTGGACATGATTTTGGAAAGGCAAACACCTATCTCTATAAGTTACCACAGTTGACAGTGCACGTGAGAGCAAAAACCAGGCCATGAGGTTGAAGGAATTGTCCGTAGAGCCCAGGATTGTGTTGAGGCACAGACCTGGGGAAGGGTACCAAAACATTTCTGCATCATTGAAGATCCCCAAGAACACAGTGGCCTCCATCATTCTTAAATGGAAGAAGTTTGGAACCACCAAGACTTTTCCTAGAGCTGGCTACCAAGACTTTTCCAAACTGGGCAAATTGGGAAGAAAGGAATTTGCCAGAGAGGTGACCAAGAACCCGATGGTCACTCTGACAGAGCTCCAGAGTTCCTCTGCAGAGATGGGAGAACCTTCCAAAATGGCAGACGTCTCTGCAGCAATCCACCAATCAGGCCTTCATGGTAAAGTGGCCAGACTGAAGCCATTCCTCAGTAAAAGGCACATGACAGCCCGCTTAGAGTTTGGCAAAAGGCACCTAAAGCAGTGATTCTTAACTGGGGGGTTGCGACCCACATAGGGGTCACAGGAGAAATTTAAGTGTTCGCGGGACTTGTGCAAGAAAAATAAAATAAACAACATTTTGAAAGGTAACCGCCGCACCGAGACATATATTTTGAAAGGATCCCGCTGCACCGCTTATTGTTGTTGACATTACGTCTAGGACCAACAACGGCTCAGCTGCGAAGTGGTAAGCCACACAAGCTCACAAAAAGGTACCGCTGAGTGCTGAAATGCATAAAACAATTGTCTGTTCTCGGTTGCAACACTCACTACTGAGTTTCAAACTGCTTCTGCAAGCAACATAACTGTTTGTTGGGAGCTTCATGAAATGGGTTTCCATGGCTGAGCAGCCGCACACAAGTCTAACACTTCGATCACACCGACAGCATCATTGCATTTTGGTACACCAGAATTACATTAATTTCCAATGAAACACTGCGTTTGCCTTGCAGGATTGCGTTGCAGAGGCAGTTGCAGTGGGTTCAGTGTGGTGCATAGTGCATACGTTGGATTTATCGAACGTATGCGTCAAACTGTATGCATGAATGTTGAACTTTTGTTGCATACATAACCAGATGATGCTGCGTACTATTTTGCACAATGACGCTGTCTGTGTGATCGAAGCGAAAGATCACCATGCGCAATTCCAAGTGTCGGCTGGAGTGCTGTTAAGCCCGCCGCCATTAGGCTCACATTCTCTGGAGTAGTGAATCACGATTCACCATCTGGCATTCCAACGGAAAAATCTGGGTTTGGCGGACGCCAGGAGAATGCTACCTGCCCCAATGAATAGTGCCTGCCAACTGTAAAGTTTGGTGGAGGAGGAATAATCGTCTGGGGCTGTTTTTTGTGGTTCGGGCTAGACCCCTTAGTTCCAGTGAAGGGAAATCTTAACGCTATAGCATACAATGACATTCTCTAGGCAATTCTGTAATTCCAACTTTGTGGCAATGGTTTGGGGAAGGCCCTTTCCTGTTTAAGCATGACAACGCCCCCGTGCACAAAGCGAGTTCCATTAGGAAGTGGTTTGTCGAGATCGGTGTGGAAGAACTTGACTGGCCTGCACAGAGCTCTGACCTCAACTCCATCAAACACCTTTGGGATGAATTGGAATGGCGACTGTGAGCCAGGGCTAACCGCCCAACATCAGCATCAGTGCCCGTCCTCACTAATACTCCTGTGGCTGAATGGAAGGTCCCCACAGAAATGTTCCAACATCTAGTGGAAAGCCTTCTTAGAAGAGTGGAGGCTGTTATAGTAGCAAAGGGGGAACCAACTCCATATTAATGCTCATGATTTTGGAATGAGATGTTCGACAAGCAGGTGTCCATGTCATATAGTGTATTTAGCCTAGGTATAACTTCACAAGTCCTGAATTAATTTGATTATTGCTCACTGTTTGAAATGCAATGTATTTTACCTTTAATTGTACAACAACACTTATTTAGAGTAAACATACAAATAAATTAAGATATATATTGTAAATCGCCCATAAGTTTGAAAAATGTTAGATATGATATTTAGGCCATATCGCCCCACCCTACCTCACTTACTGTTTACAGTATCACTGGTCAGGACCTCAGTCTCACCCAAAAGACTATGGGACTAATAATCATTCTGTAACTTTATGCATGTTTTAGGGAACAGGTCTCAAATTGATTTATAACTGATTATAACCTGTTAATAGTGCAATGTCTCACCTTCTCCTGTTTCTGAGGAATGGGAGCCATAGAGGTTGTGAACCCAAAGGACAGGGAGTCCAGAGCCTCATCTGTGCTCATGGGTTTCTGATACAAGTAAACAAACAAGCAAACAAATAACCTCCGTTATACAAAAAGCATTACAGTAACAGTTTTGTCTCCACATGCACCACTAGAGGGCGTGTCAAAATATCTCCAACCATTTAAAGGAGACCAGGAGCAAAAGAACCAACACACCCACCAATCACATTTCCTAGAATCTAAATCACAACAAAACACTCCGCAAAGGACTCAGAGTCCGAGCAGAATCTCTTTACAAAACATCAGATTTGTTAGGAAGCCTAGTGGTTAAGAGCGTTGGTCCAGTAACTTAAAGGTTGCTGGTTCAAATCCCTGAAATTGACTAAAATGTAAATGTAATAAAAAACAACGCTTTATAACCAAATGGGCAACTTTAGACAACTCACTTCTGACAACATACTTCAGGGGTAAAAGAGTTTGCCTCCTGTCCTAACAAGCTCTTAGAAGCAGAGGTATACTACACAGAGAACTGCAGTACAAAGCAATGTGTGTGTAGGTGTGTAGGTGTGTAGTAATGAGTTATTGTGTGTTGACTATTTATCTGTGGGTGTGTTTATAAAGGATGGGTTTAGCAGAACTAGAGCCAGCTGGTTGAGGTGGGTCTAATGTTGTTTGCAGAGCCAACACCCCGCAGTGCAACGCAACATTCCACACTGGAGAGGTACCCAAAACTGTCAGAAGAGACCATGGGATGGCCTATGGTTTGGTTAGTTCCTTTAGTGTGTGTGTGTGTGTGTGTGTGTGTGTGTGTGTGTGTGTGTGTGTGTGTGTGTGTGTGTGTGTGTGTGTGTGTGTGTGTGTGTGTGTACATGCATTAGTATGTGAGAAAGATTGAGAGGAGAGGGGGAAGTCAATATCTCAATATTTCTCCCCAGCATACAGTGTATTCCTTAGCAGTAAATACAATGACTTACCGGGACATCTTTTGGCTTGACATCTGTTTTACATATACATTTTACATACATGGTACTTTTATATACTGCAATCACATAATACATTAACGAACATAAGCTCTCAGCCCATCCACCTATCACCATAGATCACACTCGTTTGGTTTCCATGTGCTATATATTTTTCGATTGTGCTGTGATGTTTTACATAAATGTTGAACCTTTCTAATTGCATTGTATCCACAGATTGTGAGTTAAAGATGAAAACCTTTCCTACGAGTATTATATTTGACTGACTATGACTTTCCAAATCGCTCAACACTGCTATTTGTAAGGTACATTTTTGTTAGTGAATTTTGTGATTTTTTTAACCATTCCTGAACCTGTGACTAGAAACAAGCTACATAGGGGCAATACCAGAATAAATTATCCAGTGATTCTGTCTCTTTGCAGAAAAATCAACAGAGCTGAGATTGTTATTTTGTTTTTTCCAAATCAAATTATCAGAGCTTGATGATTAGTTGAATCAGCTGTGTAGTGCTAGGGCAAAAACCAAAACGTGCACCCCTTGGGGTCCCTAGGACTGAGTTTGGGAAACCCTACCTTACCCTGTCAGCAGTCTATGGATAAGTTATGACAGCAATCCATGCTTTGATTTAGTTTCCCTGGCACTGTTTCCACATGATAATGTTCCAAATGCTAACATTCGTGCCAAAAATCCTATTCAAGTCATGGGACCTTGTCCATAGACTGCTTGCAGAGTAAGAATACCAAAATGTCATTTTGTAATTTGGGTGAACCAGCCCTTAATTATCCGTTGTTGGGTAATGCAATGTTGCTAGAACCCCAAAGGGAGACAAATGTGTAGCATACCCCTGTTAATTTCTGCTTATTGCAAGGTTCTACACTATTATATACTGTGCATATTGATGGTAAATGTTACGTGGAGTGGAGCAGGTGAACCCAAGAGTAGACTCAGACGAGGAGACTGGGATAAGGTATCCACGGTTATTTATTGAAAAGCAGGGGAAAGATGGGGTGCAGGCCAGGGGAAGCTTGGGCGGGTTGCAGGAAGCCAGGTTCTGAGGCTGATGCTGGAGCGAGGGGAGTTGGGGCTGGGTAAGTAGGTCCGGAGTGGAATCCAAGGAAGCAGTGGAGTGGGTGTTCTGGGCAGGGTGGCAGGACTGACGAGACGTGGGGCTGGACACAGGGACCAGAGTGGACGGAACTGTGTGGAGCAAAAACAGCGTCAGGCAAGGGAAACCAGGCTCTGTGCATGAGCCAATGGCTAAAACACAGACTGACTGAGCAGACGCTACAATCTGGCAGCGTGGAGGTGGCAGTATTTGTAGAGGTCTTGATTATGGAACAGGTTGCAGCTGGCGGGGATCTGCTCTGACTCCAGTACACCTGTCTTCGCCCACACAATCACACACAGAGAGAGAGAGAGAGAGAGAGAGAGAGAGAGAGAGAGAGAGAGAGAGAGAGAGAGAGAGAGAGAGAGAGAGAGAGAGAGAGAGAGAGAGAGAGAGAGAGAGAGAGAGTGTGTGTGTGTACTGGGGGAGTGTCGGCAGGTCAAGGAGACACAGGATGAGCAGTAGAGGGTGTGGCAGGAGCAGATGTAATAGTAAATGAGAATGTGTTACATGTTTTTGTGATTTCATGCCTTAAGAAATAGGCCTATTAATTGATGATTGGTTGTAAATGGTTTGGTCCAGGTGGGATGTTCCTAGCTATTTAAACATTGTAATTTCTGTCTTGATGAGATAGGGGTAATACCGCATTCATGTGCTAGTTGGAACTAGGAAACTCTAACATTTTCGACTTGGAAACTCATTGTAGAAACACGAGCTCAGAGTTTCCCACTTGAAAGTACCAGAATCAACAAATAGGAAGCTCTACGCAAATAACTTACGTTAATTTTAACTCTGAGGTTCTGAGTTTCAGATAGCACATGAATGCAGCATAATGCTGCGTTCAAGACAATTCAGAAACTCAGGAAGCTCTACGCAAAAATATTTACACAAATTTTAACTCTGAGGTTACGAGTTTCCGAGTTGTTTTGAAAGCACCATAAGGTTGGCATACTTGCTGGTTTAGTTTAGTCATTATTGAGGCCTGGTTATTTTGAGCTCAACTTATTATTTGCTTTACTTTCAGTTTACCTGTACAGTCCATATAATGTTTGTTGTGAACTACTGTTCACTGTAAATATACAGTGAACACTATACCATCTTTCCTGCGTCTCACGGAAACCTTCTCCGCTAAGAGCACCTCCTACACAGCCAGAAAGCTCACCACACATAAGCTATCACAGAGATGGGGAGTGAATCATGCCAGTAAGGAAGCAGTGGATGATTAGATGGACAAGACAGAGGTTGCGTTCCTGGCCAACTACATGCATTGCATCAACCAATGGTTATGTGCCACGTTATCGAATGGGTAGTCGGATTCCAGATTGCTATATCATATGTGGTTATCTGATATGTTAGACACCTATCCAGGTGTTGTGAGATCTGGCATGTGTCAGAAAAAAGTATGAAAATGTATCACTCACTACTGTAAGTCGCTCTGGATAAGAGCATCTGCCAAAACAAATACAAATGTGTCTGCAATGTTGTCAGCTAAGAACGTGACCAGTATAAGGGGCATGTTGGGGATTTAGCCAGGACACTTCATACTCTGTAATACCTCGGTTGGACATTTAATCCGAAGAATGTGTACAGCCACAAGTAATTTATGTGTTGTCATTAACTGACACAATATTATAACAAGTTATGTTATAACAGAGGTTGTGCCATTCTTAAGACAGGACTGTGAAGGAACAGTGAGTTCTGAAGAGCGACCATATCTCACAGACGGTATCCCTCAGTCGAAAATAAATTTGGGGCGGCAGGTAGCCTAGTGGTTAGAGCGTTGGGCCAGTAACCGAAAGGTTGGTGGATTGAATCCCTGAGCTGGCAAGGTTAAAATCTGTCGTTCTGCCCCTGAACAAGGCAGTTAACCCACTGTTCCTAGGCCAACATTGTAAATAAGAATTTGTTCTTAACTGACTTGCCTAGTTCAAATTAAAAAGAGATTAATCACAACTGAAATACGGTAAGGTTTCAGTTGGCATAATTTCTCCTGCAAGCTCGTGTGCACACAGACACACACATCTGATCCCTGGGTCACACTCATTGATGTTCATACACTTGCTGGTGATGCATGTTTCTCTCTCGCAACCGCCTAAACACCAGGGGGTGGCAGGCTTCACTGCTTCATTCACAAACCCAACCCTTCTGATGAAATGCCCTCAACACGTTCCACATAGTACATTGGAAGTAACCTGTGCTATAAATGTTTTTTTTTATATTGAGCACCATATGTTCATGTGATTTTTCACATTTTACTGATATTATATAGAAATATATAAGCAGTTTTTTTTCCATGCTCCAAACGAGGAGCATTTTAGCAAATGGGCAAACGCTACGAAATGGCTGTAGGGTTAAATCAGTAACACCATTGCAGTAATTGGCCAAATTAAGACCCAAACAGTGCTTTTGGGGAAAATGGTAAGAATATTAGCGTTGAAACAAATAAAAGTAGAACAGTTAAATGGTCAAATTGTACCACCACCTGGACAAAACTCCCATGCTGCTACCTGTGGAAGCATCGCTATACCTGCAGCCAATTACTGTATTTTATCTGTGTACCTAGGACTATCAGTCTAACACCTTAGCCATTACACCAAGGGTGTTATTGAGTTGTGAATTCCAAGTTATATTTGTGAAAATGTATTAAATGAGCGAAATGTGCATATTTCAGATCACATGTATGTGTGCTACCCAAATGAAGTCGTACATAAGACACAACACCTCTTACCGACTTTAAACCCCCAAACGCTTCCGTTTTTGAGGAAGCTTTATCGTACGTGTTTGGGTTGAGAATAGAACGATTAATTTGTGAATTTAGATCAAATGTGTGGAATATCCATGACGAGACATCCCCGCGCCAACCAGTATCATTGAATACCACCAGGGGGCATAACCGATAGAACTCCTACTGGGAGCGTAATCAAAACAATCGTGACTAGGACGTTCTCTGTAATTACGGGGTGTGGCTTCTCACTGGGTTCTGAAAGACTAGGGTGTCTGTAGTGATGCCTCAAGCACTGAGATGCAGTGCCTTAGACCGCTGTGCCACTCGGGAGCCCAAATGTAACCTATGCTTGAGGATTTGGCTTTGACCCTTCCCTGTTTTACTTCTTTACTCCATGATTGGGATGTGGTGTCAAACTAGGCTACTGGGTATGTGTTATGGGTAATTTGTTGAGCTATTACAGTAACAGGGGAACTACAGCAAGGAAGGATAATATCTGATAAGAAACGAAAGACAAAAGCCTCAGTTTCGTAAAGCGTTAATCAGCAGTTGAAGCAATAACAAAGCGTCTTCCCCTACCCTGTTTCGGTAAAAAGCTGGGGAATGGGGCCGGAGATATGTAGCCACTCTCAAATTCATAGACAGAGCTATGGATGCAAGGACTGACCATCCATGATAGCAAACTTATAGTTCTAACCATGTTTTGAGGCTATATAGTGGTTGTTTACATTTACTTTGTTTACAAACATTGAAGTAAAACAAGCTTACATGTTGGGGTACTACAGTTGAACTAAGCTCATGAGGCATTTATATTCTTCAAGAATCAATGGGTACATATCATTAATTTATAAGTAAAAAAAAATGTATGTAATAACTGGAGATTGCCCCTTTAAGCACGTAACCCCCTGATTTACTCACACACACTTGAGCAAATTCATTTGAGCAAATAGATTTTGTCATAGGCAACGTAGCAAAAACATAGGTGAAGAAATAGTTATTGGCGGGAGGGGCAAGTTCTTTCCCACCAGAGGGGCAGATTTGACTCATTCTGTTCACAGAAGTATATATGTTGGGTCACCGTTAACCTTTGGCAATAAAAAATAAGATATTTGCGTTGCAGCGATGCCGCACAAAAAGAGAAGCCATGCCCATGGCCATCATAGAAAGTCACAGGAGGTGAGTTTTCCGTTTAAAATTCTTGTTGCGGTTTAGGCTACTTTTTCAGTCAACCTTTTAAAATTAAGAGACCTAGACCTAGAGGTGGCCATAACTGTGCAATCGACAAAGCAACGTTCCAACACATGCATGCGTTTGGATGCAGGAATGTCCGATGTGTAAGCGCTGGTTTTCCGAAATTGGCGTCATCTAACTCGTAGTCAGGTAGATGTCATCATTGTTACAAAAACTAACTTTGAGAAACGATTTGCTGATATCCTTATGGAAAAGGTAATATATTACAAGAATTTGGCTTTGTTTGATGCTTTTTTAAAAACGTGTTTTTGCATTACGCACAAATTGCGCAACCCCCAAGCAACCCAAAACATTGTGGTTTTGGATGAAAGGCTGTGAATGCAGTTCACACTCGACTGTCAATGGGTTATGCGGAAACGATAGACTCGTCGGTTAAACTTATCTAAAAAGACAAAGCTATATGCCGTAGAATGCAAACCTAGCAGTCTCTTGACATCCCCACAACCGCCCCATATAGATACTTCGTTTAGGGTAAGATCGTTATCAGTCTACTGTAACATTGTTTGAACAAAAGGGAGTGGTTATGTTCCAGAAACGCATGGGAAATAATTCTGCTTAAAAAGACACGGGAAACAGGCTAGACTAGAGGCTACACATGTTCGGACAGAGGTATCCGTAGGCTACAGTCGATTCTTCTCATCTTAACTGCTTCTCGCCGTTTTCCCCATGGCGTATGCTGCCTATTGGATGAGCCTAGTAAGTATATGGATATTAGCCAGCTATTTCTCATTCAAGGTCTATATTAACATAACATCCTTCAGGCTGTAATATATCTGGGCATGTGCATCTCCATCTGAGGCAGCATTATTGTAGACACTTAAAATAGTTCCACTGTTGGAAACATAACAGCCATTCCAACTATTGTCTTGGTAAAGTTGATGTATTAGTTTACAATGAGTAGTAGAATACACAAGAAGCCTATTGATGTGAAATGAATGACATGTTTTATATAGCATGAAAAAGGGTTGGGCCACATTTCTTGGCAGGCTAGAACATTATTTAGTAAGGTGTGTGACTGTTTAAACATTAGATATGATAAAATACACATTCAGCTGCTGGCACCATTGCTTGGACTTTTACAGGTATGGAGAGACATTGGTGTTGGTCACTCGATTACCTTTAACTCTTATTTGAATAAAACATTACAGTTTATCCAGTCTCTGAACATCTCCTGAGTGTGCAAGTTCAAGTTGAGACAGATTCAGTATTTGTTACAGCTTCACTTGGATATCTTGGCACATAAGGAGATAATTTGTGTTAATTGAGGTTAAATAAAAAATATAATTTGTGACATCAATATGGCAGTTACATGCCACCATCTGAATTTTGATTGAACTTTTTACAGTATAATTTGACAGGGCTATGTTAGTTGTCTTGAAGTTGGTTGTTATGAAGGGTAAATGTCACTCTTAGAATATAATAAATGGGTATAATAATAATAATAATATTCATAATAAATGGCATTTAGCAGATGCTTTTATCCGAAGAGACTTAGTCATGCATGCATAGATTTTTCGTATGGGTGGCCCCAGCAGGAATTAAACCGACGATCCTGGCTTTCAAAGAAAATGGAGCATTGGCTTCATAACAATTATGGCTTTACTGAAAGTTAGGGACTTTACTGTAATATCCAAAACAATGCTAGTAACCTATCAGACAACAATAGGTGGAGATGACAACTTCCTTACTAGACCCAGGTGGTTTTCTGTGGCTGTAACGGAATGCTCTGGGAGATAGCCAACAACAACAGCAGACCTTAGAACTGCCTTTCTAAGGGTGCAGTTAGTTATTGTAATTCAATTTGAATTTCATCAATCTTCATAGAATTGGAATTTAATTGGAATTAAACTGTTTGGACTGTTTGAATGGAATTTAATTTGTGAAATTCAATTGAATTCAATATTTGTACAATTCCTAGTTAATAGAATTAATGCACCTAGTATCAAAAATGTACTTCAGGGATTTGTTTTAAATCATTTCCAGTATAGCTTTCTGAACAGGGACATGTGTGGTTTTTGCAGCAGAGAACAGCTCCTAGTACCACACTTGGAGAGCAGCAGGTGGATGACAGGCCCTATAATACTCGAGCTGCTGCAGCCTCTAAGGCTCAGGTAAGACTCAGACCCTTCTAAACAATGTTCACATCATTATGCGGATACACTTGCCAATTACAACTGGTAGTGCAGATGTGGTGCGCTCAACTACCATAATGTGATGAATAACTGACTAAGAACTAAAGACCTACAGTGTTGTGAAAAAGTTGTCACACAGAGCGGAACGGGTGAACCCAAGAGCCAAGGTATTTATTGAAACACAGGGGGAAGATTGAGTGCAGGTCAGGAGAAGCTCAGGCGGGTTGCTGGAAACCAGGTGGGGAGGCTGAGTGTAAGCAGGTCCGGAGGGGAATCCAAGGGAGCCGTAGAGTGGGGAATCCAGGACAGAGTAGCAGGACTGACGAGAAGTCGGACTGGAGACAGGGACCAGAGTCAGAGCGGGCAGAACTGTAGCGGAGAGGAAAACAGCGTCAGGCAAGGGAAATCAGGAACAACCGGCTAGAAACATGGACTGACTGAGCAGAGATTACGATCTGACTCCAGCACGCCTGTCTCCGCCCACAGAGAGACAGAGAGAGAGAGAGAGAGAGAGACTACTGTGGGAGTGGCGGCAGGTCAAGGAGACACAGGATGAGCACTAGAGGGCGTTGCAGGAGCAGATGTGACAAAAGTATTTGCCCCCTTTCTGATTTTCTCTATTTTTGCATATTTCTGATATTGAATGTTATAAGATCTTCAACCAAAACTCTAATATTAGATAAAGGGAACCTGAGTTTACAAATAACAAAAAAAATGCATTCTTAATTTATTTATTTAACAAAGTTATGCAACACCCCTGTGTGAAAAAGTAATTGCCCCCTTACACTCAATAACTGGTTGTGCCACCTTTAGCTGCAATGACTCCAACCAAATGCTTCCTGTAGTTGATCAGTCTCTCACATTGCTGTAGAGGAATTTTGGCCCACTCTTGCAATGTGAACTGCTTTAACTCATCTGCTTTAACTCATCTGCGACATTTGTGGGTTTTCAAGCAGGAACTGCTCATTTCAAGTCCTGCCACAACAACCCAATTGGGATTAGGCCTGGACTTTGACTAGGCCATTACAAAACTTCACATTTGTTGCTTTTTAACCATTTTCATGTAGACTTCAAATCAAATGTTATTTGTCACATGCGCTGAATACAACAGGTGTAGACCTTACAGTGAAATGCTTACTTACTTAACCAACAATGCAGTTTTAAGAAAATACATTAAAAAGTAAGAGATAAAAATAACAAATAATTAAAGAGCAGCAGTAAAATAACAATACACAGGGGGTACCGGTGTTGAGGTAATTGAGTTAATGTGTTCATGTAGGTAGAGTTATTAAAGTGACTATGCATAGATAATAACCGAGAGTAGCAGCAGCCGATGCAAATAGTTTGGGTAGCCATTTGATTAGATGTGCAGGAATCTTATGGCTTGGGGGTAGAAGCTGTTTAGAAGCCTCTTGGACCTAGACTTGCTCCGGTACCGCTTGCTGTGCGGTAGCAGAGAGAACAGTCTATGACTAGGGTGGCTGGAGCCTTCCGCGGACACCGCCTGGTATAGAGGTCCTGGATGGCAGAAAGCCTGGCCCCAGTGATGTACTGGGCCGTACGCACTACCCTCTGTAGTGCCTTGCGGTCGGAGGCCGAGCAGTTGCCATACCAGGCAGTGATGTAACCCATCAGGATGCTCTCGATGGTGCAGCTGTAAAACCTTTTGAGGATCTGAGGACTCATGACAAATCTTTTCTCCTGAGGGTGAATAGGTTTTGTCGTGCCCTCTTCACAAAAGTCTTGGCCTGGACCATGTTAGTTTGTTGGTGATGTGGACGCCAAGGAACTTGAAGCGCTCAACCTGCTCCACTACAGCCCCGTCGATGAGAATGGGGGCGTGCTCGGTCCTCCTTTTCCTGTAGTCCACATTCATCTCCTTTTTCTTGATCACATTGAGGGAGAGGTTGTTGTCCTTGCACCACACGGTCAGGTCTCTGACCTCCCCATCGTTGTCGGTGATCAGGCCTACCACTGTTGTGTCATCTGCAAACTTAATAATGGTGTTTGAGTCGTGCCTGGCCGTGCAGTCATGTGTTGTTACCTATCTTACCACCTGGGAGTGGCTGGCTCTGCGTCTTTATGAATGTTGACTTGTTCACATTGGCTGCGGAGACAGCTGATGCTCTCATTCATGTTTCAGTGTCACTTGCCTCAAAGCGAGAATATAAGTTATTTAGCTTGTCTGGTAGGCTTGTGTCACTGCGGAGCTCTCGGCAGTGCTTCTCTTTTTAGGGGAAGTTTCCAAGCCCTGCCACATCCAACGAGCGTCGGAGCCAGTGTAGTACGATTCAATCTTAGTCCTGTATTGACGCTTTGCCTGTTTGATGGTTCGTTGAAGCGGGATTTCTTATAAGCTTCCGGAAAGCGGCAGCTCTACCCTTTAGCTCAGTGCGAATGTTGCCTGTAATCCATGGCTTCTGGTTGGGGTATGTACGTACAGTCACTGTGGGGACGACGTCATCGATGCACTTATTGATGAAGCCAGTGACTGATGTGGTGTACTCCTCAATGCCATCGGGATAATCCCGGAACATGTTCCAGTCTATGCTAGCAAAACAGTCCTGTAGTTTAGCATCTGCTTCATCTGATCACTTTTTTATTGAGCGAGTCACTGGTGCTTCCTGCTTAAATCTTTGCTTGTAAGCATGAATCAGGAGGATATAATTATGGTCAGATTTGTGGGCGAGGGAGAGCTTTGTATGTGTCTCTGTGTGGAGTAAAGGTGGTCAAGAGTTTTTTTCCCTCTGGTTGCATATTTAACATGCAGATAGAAATTAGGTAAAACTGATTTAAGTTTCCCTGCATTAAAGTCACCGGCAACTAGGAGCGCCGCCTCTGGATGAACATTTTCCTATTTGCAGATGGCGGTATACAGCTCATTGAGTGCGGTTTTAGTGCCAGCATCAGTCTGTGGTGGTATGTAGACAGCTACGAAAAATGCAGATGAAAACTGTCTAGGTAGATAGTGTGGTCTACAGCTTATCATGATATACTCTACATCAGGCGAGCAAAACCTAGACTTCCTTAGATATCATGCACCAGCTGTTGTTTACAAATATACATAGTCCGCCGCCCCGTATCTTACCAGAGGCTGCTGTTCTATCCTGGCGATAGTGTATAACCTGCCAGCTGTATGTTATTAATGTCGTCGTTCAGCCACGACTCGGTGAACCACAATATATTACAGACTTTAATGTCCCGTTGGTTGGATATACGTGCTTTCAGTTCGTCCCATTTATTTTCCAGCTATTGAACGTTGGCGAACAGTGCGGATGGCAAAGGAAAATTAGCCTGATCCTCACAAGGTATGAGGGTCTTGTGGAACGCAGGGTTTGGTTTTCACCAGACTTAATGGGACCCTTCACGTCCAAAAAGTTGACTCAAGTTTGCCAAAAAGCACCTGGAAGCACCTGGACGATCATCAAGACTCTTGGAAAATGTTTTATGGACAGATGAGTCAAAAGTATAACTTTTTGGACGACATGGGACCCATTATGCCGGGCGAAAAAGCTACAAATTTGAAGTTTTGGAATGGCCTAGTCAATGACCAGACCTAATCCCGATTGAGATGTTGTGGCAGGACTTCAAACAAGTATTTCATGCTTGAAAACTCACAAATGTCACTGCGTTAAAGCAGTTCTGCATGGATGAGTCGGACAAAATCCTCCACAGCGACGTGAGAGACTGATCAACAACTACAGGAAGCATTTGGTTGGAGTCATTGCAGCTAAAGGTGGCACAACCAGTTATTGAGTGTAAGGGGGGCAATTACTTTTTCACACAGGGGGAATTGGGTGTTGCATAACTTTGTTCATGAAATAAATGAAATAATTATGCAATTGTTGTGTTATTTGTTCACTCAGGTTCCCTTTATACTAGGTTTTGGTTGAAGATATGAATTTCAGTATCAAAAATATGCAAAAGTAGAGAAAATTAGAAAAGGGGCAAATACTTTTTCACAGAACTGTACAGTATGTTAGCCTGGGAGTCAACAACCAGACTTTAACTCTGGAGACTTTATCGCCCTCAAGTGGGGTAAAGAGGCATGTGCTCAGTTACAGGAATGAGTGGGGCAACAGGTGGTCATGCAGGCTGCTAATTTCACCACCCACTTGACTGGATCCCTTTCTTTAGCCATCTCAGTGATTTGGTTTCACAAGGCTCTCTGGGACTTTGTTTTTTTGGTTGTTACTTCTGTAAAAGTTGTTAATCTAAAGCTGTTAACAAAAACTATTATAAGGAACAAAAATATAAACGCAATATGCAACAATTTTAAAGATTTTGTTGAGTTACAGTTCATATAAGGAAATCAGTCAATCTAAATAAATAAATGAGGCCCTAATCTATGGATTTCACATGACTGGGCAGGGGCGCAGCCATGGGTGGGCCTGGGAGGGCATAGGACGACCCACTGGGGAGCCAGGCCCAGCCAATCAGAATTAGTTTTTCCCTACAAAAGGGCTTTATTACAGACATAAATACTCCTGTATACATCTGTATTAATTTCTAGTTGAAGGGACTTATGAGGGGACCAGGGGACTTATGACATAGCGTTTGGCAGTGGTTCCAGGTCTGGTGACACGAGCAGTATGGGACTGTGATGAACGACATGTATCTAAATATAGTGAGGAGCCCAACTTCACCCAGGACTCCAGTTACACAGACAGAAACACACAGCCCAGGCCAAGGGAACACAGCCCAATACAGATGTAGGGTCTTAATTTGATCACTCTTTTGTCACAGATAGTTTTCTGCGCATCAGGAAATTCAAATGAGCATAAAAACCTTCAGTTTTCTTTCCGTGCAGGGGCAGTAGAGTCACTCGGACCAGTGCCAGCTGGTTAAAGCACAAGAAAGATTATTAATACATGTTCTACTACTATTGTAGGCCTATAGGTCATGTTACTGCAACATTCCAATCTACACAAATGTATCTGAAATGCATCCATACACATTAACATGTGTCATTTTATATAGCTTAATAACACAAGATAGATATTGGTCTCCACTACGACATACAGGTGTCAAGTGTATCCAAAATGCAGCCGTACAGCAGGCTATGCCTAAACTGTAGCCTACCGTAGCCTATCAAAACAAATTACACACATGCCTATGGTATCAGATGTAAAGACAAGATGACATTGAGAATAGTGAGGTAGCCTACGAAATGGAGCGCAATGCCATATGAAAGAGTTACTTGGAAAAATAACTAAATTGACTTGATTTAGTTACATATTTCAAATATGGACATTACAGGGATATTTTACCCCCGATCCTGACAAGAAATGATCATACCAGACACTTTTATTTTAAAGACAGTTGTATTTAATGGATAACATATATATAAATGAAACAAATAAAATAATAACAGTAGGCTACACTAACATTAGTTTCCATTCATACAATGTGTTAGGTAAATTCCCACAGTAGATTTGCCCTGGTAAACAAGGAAATACTTTATTTATATTGTAAGGAATGCTTGTCAAATAGATAAATCGTCCTTAGTCTGTTCCAAAATAACAGTTGTTCTGATGATAATACCAACCAGAGGGCGAACATATCTTGAAAGACTGGTTGCAAGCAAGACTAACACCGACATCATCTTTTAGGGATCGGCAATGAGGTGACCCATGCAATTGGAATTGAGATCAGCTGTGCCGGTGAATTTAGCATCTATTGATGGTTTAACGAGACATCAGCTGGCGTTAATCTAGTGCCATCGATGGTTGTAATATCCCCTTTGTTATTAGATCATATTCCAATACATTCTGTAGGCCAGCCTTTAGCCTATTCATTGTCGAACAATCAAAGGTGTGAAAAACAATAATAGGCTACTGTTTGTGTTTCCCTGGCCGAGTTGATGAGCTGATTTGGGCCATCAGTTGATTGACTGCTGATGCCGGCATTTGAAGTCATCGTTGTGGAATGAAAGCCTGTATTATGAGGCTTTAATAATTCATTTCATAAAGCTGTCAAGATATTTGTGCATTTGAGCTTATCCAAAAACGATTTTGTTGATCTTAGATTGGAACCCATGCCGACATGACTCTGGCATGTGTGCTGAACCACACAGGCACTGAGGCCACCAATAATGTATTCTGCATATTGCTTGCCTTAAACATATACTGAACAAAAATATAAATGCAACATGTAAAGTGTTAGTCCCATTTTTCATGAGCTGAAATAAAAGATCCCAGAAATATTCCATACGCACCAAAAAGCTTATTTCACTCAAATCTGAAGCTGATTAAACAATATGATCACTACACAGGTGCACCCTGTGCTGGGGAAAATAAAAAGCCACTTTAGAATGTGCAGTTTTGTCACACAACACAATGTCACAGATGTCTCAAATGTTGAGGGAGCGTGCAATTGGCATGCTGACTGCAGGAATATCCAACAGAGCTGTTGTCAGAGAATTTAATGTTAATTTCTATATCATAAACCGTCTCCAACATCATTTTAGAGAATTTGGCAGTTCATCCACTAGCCTCACAACCGCAGACCACATGTAACTAAGCCAGCCCAGGACCTCCACCGATGCTCTCCCAGGCCTACCCATGGCTGCACCCCTGTGAAATCCATAGATTAGGGCCTAATGAATTTATTTCAATTGACTGATTTCCTTCTATGAACTGTAACTCAGTAAAATCTTTGAAATTGTTGCATGTTGCGTTTACATTTTTTTTCTGTATATAATAAAACAATAATAATAGAAAATACATCTACCCCCTACAAATATGTCCATTTATTATAATCCACATGAGAATTCACACCAGACGCCCAATAGCCTGCATGTGGCCTACATAGGATACTTGAACCTACGCGCCAGTACATTGTAGGAAGCTACGGTACTACATTATAAACAAACACAGCTTCCAACTGCCGCCTAGCGGCGATTCTAAATATTTATTCAGATATTCAAGTCCTCCTGCTGCAGGATTCTCTTCCAAATTGAGAAACGACATCTGTGCTCTCATGAACCTATCACGTCC
The DNA here is from genome assembly GCA_030435695.1 of Brachymystax lenok tsinlingensis. Lineage (NCBI taxonomy): Eukaryota > Metazoa > Chordata > Actinopteri > Salmoniformes > Salmonidae > Brachymystax > Brachymystax lenok. Next base: position 18,402,007 of record CM059813.1, on the reverse strand, counting down.
TGATCTGTTTCACCTGTTCTTGTGATTGTCTCCACCTCCTCCAGGTGTCGCTTATTTTCCCCAGTGTATTTATCCCTATGTTTCCTGTCTCTCTGTGCCAGTTTGTCTTGTATGTTTTCAAGTCAACCAGCGTGTTTTCACATGCTCCTGTTTTCGATTCTCTTTTTCTTGTCTTACCGGTTTTGACACTTGCCTGTTTTTTCTGGACTCCGTACCCGCCTGCCTGACCCTTCTGCCTGCCCTGACATTGAGCCTGTCTGCCACTCTTTACCTCTTGGACTCATAATCTGGTTTGGATTATAAATAAATGACAAAGACTAACCATCTGCCTACTGTGTCTGCATCTGGGTCGTGCCCTTATAGAACCAGGGTGGACACTAACCTGCCCCAGAGCAGACTGTCACAACCTTTTAGCTTTCAATAACACATACGCACCCAGACATACATGCAGGGAGGGCACATACAAAAGCACATATGGTACACGCATGCACAACATTCAAACATATGTGCACACTAATTCCCTTCAGAGAATTTAGATTTGCTTCATGTTACTGACTTAATTTAAACATACATTTTTATGTTATATCTTATCAAGTGATTAAAATCGAGTTGGTGATAGTTCACAATAAGTATTATCGAATCTTGGTGGTCAAAAGTAGTCAAATCTCAAACAAAACTCCACCATTTGGTGTTTTTAATTACCGTTTTGCCTCAGCTGCCCTTCTGTTTGAAAGAATAGTTTCTGGGAGTACCTTATTCACCTCGAAACAGACTATTAAATGATGCACTCCCAGATACACATTCTCTAGTTTAATTTGAACCATTTTACAGTTGAAGTCGGAAGTTTACATACACCATAGCCAAATACATTTAAACTCAGATTTTCACAATACCTGAGATTTAATCCTAGTTAAAATTCCCTGTTTTATGTCAGTTAGGATCACCACTTTATTTTAAGAATGTGAAATGTCAGAATAATAGTTGAGAATGATTTATTTCAGCTTTCATCACAGTACCAGTGGGTCAGAAGTTTACATACACTCAATTAGTATTTGGTAGCATTGCCTTTAAACGGTTTAACTTGGGTCAAACGCTTAGGGTAGCCTTCCACAAGCTTCCCACAATAAGTTGGGTGAATTTTGGCCCATTCCTCCTGACAGAGCTGGTGTAACTGAGTCAGGCTTGTAGGCCTCCTTGCTTGCACACGCTTTTTCAGTTCTGAAGGTAGGCCAGTTTGAAGGTAGGCCTTGAAATACATCCACAGGTACACCTCCAATTGACTCAAATGATGTCAATTAGCCTATCAGACGCTTCTAAAGCCATGACATCATTTTCTGGAATTTTCCAAGCTGTTTAAAGGCACAGTCAACTTAGTGTATGTAAGCTTCTGACCCACTGGAATTGTGATACAGTGAATTATAAGGGAAATAATCTGTCTGTAAACAATTGTTGTAAAAATTACTTTTGTCAAGCACAAAGTAGATATCCTAACCGACTTGCCAAAACTATAGTTTGTTAACAAGAAATTTGTGGAGTGGTTGAAAAACAAGTTTTAATGACTCCAACCTAAGTGTATGTAAATCAAATCAAATCAAAGTTTATTTGTCATGTGCGCCGAATACAACAGGTGTAGACCTTACAGTGAAATGCTTACTTACAGGCTCTAACCAATAGTGCAAAAAAAGGTGTGTGTGTGTGTGTGTGTGTGTGTGTGTGTGTGTGTGTGTGTGTGTGTGTGTGTGTGTGTGTGTGTGTGTGTGTGTGTGTGTGTGTGTGTGTAGGTAAGTAAAGAGATAAAACAACAGTAAAAGACATTTGAAAATAACAGTAGCGAGGCTATATACAGACACCGGTTAGTCAGGCTGATTGAGGTAATATGTACATGTAGATAGGGTTAAAATTACTATGCATATATGATGAACAGAGAGTAGCAGTAGCGGGTGGTGGGACACAATGCAGATAGCCCGGTTAGCCAATCAAATCAAATCAAATTTATTTATAAAGCCCCCCTTACATCAGCTGATGTCACAGAGTGCTGTACAGAAACCCAGCCTAAAACCCCAAACAGCAAGCAATGCAGGTGTAAAAGCACGGTGGCTAGGAAAAACTCCCTAGAAGGCCAAAACCTAGGAAGAAACCTAGAGAGGAACCAGGCTGTGAGGGGTGGCCAGTCCTCTTCTGGCTGTGCCGGGTGCAGATTATAACAGAACATGGACAAGATTTTAAAATGTTCATAAAACAGGCAGAACAGTTGAAACTGGAGAAGCAGCACGGCCAGGTGGACTCGGGACATCCAGGCAGGCCTTGAGGAATGGTCCTAATGCTCAGGTCCTCCGAGAGAGAGAGAGAGAGAGAGAGAGAAGAAGAAAAAAAAGAAAGAAAGAGAGAGATAATTAGAGAGAGCATACTTAAATTCGCACAGGACACCAGATAAGAGAAGAAATACTCCAGATATAACAGACGGACCCTAGACCCGACACATAAACTACTGCAGCATAAATACTGGGGCTGAGACAGGAGGGGTCGGGAGACACTGTGGCCCCGTCCGACGAAACCCGGACAGGGCCAAACAGGCAGGATATAACCCCACCCACTCTGCCAAGCACAGCCCCCACACCACTAGAGGGATATCTTCAACCACCAACTTACCATCCTGAGACAAGGCCGAGTATAGCCCACAAGATCTCCGCCACGGCACCAGAAGCCAGTGACTCAGCCCCTGTAATAGGGTTAGAGGCAGAGAATCCCAGTGAGGGAACCGGCCAGGCAAAGACAGCAAGGGTGGTTCGTTGCTCCAGTGCCTTTCCGTTCACCTTCACACTCCTGGGCCAGACTACACTCAGTCATAGGACCTACTGAAGAGATGAGTCTTCAATAAAGACTTAAAGGTTGAGAAAGAGTCTGCGTCTCTCACATGGATAGGCAGACTATTCCATAAAAATGGAGCTCTATAGGAAAAAGCCCTGCCTCCAGCTGTTTGCTTAGAAATTCTAGGGACAGTAAGGAGGCCTGCGTCTTGTGACCGTAGCGTACGTGTAGGTATGTACGGCAGGACCAAATCAGAAAGATAGGTAGGAGCAAGCCCATGTAATGCTTTGTAGGTTAGCAGTAAAACCTTGAAATCAGCCCTTGCCTTAACAGGAAGCCAGTGTAGAGAGGCTAGTACTGGAGTAATATGATCAAATTTTGGGGTTCTAGTCAAGATTCTAGCAGCCGTGTTAAGCACTAACTGAAGTTTATTTAGTGCTTTATCCGGATAGCCGGAAAATAAAGCATTGCAGTAGTCTAACCTAGAAGTTACAAATGCATGGATTAACTTTTCTGCATCATTTTTGGACAGAAAGTTTCTGATTTTTACAATGTTACGTAAATGGAAAAAAGCTGTCCTTGAAACAGTCTTGATATGTTCAAAAGAGAGATCAGGGTCCAGAGTAACGCAGAGGTCCTTCACAGTTTTATTTGAGACGACTGTACAACCATCAAGATTAATTGTCAGATTCAACAGAAGATCTCTTTGTTTCTTGGGACCTAGGACTAGCATCTCTGTTTTGTCAGAGTTTAAAAGTAGAAAATTTTCCGCCATCCACTTCCTTATGTCTGAAACACAGGCTTCCAGGGAGGGCAATTTTGGGGCTTCACCATGTTTCATCGAAATGTACAGCTGTGTGTCATCCGCATAGCAGTGAAAGTTAACATTATGTTTCCGAATGACATCACCAAGTGGTAAAATATATAGTGAAAACAATAGTGGTCCCAAAACAGAGCCTTGAGGAACACCGAAATCTACAGTTGATTTGTCAGAGGACAAACCATCCACAGAGACAAACTGATATCTTTCCGACAGATAAGATCTAAACCAGGCCAGGACTTGTCCATGTAGACCAATTTGGGTTTCCAATCTCTCCAAAAGAATGTGGTGATCGATGGTATCAAAAGCAGCACTAAGGTCTAGGAGCATGAGTACAGTTATGGAGCCTCGGTCTGACGCCATTAAAAGGTCATTTACCACCTTCACAAGTGCAGTCTCAGTGCTATGATGGGGTCTAAAACCAGACTGAAGCGTTTCGTATACATTGTTTGTCTTCAGGAAGGCAGTAAGTTGCTGCGCCACAGCTTTTTCTAAAATTTTTGAGAAGAAATGGAAGATTCGATATAGGCCGATAGTTTTTTATATTTTCTGGGTCAAGGTTTGGCTTTTTTAAGAGAGGCTTTATTACTGCCACTTTTAGTGAGTTTGGTACACATCCGGTAGATAGAGAGCTGTTTATTATGTTCAACATAGGAGGGCCAAGCACAGGAAGCAGCTCTTTCAGTAGTTTAGTTGGAATAGGGTCCAGTATGCAGCTTGAAGGTTTAGAGGCCATGATTATTTTCATCAATGTGTCAAGAGATATGGTACTAAAATACTTGAGTGTCTCTCTTGATTTTATTTCCTGGCAAAGTTGTGTGGACTCAGGACAACTGAGCTTTGGAGGAATACGCAGATTTAAAGAGGAGATGTGCGGGAGCACTGGTTGGTCGGGCCATTCGAGGTAGTATGTACATGAATGTATAGTTAAAGTGACTATGCATATATGATAAACAGAGAGTAGCAGCAGCGTAAAAGAGGGGTTGTGTGGGGGCACACAATGCAAATAGTCCGGAGTCTTATGGCAAACATAAGAATGAGTGTGAGGTTTTGTCACAACCCGGCTCGTGGGAAGTGACAAAGAGCTCTTATTGGACCAGGGCACAAATAATAATAATAATCAATAATTTTGCTCTTTATTTAACCATCTTACATATAAAGCCTTATTTGTTCATCGGAAATTGTGAATAACTCACCATAGGTCAATGAGAAGGGTGTGCTTGAAAGGATGCACATAACTCTGCAATGTTGGGTTGTATTGGAGAGAGTCTCAGTCTTAAATCATTTTCCACACACAGTCTGTGCCTATATTTAGTTTTCATGCTAGTGAGGGCCGACAATCCACTCTCACATAGGTACGTGGTTGCAAAGGGCATCAGTGTCTTAACAGCGCGATTTGCCAAGGCAGGATCCAGAAATCTGGCAGTGGCTTCTGATTAAACTAAATTTTCACAGGCCCGCTTGTTGCAATTTCGATGAGGCTCTCTTGTTCAGATATCGGTAAGTGGACTGGAGGCAAGGCATGAAAGGGATAACGAATCCAGTTGTTTGTGTCATCCGTTTTGGGAAAGTACCTGCGTAATTGCGCACCCTACTCACTAAGGTGCTTCGCTATATCACATATGACATTGTCCGTAAGGTTGAGTTCATTTGCACCCAAAAAATCATACAGACCTGTGTGTTGTCCTTGTTAATGCAGACAGAGAAGAGATCCAACTTCTTAATCGTAGCCTCAATTTTGTCCCACACATTGAATATAGTTGCAGAGAGTCCCTGTAATCCTAGATTTTGATCATTCAGGTGAGAAAAAACATCACCCAGATAGGCCAGTCTTATGAGAAACTCATCATCATGCAAGCAGTCAGACAAGTGAAAATTATGGTCAGTAAAGAAAACTTTAAGCTTGTCTCTCAATTCAAAAAAACGTGTCAATACTTTGCCCCTTGATGACCAGCGCACTTCTGTATGTTGTGAAAGCGTTACATGGTCACTGCACATATCATTGCATAGTACAGAAAATACACAAGAGTTCAGGGGCCTTGCTTTAACAAAGTTAAAAATGTTCACTGTAGTGTCCAAAACGTCTTACTGTCAGGCATTCCCTTGGCAGCAAGAGCCTCTCGGTGGATGCTGCAGTGTACCCAAGTGGCATCGGGAGCAACTGCTTGCACGCGCGTTACCACTCCACTATGTCTCCCTTTCATGGCTTTTGCACCATCAGTACAGATACCAACATGAGCAGCAGCTACGTTTGGCTACATACAGACCGTTAGTGGAATTCCCATGAAAGAGTAACGGTTAATGTGATGAATGCTAATTATTTGACATTGTGTTGTTATTTCGCTGAACACTGGATGGTTTAATGTTATTTTTGGCGGTGAAACGAGGATATGCATGCAAGACAAAAAAACTCACCCAAATATATAGCCCCGTTGGAAAATATAAATGGACTGTTTGAAAATGTGAAGAAGAAACTTTTTTTTTTTTTAAATGTTAGAGTTGCAATCGAACTTTGTTGCCGTACAGAAAGCCCTGGTTAGTTTAGAAGTTGGACTAAATACATGTTCTGTAATTCTTGCAAAAATAAGTCAGATGGACTACATATTTATTCATTGGATTGTTCTCCCATCGATTGGGTTCCCACCTATAAATATCTCAGCATTTGGATTGACAAAGATTTTATGTAAAAAGAAAATACAGCTGATCTAGTTAAAAAGCTAAGAATTAAAGTGGCTTTTTTCTTGCCTTATGAAAATGTTCTGAGGTCTAACTACACTATATATACAAAATAAGAATTAAATAGCAGCTTCTGTACAGACAATTACTTCGAACATGTGAACTGAAAAAAAAGTGATTACAAAGACACAAACAGGTGATGTTTATGAAAATGTTCTGAGGTCTAACTACACTATATATACAAAAGGTAGCAGGAAGCAAAATTTACAGTCAACTTTCCTGCTAGTTCTTGACTATAGTGACACCATTTATCAGATTGCAGCAGCCTTAAACCTTTGGAATCCGTCTGCCATAGCGCCCTTCACTTTATCACAGGTGACAGTTTTAATACTCAACACTGCATCCTGTATTTAAAGGTTGGCTGGTCCTCATTAAAGTCCCGTAGATCACTTCATTATTCCCTTTTTTACAGAGCTCTACTACACAAGCTTACGACTTACCTAACTGCTCTGTTAGATATAAAAGATACCAAACCCGTTCACAAGGTTGGTTAACTCTTGAGGTTCCTCGGGTCTCCACTGAACTAGGTAAAACCGCTTTTAGTTTTAACGCACCTCATTTCTGGAACCATCTAAAAAATACATTGCAATTAGATGTTCTGGTGCCACTCTGACAATTTAAAATATAGATTGGGGACCTTCTAATTAAGGCATGTAATTGTTTTTCTTGAATATTTGTGTTGTGATGTATTTTAATTGTTTTTTATTGTATTTGATATTACATATTTTGTATAAGAAATTGTGTAGGCAAGGCTCCCTTGTGAAAGAGACCCTGGTCTCAATGGTGACCCTGCTTAAATAAAGGGAAAATAAAGTAAAGACAATACAGGTTCCAGTATGTCGATGTTGTTCCCCTAGGTGCAACAGCTGGTTTTACAGGCTTGATGATCTTACACAACAAATCTTTAAAGGTGTGTCTGAAAGCGTGAGTGTGCTTGATGATGGGTGGATAAGACAAGTCTGGAATGTGTGTTTGTGTGTCTCAGTGTCTATCTATGTATGTGTGAATATGTAAGCTGTAAGAGTAGTGAGGCCACATGTTGATGCAACTGGTGGCAGAAGTGGGATCTGCAATAGCAACAGGTGCCACCAGGTTCTAAAATGGATACTCTGACTGCATTTAAACAGGCATCCCAATTCTGATCTTTTTTTCACTAATTGGTCTTTTGACCAATTAGATCAGCTATGAAAAAGATCTGATGTGAAATTATCTGATGCTTTGGTCAAAAGACCAACAATTGTGTGTATAAAACCCTGGATGACTGACAGGGGCACTGTATTGAAGCCACCACGCAGTGATCTTGGCACTCCTAAATTGTAAAAAATATTTTGGAAGCTATAGAAATTCATTTATTAATGTCTACATTAGTTGTTGACAATTGTTTTTTTATATTAGACATCTTAATGCACACTACAAAATTATTATGTGAGCTAAAGTATTTTTGTTGTTGTTGAGAGTACTAATGTTACTGTCCCCACAACAACAACAAAAATACAGGTACATTTGTTTTTGAAACATTTCATTTAAATACTATAGAATTCCATTAATTCCTCTCAATGGCCAATACATACTATTCAGGGTTTATATAAGTCATTGGTCTAAACCCAGCCTGTGTTTACAAACTGTATCTATTGCCTGACCAATGCACTGAAGACATAATTCACTGCTTGGTTTGTTCAATATCATATTACAGGTATCATAGAGTTCTTTCACAATCTCAGTCATCTGGTCTTACTCCGTTTCTCACACTCAGTGTCCTGAGGTATATGGTGCAATGGGAGTGGCGTGGGTTCGAGGTACCTATTGACTAAGGTGTCTCATGGTCAGTATTAGAACTGCTCCTAGTAGTTTAATACTGAGCCTAAACCTAGTTGTTTAATACGAAGACTACACCTTGTAGTTTAATACTGAGACTACAGCTAGTAGTAGTAGTAGTCTCAGTATTAAACTACTAGCTGGGTTTAGTCTCAGTATTAAACTACTAGCTGGGTGTAGTGTCAGTAAAACAACTAGGTGTAGTCTCAGTATTAAACTACTAGCTGGGTTTAGTCTCAGTATTAAACTACTAGCTGGGTGTAGTGTCAGTAAAACAACTAGGTGTAGTCTCAGTAGTAAACTACTAGCTGGGTGTAGTCTCAGTAGTAAACTACTAGCTGGGTGTAGTCTCAGTAGTAAACTACTAGCTGGGTGTAGTCTCAGTAGTAAACTACTAGCTGGGTGTAGTCTCAGTAGTAAACTAACAACTGCCTCTAATTGGGAACCAACACAAAACTCAAAATGGAAAACACAACATAGAACAAACCCCCCCCTGGTCACGTCCTGGCCCAAAACCCCATAGATTACCCAGAGGTCTATCTATGGCCAGGACGTGACAGTACCCCCCCCCAAAGGTGCGGACTCCGACCGCAACCAACAGTCAATGGGGGGGGTTCGGGTGGGCCTTCTGTGTCGGTGTTGGCTCCGGTGCGGGCCGTGCCGGCCCGAGAAGACGCACTGGAGGCCCTGTGCGTGGAGCCGGAACAGGATTCACCGGACTGGACAGGCGAACTGGACGCCTGGTGCGAGGGACCGGAACAGGACGTACTGGGCTGGGACGACAGCCTGGAGGCCTGGTGCGTGGAGCCGGAACAGGACATGCTGGGCAGGGACGACACACTGGAGGCCTGGTGCGTGGAGCCGGAACAGGACGTACCGGGCTGGTCTCACGCACCTCTGGGCGAGTGCGGGGAGCTGGTACTGGACGTACCGGGCTGGGGAGGCACGCTGGCATCCTGGTGCGTGGAGCCGGCGTATCTCCGGACTGACGATACGCACCTCAGGGCGAGTGCCGGGAGCTGGCACTGGACGTACCGGGCTGGGGAGGCGCACTGGACGTACCTCTCTTACATCCCTCCCAAAACTCCGGACTGCTGACTCTCTCTTCAGGGCGAGTGCAGGGAGCTGGCACAGGACGTACCGGGCTGGAGAGGCGCACTGGACTCCAAGTGCGTGGAGCCGGCACCAAAAATCCTGGGACTGCTGTGGCCGTGAACACCTCAGGATCTCTCGCCAAGGCAGGATCTCTCGCCAAGGCAGGGTCTCCCAACCCCCCTTTACCGCCTCCCAGGTCCAGATCACCTTCTCCTCCTGGCCACGCTGCTTGGTCCTGGTTTGGTGGGTTATTCTGTCACGATCTTGTACAGAATTGGACCAAGGCGCAGCAGGCATAGCGTTCCACATGTATTAATACATAAAATGGAACCAACTACAAAAACAATGACGCAACAACAGACTGTAACATCTGTAAAGCACATGCACTAACAGAAACAATAACCCACAAACCATGTGGGGGAATGAACAAACTAAGTATGGTCCCCAATTAGAGACAATGACAATCAGCTGGCTCTAATTGGGAACCATCCAAAACCAAACATAGAAAATACAACATAGAACAAAAAACCCCCTGATCACGTCCTGACCAAAACACCATAGAGAAGCCAGAGGGCTATCTATGGCCACGACGTGACAGAGCGACGAAGGACACAGATCAAGTCTTTGACCACAGACTCATTCTGTCACAATGACTCAAAGACTGCATTGTCTACCCACCCCACCCAAAGATTACCCACAGGAACATAGTGAGGTCATGGATTAGGTAGATTTCTCTGCGATAAAATGGAGCGAGTTGAATGAAGGCAGGTAAAGGTAACACCCATACTTCCAGTCCTCACAGAGCTATTTGTCGCAGGTCTTTGCACACCCAATAACTAATCATAGCTACTGATAAACTGCAATAGAAGCTATGTGACTTCTTTGTTTTGATTCTCCTCCATGTGATTTCAGTGCTAGTCTCCCGACAGTGTAATGCTACCCTCTTCCAGGAGCCTCTAACCATTGGTGGTTATGATAACAGTCTATAAAGTCCAAGTTGAACTTGGCCACAGTTTGATAGAAGATGGCACTCCTGCCCCTGCGTCCTCCTCCACATAATGAGCTTGTCATGTTGTAGGCACAACTTATCTCTTATTGCTCAGTGATTGTGTGTTGTATTCCATGTGGAAGAGGGCGTGTGCTTTTCCTCTGTGGATAAGGCTCTTTGCTGTATAGGTTTATGTGTGAATTTATGGTTTTATGGGTTTCTTTCCTGTCAGTGCATTTTAGCACAGTGTGTGTGTGCATTTTGCACATTTGTGTGTTTGGGTGTGTTCATGTATGTGCATTTATATTTATTGGTGTGTGTGTGTGCTCACACATGTCGGCCTTCTCTGAGAAGGTACTCCGATGTGGACGGTCGTCAGGCGGTGTCACTCCTCTATCAGTCTTTCCCTTTTATAGCTCAAGCGCCACTGAATGCAGACCTGGGTTCAAATACTATCTGTCATCTTTTAAATACTTTTGAGAGTTTACTTTTGTCTACCTGAGTGCCAGATGGGCAGGGTTTGCAATCTTTGAGTTTTTTTATTTTTCAAGCCCATCCATGCAAGCTAAAAAAAAAGGTTAAAAAAACAATTTGAAATGATTTGAACCCAGGTCTTACTGACTGCTTTATGTGTGCCTTCCCTTTACCCCTGCTCTGCTCCCTGTCCCTCCCCTTTTCTCCCTGTTCCCGCCCCTTCCCTTTACTACTGACCCTGCTCTGCTCGCTGGCCCTCCCCCTTCTCCCTGTTCCCTCCCCTTTCTCCCTGTTCCCTCCCCCTTCTCCCTGTTCCCTCCCCTTCCCCTTCCCCCTGCTCTGCTCCCTGTCCCTGCCCCTTTCTCCCTGTTCCCTCCCCTTCCCTGATCAAGGCTGGGAACCATGCTGCAGCTGACAGAGTAGGTACAGAGTAGGAACAGAGTCAGACACATACACTCACACAGACAGACGGTGAACATGGGCCAGTTACTCAGCTCGATCCGAGCTCCTCGGGACAATCAAGCCTTACAGGATGTGGCCGTGGAACAACAGGTGAGGTTTCATAATGCAACTCTGCTCACAGGTTAGAGAGGAGTGTGTGTCTATGTGTGTGTGCACAAGTTGGAGCGAGTGTGTGTTTTATGCATAAAGGTTTGCATCCGTGAAAAGGTGTCCATGGATGCATGCGTGTCTGTATTTGTGAATGAGAGCTCTTTAGTGTGTGTGTGTGTGTGGGTGTATTGTTTTGTATGTTTAGTTGCGGGCTTATAAGGGAAGGCAAGTCAGAAAAAAAGGTTTGCTGGCATTAATCCAAGTCAGATGTCTTTCTCTGGGGTGTATTCATAATGCAATTTCTGTCTGTAGCAAAACGTTTTGCAACAGAAACAGTTTACTCCAAACGGAAAACGTTTGCCACTAAAATGAGAGTTTCTCTTGGATAAATTCAGGTAAGTTCCTCCCCGTTTTTTTCCGTTTTCTCTATTTGCTTCCATTTGGTTCTTAAACGGTAAAAGTTCCGTTGCAAGACGTAATGAATACACCCCTGCTCGAGCTTAGAGGAAGAGGAGGAGGAGGAAAGATAAGTGGCGTTGGAATACAGAACAGTCTGTATTATATTAAACTGAGACAAAGACAAAAGCTTTGCTGTGCTCTTCACCAGCAAAAAGTGTGTTGCTTCCAGTTGTGTCAGTGTGTCTATGTCTGAAGCATTGAAAGTCATGGTAGTTGAAGTTTGTCAACCTCTGCGAACAGAAGAACAGTACAGTCTGTACTGTTGTCATGGATAGAGGATACCAAGGTGAAAACAAGGTCTGTGCTCTTTACTTGGCCCAGAAAAGTGTGTTCCTTCCAGTTATGTCAATGCGTCAGTCTTTGTACTTTATTCATTTGCTAAGTTGTGTGTGTATGTGTGTGTGTGTTGGTTAGAGTATGATACAACCAACCAATCAAGTATATTTATAAAACTATTTTTACCATCAGCAGTATAAGAAATAGCGGCCTATCAGGTCATCTTTGTACAAGAGATTCTGTTCTCAATGTCTTACTTAACTGCTTCAATAAAGGCTAAATAAATCAATAAAAGAGGCACAGTGGTTCAGAAAATATTCCTCTACTATCACCTGCTCATACATTACTACCTGCTCATACATGATTACCTGCTCATACATTATTACCTGGTCATACATTATACCTGATCATACATTATTCCCTGCTCATACATTATTACCTGGTCATACATTATTCCCTGCTCATACATTATTACCTGGTCATACATTATTACCTGGTCATACATTATACCTGATCATACATTATTCCCTGCTCATACATTATTCCCTGCTCATACATTATTACCTGGTCATACATTATTACCTGGTCATACATTATTCCCTGGTCATACATTATACCTGATCATACATTATTCCCTGGTCATACATTATTCCCTGCTCATACATTATTCCCTGCTCATACATTATTACCTGGTCATACATTATTACCTGGTCATACATTATTCCCTGGTCATACATTATCACCTGCTCATACATTATTACCTGGTCATACATTATTCCCTGGTCATACATTATTCCCTGGTCATACATTATTACCTGGTCATACATTATTACCTGATCATACATTATTACCTGCTCATACATTATTCCCTGGTCATACATTATTCCCTGGTCATACATTATTACCTGGTCATACATTATTCCCTGATCATACATTATTACCTGGTCATACATTACCTGCTCATACACTATTACCTGGTCATACATTATTACCTGGTCATACATTATCACCTGCTCATACATTATTACCTGCTCATACATTATTACCTGGTCATAGACTATTACCTGGTAATACACTTATCTGGTCATACATTATTACCTGGTCATACATTATTACCTGGTCATACACTTATCTGGTCATACATTATTACCTGGTCATAGACTATTACCTGGTAATACACTTATCTGGTCATACATTATTACCTGGTCATACATTATTACCTGGTCATACAGTATTACCTGGTCATACATTATTACCTGGTCATACACTATTACCTGGTCATACATTATTACCTGATCATACATTATTACCTGGTAATACATTATTACCTGGTCAGACACTATTACCTGGTCATACACTATTACCTGGGCATACATTATTACTTGGTCATACACTATTATCTGGTCATACATTATTACCTGGTCAGACATTATGGGTTTACCTTATGACTTAAGGGCCAGTATGAGCTGCTAATGTTATATCCTTAATGTTTGTTTATTTGTCATGGCGCAAATTGAACAGGTGTTTATGTAAGTACCTGACGATAGACACATTAACCAATAGAAATACATGAACATTGAATACACATTTCTGCAGTGGGAAGTGGAAACATAACCAACCCTGTTACATGTGTAGAATTCTGATAGTGGAATATGTTCAGGCATGTTTTTGATAATAGTTCCCGTGTTTTTTCCCCGAGTTACAGTTGCATTATGAGTTGGGTATGTTTGTATTTGTGCATGTGTTCTGGTAGTATTTGTATGATAACACAAGTATCAGTTTTGTGTTATAAAGTTGCCCTTGTGACTGAGTGGGCTGCAGTCTTATCTCTGTTTCTTGTGTTTTTGGGGGGATTCTTGGCTCTGCTTTGGGCTAGTTGGGGTACTTTCCCAGACTTTCGTTGTCAACATACTGACTGTGCACTCTGCCATTCAGGCTCAGAATCATCTGCTGCTTTCATCACACACATAGGAAACAGCCATAAGGGAAACATATCTGTGATACACTTACCCAATACATTTCCTAATCACACATTCAGCATGTAACTATAGAACTTTAAGCTGTGCAGAACATACTTTCACAATTTATGCTGTATATATTTAAATCTGTTGAGTCTCTTAACATCAAATATATCATAATATATCGACACAGTATTGTTTACATGGATCTTAAGTCATGTTGCACAATGAATATAGGAACATATTCACACCAAAAATGTAAAGGCCTATTAGAGATCCAGTTAAGTAAAGGCCCGTTTTGTGGCAATGTGTGGATGTGTCTGTAGTATTGACCAGAGCTCTAATGTGTGGATGTCTGTACTATTGACCAGAGCTCTGTGTGGATGTCTGTTGTATTGACCAGAGCTCTAATGTGTGGATGTGTCTGTTGTATTGACCAGAGCTCTAATGTGTGGATGTGTACATTGTATTGACCAGAGCGCTAATGTGTGGATGTCTGTTGTATTAACCAGAGCTCTTATGTGTGGATGTGTCTGTTGTATTGACCAGAGCTCTAATGTATGGATGTGTCTGTTGTACTGACCAGAGCTCTAATGTGTGGATGTCTGTAGTATTGACCAGGGCTCTAATGTGTGGATGTGTCTGTTGTACTGACCAGAGCTCTAATGTGTGGATGTGTCTGTTGTGTTGACCAGAGCTGTAAAAAGGGGAGGGATCTGTATTCCAGCATGTGGAAATGTCTGTGATATCCTGAGGTGTGTGTGTGTGCGTGTTTTTGTATTTTCCGTTGAATACATTCAGTACTATGTGTTTCTGTGTGCATCAGAAAGATAGTCCAGCCATTACATTTCTCGTTCCGCTGTCAGTTTGGCTTGAGCCTGACTGATTATCCAGAAATGACATGCTCAGTGGCTCTCTCATGCTCTGGTTGTATAAAAGCACCTCTGGGAGGGTTTCCAAGCCTTTGGGCTTACCTGAGAATGTGCTGTTTACTAGGGCGTTGAACAACATGGCATTTGACTATTAGCTTGCTCGTTTGTTCTCCTGTCTGTTTCCATCTATTATGGTTGAGGCAAACCCTGGCTCTGTCCCAATACTCTAAGATAACTTCCTTTCCTTGCTTCCTTTCGCATCCTTCCCTTGTTCCTTTCCTTCATTGCCACTGATAGGTGATCTTGGCAAAAATACAGCCCTATTTGCTGGTACCAGATATATTTTAGTTTAACAGGAATGGACAGGCAATGTCCTGCGTAATCACACACCCTGTAAACTGTTGAGGTAATGCAGGTTGGCATTTATTGAAATTACTCATGTACTGGAGGCAGCTCTGTGGAGTGGTCACTAGCTGGCACAGCCACAATGTCATAAAATCTGATTTTAAACCACACTGCTAACCCTGAATTCAATTAAGACAGCCACACAGACAGACACAGACAGGGACAGACGTAGAGACAGACAGACAGACGTAGAGACAGACAGAGAGAGGGACAGACGTAGAGACAGAGAGAGGGACAGACGTAGAGACAGCGAGAGGGACAGACGTAGAGACAGAGAGAGGGACAGACGTAGAGACAGAGACCGAGAGAGAAACATTGACACTTATGTAGCCAGTCAGTCTGCTGTCCTATCAGTCAGTGCATGTTCACCAGAAGGGGATTTTTCAAGACAATTGTCTTGAGTATTCACCTGCATGACAAAACTACACATCTGTGTCTTATTTACTTATCAGAATAAATGACTTGACAGCTGTGGCAACATGTGAAGACTGACTAGTGTGTGTAATTTTTTGTAACCTTTAACTAGGCAAGTCAGTTAAGAACAGAAATGTAACTAGGCAAGTCAGTTAAGAACAAATTCTTATTTACAATGACAGCCTAGGAACAGTAGGTTTACTGCTTTGTTCAAGGGCAGTACGACATATTTTTACCTTGTCAGCTCAGGGATTCAATCTAGCAACCTTTCGGTTACTGCCCCAACGCTCTAACCACTAGGCTACCTGCCGCCCCAACACACATTTGTGTGTATTTTGTGTATATATTCAATACAAAATATAAAAAGTGTTTGAAAGTATGTGTATTCATTGTGACATTGGGATTCTTTGTGTGTATTTAGAGTGGGGCTAACTGACAGGCAACATACTTATTGTTATTTATGGTGTTGCACGTACATGAGTCACATATAGTGGCCTGACTGGCTGTACTCTGTACTGTAGGAGAGGGCTGTAGGACAGCTTGTATCTATTGTTGAACAAGGCTGGTCTCCTGAACAGATTGAGTAACTTCTAGTTTTTTCTATGGGAAGAAGGCTCATCCCTTTGTTCCAAATGAAGCACACACTTTGACATGTAGAGATACATATATTAGATATATTATACATATATGTTGTATTTTATTCTGTTTGTTGTATTTTATTCTGTTTTGTTGTATTTTATTCTGTGTTTGTTGTATTTTATTCTGTTTGGCTGTATTTTATTCTGTTTGGCTGTATTTTATTCTGTGTTTGTTGTATTTTATTCTGTTTGGCTGTATTTTATTCTGTGTTTGTTGTATTTTATTCTGTTTGGCTGTATTTTATTCTGTTTGGCTGTATTTTATTCTGTGTTTGTTGTATTTTATTCTGTTTGGCTGTATTTTATTCTGTTTTGTTGTATTTTATTCTGTGTTTGTTGTATTTTATTCTGTTTGGCAGTATTTTATTCTGTTTGGTTGTATTTTATTCTGTTTAGACCCTCATTGACTGTGCTTTGTTCCGGCCCATGATTGTTACGCTGGGGTGTAACATAGTTCACATTTATTCTGTGTCTCCCTAGAAACAAAACTTTATCAACTGGACCCTCTCACCTGCACCGATTTGTTCCTGATGCAAGTAATCTGATTTGTCTAATCCCCTGGGATGGGTGGGCCATGCTTTGGCTAACCACTCAGTTGTCAGAGATAAGGGGTGCATTGGAGAGCATCAATATTGTGCAGTCGCTAATCAGCAACTTTCAATGTGTGTTGCATTATGGGGATAAAAGTTATTGGACTACATCTGCATGAGCGTTACAAGAACCACATGATCGAGGGTGATGCAGTTTTTGATGATTGCTGCAAGTTTCTGCAGTTGTTCCTCATCAACAGCACCCAGCATCCATCGCCTACATAATGGCCGTGGTCGAGGTCGACTGCATTGCAGTCGGTGACTGCAGACTGACTCATGTATCCATCATGAATGTTATGCTCTCAAACACAGTCAATGAAAGGCACAATTGTCTACCAATAACTAGGGGGTTTGCTCGACCCATGTGGATGTGACTGAAACTGAGTAAACTTCCTGGCGAGATTTACAAGCTATGACAGATTCAAATAAGAAACCTCTCTCGCCAACCATTGTGATTTCCAGTTTGTGAGTGTGTTAGGATAATATGGAGGTTAGAGAAGAGTTATTTTGACATTCTAACAAAAAACTCTTAGAAACAATGGAAGCATATTACCACTGCCATGTTGATGTGAGCCTTGCTGTTAGAATACAACTAACCAGCAACTGTTTGTTTCTCCCTTGACTGCAACAGCCTGCTTTTGACTGCTGTCAATGCTTTAAGAAAGCGCCCAAAGGTTACCAAGAGTTACCGAGTGAGTCGTTCCCACCCGAATTGTTCCACCCCAGTGTAAGCATGCCACGCCTACACACATGCACGCATGCACACACTCTAGTGGAAACGCACGGACTGTGTACAACGCTAGAGTCAGTAGGGAAGATAAAGATGGAGGGGATTTTTCCTCAGATCCCTCAACACAAATAAAACAAATAAATGCTAAGGGCAGCGATTACATAACAAGTAGAGTTCAGTGGTTCGTTCGGTTTTCCTTTTAACAAAGTCTTTTTTAGAGACACAATGCAGAGCCTTCAGATCCAGGACAAACATCTGGGGAACACTGCATAGATATTACATTGTTACATGATGTTATTACATAAAACAAGTGAAAGGCATGGCAACAGCAAACAACTCACCAGGGTGTGAGCTTTACTTGGGTGGAACCTTTCATCAGTTCCCCTGTCTGTAGCTGCGTCATCATAAAACCTCCCCAGAGCAACGTGGACCACCCAAAACAAGTTCTGCCTGATCTGTCCATTTTCATCTAGCCCTTTCTATCTTCCATGTTTCATTGTCAACAAACGTTAGCTGAGAACATTCCATGTATTGTACTTTAGATTATATATTGAAGTGAAAATGCCAGAGAAGCTGGTGTTTAGAGGATATATTGGTCAGATGGAACAGAGTAAATAGGCATTTTAACATCATAGATTTTTTTTAGCTGGTGGTAATGCGTGGAATAGACTCTGTCTGGAATGTGGTTTTAACTAATCAGAATTCAGGATTAGACCCACCCGTTGTATAATTGTCATTAAAACACCTTCACAGATACAAAGTAACAATCACAAATTAAGCCTGAAGGGATAAGGTGCATTGAAGGGGTGCCACACTACAATGGTTCTGAGGATTTCCCCTTAGAATTAAATAGAATTTGTTCACTTTCAAACACATATCTGTAGTTTACAATAACTTCCACAAATTTTGTCCAAGTGCCATACCGTATCTGGACACTAGGGGGAGCCACCCTGCTAGACAGGCCCTACTCAGTTTAACACTTATACAGATAGTGGTTCTGCATCTTAGAAAATACATTGTCTAAGAAGTTGCCTTCTATCTGAGGAGTCAAGCAAACAAGTTTTGCAATATTGAAGTATTAAACTGTTTATAAATCAATTAAATCAAAGCTCATATGGTAGTGTGTAAACATGTTGTTCCACACTCTTACATAAGGCTTGGCTAATGTCTCATCGCTACATTTTCCTACGTATTTTCATAGTAGCTACAACAAGGTCTTTGACGATTGTTTTGCATAGAGAGAGAGCGTGGCTGTGCTTGTGTTTGGGTCTCCATTATTTTCTATAATTTCCTCTCATCTCCCCCTCCAGTCCCCTTGCTCTCTTTCACCTTCCTCCCTCGTCCCTCTTTTCCTTAGCATCGGCTTGGCTCTGCTCTTTCTCTATTCCCCAACCATTGCTCCTCTGTAAAAAGGGTGTAGTTTGGGCTAGAGGCTGCATGCAACGCTTTCTCTCTCATTTTGTCTTGTTCTTTAGATCTTTATGTCTGTATTTATATGCCTCTCTTTTCTCCCTCATTATGTTCTCTCACTTTCTCCCATTTTTCTCGCTCTCGCTGTTTTTTAGTCACTGCAGTTCAGATTCCTAAGCAGTGAGTGTATCAGACTTGCTCCCTGCCTGTTTCAGAGGTGGTTTGCTGCAAGGTCTACTGCTAGGTCTACTACTGCTGCCAGACAGACAGACCTTGCAGCAAACCACCTCTGAAACAGGCAGGGAGCAAGTCTCGAACCCTCGACCTTCTAGACAGAAGTCCAGCGCGCTATCGACTGTGCCGCAAAAGCAATAAAATATCAACCATTTCCCTATATAGGCCTTAATTACAAATAAATAAATAGACTCTTAGTTCTCATTTGACACCCAATTTGACATGCTCCCATGCTCGTGGGACCTTTTACCTGGAAGTTGTCTCATTACTTGTTTCTACATGTAGGCTGTTGTATCTGTATTGTTGTGCTGCCGCGCCTACCGCCATATAATCACACACACCAGTCAGAATACCCAGCCCAAACCTTCCCTTACAAATGGAAACTGACGGGTCTTACTTGTTTTTCCTGGCTATCCTTGTGAAAGGAGGGTAGTGTCCTCTTTCGACCAATCAGGTCCAGGCTGCGTCACTTCTAGGCTGCGTCACTTCCTTGTTGGAAAAAGGGGAGGGGATTGAACAGTATTGACCTGTCGGATTTACCCTAGTTGGAGGAAGTTTTTTTTCTCTAGTCTATGTTTTGTGTCAGTCGTATACTTCATCCAAAGTGAATCTAAATTAACCTGGCCTCGGGACAGTTTGGGATTACCCAGATAAGTACAGGATACACTCAAATCTATGGTATGTACCTAAACACCGTTTTTTAGTGTATGTGTGTGTTGTGGTTTTCTCTCTTGGTGCCAGCCCTATCGATTTAGTTTGAGGGTTTGTGATATCACCGAAGTGGCAGACACTTCTGATGAGTGACGTTCTGTTTTATCTTTCATGAGCAGACATATCCACCACATATGTTACTTAAGTCACTCTGACGAGCCCATGGGGCTTCTGATCTTTACATGCCCTTTTACATGTTATCGAATAGAAACTTGGCAAAGAGCTCAATACAGCTGGATGTGACCTAGGGGGAAAATACAGAGATTTATATGCATTGCTTGGTGGCAAATTGCTTAGTCATTCAATTAAACTCTAGCAGACTTGCTGTCATCAGAGTGCTACTGAAGGTGTAGATATTGTGATCTGTTAGTGAGATTTTATTTACACATTTACACTCAAAAACATTCTCAACATTCACAGATTCTAAAAATTCAGACAGGGCAGAGACAACTGGAGCCTTTGAAACTAAGAGCGAGCATAATTTTATTTACACACACACAAATTCTGACTGTGAGTCAATTACCTTATTGCTGCTGTGACATTTGAAGTACGAGACAATCCATTGTGAAAAAACATATTAATTATGTTTATGACAACAGGAAGTATGGTGGTTATAATTTGTGGAACGTTCCAACAGGAATCTGTTCCAAAAACTTTGTAAATAACAAGGTTGCCAACAAGCAACTACCCTGGACGACGCTGGGCCAATTGTGGGCCGCCCTATGGGACTCCCAATCACGGCCGGATGTGATACAGCCTTGATTCGAACCAGGTACTATAGTGACGCTTCTTGCACTGAGATGCAGTGCCTTAGACCGCTCGGGAGCCCAGCTAGCCGTATTGCCAAATCCGGCCCTTTTCACATGTTGTTCTGTTGGGTGGGACCCAGTATTAGTAATCAGTTTTCATAGCTCAGCTCAGTAGAGAAAAGACAACCTCTTTCAACCCTATTGTTGAATAAGCTCCTATTAAACCCCTAGGAGGAACAAGCCTATTGTTGAATAAGCTCAAATTAAACCACTAGGAGGAACATACCATAGAGATAGAGGACTCTAGTGCCCAAAAGACTGTTTTAGCATGGACAGCAGCATTGAGGACTTTTACCATTTTGAAGTAGTCAACTGGGTGGGACTTCCTATGGGTTAAGGAAGGATCACATAATTCCGGAGGGATCAGCCAATGAATTATACTTGTGAGCAAACATTCCATAACTGCAGGTGGCAGTGAATCGCCAACCTTGGCTTTATACCTGTTCAAACAATACACTCCAGGGGTGTACTCATTAGGAAGAAAAATAACCAAACGGAACAAAACGGGGAGGGACCTACCTGAATTTGTCCAATAGAAATTCTTGTTTCCGTTGCAAAATGTGACCCACCACCAGGATTTGGTCCAATGTACCAAGATTGATTGATAAACTTGCAACCCCATTTTTGTTTTGCTACACTTACTGGAGAGCTCTTTTTTGTCTACACTAAGGCTGTTGCGGTGACCATATTATGAAGGCAGTGAAATTCTATTTAGACACGGTAATTAGGCTTCTCCAAGCTCTGATGCTGTTGATGGCCATTAGTAGCCTACCAATCTTCCTAACTGCCTGGTACTCAGCACTCTATTGTCCCTAATCACTCTGACATGAATGCAAATGTAATCAAAAATCAAATTAAACACTTTATGAGAGCCCATGAGCTCATGTTGCACATTTCTATAGGCAATGCAATTGCGCAAGATAACAGAGTGATGGCCTCTATTAAAAAGAGGATCCCATCAGCTTTCTATAGGCTTGGCCTAATATATTTATTTCTCAACTATCCTAATATTAAGCACACCAGGCTAACCTGATGGGTCATGTAATCATCTGGCGAAGTAGAGTATTTTTTGTTTAGTCATGTAGCTAGCTATCTAAACAATGAACAGGCATTAACCCAACTCATACTACTACGAATACAAACTGATTGTCAAAGCTGTCGTATGAATCTGCAGGTAGCTAAGGCTAACCAACTAGGTTAATGTTAGCTAGCTAGCTAACATTAGGCTATAACTAGCAATGCAAATGGATTTCTGATTTGAATAATGTTACTACATAGATCATACATGTAATGTTAGCTAGCGAGAAAGCAAACTAACGTTCACGAGCTAGCTATCAGTACACTTTAACTTGCAATAAAAACAACTTTCTGACAAAATTTGAAACGTATAATGCCCGTATACATGGATGAATGCTTCACGGCAGACTGGAACCATTTAACAGTTTTGTTTGTAGCTACAGCTTGTTTGGCAAGTGTTGTGTCAAGTCACTCCGGTTCACACTGACCATGGCTTGTGCAGAAAGTAGCCCATCACAACTTTTTCCAACTGATTTGTTGTGTCGATAGCGCCTGCTAAATTCAGGTCATCAATGTTGTTGAGAAAAGTAGTACACTTTTGTAGTTCTAGATGGCTAACGTTAGTATTTGGTAGCATTGCCTTTAAATTGTTTAACTTGGGTCAAACGTTTCAGGTAGCCTTCCACAAGCTTCCCACAATAAGCTGGGTGAATTTTGGCCCATTCCTCCTGACAGAGCTGATGTAACTGAGTCAGGTTTGTAGGCCTACTTGCTCGCACACGCTTTTTCAGTTCTGCCCACAAATTTTCTATAGGATTGAGGTCAGGGCTTTCTGATGGCCACTCCAATACCTTGACTTTGTTGTCCTTAAGCCATGTTGCCACAGCTTTGGAAGTATGCTTGGGGTCATTGTCCATTTGGAAGACCCATTTGTGACCAAGCTTTAACTGATGTCTTGAGATGTTGCTTCAATATATACACATAATTTTCCTGCCTCATGATGCCATTTATTTTGTGAAGTGCACCAGTCCCTCCTGCAGCAAAGCACCCCCACAACATGATGCTGCCACCCCCATGCTTCACGGTTGGGATGGTGTTCTTTGGCTTGCAAGCCTCTCCCTTTTTCCTCCAAACATAACAATGGTCATTATGGCCAAACAGTTATATTTTTGTTTCATCAGACCAGAGGACATTTCTCCAAAAAGTACGATCTTTGTCCCCATGTGCAGTTTGCAAACAGTAGTCTGGCTTTTTTATGGTGGTTTTGGAGCAGTGGCTTCCTCCTTTTAATTTTTTTTATTTATTTCACCTTTATTTAACCAGGTAGGCAAGTTGAGAACAAGTTCTCATTTACAACTGCGACCTGGCCAAGGTAAAGCAAAGCAGTTCGACACATACAACAACACAGAGTTACACATGGAGTAAAACAAATATACAGTCAATAATACAGTAGAAAAAACAAATCTATATACAAAGAGTGGAAATGAAGTAAGATACGGAAAGTAAGGCAATAAATAGGCCATGGTGGAAAAGTAATTACAATATAGCATTTAAACTCTGGAATGGTAGATATGCAGTAGATGAATGTGCAATGCAGAAAAACTGGGGTGCAAAGGAACAAGATAAATAAATAAATACAGTAGGAGATGAGGTAGTTGGTTGGGCTATTTACAGATGGGCTATATACAGGTGCAGGGGTCTGTGAACTGCTCTGACAGCTGGTGCTTAAAGCTGGTGAGGGAGACAAGTGTCTCCAGTTTCAGACATGTTTGTAGTTCGTTCCAGTCATTGGCAGCAGATAACTGGAAAGAAAGTCGGCCAAAGGAGGAATTGGCTTTGGGGGTGACCAGTGAGATATGCCTGCTGGAGCGCGTGCTACGGGTTGGTGCTGCTATGGTGACCAGCGAGTTGAGATACGGCGGGGCTTTACCTAGCAGGGACTTGTAGATGACCTGGAGCCAGTGGGTATGTCGACGAGTGTAAAGCGAGGGCCAGCCAACGGAAGCATACAGGTCGCAGTGGTGGGTGGTATATGGGGCTTTGGTGACAAAACAGATGGCACTGTGATAGACTGCATCCAATTTGTTGAGTAGAGTATTGGAGGCTATTTTGTAAATGATATCACCGAAGTCGAGGATCGGTAGGATGGTCAGTTTTACGAGGTCATGTTTGGCAGCATGAGTGAAGGATGCTTTGTTGCAAATAGGAAGCCAATTCTAGATTTAATTTTGGATTGGAGATGTTTGATGTGAGTCTGGAAGGAGAGTTTACAGTCTAGCCAGACACCTAGATATTTGTAGTTGTCCACATAATCTAAGACAGAACCGTCCAGAGTAGTGATGCTGAACGGGCGGGCAGGTGCGGGCAGCGATCGGTTGAATAGCATGCATTTAGTTTTACTTGCATTTAAGAGCAGTTGGAGGCCACGGAAGGAGAGTTGTATGGCATTGAAGCTCGTCTGGAGGGTAGTTAACACAGTGTCCAAAGAGGGGCCAGAAGTATACAGAATGGTGTCGTCTGCGTAGAGGTGGATCAGAGACTCACCAGCAGCAAGAGCGACATCATTGTTGTATACAGAGAAGAGAGTCGGCCCATAAATTGAACCCTGTGGCACCCCCATAGAGACTGCCAAAGGCCCGGACAACAGGCCCTCCGATTTGACACACTGAACTCTATCGGAGAAGTAGTTGGTGAACCATGCGAGGCAATCATTTGAGAAACCAAGGCTGTCGAGTCTGCCGATAAGGATGTGGTGATTGACAGTGTCGAAAGCCTTGGCCAGATCAATGAATACGGCTGCACAGTAATGTCTCTTATCGATGGCGGTTATGATGTCGTTCAGGACCTTGAGCGTGGCTGAGGTGCACCCATGACCAGTTCGGAAACCAGATTGCATAGCGGAGAAGGTACGGTGGGATTCGAAATGGTTGGTGATCTGTTTGTTAACTTGGCTTTCGAAGACTTTATAAAAAAGGCAGGGTAGGATAGATATAGGTCTGTAGTAGTTTGGGTCAAGAGTGTCTCCCCCTTTGAAGAGGGGGATGACCGCAGCTGCTTTCCAGTCTTTGGGAATCTCAGACGACACGAAAGAGAGGTTGAACAGGCTAGTAATAGGGGTTGCAACAATTACGGAAGATAATTTTAGAAAGAAAGGGTGCAGATTGTCTAGCCCGGCTGATTTGTAGGGGTCCAGATTTTGCAGCTCTTTCAGAACATCAGCTAACTGGATTTGGGAGAAGGAGAAATGGGGGAGGCTTGGGCGAGTTACTGAGGGGGGTGCAGGGCTGTTGACCGGAAGAGGGGTAGCCAGGTGGAAAGCATTGCCAGCTGTAGAAAAATGCTTATTGAAATTCTCAATTATTGTGGGTTTATCGGTGGTGACAGCGTTTCCTATCCTCAGTGCAGTGGGCAGCTGGAAGGAGGTGCTCTTATTCTCCATGGACTTTACAGTGTCATAGAAACTTTTTGAGTTTGTGTTACAGGAAGCAAATTTCTGCTTGAAAAAGCTAGCCTTGGCTTTCCTAACTGCCAGTGTATATTGGTTCCTGACTTCCCTGAAAAGTTGCATATCACGGGGGCTGTTCAATGCTAATGCAGAACGCCACAGGATGTTTTTATGCTGGTCAAGGGCAGTCAGGTCTGGAGAGAACCAAGGGCTATATCTGTTCCTGGTTCTAAATTTCTTGAATGGGGCATGCTTATTTAACATGGTGAGGAAGGCACTTTTAAAGAATAACCAGGCATCCTCTACTGACGGATTGAGGTCAATATCCTTCCAGGATACCCGGGCCAGGTCGATTAGAAAGGCCTGCTCGCTGAAGTGTTTTAGGGAATGTTTGACAGTAATGAGAGGAGGTCAAACCTAAAACCCATTACGGATGCAGGCAATGAGGCAGTGATCGCTGAGATCTTGGTTGAAAACAGCAGGGGTGTATTTGGAGGGCAAGTTAGTTAGGATGACATCTATGAGGGTGCCCGTGTTTACGGCTTTGGGGTTGTACCTAGTAGGTTCAATGATGATTTGTGTGAGGTTTAGGGCATCAAGCTTAGATTGTAGGATGGCCGGGGTGTTAAGCATGTCCCAGTTTAGGTCACCTAGCAGCACGAACTCTGAAGATAGATGGGGGGCAATCAGTTCACATATGGTGTCCAGAGCACAGCTGGGGGCAGAGGGTGGTCTATAGCAAGCGGCAACAGTGAGAGACTTGTTTCTAGAAAGGTGGATTTTTAAAAGTAAAAGTTCAAATTGTTTGGGTACAGACCTGGATAGTAAGACAGAACTCTGCAGGCTATCTCTGCAGTAGATTGCAACACCGCCCCCTTTGGCCGTTCTATCTTGTCTGAAAATGTTGTAATTAGGGATGGAGATTTCAGCGTTTTTGGTGGTCTTCCTAAGCCAGGATTCAGACACAGCTAGGAAATCCGGGTTGGCAGAGTGTGCTAAAGCAGTGAATATAATAAACTTAGGGAGGATGCTTCTAATGTTAAATTCTCCTACATTCATTTCACATTTCAACAAACTTCAAAGTGTTTCCTTTCAAATGGTATCAAGAATATGCATATCATTGCTTCAGGTCCTGAGCTACAGGCAGTTAGATTTGGGTATGTCATTTTAGGCGAAAATTGAATAAAAGGGTCACATCCGTAGGAGCAGTGCACTTAAAAACATGATTCCAGTTTTTGTAATGATATTTCCACACTGAGGTCGAAATAACACTCCAATTTAGAAAATTGTGATAATGCCCTTTTTGTGTAAGGGCTGTTTGGAAGAAAAAAAAGAATGGAATTTCAGCCTGTTCAGGTTTGATGGACATTTTGGTCCACATCATGATGTCACAATGTGATTTTATTATAATAGACCAATGACTGTTCATCTGGGTAAGGGGGTGGGCTCTAGATCATCCTGTCAGGGCTGTGTATTTAAATATCTTCAAATTTGTTTCCTAACGCCCACACGATCACACTGAGCATTTCAAGGCCCAAAAGAGGCTCAGGGAAGTAAATTATAAAAAATATGTTTTGGAGTTATTTTCATTAAATAAACACACAGCGATTTATTAGTCATACAATGATTTACAAATACAATTACAGACTGCATAGGACCTTTTAACAGATTAGCCTCAATAGTGTTTTAGCAGCAGTAACAACAATGGCTAGTCAGTAAAACGTGAATACTGGGTTAAACTAATGAAGTATGCCTACTTTCAATAGTTTAGACTCTGTCTCCTATCACAATCAGCAGTAAAAGTGACTGCTACTGGCACTTTATGACACTGTTTAGGTTGGAGTCTGATAGTTGCATTGATGTGGTTGGCTGGTTTCACCTGTACCGTCACGGTTGTCACGGAGACGATGCCGGAGTGCATGCTCTTATGCTGACTGGTACCTGCCCTGTATTCTTTACCCTCCCAATGCATTGTGTGGTTCTTCATGGGTGTGTGCTGTAAGATTGATTGTTGTTTATCTATCTGCCTCTAATATAGTGTCTGGGTAGTTAGGTGAGCTAGCCTAACCTGTCTAGCTAGTAGTTACCCCTCAGAGCCTGGTTCCTCTAGGTTTCTTCCTAGGTTCCTAGTTTTTCCTAGCCACTGTGCTTCTACATCTGCATTGCTTGTTTTTTGGCGTTTTAGGCTGGGTTTCTGTATAGCGCTTTGTGACATCTGCTGATGTAAAAAGGGCTTTATAAATACATTTGATTGATTGATAGTTAGCTCACCAGAGGTGAAAATGCATGGATATTGGCCAAGTGTGCAATGTAAAAAATAAGAATAATCTTCTTTTGTCTTATTTTGGGGGAATAAATAACACCTAATTGCTGTTCGTCATTACCATTGTGTAGTCCAACTGATCTTTCTCTTGACTTGACAAATATGTCTTTTGATTTGAGGTCAGGTGTGTACTTTTTGACAATGAATAAAGGGTTTGTGTTACATTAGAAATGAGAAGTGTGGTTTGTTTTTACACAAAAAAAACCACTTCCTGTGTTGTATGCTGTTGGTTGAAAGACAAGAGGAGAAAGCTGGCAGTGAGACCGCCATGTTCCTTGGCTGCCATGATCAAATGACTACAAGTGCAGCCAAATGACTTTCATAAAAAAATATTTGTTTTGTGTTTGTTTTCCACCTCAACAAAGTATTTGTTTTTATCAACCATAGTTTGCAATTCAATTTAAAGTAAACATGGGTAATATTTGAACAGCATTTAATAGAGGTCTCTGGGATATTTTGTCAACATAGAGATAGACACAGATAGAATTAGTATTATCTCTTTTGTTTCCAAAAGATGAGCCAGTCAGTATGCCCCTGTGCCACGCCAAGACACCGCCCTTTCTTTGTCAATCCTTTAATTTGCCTGCAGATTCTGGTGTGTTGCCTAGCGCCCAAATATTTATCCAAAAGGAGGGCATCGTGACTCGTCAGCCTACTTACCGGCCCTCCCTTGCTACTTCCTCCAAACCCGAGTGGGGACTTGTTCGAATATTTTAAAGATGCATCCTTCCTTCCTTTTTTCCGTCCCTTCCTTCTTTGATGTTCATTACTGATCATCACTAACTGATCAACACATGATTGGGCTGGTGAAAAACAGCAGGCTGTTAACCATGATTTCACTTATCTAATCCTGAACAAATCAGTGATTGCTTTAAGGAAAAGGAGGGAAGAAAGCATTTATAAGGTATTTAAACGTGGCCTAGGCCTAATTTGGCTTAGTATTGGCTGAAGGGCAAGGTCACTGCCTTGCTAAAGCTCTTAACTAGGTTTCAACAAGGTTTTTGTCAAGTATGTCAACACCACTGTCCTCCCACTGGACATAGATGAAGTAATATCGTCAGTGTGAACAACATCTCCAAATAGTGTAGTATGGCAAAATAAAGTTTGTCTGAATACTATAGTACAGTATTTCACTAGTGAGAATTTAGTATACAGTTTGACTAGTAAGATCTCAAACTCTCTGTCACACTTCCTCTCTCTCTCAATCTGTCTGACTGTCTTTATCTCCCAGCCATCTCTCTGTAACATGTAGAATTATTCTGATCCGGCTTGACTGGTTGGTTCGCTCTGAAACTTAAAGATACAGTACTTTTCAGGGCATGACACACTCACACACATTCTTGGGAATAAGAAATACATTCTGCTATGCTGAAACGCTGGGACATAGCCAGTATGGGTGGAGAGGGTGTAGGCTTCTTGCCCTGTGGCTCACCACCACTGAAAGGGCACTGTTTAACATACTCCACCTTGTTTCTGCATTTCTCAAATCTGCAATGTTTGTAACTAACTATCACTGCTTCAGTCACAATGTGTACATTCCATATACAGTGAGGGAAAAAAGTATTTGATCCCCCGCTGATTTTGTACGTTTACCCACTGACAAAGAAATTATCAGTCTATAATTTTAATGGTAGGTTTATTTGAACAGTGAGAGACCGAATAACAACAAAAAGATCTAGAAAAACGCATGTGAAAAATGTTATAAATTGAATGGCATTTTAATGAGGGAAATAAGTATTTGACTCCCTCTCAATCAGAAAGATTTCTGGCTCCCAGGTGTCTTTTTATACAGGTAATGAGCTGAGATTAGGAGCACACTCTTAAAGGGAGTGCTCCTAATCTCAGTTTGTTACCTGTATAAAAGACACCTGTCCACAGAAGCAATCAATCAATCAGATTCCAAACTCTCCACCATGGCCAAGACCAAAGAGCTCTCCAAGGATGTCAGGGACAAGATTGTAGACCTACACAAGGCTGGAATGGGCTACAAGACCATCGCCAAGCAGCTTGGTGAGAAGGTGACAACAGTTGGTGCGATTATTCGCAAATGGAAGAAACACAAAAGAACTGTCAATCTCACTCAGCCAGGGGCTCCATGCAAGATCTCACCTCGTGGAGTTGCAATGATCATGAGAACGATGAGGAATCAGCCCAGAACTACACGGGAGGATCTTGTCAATGATCTCAAGGCAGCTGGGACCATAGTCACCAAGAAAACAATTGGTAACACACTACGCCGTGAAGGACTGAAATCCTGCAGCGCCCGCAAGGCCCCCCTGCTCAAGAAAGCACCTATACATGCCCGTCTGAAGTTTGCCAATGAACATCTGCAAAGAGGAGTGGGACAAACTCCCTCCTGAGATGTATGCAAACCTGGTGGCCAACTACAAGAAACGTCTGACCTCTGTGATTGCCAACAAGGGTTTTGCCACCAAGTACTAAGTCATGTTTTGCAGAGGGGTCAAATACTTATTTCCCTCATTCAAATGCAAATCAATTTATAAAAATTTTCACATGCGTTTTTTTCTAAATTTTTTTGTTGTTATTTTGTCTCTCACTGTTCAAATCAACCTACCATTAAAATTATAGACTAATCATTTCTTTGTCAGTGGACAAACGTACAAAATCAGCAGGGGATCAAATACTTTTTTCCCTCACTGTACACAAAACAGTGGGAAATGGGATCCACCTGGTTATGTAATATTATGAGAAACATCTGTATAGAAGTCCTTAGACAAACTGTTTTGATCAAATTATATGGCACACACACACCAGTGTTTCCCCTATATTCATTTAGCAGCAGTGGCCCACCACTAGTGAATATATGTAGAATCATTGGTCATTTTATCAATGGAACAGGATTGCTACATGTGATGTTCCTCTTGTCATGGAGAATGTGTTTGAGGAAATGGTACTGCATCATTCATTATTTTCTCCAGAAATTTGAGTAGCATGGAATGTTTTTTGTTTTGCTCGGAGTCATTTCTAGCCAGGATTATGCATTATGGTATCAAGATCAAGTCTGTGTTTTCTGCTATGAGTGACAACGATTCCTGTTAATAGTGTTATTTTTTTTCTCTCTCTCTCTCCAGTCGCAGCCTAGACAGTACTCACCCACTTCAGTGGCACAGGTCGCTGTGAATCCAGCACAATCTGAGGTAACGTCAACACACACATACACACCTCTTCCTTTGCTCAGTCCATAGCCTGCAGTCACCTTTTCTTTGGGATAGGTCTTAGTTGGGATGGGTTAAATGCGGAAGACACATTTCGGTTGAAGGCATTCGGTTGTACAACTGACTAATAATGGTGACTTTGACTAGTCCAATCTGGCTTCTAGTCTATTTGAGCCCTTCTTTGGGTGATATTTGGTACTGATAATGTCTTTCCTGTTTCAACTGAGTAGTGTTGCCCAGTGTGGCCTAATCAGGCAAAGGATTGGTCACACCCAAATCTGCAGGGAGTGGAACTAGGGATGCACCGATATGACATTTTTGGCCGATACCAATATCCAATATTTTCCTTGCCAAAAAAAAACTATACTGATAACCGATATTTAAAATGTTTGCGGCCTTTTAAGCTTTCTACTACAGTTAAATAGTTAGCACACACACATGGACGCAGCGGTCTAAGGCACTGCATCTCTGTGCAAGAGGCGTCACTACAGTCCCTGGTTCGAATCCAGGCTGTATCACATCGGGACGTGATTGGGAGTCACATAGGGCGGCGGACAAATGGCCCAGCGTCGTCCGGGGATGGCCCGGGGTAGGCCGTCATTATAAATAATTATTTGTTCTTAACTGACTTTCCTAGTTAAATACAAGTTATACACACACACCACACTGACCAAAAAGTTATTTTGTTGGCATTTAAGCATGTCCCCAATACCAATAAAACATCATCAAAACCTATTTATTTAACTTACTTGCTGTGCTGTTTTGTTCATTTGTTTAGTTGTTTCATTCTCAACCAGGATTTCTATGGAACACCGTTTGGGTCTTTGCATGTCAAAAAAGATACACATCAAATAACACTTTTATTTTACCTTTATTTAACTAAGTCAGTTAGGAACAAATTCTTATTTACAATGACGACCTAGGAACAGTGGGTCAGTCATCCTTGTGATCCTTGTTCAGGGGCAGTACGACAGATTTTTACCTTGTCAGCTCGGGGAATTGATCCAGCAACCGTTCGGTTACTGGCCCAACTCTCTAACTACTAGGCTCAAGACCTGAATATGACTGCACGTCACATAATAATTTAAGGCGTACAGTCATTTTTTATGTAGTTGTTACACATTGATTACACTATCACTCGTATTTCATGTCTCAATGATTCATCGATACGTATGCAATGATGCTGTTAAAATTGTCTCGTGCACCTACAGTGCTGGTCATTTAAAAAAAAAAAGATAGCTAGGTCATGGATGCAAACAATGTTCTTCCCTAAAAACATAGCAAAGCGACACCTGTTTCAGTATCTATAGTTAGCTAACTATATAGCTAGATGTCATCATCTTAAAAAAACTAATTTATAAGACCGCTCTTATTTGTTTAATTAACGGACCCATCTATGTAAAGCTAGCAACAATAAGGATTAGCCACAATAGTGGACTTTGCGGTTAGCCTTCAAGATAAAAGTATTGCATAATTCTACTACTTTTATTCATTTGCATCACTGTCAATTACATACTTTTATTTTGAAGGCAAACCGCAAATTCCACTATTGTGCCTAATCCTTATTGTGGCTAGCTTCACAACACATACCCTGGTCCGGTCCAGCCTCACTAGCCAGATGAAAACAGGGTTAAGTTTTATTTATTTATTTCACGTTTAACCAGGTAGGCCAGTTGAGAACAAGTTCTCAACTGCGACCTGGCCAAGATAAAGCAAAGCAGTGCAGCAAAAACAACAACAGAGTTACACATAAACAAACATACAGTCAATAACACAAAAGAAAATACAAATCTATGTCTATGTACTGTGTGTGCAAATGTAGAAGAGTAGGGAGGTAGGCAATAAATAGGCCGTGGAGGCAAAAATAATTACAATTTAGCATTAATACTGGAGTGATGATGTGCAAGTAGAGATACTGGGGTGCAAAAGAACAAGAGTGTAAGTAATAATATGAGGATGGGGTAGTTGGGTGTGCTATTTATATATTGGCTGTGTACAGGTACAGTGATCGGTAAGCTGCTCTGACAGCTGATGCTTAACGTTAGAGAGGGAGATACAGTTGAAGTTGGAAGTTAACATACACTTAGGTTGGAGTCATTAAAACTTGTTTTTCAAACACTCCACAAATTTCTTGTTAACAAACTATAGTTTTGGCAAGTCGGTTAGGACATCTACTTTGTGCATGACACAAGTCATTTTTCCAACAATTGTTAACAGACAGATTATTTCACTTATAATTCACTGTATCACAATTCCAGTGGGTCAGAAGTTTACATACACTAAGTTGACTGTGCCTTTAAACAGCTTGGAAAATTACAGAAAATTATGTCATGGCTTTAGAAGCTTCTGATAGGCTAATTGACATCATTTGAGTCAATTGGATGTGTACCTGTGGATGTATTTCAAGGCCTACCTTCAAACTCAGTGCCTCTTTGCTTGACATCATGGGAAAATCAAAAGAAATCAGCCAAGTCGGCAAAGGCAACATCACCCACAACAGAGAACGGTTGATTGTCAAGGGCAATGAATTCCATTATCTTGGCTTTAATGGATTTTGCCTTTGAGTTGTCTCGCTGAAATTTTCTTACTCTGTCAAATGACTGCTCGACTTGTTGACTGCTCGATCCACACAGCAGACATTATGGGCTAGGTTAGGAATGCTGTGTTGCACGTGTAGCGCAAAATTTTATGTGGCGTCATTACGTCATGTAGGTATGCACGTCAGCTTTGACGTCGGATTAGCACGTCACCGTTAAACTAGGCGTCACCCGATACCGATGTTGGCATTTTTAGCTAATATCTTCCGATTCCGATATGTTCACCGATATATCGTGCATCCCTAAGTGGAACAATGGTTTAAAAAATTAAATTTTCTATATTCTATACGTTCTATATGTTCTACACCTTCTATATTCTATACGTTCTATACGTTATATGTTCAGGAGGCTTGGTAATGTGCCTGTAGGCTTGCTATTGTTATGTGCTTGGTTATATTGAGGGAAAACATGCAGCACTTCCTTGGCTCTATAAAATGTGTTGACCTCCAGACATAGGTTGTTAAGAAATGAGTTGTTAAGAAAAAAATGACATACTGTACAAATCACGATATTAATTGCTTTCTTAGTTCTATTATTAGGACCAGCTTAGATAGACACGTACAACAGTCAATCTGATCCCGACTGCTAGTTGGTCTTGGTCCCGAAAATAGAAAGATTAAGGACAGAGAACGCCTAGTCGGCACACATTCAACTGCACCGTCTTTAACTGGTCTCCAGCCCAATATTTATAACAATAATAGTGATAATAAAAATAACAATAATAATATTTATAGGGCCTTAAAAGATTGGAAAAAATGTTATTTTGGTTGAATGTTTTTGTTGTTGTGGTAAATGGGTGGGCTGTGGGGGGCTGAATGTATTCTTATAAATGGGTTTTAATCAAAGTGCAACCAACATTTCAACATGGGTTTAGGTGTTCGTTGGGATTGCAGAACTGGTTTCCCCAGAGAAGTTGTCAGTTGCCTGAATCTCTTCCCTGAATTTATTCCAAAAGTCCTCTCTTCTATGCCCAGACAATGCCATGGTGACGGCACAGGGCAGAGATGCCAACCTGTGGTGGCGCATTCATGTGTCGCTCAAATCCCCTTTTGGGCCTTTTCCATGACAACGCAACATAAAATGTCACTTATTCTGGTTTCTGCCTCTGCGTGTAACCCAGGGAGAGGCTTTGGTTGAACGTGCAAAGCTATTTTTCAAAACAGACTATGTGCTTCAGTGTGGTATGTTATGTCAACATAGTCACATTTAACCATGATAGTTATGTCACCAAACCTGACATACAGTATTGAGTGTATGGGATCATGCTGATTGATAAGGGTGTTTAAGGTTATTTGAGTCAAAGACCGTACCCCTAGACTAGAGCTTTTATAGTTACCCCTTATAAGAAATTGACCTTGAGGTGCCCTCCTTCTGGTAAAAATGTATTTGGCTTGTGAAGCAGTGACAGACAGTTTGCTACACAGGAGAGCTACTCAGGTTTCACTTGTATCATGCACTGCATACCTATCTACAGATGTAGGATCTTAATTTGATCACCCTGTTGCAGGATAACTTCCCTGCAATGCAGGACATTTAAGACGTGTTGTGTATTTGAGGTTTAAAAAGGGTTCTGAAGTTTAACTTCTACTTTTTACATTTCCGACTTGGTTTTTTCCCTACATTTTTCGTATCAACCCCTCCAAAAATGTATTGGAATCCACATAATAATAAAAATGTCCTGTTGCCGCAGGATTAATATCCTGCTGTAGCAAACTTGCTCAAATTAGATCCTACATCTGTATGCACATGGTTATGTATAGTACCTTATGCATCTGACTTGAGGATCAGTCTTTTGTTGTTCGATCACTAGGCACAGAATGAAATAGAGAAGCAAATGGATAAGGCAAGCTGAAAGTAATCAAATGTGACCGAGCCAATCACAATCTTTGTTGCATTACAGAGTGCATCTGCCGCCTCGACCATGGCTACAAAGCCAGGGGCGGTGTCCGTGACAATGGGTGGTGCCACAGCGGGAGGAAGTCCTACTACAGCAGGGACAACACAGAGAGGAACGGCCAAAGTGGCAATGCCAGAGGTAGACTGACTTAACTGGGTCTTTGGAGATTCCTGTGGGACAACCTTGGCATATTCTGACGTTCTTAACCCCCTTCTCTCATTAACATGTGTGTAGTGTACTCTGTTACATGGAATCTCTCTTATACCTCTCTTCTCTTCATGCTCACTTTCATCCTCTGAAACACTTCATTCACAAAGCCTACCGCTGCTTGGGGTCTCTACCATTTACTTTTTCTCAGCTTTAGCTATGGTGCATTCAGATATGTATACTTCAACCTTCACCATGACCGTGAAGAGCTTATTGATTGATTGTGCTATTTTACATGCTGGAGAATGGGATTAGGGCTCTTCACTGTCCATTGGAAAGGTGCATAAGTGTGTTGTTGGCTTGCTTTCTCAACCACATTCCTATAATATGTTCTGCGCCTGCTTCTTGGTTTGTAGACGGCACTCGTCTCTCCAGCAGGTGCTACTATTGACATACCAACACCTGGGACCAAAGGCAGTCCTAAAGACACCCCAAAGGTAACTCAAAACACCCCTCCCCTAAATATAGTTCATGATTTCATCCTCTGAATCTTGTTGTGTGTGTGACTTCTGAATCACTAACACAGAGAGGCTGCTGCCTTCGTACAAAATCAAATCATTGACCACTTTAATAAATGGATCACTAGTCACTTTAAATAAGGGTACTTTAATAATGTTTACATATCTTACATTACTCATCTCATATGTATATACTGTATTTTATACCATCTATTGCATCTTGCCTATGCCGCTCAGTTATCGCTCATCCATATATTTATATGTACATATTCTTATTTCATCCCTTT
The DNA here is from genome assembly GCA_030435695.1 of Brachymystax lenok tsinlingensis. NCBI lineage: Eukaryota > Metazoa > Chordata > Actinopteri > Salmoniformes > Salmonidae > Brachymystax > Brachymystax lenok. Next base: position 18,365,806 of record CM059813.1, on the reverse strand, counting down.
AGATTTGTGTGCATTAGGTAGTTGTTGTGGAATTGTTAGATTACTTGTTAGATATTACTGCACTGTCGGAACTAGAAGCACAAGCATTAACATTTGCTAAACATGTGTATGTGACCAATAAAATTTGATTCGATTTGAATGGCTGCTGGGTTTTAAGTTGTGGGTAGATGTTGCCCGTATACAAAAATCTAGGATCAGCTTACTCTCCTCACACGCCTAATTTAACCATAACTGCCGTGGGCAAGGGGGAAAAATCTGTCGAGAAGTGAGCTGGCAACCTGAGGCGTATGTGGCAGCTCCCCGTACCTCTCCAAAACCTGTCAAATCAATCCAAATCAAATACAATTTTATTTTCTGCGTGCCCCGAATACAATGGGTGTACCGTGAAATGCTTACTTACGAGCCCTTTCCAAACAATGCAGAGTAAGAAAGTAAGAACATTTTCACAAAAAAAGGAAATTGTAACACAATAAGATAACAATAACGAGGCTATATACAGGGAGTACTGGTACCAAGTTAATGGGCTGGGGTACGAGGTAGTTGAGGTGATTGAGGTAATATGTACATGTAGGTAGGGGTAAAAATGACTAGGCAATCAGGAAAGATAAACAGAATAGCAACAGCGTGTATGAAGAGTGTGAAAGTGTGTCTGTGTGAGTGGGTGTGTGTGGCATCAATATACAGTACCAGTCAAAAGTTTGGACACACCTACTCATTCAAGGGTTTTTTCTTTATTTTTACTATGCTCTACATTGTAGAATAATAGTGAAGACATCAAAACTATGAAAAAACACATGGAATCATGTAGTAACCAAAACATCATTAAACAAATCAAAATATATTTGATTTTAAATTCTTCAAAGTAGCCACCCTTTGCCTTGATGACAGCTTTGCACACACTTGGCATTCTCTCAAACAGCTTCACCTGGAATGCTTTTCCAACAGTCTTGCACGAGTTCCCACATATGCTGAGCAATTGTTGGCTGCTTTTCCTTCACTCTGCAGTCCAACTCATCCCTAACCATCTCAATTGGGTTGAGGTCGGGTGATTGTGGAGACCAGGTCATCTGATGCAGCACTCATCACTCTCATTCTTGGTCAAATAGCCCTTACACAGCCTGGAGGTGTGTTGGGTCATTGTCCTGTTGAAAAACAAATGATACTCCCACTAAGCGCAAACCAAATGGGATGGTGTATTGCTGCAGAATGCTGTGGTAGCCATGCTGGTTAAGTGTATGGCAAAGCACCCCCCACACCATCACACCTCCTCCTCCGTGCTTCACATTGGGAACTACACATGCGGAGATCATCCGTTCACCTGCTCTGCTTTTCACAAAGACACGGCGGTTGGATCCAAAAATATCAAATTTGGACTCATCAGACCAAAAGACAGATTTCCACTGGTCTAATGTCCATTGCTCGTGCTTCTTGGCCCAAGCAAGTCTCTTCTTATTATTGGTGTCCTTGAGTAGTGGTTTCTTTGCATCAATTTGACCATGAAGGCCTGATTCACGCAGTCTCCTCTGAACAGTTGATGTTGAGATGTGTCTGTTACTTGAACTCAGTGAAGCATTTATTTGGGCTGCAATTTCTGCGGCTGGTAACTCTAATGAACTTATCCTCTGCCTCGGTCTTCCTTTCCTGTGGCGGTCCTCATGAAAGCCAGTTTCATCTTAGCGCCTGATGATTTTTGTGACTGCACTTTCAAAGTTCTTTACATTTTCCAGATTGACTGAGTGGCCCCCGTGTTGAGGGTCAGCGTGGCAGATGTGTTGTTGACTACCCTCACCACCTGAGGGTGGCCTGTCAGGAAGTCCAGAATCAAGTTGCAGAGGGAGGTGTTTAATCCCAGGGTCCTTAGTTCAGCGATGAGCTTGGAGGGCACTGGCTGAGCTGTAGTCAATGAACAGCCTACTCACGTAGGTGTTCCTTTTGTCCAGGTGGGTAAGGGCAGTGTGGAGTGTAATTAGAGATTGCGTCATCTGTGGATCAATTGGGGCGGTATGTGAATTGGAATTAGTCCAGGGTGTCTGGGATGATGGTGTTGATGTGAGCCTTGACCAGCCTATCAAAGCATTTCATGGCTACAGATGGGGTGACAGTCATTTAGACAGGTTACCTTGTGGGTCTATGGTGGTCTGCTTGAAACATGTAAATAGTACAGACTGGATCAGGGAGAGGTTGAAAATGTCAGTGAAGACACTTGTCAGTGCATGCTCTGGTAATCTGGCTCTGTGGCCTTCTGAATGTTAACCTGTTTAAAGGTCTTACTCACAACAGCTATGGAGAGTGTGATCACACAGTCATCCGGAACAGCTGGTGCTCTCATGCATGGTTCAGTCTTGTTATTCTGTCCCTCACTGTTCAAATAAACCTACCATTAAAATTATAGACTGTACAAAATCAGCAGGGGATCAAATACTTTTTTCCCTCACTGTATATCCACAGTAAAACAAGACCTACAGTGGGGCAAAAAAAGTATTTAGTCAGACACCAATTGTGCAAGTTCTCCAACTTAAAAAGATGAGAGAGGCCTGTAATTTTCATCATAGGTACACTTCAACTATGACAGACGAAATGAGAAAAAGAAATCCAGAAAAATCACATTGTAGGATTTTTAATTTATTTATTTGCAAATTATGGTGGAAAATAAGTATAAATACCATGGTCTACAGCTTATCATGAGATATTCTAACTCAGGCGAGCAGAACCTCAAGACTTCCTTAATATTAGAGATTGCACACCAGCTTATGTTAACCACCCCCAAGCTTACCCGGCACTGCTGTTCTGTCCTGCCACTGTATAGAAAAACCAGCTAGATTTTTATTTTCCATGTCCTTGTTCAGCCATGACTCGGTGAAACGTAGGATATTACAGTTCTTCACACCACGTTAATAGGATTGTCTCGGACGGATCTCATCCAGTTTATTCTCTAGTGATTGCTTGTTCGCCAATAGAACAGATGGTAGAGGCGGTTTATCCACTCGCCGATGTAGTCTCGTCAAGAATCACGCATGCTGGCCTCTATCATGCCACCTCTTCCTCCTCCGAGTGTTGGGGATTTGGGCCTATGTCCTTTGCAGTATGTCCTTTGCCTCCTATTAATTGAAGTAGAAAGCCTCATCCAATTCGAGGTTAGTGATGGCTGTTTTGATGTCCAGAAGCTCTTTTTTCCGTAATTGGAAACGATGGTGGAAACATTATGCAAAATATTTAAGAAAGAAAAGCTAAAAACAAAATCGCACAATTGGTCAGGAGCCTGTAAAACGGCTGCTATTCCCTCCAGCGCCATTCTTTTGAGGAAAAAAACTGTATTTGTATGTGTGTCTTTCGGAGGGGTAGGGTTACAAGCAGAAGTTTACATAATTTAATTTAAGGAATGTGTAACAACGGTTAATGTAAGTAGTAACACTGGTTAATGATTTTTTTTATGTAATGAAGCCGGTTAATGTAATAACTTGCTGGATAACGTAAAATATATCAATTTTAATCGAATACATTATTAGGTTAAACGGTGGTTATTACACTCAGGTGAGTCAACTTTTTTTTATGATAACTTAACTTCAATAATTATGTAATAACATACCAAAATCAATGTTTTGATTGACTTCCCTTAATTTGATGCACAAACCACCAACCACCGGCAATTACAAACAGAGACAAACTCATGCACATCATACAGACACCCTCACAAGCACACATTGAAATGTGCACACACCACACAGATGTATACACACATTTTTTACTTGTTCTATGTGATATACTGAACTTAAAGTTATTACATTAACCAGTTTTATTATGTTAAAAATCTAAAGTTATTACATTAACCAGTGTTACTGCATTAACCGTTGTTACAGGGCGCCAATACATTGAATTTGCTCTGTTTCTGTTGTATACATTGAGTATTAACTCATCCTTGATTGTAGACTGCACCCATGCACCCGGCCAAAGCTACACCTCCTACCACTGGAGGAGGTGATATTGTAGGGGAGGCGACAACTCCATGGAAAGCTGAAGTACCAAAGCTCCAAGAGTCTCCGAAACAGACAGCCAAGGTAGATGGCAGACAGTCGAGGAGTGTGGGGCCTCCCTCTTTGGATCTTTATTCTTTACCCCGACCTGGCTCTCTTTAAGCTCACTTCCCCATTCAACACACTCTTCCTGGGTCATTATTCCATGTGTTATGTCATATCTCTGCTTTGGACTTCCTTACTTCTGGCCTGGCGGTATCTGTGTGTCTAAGTGGGAAGTGGACAGACACGCTTACTCTTAAGCTTACTCTTAAGCTTACTTTTAAGAGTCTTCCCAGCATGCCCAAACTTGTGGTACGCTCAACACGTATATAGTATTGCTTCTGGGTTTGTTTACCTGGTTTAGGTTGACAGGGTTTGTTTACCTGGTTTAGGTTGATGGGGTTTGTTTACCTGGTTTAGGTTGACGGGTTTGTTTACCTGGTTTAGGTTGATGGGGTTTGTTTACCTGGTTTAGGTTGATGGGGTTTGTTTACCTGGTTTAGGTTGATGGGGTTTGTTTACCTGGTTTAGGTTGACGGGTTTGTTTACCTTCCTATTACTCTACTAAACTGTGACTACAAGTTCTGGTCAGGTACTTCTCTTCTCACGGCACCTTTCCTTTCCATTACCAATGACAGACAGGCTGCTAACTATCATCCTATCACTCCAGTAAACTGTGACTGTGAGATTATGCGCAGCTCTCTGAACTCTTCTTTGCACCTCGTCTAATGGCTTGAACCATATGCGTTTATAGAGTGTGCCCACCACGTCAAGCAAAGTTGACATGGCTAAAAAGGATCCTGCTAAGTTGGTTACAGCTGTTGCTGCACCAGCTGCTGCGGCTGGAGATGTCTCTCTGAAGGGGCCACAGACTAAGGTAGACTCCAGTTTACTTTGGTGTATTAACCACACTACAGTACAAGGCTCTTGAGGGTGGGGCTATCCCTGGAGTTAGGGGGCTATCATTGATCACTTGTTTGTGTCATCGTCATTCTTTCGCTGTTTTCACACAATGTAACCAAGATCATGAATTAACACAGTGACACAGTAACAGGAACTCGGAAGCAGTGAAGGATGTCTACTGTACCATTTTACAGTTTAGCCATTTTGTAGAATCTCTTATCCAGAGCGACTTACAGGAGAAATTAGAGTTAAGTGCCTTGCTCACCTAGTCGGCTCAGGGATTCGAATCAGTAACCTTTTGTTACTGGCTGAACGTTATTAACCGCTAGGCTACCTGCCACCTTCTTTTACCATTCTGCAATTTTATTTGACTACAGGAGAGTAAATAAGAAATCTGCATACTGCTCTGATGAAGGCCGATGCGTAAAAGCTTAATAAAGAGCAGTGATACTAGGAAGAGCAGTGTGCAGGCTTCTTTTTTATCATCTTATTAAATTGTTAGAATGCACCTGCAACCAAGATAGCTCAGATGTGCAAGTGCCTTTGAAATTTGACTACATGCGAAAGAGGGTGCTCTTCTTCCTGCATGAGTACTACCTATGTGGGTTTTGTTGAATTGAGCCCACAGCCATCCAGAAGCTCAGTTGGGTATAGGAGGTGAATAGTATCACAGATAGTAGCCTAGTGTTGTATTCACTAACCTCTCCTGCTCTGGGTTACAGGTACAGGTGGAAGTAGTTCCCCCAGGAGCTAAGGCAGCCAAAGAGGTAAATCATCCATCTATCTTTTCTCTATGAAGGTTTGATATTGCACTAAAATGAATGGCATGGAGTTGCATTTCTGATGTTTGAGTTTTGTTGCATCATGTGTAGGAGCTTGCTGCGGACCCGTTTGATGCCCTGGCTGATTCCTTGCCCTCATCAGAGTCTTTCGCCCCTGCAGACCATGTATACACCGGGCCAGAGGTGATGGAGGTACAGAACCTTCACAGAGTGTGTGTGTGTGTGTGTGTGTGTGCACAGTGAGAGTTAGATTGGGTTGTGTGTGTGCACCCTGTCACCATGTAAAACAGTGTGTGTTGTTGTATATGTCACACAGCATGGATTGACCTCAAAGAAGGGAGTGATATGTGGGGGGAAAGACTGCCCACTGCCTCCAGGATACCGATTTGAAGATACGGTCAGTCTTTAAATCACCCTCCTCCTCCAGTGTTCTTCCTCCTCCTCCTCCTCATCATCATCATCACTTCTGCATCTTAATCCAACCCTCAGCCTTCTGCTGTTAGAGAGCTTTGAGTTTGCATGTATCTTTAGCTTTGCATTGCAGTACTCCCTTTGACATGACACATTTGACTGGAACCCCTTGGTTATCAGGTCTTCCAACAGAGAGATACACCCCATCCAGGGACAATCCCTAGACCCTGTCCTATCCCCTGGACACGTGTTAATCTGAGAGGAATGGATAGGTGTTAGCAATATGGACACATTTTCATGGACACATGATCAGATGACAAGATGCAGCTACTACCATATCTATCATTTTCTTTCAGATTAATATGATGGACTAGGGTTTGTTTCTAGACTAGGCCTGTGTATAGTTACCACTCTTTAGTATTCTTTTGTCTTTCTTTTGAGAACATGATCAGATTTTATTTAAATATAGGCTTACTCAATTACAATATTTAATTAATGAACTTTTATTATATTGAATTAAAATGTATGTTTTACTTTTCATAGTCCCCAGTTGCAGATGTCAAGCAAAAAGATGTCCCAGTAAGTAAATTGTATTTACTGCTAGGGAACACACTGTATGCTGGGGAGAAATATTGAGATGTTGACATCCCCCTCTCCTCTCAATCTTTCTCACATACCCACATAATAATGCATGCGCACACACACACACACACTAAAGGAACTAAACAAACCATAGGCCATCCCATGGTCTCTTCTGACAGTTTTGGCTACCTCTACAGTGTGGAATGTTGCGTTGCACTGCGGGGTGTTGGCTCTGCAAACAACATTAGACCCACCTCAACCAGCTGGCTCTAGTTCTGCTAAACCCATCCTTTATAAACACACCCACAGATAAATAGTCAACACACAATAACTCATTACTACACACCTACACAGCTACACAGCTACACACACATTGCTTTGTACTGCAGTTCTCTGTGTAGTATACCTCTGCTTCTAAGAGCTTGTTAGGACAGGAGGCAAACTCTTTTACCCCTGAAGTATGTTGTCAGAAGTGAGTTGTCTAAAGTTGCCCATTTGGTTATAAAGCGTTGTTTTTTATCACATTTACATTTTAGTCAATTTCAGGGATTTGAACCAGCAACCTTTAAGTTACTGGACCAACGCTCTTAACCACAAGGCTTCCTAACAAATCTGATGTTTTGTAAAGAGATTCTGCTCGGACTCTGAGTCCTTTGCGGAGTGCTTTGTTGTGATTCAGATTCTAGGAAATGTGATTGGTGGGTGTGTTGGTTCTTTTGCTCCTGGTCTCCTTTAAATGGTTGGAGATATTTTGACACGCCCTCTAGTGGTGCATGTGGAGACAAAACTGTTACTATAATGCTTTTTGTATAACGGAGGTTATTTGTTTGCTTGTTTGTTTACTTGTATCAGAAACCCATGAGCACCGACGAGGCTCTGGACTCCCTGTCCTTTGGGTTCACAACCTCTATGGCTCCCATTCCTCAGAAACAGGAGAAGGTGAGACATTGCACTATTAACAGGTTATAATCAGTTATAAATCAATTTGAGACCTGTTCCCTAAAACATGCATAAAGTTACAGAATGATTATTAGTCCCATAGTTTTTTGGGTGAGACTGAGGTCCTGACCAGTGATACTGTAAACAGTAAGTGAGGTAGGGTGGGGCGATATGGCCTAAATATCATATCTCAATTTTTTCAAACTTATGGGCGATTTACAATATATATCTTAATTTATTTGTATGTTTACTCAAAAAAAAGTGTTGTTTTACAATTAAAGATGAAATACATTGCATTTCAAACAGTCAGCAATAATCAAATTAATTCAGGACTTGTGAAGTTATACCTAGGCTAAATACACTACATGACATGGACACCTGCTGAGTCGAACATCTCATTCCAAAATCATGAGCATTAATATGGAGTTGGTCCCCCCTTTGCTACTATAACAGCCTCGCCACCTCTTCTGGGAAGGCTTTCCACTAGATGTTGGAACATTTCTGTGGGGACCTTCCATTCAGCCACAAGAGTATTAGTGAGGACGGGCACTGATGCTGATGTTGGGCGGTTAGCCCTGGCTCACAGTCGGCGTTCCAATTAATCCCAAAGGTGTTTGATAGGTTTGAGGTCAGGGCTCTGTGCAGGCCAGTCAAGTTCTTCCACACCGATCTCGACAAACCATTTCCTAATGGAACTCGCTTTGTGCACGGGGGCGTTGTCATGCTTAAACAGGAAAGGGCCTTCCCCAAACCATTGCCACAAAGTTGGAATTACAGAATTGCCTAGAGAATGTCATTGTATGCTATAGCGTTAAGATTTCCCTTCACTGGAACTAAGGGGTCTAGCCCGAACCACAAAAAACAGCCCCAGACGATTATTCCTCCTCCACCAAACTTTACAGTTGGCAGGCACTATTCATTGGGGCAGGTAGCATTCTCCTGGCGTCCGCCAAACCCAGATTTTTCTGTTGGAATGCCAGATGGTGAATCGTGATTCATCACTCCAGAGAATGTGAGCCTAATGGCGGCGGGCTTAACACTACTTGGAATTGCGCATGGTGATCTTACGCTTCAATCACACAGACGGTGTCATTGCACAAAATAGTACGCAGCATCATCAGGTTATGTATGCAACAAAATTCAACATTCACCTTCTGCTACGGTTTCTGTCAAGCCGTCTATGCATACAGTTTGACGCATACGTTCGATAATTCCAGCGTATGCACTATGCACCACACTGAACGCACTGCAACTGCCTCTGCAACGCAATCCTGCAAGGCAAACGCAGTCTTTCATTGGAAATTAATGTAATTCTGGTGTACCACAATGCAATGATGCTGTCGGTGTGATCGAAGCGTTAGACTTGTGTGCGGCTGCTCGCCCATGGAAACCCATTTCATGAAGCTCCCAACGGACAGTTATTGTGCTGATGTTGCTTGCAGAAGCAGTTTGGAACTCAGTAGTGAGTGTTGCAACCGAGAACAGACCATTTTTTTACGCATTTCAGCACTCGGCGGTCCCGTTTTGTGAGCTTGTGTGGCCTACCACTTTGCGGCTGAGCCGTTGTTGCTCCTAGATGTTTACATTTCACAATAACAGCACTTACAGTTGACCGGGGCAGCTCTAGCAGGGCAGAAATATTCAGATCCCTTGACCTTTTTCCACATTTTGTTACATTAACAGCCTTATTCTAAAATTGATTAAATAGTTTTTTTTAACAGTGGAATTGTTGTTGTTTTTTGGGTCCCACAGATGCACTGTCATCTGTGGGACCTTATATAGACAGGTGTGTGCCTTTCCAGATCCTGTCCAATCAATTTAATTTACCACAGGTGGACTCCAGTCAACTTGTAGGAACATCTCAAGGATGATCAATGGAAACAGGATTGCTCTGAGCAAAATTTCCAGTCTAATAGCAAAGGGTTGAATAGTTATTTAAATAAGGTATTTCTGTTTTATTTTTTAGAAATTAGCAAAAAACAAATCTACCTGTTTTGACTTTGTCATTATGGGGTATTGTGTGTAGATTGATAAGGGGGGAAATGATGTAATCCATTTTAGAATAAGGCTGTAACATAAGAAAATATGGAAGAAGGGAAAGGGGTCTGAATACTTTCCGAATGCTCTGTATATAGTGTATAAGTCTTCCACAACCATAAGACCAACTAATAATTTAATTATTTTATAAAAATTGTTTAACCTAAAGATTGAATTATTTTATCAAAATAGTTTACCAGCTTTTTTACAATAATTACTGATCAGGCTTTCAAGTCTGTCTATGAAAATTCCCTTTTTTGTTACAAATGTAACTAGAACCAAGCATAATAAACATTCACTAATAATGACTAACTTCTTGTAGTAGGCATTAGGCTATAGAACATTAGCACATGTCTCAATATATAATCTTTGGCTAATATTTTATATTTCAAGTTTAGCCACCTTGGATCTATTTGCTAGGTAACAAGGTTGAACAGTTGAATTGTTATGAACACACCCTTTTGTCGGTTTCCAACTTTTTTTTAAAGCATGTTAGCCTGTCCACTTTGTTCAGATGTTGAATTCAAGTGGTCTACCCTATTTTTCAAAATGAGAACGAATTGCCAATTCCTTATATAATAGTTTTTATGCTTATTGCACATTTATAAAACACTGACGAGACAGCGAGTACAACAGAAGTTGGCTAAAATGCCGCTAGCGGTACCCAAAGCGCGAGCCAATCAATTTATTTTCATACTCTAGTTTTAGTCGTGTCTGCTCTGCGCGCAATGTGAGTAGTTGAGACATAAAAAGGGTATCATTAGAAAAGTTAATTTATCCCCTATTACAGTAAAATAATGCGTTTCTATGGGTTTGTTTTGGACCTAAGCTTGTTAGGGCGGAGACGTGCATCTCTTCGTTATATATAGACTTCTAGTGTAAATGGGGAGGTGCACTCCGCACAGAAGGAGCGAAAGAGACCAGACCAAAAATACAACACGAGAACAAGCGGAAGTAAACGCTCATAAAAACGATAAATAACCGCGATTCTTGTGGTACATTCAGTTGGAATATCGCGCAATAACAGCAATTCGAATTCATCGAATGAACTCGATGTATCGCCCAGCCCTGAAGTTAGATGTCAATATAACCCAATGATATTTCATCTGTTGACAGAAAGTGGAGGACTTGGGTGCCATTGATGCCTTGTCTGCTGGCTTTTCCAACTTTGCTCCACCTCCACCTACTCCCATCAAGGTAAAGAAATACTGATAATATTGTTCTTCAACCCTTCATCGTAAAACTGTCATTAGCATGAGATGGTCAACTGTTATGAGCACCAATGTCAACTGACATAGCACAGTCATAATGACACAGCACAATGTAGCCTAGCTTGTTGGACAGCTAACTTGCTAGCCACCTACTGCGAATGCTAATGACATATTGTATTTACAATATATACAAGATGACCATGACATATAATTTTAACAGTGTCAGCTGTAATAGCTTATGACAACTGATATGTCATGCTAACGTTCTGTAAAGACTGCTTTCTAGTGAAGGTTTCAAATTAGCTTTCCCCTGTTCCTCTCAACTAGAACCTAAGAAACAGTATTTAACAAACCAAATAATCTCTCTTCTTCTTCCAGAAAGCTGAAGAGTTTAAGTCTGTGCCTGTGACCAAGTCTCCTGCTCCCCCCACTGACAAAAAAGATAAGGTGGAAAAGGTAAATAACACCATAGAAAGCAGGTCCTACATCATGACTACATAACATAAGCCATGCATAAAACTAAATAAACAGTGACAAACGCTTATGTCCAGTGTTATACTGGGATGTACAATGTTGCAGCTCACGCTGTGCTACTTTTGTGTTGAGTACTTTGTCATAAAAAAAAGCTATATCCATGCAAGTGGACAACAAACTCTTCAACTGTTCTATGTTATACTTATGTCGGGTTGTGAAGCTGTTATCCATTTGTGTTTGTGTGTTTGTGTTTCAGTTTGCTGATGCCTTCTCTCTGATGTCAGGATTGGACTCCCCACTGGTCACCAAGCCCAAAACAGATGAGGTTTGTCATATGAGGGCTACAGTTTCTAGGTTGATGGGGTTTGATTACCTAGTTTAGGTTGACGGGGTTTGTTTACCTGGTTTAGGTTGATGGGGTTTGTTTACCTGGTTTAGGTTGATGGGGTTTGTTTACCTAGTTTAGGTTGATGGGGTTTGTTTACCTGGTTTAGGTTGATGGGGTTTGTTTACCTGGTTTAGGTTGATGGGGTTTGTTTACCTGCTTTAGGTTGATGGGGTTTGTTTACCTAGTTTAGGTTGATGGGGTTTGTTTACCTGGTTTAGGTTGATGGGGTTTGTTTACCTGGTTTAGGTTGATGGGGTTTGTTTACCTGGTTTAGGTTGATGGGGTTTGTTTACCTGGTTTAGGTTGATGGGGTTTGATTACCTAGTTTAGGTTGACGGGGTTTGTTTACCTGGTTTAGGTTGATGGGGTTTGTTTACCTGGTTTAGGTTGATGGGGTTTGTTTACCTAGTTTAGGTTGATGGGGTTTGTTTACCTGGTTTAGGTTGATGGGGTTTGTTTACCTGGTTTAGGTTGATGGGGTTTGTTTACCTGCTTTAGGTTGATGGGGTTTGTTTACCTAGTTTAGGTTGATGGGGTTTGTTTACCTGGTTTAGGTTGATGGGTTTGTTTACCTGGTTTAGGTTGATGGGGTTTGTTTACCTTCCTATTACTCTACTAAACTGTGACTACAAGTTCTGGTCAGGTACTTCTCTTCTCACGGCACCTTTCCTTTCCATTACCAATGACAGACAGGCTGCTAACTATCATCCTATCACTCCAGTAAACTGTGACTGTGAGATTATGCGCAGCACTCTGAACTCTTCTCTGCACCTCGTCTAATGGCTTGAACCATATGCATTTATAGACTGTGCCCACCACATCAAGCGAAGTTGACATGGCTAAAAAGGATCCTGCTAAGTTGGTTACGGTTACAGGGACTCGGAAGCAGTGAAGGATGTCTACTGTACCATTTTACAATTTATCCATTTAGCAGAAGCTCTTATCCAGAGCGACTTACAGGAGCAATTACAGTTAAGTACCTTGCTCAAGGGCACATCAACAGATTGTTCACCTAGTCGGCTCATGGATTCGAATCAGCAACTTTTCGGTTACTGGCCCAAAGCTCTTATCCGCTAGGCTACCTGCCACCTTCTTTACCATTCTTCAATTTTATTTGACAACATGAGAAACAGGGGGGGCTTTTGTTCCTGCATGAGTACTACCTATGTGGGTTTGGTTGAATTGAGCCCACAGCCATCCAGAAGCTCAGTTGGGTATAGGAGCTGAATAGTATCACAGATAGTAGCCTAGTGTTGTATTCACTAACCTCTCCTGCTCTGGGTTACAGGTACAGGTGGAAGTAGTTCCCCCAGGAGCTAAGGCAGCCAAAGAGGTAAATCATCTATCTATCTTTTCTCTCTATTATTTGTTATTAAATTGACCAGTTTTATTACATTAAACATCTACGTTTATTACATTTAGGAAAGTAATTACATTAACCAGTGTTATTGCATTAACCGTTGTTACAGGGCGCCAATACATTGAATTTGCTCTGTTTCTGTTGTATACATTGAGTATTAACTCATCCTTGATTGTAGACTGCACCCATGCACCCGGCCAAAGCTACACCTCCTACCACTGGAGGAGGTGATATTGTAGGGGAGGCGACAACTCCATGGAAAGCTGAAGTACCAAAGCTCCAAGAGTCTCCGAAACAGACAGCCAAGGTAGATGGCAGACAGTCGAGGAGTGTGGGGCCTCCCTCTTTGGATCTTTATTCTTTACCCCGACCTGGCTCTCTTTAAGCTCACTTCCCCATTCAACACACTCTTCCTGGGTCATTATTCCATGTGTTATGTCTCCCCCATCTCTCCCGTGATCTTGAGGTTTTAGTCATTCTTCCACCCCTTTATATGGTATTCTATCTTCCTATTCTCTCTGCCGATATATTTCAAAACATATCTCTGCTTTGGACTTCCTTACTTCTGGCCTGGCGGTATCTGTGTGTCTAAGTGGGAAGTGGACAGACACGCTTACTCTTAAGCTTAATCTTGAGCTTACTCTTAAGCTTACTTTTAAGAGTCTTCCCAGCATGCCCAAACTTGTGGTACGCTCAACACGTCAAGACAAACCACGTCTGCCTTGTCTGTCACATCTGCTGTCACCACAGAAAAGCCACAATATATTTCCACTCTTTCTTCTGGTTGCATCACAACATATATAGTATTGCTTCTGGGTTTGTTTACCTAGTTTAGGTTGACAGGGTTTGTTTACCTGGTTTAGGTTGATGGGGTTTGTTTACCTGGTTTAGGTTGACGGGGTTTGTTTACCTGTTTTAGGTTGACGGGTTTGTTTACCTGGTTTAGGTTGACGGGTTTGTTTACCTGGTTTAGGTTGACGGGGTTTGTTTACCTGGTTTAGGTTGACGGGGTTTGTTTACCTGGTTTAGGTTGACGGGGTTTGTTTACCTGGTTTAGGTTGACGGGTTTGTTTACCTGGTTTAGGTTGATGGGGTTTGTTTACCTTCCTATTACTCTACTAAACTGTGACTACAAGTTCTGGTCAGGTACTTCTCTTCTCACGGCACCTTTCCTTTCCATTACCAATGACAGACAGGCTGCTAACTATCATCCTATCACTCCAGTAAACTGTGACTGTGAGATTATGCGCAGCACTCTGAACTCTTCTCTGCACCTCGTCTAATGGCTTGAACCATATGCGTTTATAGAGTGTGCCCACCACATCAAGCGAAGTTGACATGGCTAAAAAGGATCCTGCTAAGTTGGTTACAGCTGTTGCTGCACCAGCTGCTGCGGCTGGAGATGTCTCTCTGAAGGAGCCACAGACTAAGGTAGACTCCAGTTTACTTTGGTGTATTAACCACACTACAGTACAAGGCTCTTGAGGGTGGGGCTATCCCTGGGGTTAGGGGGCTATCATTGATCACTTGTTTGTGTCATCGTCATTCTTTCGCTGTTTTCACACAATGTATCTAAGATCATGAATTAACACAATGACACAGTAACAGGGACTCGGAAGCAGTGAAGGATGTCTACTGTACCATTTAAAATGTATCCATTTAGCAGAAGCTCTTATCCAGAGCGACTTACAGGAGCAATTACAGTTAAGTAACTTGCTCAAGGGCACATCAACAGATTGTTCACCTAGTCGGCTCATGGATTCGAATCAGCAACTTTTCGGTTACTGGCCCAAAGCTCTTATCCGCTAGGCTACCTGCCACCTTCTTTACCATTCTGCAATTTTATTTGACAACATGAGAAAGAGGGTGCTTTTGTTCCTGCATGAGTACTACCTATGTGGGTTTGGTTGAATTGAGCCCACAGCCATCCAGAAGCTCAGTTGGGTATAGGAGCTGAATAGTATCACAGATAGTAGCCTAGTGTTGTATTCACTAACCTCTCCTGCTCTGGGTTACAGGTACAGGTGGAAGTAGTTCCCCCAGGAGCTAAGGCAGCCAAAGAGGTAAATCATCTATCTATCTTTTCTCTCTATTATTTGTTATTAAATTGACCAGTTTTATTACATTAAACATCTACGTTTATTACATTTAGGAAAGTAATTACATTAACCAGTGTTATTGCATTAACCGTTGTTACAGGGCGCCAATACATTGAATTTGCTCTGTTTCTGTTGTATACATTGAGTATTAACTCATCCTTGATTGTAGACTGCACCCATGCACCCGGCCAAAGCTACACCTCCTACCACTGGAGGAGGTAATATTGTAGGGGAGGCGACAACTCCATGGAAAGCTGAAGTACCAAAGCTCCAAGAGTCTCCGAAACAGACAGCCAAGGTAGATGGCAGACAGTCGAGGAGTGTGGGGCCTCCCTCTTTGGATCTTTATTCTTTACCCGACCTGGCTCTCTTTAAGCTCACTTCCCCATTCAACACACTCTTCCTGGGTCATTATTCCATGTGTTATGTCTCCCCCATCTCTCCCGTGATCTTGAGGTTTTAGTCATTCTTCCACCCCTTTATATGGTATTCTATCTTCCTATTCTCTCTGCCGATATATTTCAAAACATATCTCTGCTTTGGACTTCCTTACTTCTGGCCTGGCGGTATCTGTGTGTCTAAGTGGGAAGTGGACAGACACGCTTACTCTTAAGCTTACTCTTGAGCTTACTTTTAAGAGTCTTCCCAGCATGCCCAAACTTGTGGTACGCTCAACACGTCAAGACAAACCACGTCTGCCTTGTCTGTCACATCTGCTGTCACCACAGAAAAGCCACAATATATTTCCACTCTTTCTTCTGGTTGCATCACAACATATATAGTATTGCTTCTGGGTTTGTTTACCTGGTTTAGGTTGACGGGTTTGTTTACCTGGTTTAGGTTGTGACGGGTTTGTTTACCTGTTTTAGGTTGTGGGTTTGTTTACCTGGTTTAGGTTGATGGGGTTTGTTTACCTGGTTTAGGTTGATGGGGTTTGTTTACCTGGTTTAGGTTGATGGGGTTTGTTTACCTGGTTTAGGTTGACGGGTTTGTTTACCTGTTTTAGGTTGACGGGTTTGTTTACCTAGTTTAGGTTGATGGGGTTTGTTTACCTGGTTTAGGTTGATAGGGTTTGTTTACCTGGTTTAGGTTGATGGGGTTTGTTTACCTGGTTTAGGTTGACGGGTTTGTTTACCTTCCTATTACTCTACTAAACTGTGACTACAAGTTCTGGTCAGGTACTTCTCTTCTCACGGCACCTTTCCTTTCCATTACCAATGACAGACAGGCTGCTAACTATCATCCTATCACTCCAGTAAACTGTGACTGTGAGATTATGCGCAGCACTCTGAACTCTTCTCTGCACCTCGTCTAATGGCTTGAACCATATGCGTTTATAGAGTGTGCCCACCACGTCAAGCGAAGTTGACATGGCTAAAAGGATCCTGCTAAGTTGGTTACAGCTGTTGCTGCACCAGCTGCTGCGGCTGGAGATGTCTCTCTGAAGGGGCCACAGACTAAGGTAGACTCCAGTTTACTTTGGTGTATTAACCACACTACAGTACAAGGCTCTTGAGGGTGGGGCTATCCCTGGGGTTAGGGGGCTATCATTGATCACTTGTTTGTGTCATCGTCATTCTTTTGCTGTTTTCACACAATGTAACCAAGATCATGAATTAACACAGTGACACAGTAACAGGAACTCGGAAGCAGTGAAGGATGTCTACTGTACCATTTTACAGTTTAGCCATTTAGTAGAATCTCTTATCCAGAGCGACTTACAGGAGCAATTAGAATGAAGTGCTTTGCTCAAGGGCACATCAACAGATGTTTCACCTAGTCGGCTCAGGGATTCAGCAACAGATCAGCAACCTTTCGGTTACTGGCCCAAAGCTCTTATCCGCTAGGCTACCTGCCACCTTCTTTACCATTCTGCAATTTTATTTGACAACATGAGAAAGAGGGTGCTTTTGTTCCTGCATGAGTACTACCTATGTGGGTTTGGTTGAATTGAGCCCACAGCCATCCAGAAGCTCAGTTGGGTATAGGAGCTGAATAGTATCACAGATAGTAGCCTAGTGTTGTATTCACTAACCTCTCCTGCTCTGGGTTACAGGTACAGGTGGAAGTAGTTCCCCAGGAGCTAAGGCAGCCAAAGAGGTAATTAGTCTCTCGCTTTTCTCTCTATTATTAGTTATTACATTTACCAAATTTATTACATTAAACATCTACATTTGTTACATTTGTAGCTCCTCCAGTAACCACAAGCACAACTCTTCCTTGATTTTAACTGGTGGCTTTTTCTTTGGTTTAGTCAGAATTATCACTTTCTGTGAGAACTATAAAGTAAATGAAAATACAGTTAAGCACACTCTCACAACTTTCTTTGTCTTACGAGTGACTTATTAGCTTGATTTAACTCTGAAGTGCTTACATGCATAAACAGTTTAGTCGGAGCTATAACAGTATCAGATTAAACACATGAATAAAGGAAAAATACCTCATTGGCTGCTTATTACAGAAGGGAGGAAATCAAAACTTCACACTTATTATTCCTGGCATGAATTCACGCTTCATCCTTAATTATTATAGCGTTACCATCCTAACATACACACTTCAACCTTTACTTAACTACACATTCAATCTTAGCTAACACAGCGGGATTGCCTTCACTCCAAAGGTGTGTTGCTCGATAATAATCCCCATTACAACAGTTCTTAGCCACGTAGTTCCGCTTGTCTTATCATTTCCCCCGCATAGCGAACACGTAAACAATTCAAACAAAAAAACAACGACCTAGACTTACAGGTTAATTGTCAGTTACACATTTAGGAAAGTAATTACATTAACCAGTGTTATTGCATTAACCGTTGTTACAGGGCGCCAATACATTGAATTTGCTCTGTTTCTGTTGTATACATTGAGTATTAACTCATCCTTGATTGTAGACTGCACCCATGCACCCGGCCAAAGCTACACCTCCTACCACTGGAGGAGGTAATATTGTAGGGGAGGCGACAACTCCATGGAAAGCTGAAGTACCAAAGCTCCAAGAGTCTCGAAACAGACAGCCAAGGTAGATGGCAGACAGTCGAGGAGTGTGGGGCCTCCTCTTTGGATCTTTATTCTTTACCCGACCTGGCTCTCTTTAAGCTCACTTCCCCATTCTACACACTCTTCCTGGGTCATTATTCCATGTGTTATGTCTCCCCCATCTCTCCCGTGATCTTGAGGTTTTAGTCATTCTTCCACCCCTTTATATGGTATTCTATCTTCCTATTCTCTCTGCCGATATATTTCAAAACATATCTCTGCTTTGGACTTCCTTACTTCTGGCCTGGCGGTATCTGTGTGTCTAAGTGGGAAGTGGACAGACACGCTTACTCTTAAGCTTACTCTTCAGCTTACTTTTAAGAGTCTTCCCAGCATGCCCAAACTTGTGGTACGCTCAACACGTCAAGACAAACCACGTCTGCCTTGTCTGTCACATCTGCTGTCACCACAGAAAAGCCACAATATATTTCCACTCTTTCTTCTGGTTGCATCACAACATATATAGTATTGCTTCTGGGTTTGTTTACCTGGTTTAGGTTGACGGGGTTTGTTTACCTGGTTTAGGTTGACGGGGTTTGTTTACCTGGTTTAGGTTGATGGGGTTTGTTTACCTGGTTTAGGTTGATGGGGTTTGTTTACCTGGTTTAGGTTGATGGGGTTTGTTTACCTGGTTTAGGTTGACGGGTTTGTTTACCTGGTTTAGGTTGACGGGTTTGTTTACCTGGTTTAGGTTGATGGGGTTTGTTTACCTGGTTTAGGTTGATAGGGTTTGTTTACCTGGTTTAGGTTGATGGGGTTTGTTTACCTGGTTTAGGTTGACGGGTTTGTTTACCTTCCTATTACTCTACTAAACTGTGACTACAAGTTCTGGTCAGGTACTTCTCTTCTCACGGCACCTTTCCTTTCCATTACCAATGACAGACAGGCTGCTAACTATCATCCTATCACTCCAGTAAACTGTGACTGTGAGATTATGCGCAGCACTCTGAACTCTTCTCTGCACCTCGTCTAATGGCTTGAACCATATGCGTTTATAGAGTGTGCCCACCACGTCAAGCGAAGTTGACATGGCTAAAAAGGATCCTGCTAAGTTGGTTACAGCTGTTGCTGCACCAGCTGCTGCGGCTGGAGATGTCTCTCTGAAGGGGCCACAGACTAAGGTAGACTCCAGTTTACTTTGGTGTATTAACCACACTACAGTACAAGGCTCTTGAGGGTGGGGCTATCCCTGGGGTTAGGGGGCTATCATTGATCACTTGTTTGTGTCATCGTCATTCTTTTGCTGTTTTCACACAATGTAACCAAGATCATGAATTAACACAGTGACACAGTAACAGGAACTCGGAAGCAGTGAAGGATGTCTACTGTACCATTTTACAGTTTAGCCATTTAGTAGAATCTCTTATCCAGAGCGACTTACAGGAGCAATTAGAATGAAGTGCTTTGCTCAAGGGCACATCAACAGATGTTTCACCTAGTCGGCTCAGGGATTCAGCAACGAATCAGCAACCTTTCGGTTACTGGCCCAAAGCTCTTATCCGCTAGGCTACCTGCCACCTTCTTTACCATTCTGCAATTTTATTTGACAACATGAGAAAGAGGGTGCTTTTGTTCCTGCATGAGTACTACCTATGTGGGTTTGGTTGAATTGAGCCCACAGCCATCCAGAAGCTCAGTTGGGTATAGGAGCTGAATAGTATCACAGATAGTAGCCTAGTGTTGTATTCACTAACCTCTCCTGCTCTGGGTTACAGGTACAGGTGGAAGTAGTTCCCCCCAGGAGCTAAGGCAGCCAAAGAGGTAATTCGTCTCTCGCTTTTCTCTCTATTATTAGTTATTACATTTACCAAATTTATTACATTAAACATCTACATTTGTTACATTTGTAGCTCCCTCCAGTAACCACAAGCACAACTCTTCCTTGATTTTAACTGGTGGCTTTTTTTCTTTGGTTTAGTCAGAATTATCACTTTCTGTGAGAACTATAAAGTAAATGAAAATACAGTTAAGCACACTCTCACAACTTTCTTGTCTTACGAGTGACTTATTAGCTTGATTTAACTCTGAAGTGCTTACATGCATAAACAGTTTAGTCGGAGCTATAACAGTATCAGATTAAACACATGAATAAAGGAAAAATACCTCATTGGCTGCTTATTACAGAAGGGAGGAAATCAAAACTTCACACTTATTATTCCTGGCATGAATTCACGCTTCATCCTTAATTATTATAGCGTTACCATCCTAACATACACACTTCAACCTTTACTTAACTACACATTCAATCTTAGCTAACACAGCCGGGATTGCCTTCACTCCAAAGGTGTGTTGCTACGATAATAATCCCCATTACAACAGTTCTTAGCCACGTAGTTCCGCTTGTCTTATCATTTCCCCCGCATAGCGAACACGTAAACAATTCAAACAAAAAAACAACGACCTAGACTTACAGGTTAATTGTCAGTTACACATTTAGGAAAGTAATTACATTAACCAGTGTTATTGCATTAACCGTTGTTACAGGGCGCCAATACATTGAATTTGCTCTGTTTCTGTTGTATACATTGAGTATTAACTCATCCTTGATTGTAGACTGCACCCATGCACCCGGCCAAAGCTACACCTCCTACCACTGGAGGAGGTAATATTGTAGGGGAGGCGACAACTCCATGGAAAGCTGAAGTACCAAAGCTCCAAGAGTCTCCGAAACAGACAGCCAAGGTAGATGGCAGACAGTCGAGGAGTGTGGGGCCTCCCTCTTTGGATCTTTATTCTTTACCCGACCTGGCTCTCTTTAAGCTCACTTCCCCATTCTACACACTCTTCCTGGGTCATTATTCCATGTGTTATGTCTCCCCCATCTCTCCCGTGATCTTGAGGTTTTAGTCATTCTTCCACCCCTTTATATGGTATTCTATCTTCCTATTCTCTCTGCCGATATATTTCAAAACATATCTCTGCTTTGGACTTCCTTACTTCTGGCCTGGCGGTATCTGTGTGTCTAAGTGGGAAGTGGACAGACACGCTTACTCTTAAGCTTACTCTTGAGCTTACTTTTAAGAGTCTTCCCAGCATGCCCAAACTTGTGGTACGCTCAACACGTCAAGACAAACCACGTCTGCCTTGTCTGTCACATCTGCTGTCACCACAGAAAAGCCACAATATATTTCCACTCTTTCTTCTGGTTGCATCACAACATATATAGTATTGCTTCTGGGTTTGTTTACCTGGTTTAGGTTGACGGGTTTGTTTACCTGGTTTAGGTTGTGGGGTTTGTTTACCTGGTTTAGGTTGATGGGGTTTGTTTACCTGGTTTAGGTTGATGGGGTTTGTTTACCTGGTTTAGGTTGATGGGGTTTGTTTACCTGGTTTAGGTTGTGGGTTTGTTTACCTGGTTTAGGTTGGACGGGTTTGTTTACCTGGTTTAGGTTGATGGGGTTTGTTTACCTGGTTTAGGTTGATAGGGTTTGTTTACCTGGTTTAGGTTGATGGGGTTTGTTTACCTGGTTTAGGTTGTGGGTTTGTTTACCTTCCTATTACTCTACTAAACTGTGACTACAAGTTCTGGTCAGGTACTTCTCTTCTCACGGCACCTTTCCTTTCCATTACCAATGACAGACAGGCTGCTAACTATCATCCTATCACTCCAGTAAACTGTGACTGTGAGATTATGCGCAGCACTCTGAACTCTTCTCTGCACCTCGTCTAATGGCTTGAACCATATGCGTTTATAGAGTGTGCCCACCACGTCAAGCGAAGTTGACATGGCTAAAAAGGATCCTGCTAAGTTGGTTACAGCTGTTGCTGCACCAGCTGCTGCGGCTGGAGATGTCTCTCTGAAGGGGCCACAGACTAAGGTAGACTCCAGTTTACTTTGGTGTATTAACCACACTACAGTACAAGGCTCTTGAGGGTGGGGCTATCCCTGGGGTTAGGGGGCTATCATTGATCACTTGTTTGTGTCATCGTCATTCTTTTGCTGTTTTCACACAATGTAACCAAGATCATGAATTAACACAGTGACACAGTAACAGGAACTCGGAAGCAGTGAAGGATGTCTACTGTACCATTTTACAGTTTAGCCATTTAGTAGAATCTCTTATCCAGAGCGACTTACAGGAGCAATTAGAATGAAGTGCTTTGCTCAAGGGCACATCAACAGATGTTTCACCTAGTCGGCTCAGGGATTCAGCAACGAATCAGCAACCTTTCGGTTACTGGCCCAAAGCTCTTATCCGCTAGGCTACCTGCCACCTTCTTTACCATTCTGCAATTTTATTTGACAACATGAGAAAGAGGGTGCTTTTGTTCCTGCATGAGTACTACCTATGTGGGTTTGGTTGAATTGAGCCCACAGCCATCCAGAAGCTCAGTTGGGTATAGGAGCTGAATAGTATCACAGATAGTAGCCTAGTGTTGTATTCACTAACCTCTCCTGCTCTGGGTTACAGGTACAGGTGGAAGTAGTTCCCCCAGGAGCTAAGGCAGCCAAAGAGGTAATTCGTCTCTCGCTTTTCTCTCTATTATTAGTTATTACATTTACCAAATTTATTACATTAAACATCTACATTTGTTACATTTGTAGCTCCTCCAGTAACCACAAGCACAACTCTTCCTTGATTTTAACTGGTGGCTTTTTTCTTTGGTTTAGTCAGAATTATCACTTTCTGTGAGAACTATAAAGTAAATGAAAATACAGTTAAGCACACTCTCACAACTTTCTTGTCTTACGAGTGACTTATTAGCTTGATTTAACTCTGAAGTGCTTACATGCATAAACAGTTTAGTCGGAGCTATAACAGTATCAGATTAAACACATGAATAAAGGAAAAATACCTCATTGGCTGCTTATTACAGAAGGGAGGAAATCAAAACTTCACACTTATTATTCCTGGCATGAATTCACGCTTCATCCTTAATTATTATAGCGTTACCATCCTAACATACACACTTCAACCTTTACGAACTACACATTCAATCTTAGCTAACACAGCGCGCGGGATTGCCTTCACTCCAAAGGTGTGTTGCTACGATAATAATCCCCATTACAACAGTTCTTAGCCACGTAGTTCCGCTTGTCTTATCATTTCCCCCGCATAGCGAACACGTAAACAATTCAAACAAAAAAAAACAACGACCTAGACTTACAGGTTAATTGTCAGTTACACATTTAGGAAAGTAATTACATTAACCAGTGTTATTGCATTAACCGTTGTTACAGGGCGCCAATACATTGAATTTGCTCTGTTTCTGTTGTATACATTGAGTATTAACTCATCCTTGATTGTAGACTGCACCCATGCACCCGGCCAAAGCTACACCTCCTACCACTGGAGGAGGTAATATTGTAGGGGAGGCGACAACTCCATGGAAAGCTGAAGTACCAAAGCTCCAAGAGTCTCCGAAACAGACAGCCAAGGTAGATGGCAGACAGTCGAGGAGTGTGGGGCCTCCCTCTTTGGATCTTTATTCTTTACCCGACCTGGCTCTCTTTAAGCTCACTTCCCCATTCTACACACTCTTCCTGGGTCATTATTCCATGTGTTATGTCTCCCCCATCTCTCCCGTGATCTTGAGGTTTTAGTCATTCTTCCACCCCTTTATATGGTATTCTATCTTCCTATTCTCTCTGCCGATATATTTCAAAACATATCTCTGCTTTGGACTTCCTTACTTCTGGCCTGGCGGTATCTGTGTGTCTAAGTGGGAAGTGGACAGACACGCTTACTCTTAAGCTTACTCTTGAGCTTACTTTAAGAGTCTTCCCAGCATGCCCAAACTTGTGGTACGCTCAACACGTCAAGACAAACCACGTCTGCCTTGTCTGTCACATCTGCTGTCACCACAGAAAAGCCACAATATATTTCCACTCTTTCTTCTGGTTGCATCACAACATATATAGTATTGCTTCTGGGTTTGTTTACCTGGTTTAGGTTGGACGGGGTTTGTTTACCTGGTTTAGGTTGACGGGTTTGTTTACCTGGTTTAGGTTGATGGGGTTTGTTTACCTGGTTTAGGTTGATGGGGTTTGTTTACCTGGTTTAGGTTGATGGGGTTTGTTTACCTGGTTTAGGTTGACGGGTTTGTTTACCTGGTTTAGGTTGACGGGTTTGTTTACCTGGTTTAGGTTGATGGGGTTTGTTTACCTGGTTTAGGAGGTTGACGGGTTTGTTTACCTGTTTTAGGTTGACGGGTTTGTTTACCTGGTTTAGGTTGATAGGGTTTGTTTACCTGGTTTAGGTTGATGGGGTTTGTTTACCTGGTTTAGGTTGACGGGTTTGTTTACCTTCCTATTACTCTACTAAACTGTGACTACAAGTTCTGGTCAGGTACTTCTCTTCTCACGGCACCTTTCCTTTCCATTACCAATGACAGACAGGCTGCTAACTATCATCCTATCACTCCAGTAAACTGTGACTGTGAGATTATGCGCAGCACTCTGAACTCTTCTCTGCACCTCGTCTAATGGCTTGAACCATATGCGTTTATAGAGTGTGCCCACCACGTCAAGCGAAGTTGACATGGCTAAAAGGATCCTGCTAAGTTGGTTACAGCTGTTGCTGCACCAGCTGCTGCGGCTGGAGATGTCTCTCTGAAGGGGCCACAGACTAAGGTAGACTCCAGTTTACTTTGGTGTATTAACCACACTACAGTACAAGGCTCTTGAGGGTGGGGCTATCCCTGGGGTTAGGGGGCTATCATTGATCACTTGTTTGTGTCATCGTCATTCTTTTGCTGTTTTCACACAATGTAACCAAGATCATGAATTAACACAGTGACACAGTAACAGGAACTCGGAAGCAGTGAAGGATGTCTACTGTACCATTTTACAGTTTAGCCATTTAGTAGAATCTCTTATCCAGAGCGACTTACAGGAGCAATTAGAATGAAGTGCTTTGCTCAAGGGCACATCAACAGATGTTTCACCTAGTCGGCTCAGGGATTCAGCAACGAATCAGCAACCTTTCGGTTACTGGCCCAAAGCTCTTATCCGCTAGGCTACCTGCCACCTTCTTTACCATTCTGCAATTTTATTTGACAACATGAGAAAGAGGGTGCTTTTGTTCCTGCATGAGTACTACCTATGTGGGTTTGGTTGAATTGAGCCCACAGCCATCCAGAAGCTCAGTTGGGTATAGGAGCTGAATAGTATCACAGATAGTAGCCTAGTGTTGTATTCACTAACCTCTCCTGCTCTGGGTTACAGGTACAGGTGGAAGTAGTTCCCCCAGGAGCTAAGGCAGCCAAAGAGGTAAATCATCTCTCGCTTTTCTCTATTATTAGTTATTACATTTACCAAATTTATTACATTAAACATCTACATTTGTTACATTTGTAGCTCCCTCCAGTAACCACAAGCACAACTCTTCCTTGATTTTAACTGGTGGCTTTTTTCTTTGGTTTAGTCAGAATTATCACTTTCTGTGAGAACTATAAAGTAAATGAAAATACAGTTAAGCACACTCTCACAACTTTCTTGTCTTACGAGTGACTTATTAGCTTGATTTAACTCTGAAGTGCTTACATGCATAAACAGTTTAGTCGGAGCTATAACAGTATCAGATTAAACACATGAATAAAGGAAAAATACCTCATTGGCTGCTTATTACAGAAGGGAGGAAATCAAAACTTCACACTTATTATTCCTGGCATGAATTCACGCTTCATCCTTAATTATTATAGCGTTACCATCCTAACATACACACTTCAACCTTTACGAACTACACATTCAATCTTAGCTAACACAGCGCGGGATTGCCTTCACTCCAAAGGTGTGTTGCTACGATAATAATCCCCATTACAACAGTTCTTAGCCACGTAGTTCCGCTTGTCTTATCATTTCCCCCGCATAGCGAACACGTAAACAATTCAAACAAAAAAACAACGACCTAGACTTACAGGTTAATTGTCAGTTACACATTTAGGAAAGTAATTACATTAACCAGTGTTATTGCATTAACCGTTGTTACAGGGCGCCAATACATTGAATTTGCTCTGTTTCTGTTGTATACATTGAGTATTAACTCATCCTTGATTGTAGACTGCACCCATGCACTGCCAAAGCTACACCTCCTACCACTGGAGGAGGTAATATTGTAGGGGAGGCGACAACTCCATGGAAAGCTGAAGTACCAAAGCTCCAAGAGTCTCCGAAACAGACAGCCAAGGTAGATGGCAGACAGTCGAGGAGTGTGGGGCCTCCCTCTTTGGATCTTTATTCTTTACCCGACCTGGCTCTCTTTAAGCTCACTTCCCCATTCTACACACTCTTCCTGGGTCATTATTCCATGTGTTATGTCTCCCCCATCTCTCCCGTGATCTTGAGGTTTTAGTCATTCTTCCACCCCTTTATATGGTATTCTATCTTCCTATTCTCTCTGCCGATATATTTCAAAACATATCTCTGCTTTGGACTTCCTTACTTCTGGCCTGGCGGTATCTGTGTGTCTAAGTGGGAAGTGGACAGACACGCTTACTCTTAAGCTTACTCTTGAGCTTACTTTTAAGAGTCTTCCCAGCATGCCCAAACTTGTGGTACGCTCAACACGTCAAGACAAACCACGTCTGCCTTGTCTGTCACATCTGCTGTCACCACAGAAAAGCCACAATATATTTCCACTCTTTCTTCTGGTTGCATCACAACATATATAGTATTGCTTCTGGGTTTGTTTACCTGGTTTAGGTTGTGACGGGTTTGTTTACCTGGTTTAGGTTGGACGGGTTTGTTTACCTGTTTTAGGTTGACGGGTTTGTTTACCTGGTTTAGGTTGATGGGGTTTGTTTACCTGGTTTAGGTTGATGGGGTTTGTTTACCTGGTTTAGGTTGATGGGGTTTGTTTACCTGGTTTAGGTTGACGGGTTTGTTTACCTGTTTTAGGTTGACGGGTTTGTTTACCTAGTTTAGGTTGATGGGGTTTGTTTACCTGGTTTAGGTTGACGGGTTTGTTTACCTGTTTTAGGTTGACGGGTTTGTTTACCTAGTTTAGGTTGATGGGGTTTGTTTACCTGGTTTAGGTTGATAGGGTTTGTTTACCTGGTTTAGGTTGATGGGGTTTGTTTACCTGGTTTAGGTTGACGGGTTTGTTTACCTTCCTATTACTCTACTAAACTGTGACTACAAGTTCTGGTCAGGTACTTCTCTTCTCATGGCACCTTTCCTTTCCATTACCAATGACAGACAGGCTGCTAACTATCATCCTATCACTCCAGTAAACTGTGACTGTGAGATTATGCGCAGCACTCTGAACTCTTCTCTGCACCTCGTCTAATGGCTTGAACCATATGCGTTTATAGAGTGTGCCCACCACATCAAGCGAAGTTGACATGGCTAAAAAGGATCCTGCTAAGTTGGTTACAGCTGTTGCTGCACCAGCTGCTGCGGCTGGAGATGTCTCTCTGAAGGGGCCACAGACTAAGGTAGACTCCAGTTTACTTTGGTGTATTAACCACACTACAGTACAAGGCTCTTGAGGGTGGGGCTATCCCTGGGGTTAGGGGGCTATCATTGATCACTTGTTTGTGTCATCGTCATTCTTTTGCTGTTTTCACACAATGTAACCAAGATCATGAATTAACACAGTGACACAGTAACAGGAACTCGGAAGCAGTGAAGGATGTCTACTGTACCATTTTACAGTTTAGCCATTTAGTAGAATCTCTTATCCAGAGCGACTTACAGGAGCAATTAGAATGAAGTGCTTTGCTCAAGGGCACATCAACAGATGTTTCACCTAGTCGGCTCAGGGATTCAGCAACGAATCAGCAACTTTTCGGTTACTGGCCCAAAGCTCTTATCCGCTAGGCTACCTGCCACCTTCTTTACCATTCTGCAATTTTATTTGACAACATGAGAAAGAGGGTGCTTTTGTTCCTGCATGAGTACTACCTATGTGGGTTTGGTTGAATTGAGCCCACAGCCATCCAGAAGCTCAGTTGGGTATAGGAGCTGAATAGTATCACAGATAGTAGCCTAGTGTTGTATTCACTAACCTCTCCTGCTCTGGGTTACAGGTACAGGTGGAAGTAGTTCCCCCAGGAGCTAAAGCAGCCAAAGAGGTAAATCATCCATCTATCTTTTCTCTATGAAGGTTTGATATTGCACTAAAATTAATGGCATGGAGTTGCATTGCTGATGTTTGAGTTTTGTTGCATCATGTGTAGGAGCTTGCTGCGGACCCGTTTGATGCCCTGGCTGATTCCTTGCCCTCATCAGAGTCTTTCGCCCCTGCAGACCATGTATACACCGGGCCAGAGGTGATGGAGGTACAGAACCTTCACAGAGTGTGTGCTTGTGTGTGTGTGTGTGCACAGCGCGAGTTAGATTGGGTTGTGTGTGTGCACCCTGTCACTATGTAAAACAGTGTGTGTTGTTGTATATGTCACACAGCATGGATTGACCTCAAAGAAGGGAGTGATATGTGGGGGGAAAGACTGCCCACTGCCTCCAGGATACCGATTTGAAGACACGGTCAGTCTTTAAATCACCCTCCTCCTCCAGTGTTCTTCCTCCTCCTCCTCCTCCTCCTCCTCATCATCATCATCATCATCATCATCATCACTTCTGCATCTTAATCCAACCCTCAGCCTTCTGCTGTTAGAGAGCTTTGAGTTTGCATGTATCTTTAGCTTTGCTCTGCAGTACTCCCTTTGACATGACACATTTGACTGGAACCCCTTGGTTATCAGGTGTTTTAACAGAGAGATTCCGTGCATTTGGAATGTATTCAGAACCCTTGACTTTTTCCACATTTTGTTACGTTACATCCTTATTCTAAAATTGATTAAATTGTTTTTTTCCCCTCATCAATCTACACACAATACCCCATAATGAGAAAGCAAAAACAGGTTTCTAGACATGTTTGAATTTTTTTTAAATAAACTTGAATATTACATTTACATAAGTATTCAGACCCTTTACTCAGTACTTTGTTGATGCACCTTTGACAGCGATTACAGCCTTGACCATCTTCTTGGGTATGCGTTGAACAACTTGATTTGGAGAGTTTCTCCCATTCTCTGCAGATTCTCTCAAGCTCTGTCAGGTTGGATGGGGAGCGTCGCTGCACAGCTATTTTCAGGTCTCTCCAGATATG
Source organism: Brachymystax lenok tsinlingensis (assembly GCA_030435695.1). Lineage (NCBI taxonomy): Eukaryota > Metazoa > Chordata > Actinopteri > Salmoniformes > Salmonidae > Brachymystax > Brachymystax lenok. The sequence goes on along the minus strand of CM059813.1, from coordinate 18,336,520 downwards.
TTAGATCAGGTTGAATTCCAGGCTCTGGCTGGGCCACTTAGAGACTTGTCCCAAAGCCACTCCTGCATTGTCTTGGCTGTGTCCTTAGGATCGTTGTCCTGTTTGAAGGTGAACCTTCGCCCCCAGTCTGAGGTCCTGAGTGCTCTGGAGCAGGTTTTCATCAAGGATCTACGTTGTTCTGTTTATCTTTCCCTCAATCCTGACTAGTGTCCCAGTCCCTGCCGCTGAAAAGCATCCCCACAGCATGATGCTGCCTCCACCATGCTTCACCATAGGTATGGTGCCAGGTTTCCTCCAGACGTGATGCTTGGCATTCAGGCCAAAGAGTTCAGTCTTGGTTTCATCAGACCGGAGAATCTTGTTTCTCGTGGTCGGAGCGTCCTTTAGATGCCTTTTGGCAAACTCAAAGCGGGCTGTCATGTGCCTTTTTACTGAGGAGTGGCTTCCGTATGGCCACAACCTTAAAGGTCTGATTGGTGGAGTGCTGCAGAGATGGTTGTCCTTATGGAAAGTTCTCCCTTCTCCACAGAGGAACTCTGGATCTCGGTCAGAGTGACCATCAGGTTCTTGGTCACCTCTCTGACCAAGGCCCTTCTCCCCCGATTGCTCAGTTTGGCCAGGCGGCCAGCTATAGGAATAGTCTAGGTGGTTCCAAACTTCTTCCATTTTATGAATGATGGAGGCCACTGTGTTCTTGGCGACCTTCAATGCAGCAGAAATGTTTTGGTACCCTTCTCCAGATCTGTGCCTCGACACAATCCTGTCTCGGAGCTCTACTAACAATTCCTTCAACTTCATAGCTTCATAGCTCTGACATGCACTGTCAACTGTGGGACCTTATATAGACAGGTGTGTGCCTTTCCAAATCATGTCCAATCAATTGAATTGACCACAGGTGGACTCCAATCAAGTTGTAGAAACATCTCATGGATGATGAATGGAGATAAGATGCACCTGAGCTCAATTTCGGGTCTTAAAGCTCAGTGTCTGAATACTTATGTAAATAAACTTTTTTTTTTTAAATACCTTTTCTTAATTTGCTAAAGAAATCTAAAAAACCTCTTCACTTTGTCATTATAGTGTATTGTGTGTAGATTGATCAGGGAAAAAATACATACACAATCAATTTTAGAATAAGGCTGTAACCCTAGAAGGTTTGGACTAGGGTTTGTTTCTGGACTAGGCCTGTGTATAGTTACCACTCTTTAATATTATTTTGTCATTCTTTTGAGAACATGATCAGATTTTATTTAAATCTAGGCTTACTCAATTAAAATATGTAATTAATGAACTTTTATTATATTTAATTAAAATGTATATTTTACTTTTCATAGGCCCCAGTTGCAGATGTCAAGCCAAAAGATGTCCCGGTAAGTAAATTGTATTTACTGCTAGGGAACACACTGTATGCTGGGGATAAATATTGAGATATTGACTTCCCCCTATCCTCTCAATCTTTCTCACATACCCACATACTAATGCACACACACACACACACACACACACACACACACACACACACACACACACACACACACACTAAAGCAGTGCTTCTCAATTATTTTCTGTTACGCCCCCCCTAGGAAGAAGTAAACATTTCACGCCCCCCAACTCTCCGTCGCGACTGTAAATAGTATCATTTGTCTATAAAATTGTTATAAGTACACCTCTGCATAACATTGTATTCTTATTAACATTAAAGAAAACAAAAAAAGAAAAAAGAAATCAATATAGATCAACTTACAACAAAGAATAACTTTATTAACATTGTTTTTTAGTCTGTAACAGAAAAGACTTAAAGTGCATCAATTTGCCTGAAAAAAAAATAATAATTAAATCCTTATTTAAAGTGTACATTTTTTTTAGTTTATCTACCAGCTGTTCTTTAAGATCATTAGCAATGTCATTTATACGTCTGGCGACAGTGTCATTGGACAGAGGGATAGTTTTTATTTTTGCAGCACTTGCGTCATCCAGCATGACAGAGACCATGTCTAATGCTGCAGGCAGTATCAGCTCCTCTGCTATGGAGTGTTTTTTTTTGCACTGACCAATTTGGTACGCCACCTTATATGATGCTAACAGTGCTCGCTGGTTTACTGAAGTAGCATTCACAAAGCGAGACGATTGTTGGCAATATTCGCACGTTTTAAGCTGAAAAAACTCAAGCGGCTTATCAGCGTGATTGGGGTGTAATGTCTTTAAGTGACGCCTTAATTTATTTGGCTTCATGCTGTCCGCTGCCAACATTTTTAGACACAGTAAACATACCGGTCTTTCTTCGTCTCCCATTGTAGTCACAGTGAAGCCAAAGCGCAACATACGCCAAATCATATTTCCTCGTCTTAGCTTTCGGGAGACTTACGTTTGTCTCATTATCTCCGTCTCTCTCCGCCTTTCTTTTCATCCCTGTTAAATATTGTTCCATGGTGTCTCTTAAGGGTTTGTTATCTGCACCTGCTATGTGCTGTGTGCTCTTGTTCGGTGCAAAAAAAAAAACTTCCTGAAAAAGCATGTTCCCCGGGGTCTCGCGCGCCCCCCCTGCCATTGCTCCGAGCCCCCCCAGAGGGTCGCGCCCCACTATTTGAGAAGCACTGCACTAAAGGAACTAAACAAACCATAGGCCCTTCTGACAGTTTTGGGTACCTCTACAGTGTGGAATGTTGCATTGCACTGTGGGGTGTTGGCTCTGCAAACAACATTAGACCCACCTCAACCAGCTGGCTCTAGTGCTGCTAAGCCCATCCTTTATAAACACACCCACACACTAGCAGATAACTAGTCAACACACTCATTACTCCCATTCAGCCTCTGGGCCACACCTTGTTTTGTACTGCAGTTCTCTGTGTAGTATACCTCTGCTTCTAAGAGCTTGTTAGGACAGGAGGCAAACTCTTTTACCCCTGAAGTATGTTGTCAGAAGTGAGTTGTCTAAAGTTGCCCATTTGGTTATAAAGCGTTGTTTTTATTACATTTACATTTTAGGCTTCCTACCAAATCTGATGTTCTGCTCTGAGTCCTTTGCGGAGTGCTTTGTTGTGATTTAGATTCTAGGAAATGTGATTGGTGGTTCTTTTGCTCCTGGTCTCCTTTAAATGGTTGGAGATATTTTGACACGCCCTCTAGTGGTGCATGTGGAGACAAAACTGTTACTGTAATGCTTTTTGTATAACGGAGGTTATTTGTTTGTTTACTTGTATCAGAAACCCATGAGCACCGATGAGGCTCTGGACTCCCTGTCCTTTGGGTTCACAACCTCTATGGCTCCCATTCCTCAGAAACAGGAGAAGGTGAGACATTGCACTATTAACAGGTTATAATCAGTTCTAAATCAATTTGAGACCTGTTCCCTAAAACATGCATAATGTTACAGAATTATTATTAGTCCCATAGTCTTTTGGATGAGACTGAGGTCCTGACCAGTGATACTGTAATTAAGAAGTGAGGTGTCATAACCCAATGATATTTCATCTGTTGACAGAAAGTGGAGGACTTGGGTGCCATTGATGCCTTGTCTGCTGGCTTTTCCAACTTTGCTCCACCTCCACCTACTCCCATCAAGGTAAAGAAAGACTGATAATATTGTTCTTCAACCCTTCATCGTAAAACTGTCATTAGCATGAGATGGACAACTGTTATGAGAACCAATGTCAGGTTGTGTCAACTGACATAACACAGTCATAATGACACATAGCACAATGTAGGCTACCTTGTTGGACAGCTAACTTCCTAGCCACCTACTGCTTATCATGTCATGACATATTTATGATGCTTACAAGATGACCATGTCATATAATTTTGACAGTGTCAGCTGTAATAGTTTATCACAACTGTGATGTAATTTTAACGTTCTGTAAAGACTGCTTTCTAGTGAAGGCTTCAAATAAACGTTCCCCTGTTCCTTTCAACTAGAACCTAAGAAACAGTATTTAACAAACCAAATAATCTCTCTTCTTCTTCCAGAAAGCTGAAGAGTTTAAGTCTGTGCCTGTGACCAAGTCTCCTGCTCCCCCCACTGACAAGAAAGATAAGGTGGAAAAGGTAAATAACACCATAGAAAGCAGGTCCTACATCATGACTACATAACATAAGCCATGCATAAAACTAAATAAACAGTGACAAACGCTTATGTCCAGTGTTATACTGGGATGTACAATGTTGCAGCTCACGCTGTGCTACTTTTGTGTTGAGTACTTTGTCATAAAAAAAAAGCTATATCCATGCAAGTGGACAACAAACTCTTCAACTGTTCTATGTTATACTTATGTCGGGTTGTGAAGCTGTTATCCATTTGTGTTTGTGTGTTTGTGTTTCAGTTTGCTGATGCCTTCTCTCTGATGTCAGGATTGGACTCCCCACTGGTCACCAAGCCCAAAACAGATGAGGTTTGTCATATGAGGGCTACAGTTTCTAGGTTGATGGGGTTTGTCATATGAGGGCTACAGTTTCTATCTAACAACCAATGAAATACTAGTATTTACAGAATAACAGTAGAGATGTATTGCAGTTACTCTTGTTCTATTCACCATCCAATGTGCGTTTGATCACATGATCTAATCCATATACCCCTTGTCTCACCCTACCTATGTCCCACTGCCCCCCTCTCTGCCTCTGTGTTCCTTTCTCTGCCTGTATCTCCCTCTCTGTGTGTCCCTCTCTCTGCCCCCCTCTGTTTGTGTGTCTCCAGGGTGGCTCCATGTCCTTGGATGCTCTCAGTGCTCTCGGAGACTCTCTGCCTGCTCCAGAACCAGCACCTGAACCTCCCAAGATCAGACATGAGGACATAGTCACGGTATACTCACACTGACTTGTATTCCCTTTCTTTATTCTTTATTGATGGGGCTCATAGCTTAATTGTTTAGGCTGAAGACGACAGCAACTCCTGCTGTGACGGATAGAGTTTAATGTGGTATTTCGTATGGCCACAGGTGCGAAACTTGTGTGTGACATTATTTGTGTTCATTTCTGCTCTTCAGGAGGGCAAACTCACATCGAAGAAGGGAGTGTTTGTGGGTGAGCGAGATGACACACTCCCACCAAAGTACAGGTTCACAGAAAACAAAGACAAAGACCTGCCTCCTCCGAAGCCAGAGGTGAGTCTCATATAGGCAAAGCGCAAGTCATTGGGAGATAAGAGGACAAATTCTGTATCACTTTTAAAAGAACCAGGAGGAACCAGCACTAAAGAGAACCAGGAATTATTGAAGCGAGGGAATCTCTCTCTCTCTCCCCCAGCCCTCCATGGACTCTGGTGAGGCTCTGGACATCTTGTCAGGTGACTTCATGTCTTCCTCTGTGGCTCCAGCTGTCCAGGCTCCTGTCCTCTGCCACCCTGCTCCTCCCACACAGGTGAACAACACCCTCTACCATTGATCGTTCACGTATCAAACCATCCACTGATTGGTCTGCTCTGTATAGATCTATGATCATCCAATACGTGTTTTTATGTCTAGCTGCTTAGTTTTTTCATTATCAGTAGTATAACAGCTTAATTAACATGTACATGCCTTGTTCTTGTTTTTTCCTTTATCTCTCCTCTCTTCTGTCTCCAGGCCTCAGATGACTTTGCCTTGGATGCCCTGGCAGGGGACTTTGTAGCCCCAGCTGTTGCTCCTGCAGTCAAATCTGCTGTTGACCGCCAGGTACAGATACACACTTCATGTGATATCATTGTTGTCTTATGCTTCATTCACATCCAAGATATCGGGTCAGTCAGATTCCCATTGTAACTTGTCAGTTTGTGTGAGTAGCTATCTACAGGGACAGTAGATGCTCTGGATACCTTGTCAGACTCCCTGATGGACAAGACTCCTATCCCAGAGCCTGCTCCTGTCTCAGTCAGAGACATCGTCAAGGTACTTAGGTTTTATAAAGGGTTTATGCAGGCTTAATTAAGCCTACATAAGATATACATAGTTTAAAGTGTGACGGAAAATTCCCTCCCTGCAACAAAACTGCCTAAGGCTAAATAATCTGCATTTATCATCTCCATTCCTTGGTCAAAATAGAAGCTTTACCTCAATGCAACTAAACCTGTAGCCAATATGAGCTAATGCTATCTGTTATTTGACCTCAGTCTGCTCTCTGCTCATCCTAGGAGAAAAATATTATGGAGGAGAAGCTTACCAAGGTGGGGGAGAGAGATGACAGCCTTCCAGCTGAGTACCGGCCCACAGAGAAAGACCGAAAGGTAACATGTCCAGGGTTGTAGTAGGAAATAAAACGAGGAATCCTGAAGATGCTAATCTAATGTGCTAATGTTAACGTAAATGCTAATAGGTGTGTAAATAAACGGGTGAACAACCTTTGTGTATTTACACTCACCTTTGTGTATTACCATACACCCAGAACATTTTACATTAAACCATAAATAATACTGTACCATTCTGATCACTTTTGGACTAAATAATGAAAAACAGTTTACCCTGTGACAATAAATTATGTGAGGTGGATATAGGGTGTAAGCAAGGCTGTATAAGGTTGTGTCTTTTCTTCTCAAAGGCAATGGCAGACGCCAAAGTCCAGGCTGATGTTAGACCCAAGCAGGTGAGGTTTCTGTCCAATTGTATCTATAATCGCACAGATCCATCATATTCAATGTCATACTGTGTTGAACACAGTGCAACTCATAAAGGTCATGTTTAAGTCATGTAAACCAGATGTACGAGGTTGGAAGTTTACATACACATACACTTAGTCATTAAAACTCGTTTTTCAACCTCTCCACAAATTTCTTGTTAAACTATAGTTTTGGCAAGTCAGTTAGGACATTTACTTTGTGCATGACACAAGTAATTTTTCCAACAATTGTTAACAGACAGATTATTTCCCTTATAATTCCCTGTATTACAATTCCAGTGGGTCAGAGGTTTACATACACTCAGTTGACTGTGCCTTTAAACAGCTTGGAAAATTCCAGAAAATGATGTCATGGCTTTAGAAGCTTCTGATAGGCTAATTGGCATCATTTGAGTCAATTGGGAGGTGTACCTGTGGATGTATTTCAAGGCCTACTATCAAACTCAGTGCATCTTTGCTTGGCATCATGGGAAAATCAAAAGAAATCAGCCAAGACCTCAGAAAAAAATTGTAGACCTCCACAAGTCTGGTTCATCCTTGGGGGCAATTTCCAAATGCCTGAAGGTACCACGTTCATCTGTACAAACAATAGTACGCAAGTATAAACACCATGGGACCACACAGCCGTCATACCGCTCAGAAAGGAGATGCGTTCTGTCGCCTAGAGATGCATGTACTTTGGTGCGAAAAGTGCAAATCAATCCTAGAATAACAGCAAGGACCTTTTTTTTACCTTTATTTTAAAAAGGAACAGTGTGTTAACTGCCTGTTCAGGGGCAGAATGACAGATTTTTTTTTTTTGTACCTTGTCAGCTCTGGGATTTGAACTTGCAACCTTTCGGTTACTAGTCCAACGCTACCCTAACGCCCCACTGAGAAGATGCTGGAGGAAACAGGTACAAAAGTATCTATATCCACAGTAAAACTAGTCCTATATCGACATAACCTGAAAGGCAGCTCAGCAAGGAAGAAGCCACTGCTCCAAACCCGCCATAAAAAAAGCCAGACTACGGTTTGCAACTGCACATGGGGACAAAGATTGTACTTTTTGGTCTGATGAAACAAAAATAGAACTGTTTGGCCATAATGACTATTGTTATGTTTGGAGGAAAAGGGGGGAGGTTTTCAAGCCGAAGAACACCCTCCCAAACGTGAAACACGGGGGTGGCAGCATAATGTTGTGGGGGTGCTTTGCTGCAGGAGTGACTGGTGCACTTCACAAACTAGATGGCATCATGAGGAGGGACAATTATGTGGATATATCGAAGCAACATCTCAAGACATCAGTCAGGAAGTTAAAGCCTGGTCACAAATCGGTCTTCCAAATGGACAATGCATACTTCTAAAGTTGTGGCAAAATGGCTTAAGGACAACAAAGTCAAGGTATTGGAGTGGCCATCACAAAGCCCTGACCTCAAACCTATAGAACATTTGTGGGCAGAACTGAAAAAGCGTGTGCGAGCAAGGAGGCCTACAAACCTGACTCAGTTACACCAGCTCTGTCAGGAGGATTGGGCCAAAATTCACCCAACTTATTGTGGTAAGCGTGTGGAAGGCTACGAGAGACATTTGACCCAAGTTAAACAATTTAAAGGCAATGCTACCAAATACTAATTGAGTGTATGTAAACGTCTGACCCACTGGGAATGTGATGAAAGAAATAAAAGCTGAAATAAATCATTCTCTCTACTTTTATTCTGACATTTCACATTCTTAAAATAAAGTGGTGATCCTAACTGACCTAAGACATGGATTTTTTACTAGGATGAAATGTCAGGAATTGTGAGAAACTGAGTATAAATGTATTTGGCTAAGGTGTATGTAAACTTCAACTGTAAGTGACCATCTTCCTCTCCTTACAGCCGTTGATGGATGACAGCGAGGCCCTTGACCTCTTGTCTAGAGACTTCTCTTCCTCAGCTGGTCCAGGTCCAGCTACAGCCTCAGTAGCCGTGACAACAGAGCAGAGACAGCCTAGACTGGAGGTACTTACCTACAGCAGACTAACAAACTAACAGACCGCTAAAGTGAGTTTTAGAGTAGGAGGGCTGATTTAGGATCAGTTTAGCCTTTTAGATCATAATGAATAAGATTATTATATAGACAGAGGTGAGACCTAATCCTAAATCAGCACTCCTACGCTGAGACGCTTTTTGAATACAGGCCCTGAGATGTTCTGTTGGTTGGCAGGTTAATGAATTGACTGGCTGTTTGTGTTTCTCTGTCCAGCCCATGTCTGCCCCTGTCCTGGATGACCTGGCAGGTACCCTGCTCCCAGACACCCCCGAGTTCAAATCCAAGGGAGACAAGCCAAAGGTGAGGAGGGTATCTAGCAGCAACATGGTCTCATTAGAATAATTATGTCAAAATAGTAACATTTAACCATTGTAGTTGTATATCTCCGTGGCTGTCATATTAGTTATGTCTCAAAACATTCTGACATTTTTCTAATGTAATCTTCTAGTTTAGGAAAAGCACACAAAGGCCGGAATTTAATCCAATTGCGGGTTATAGGCAATTCAGCTTTAACCTGTTACGGATTCAATCCCGTGAACGGGATCGATTTTGACAACATCCGGTGAAATGCAGAGCGCCAAATTCAAATTACAAAAATACTCATTTCAAACATTCATGAAAATACAAATGCTGCACACCCTTCAAAAACTTAGACTCTTGTTAATCTAACAGCATTGTCAGATTTCAAAGGACAGCGCCCCACTCAAAAACTCAATCAGCATAATAACATAACCAGCAGAGGTGTCACAAAACTCAAAAATAGCATAAAGAAAATCGTTTACTTTTGATGATCTTCCTCTGATGGCATACCCAAGCGTCCAGGTTACACAATAAAAGGTCCTTTTGTTCGATAAAGTTCCTCTTTATATCCATATAGCTCAGTTTTTTTTATGGCGCTTTTTGTTCAGTAATCCACCTGCCCAAAGGCTTTCATCCATGCAGTCAAACGATATCCCAAAAGTACAGGTAAAGTTCGTCGAAACAAGTCAAACAGAATTTCTAATCAATACTCAGATACCCTAAACTGAATATAAATGATAATATTTCAGACGGAATATAACCTGCTGAATAGAAGAGAAAAAGAACTGAGCGCGCATTCCCTGTTACGCGCAAAATCCAAAACAGTACACTTGACGTGAACTCAGGAACAAGTGGTCTTACTCCCTTGATTTTCTTGATTGAAGCTTCAAACCTTTTTTTAAAGACTGTTGACTTCTAGTGGAAGCCATAGGAACTGCAATCTGGGGGTTAAACTATGAGGCTTTGAATAGCTGGCCTATTGAAAACAGTGTGACATGACTGATTCAGACATCCCGGATGGATTTTGCTCAGGTTTTTGCCTGCCATATCAGTTCTGTTATACTCACATACATTATTTTAACAGTTTTATAAACTTCTAAGTGTTTTCTATCCAAAGCTACTAATTGTATGCATATCCTAGCTTCTGGGCCTGAGTAACAGGCAGTTTACTTTGGGCACGTTTTTCATCTGAACTTCAAAATACTGCCCCCTAGCCCTAAGAAGTTAAAAGGCAATGTTCCTGCGGTCGCGGAGATTGTATTCACAGTAAACGCTGCTTATGTCATCTCAATTGGACATTGCATTTAAAAGACATTGCTTATAACCCTTGATTTAATTGAATCCCAGTCTAACCATTGATTATCTGGTTATAGAGACAGTCGTTGTTGATTGTCTTACAGTGCCGTCTAGTGTTAACCAGACTTCTAACAAGTCTCCCATATCACAAATGACCATGGTGCCCCATGAAGTTAAATCCACTCTGACCAAGGTCTCAACTTTGTTTGTTGCAGAGCAAGAACAAGTCAAGGTCAAAGTCAAAGGTAAGGATACTATACCTTGAGAAAACATGAATGAAATTAGATCCTAATAATAATTTGAGATACATGCCCATATTCATGTGATTTGATATCAGTGTCCTCTAATTGACTTGACCTTTTGCCTCAGAAACAAAGGGAGGAGGATCCGTCAGCCATAGACCACCTGTCTGGACAGCTGAGTTCAGATGTAGTGCCAGCATCCACAAATAAGGGTGGAAAGAGCTAGACATATATGTAAGGACTACAAGACTCAACCATCTTTATTGAAACAATGTGACTGTAATGCTACAATGCATGCTTGCATGTCTCTTATTCCCTAAAGTACTAGCAAACATATGTTTTAGTCTGAATCTACTGGCCTGGCATAGTTATTAGTATCTTATGACAGGCTTTTGAGTCTTCTCCTGTGACATTGACTGATGTACGTTTCTGATGTATTGCAGGTTTCTAGCGCACTACATGTCCCCTGCCACACAGTGGCGCCACTCGAGGGAGCTGCTGTGAATTATTCTATTTTTCTAAATGGTGGAGAACATATACTGGATAAAAAACAAACATGACCACACACTTAAACACCTACACACATACACATGCGCATGCGCGCACGCGCACACACACACACACACACACACAGTGTGCAATGCCTTTCCTGCTTGGTTTCGCACATGACAGAAGATTGTACTAGTTTTGGTTTCTTTCATTTGAGATGAGGGGAGCAAAATAAAGAGAGAGAGGGAACGAGAGAGAGTGAGAGAGTTTGCCCTGACTTATTTCCCAGGATTGACAGAGAATCTGTCCAATCCTGTAAGGAAAATTAAATCTGGGCTTTGCCCACAAGTGGCCTGACTGACTGTCCATCCTAGCTAACAGTCTGCATTGCAGTGACGTTGTTGCAACATTGCTACAGAGTTGGGGGTAATAGTGAGTGTCATCTGGGTTTAGGAACAGTATATAGTGGTTATGTAGGATTGGGATGTCTGTCCAATCTTGATGTACACAGAAAAGCGAGTTTTATCTTTAAGTGGACAGCCACCATAATACACTAGTGTACAGCATAGTCTGCTCAATATTGAAACGTGTAAAAGGATTTACAGGAAATGATCTGCTTGATACAGATGCATCTGAGAGCAATTATATATATTTACTTTCTGTAAAGCAATATCTATTAAGAAGGGTTTATATGTGTGTGTGTGTACTTTGCCTTATAAAAACATTTATTGGTTTCAGAAAGTGGACACACAAGTTAACTTAGGCAGTCACTATGTCTGTAAACTGCCTTTGTTTGTATGCTGTAAAGACTTGCTCTAGGTATGAGGACACTGTAATTTACACAGTCTAAAGGGCTTTCACTTCTAGTCAAAAAGTCCAAAGCTTTGTGGATTATTTCCCCAAGATGGTATCAAAGAATTCTACATATTTAGGTGCAGGTATCAAACTTAAAACTTGAGAGATATTTTGGAAATGGGAATTCTAATTAAATAAATACAAATATGTGAATAAAAATTGTGTTGTGCTGTGTGTATTCAGCATTCATGGGTCTGAAGTAACTTATTGTGCCACCCTAAAAACCGAAAACAGAAAAATATTTTTTGTAGCTAACATGGGGTAACCTAAAATATACATTGCCTATAAATAAATGAATTCCAATAAGACACGACAGTAGTATAATACATTTGTGTAAGAGGGTCTTTCGGTATAGGGAACTTACTGTATAACTGTGTTGCAGTTAAAGGGAAGAATGTTATAATATTTTAGAAACATTTTCACAAATAATATTAGGACAATCTTTCTCTTGTACGAAGCAGCGCAGTAGTATTTCATTTTATTTTGCAAAGCTTTACAAAGCCCTCCTCGAAGCTTTGGAACGTGTATTCAACCTTGACTCAAGTCTTCTTTTTTTTATGCAATGGCCTTCGGCGCTTGAGGAGTAGAATTTGAGTAGATTTCAAGTGTCGTAAACAAAACATAATAAAAATCTATGTAGTTTTACCATTTCTGTCTTTTCATTCAGATTGTATGAGGTTACTAATAGAGAGTTACGGAGATAGAGTTTCACTCTAACATGGTTCTACAATAACAAGAACACACAATTACATACACTATGGTTAAATCATTCAAGTATTCCAAAAATATTGCACATTTCTTTCAAACATTCATAGAAGTCTAGAAAGAAACTGAATACGAGTATCAGGAAGAATTCCAACAATTTGAGTTAGAAAATGTTACGTTGATTTTATTGAAGTTTCACTGCAGAGCTTTTGTCTTTGGTTTAATTTACAGGCCATGAAAGTCATAAGGAGAAAAGTATCCCATAACATCATTTTAAACTAAGCTATAAGCAATACATAACGACATGAATAATCTTCACAAACCTGCCATAAAGCTATTATGTTGATTTAAATGAGAGAATTCTTCTATTTCTACTATTTTAATGGTGTTACGGAGCAAATGTCTCAGTAAAAATGTATATAATAGAACGAACTGAATGGTTGATAGTAGAGACAACGTCGCGCCGTCTTGCATCTCTTTCTCAGTGTCTGTGAGAAGAATAGACAAACATGTAGTAAGCTACATAAATCACCTGTGTTATAAGCATCACTAACTACATTGTGAATGTCATATGTTCCATTGTTATTTTTAAAATGTAGTTACTCAAACAATGGGGGGTGTTTTGGGCTGTCTTGTTCTTTACAGTGAGAATTGTAATGACTTTATTATAAACACTAGCCAGGATTAGACAAGTCTGTTGTTGGCTATAGGATGTTGTTGCCCCGGTGCTGCCATTCTCGGCCTGAATTCAAGAGAAAAATAAGAGAAGCTTGTCTTTCTAACTACAAACTCAGGTGGACCGTTTAGGTGCGGACCTTCTCTTTTTTCAACTACTAATTTTCTAGGCTGCATACATAACAGGACTCATGTTTGACATATTAAAGAAGGAAAACTTACTGTCTTTTGTAATGATGTGGGAATCGCTTTGTTCTTATCCCTAAAGCAAAATAATTAACGTTTTAAATAAATAATATTGATTTAATATTTTATATAATTAATTTATAAAATGTAAATAGGGAAATGTATATGAAAATGTTGATACCTTTGTATATATAGTGTATGTGGACACCCCTTCAAATTTGTGGATTTGGCTATTTCAGCCACACCCGTTGCTGACAGGTGTATAAAACCGAGCACACAGCCATGCAATCTCATTTGGCAAGCATTGGCAGTAGAATGGCCTTACTTAAGAGCTCAGTGACTTTCAGCGTGGCACCGTCATAGGATGCCACCTTTCCAAAAAGTAAGTTTGTCACATTTCTGCCCTGCTAAAACTGCCCCGGTCAAATATAAGTGCTGTTATTGTGAAGTGGAAACATCTAGGAGCAATAATGGCTCAGCCGCAAAGTGGTAGGCCAATCACTACTGAGTTCCAAACGGCCTCTGGAAGCAATAAATGTTAGTGGGGAGCTTCCTAAAATGGGTTTCCATGGCCGAGCAGCCCCAAACAAGCCTAAGATTACCATGCCCAATGCCAAGCATCAGCTGGAGTGGTGGAAATTATTTGAAAGCTCGCCAGCACTGGACTTTGGAGCAGTGGAAACGCATGATTCACGTTTAATCATCTGGCAGTCCGCCGGACGAAACTGGGTTTGTCAGAGAACGCTACCTGCCCAAATGCATAGTGCCAACTGTAAAGTTTGGTGGAGGAGGAATTATGATCTGGGGCTGTTTTTCATGGTTCGGGCTAGACCCCTTAGTTCGAGTGAAGGGAAATCTTAATGCTACAGCCAGGCCTAATTGCACATCAGTGCCTGACCTCACTAATGCTCTTGTGTATGAATGGAAACAAGTCTCCGCAGCAATGTTCCAACATCTAGTGGACAGCCTTCTCAGCAGAGTAGCAGCAAAGGGGGGGACCAACTCCATATTAATCCCCATGCTTTTGGAATGAGATGTTCGACGAGCAGGTGTCCACATTATTTTGGTCTAACAGAAATATTATGGCAGCATATTTACATCAGTTGTTTCAATACTCTTGTTTTGTTTGGTGGGTGTTTCATGGGTACATGGGGGTATATTGGTGAGGGAATGCATAGTGGGTGTTCCATGGGTACATTAGAGTATATTTGTCAGTGAATGCAGGACTCAGGGTTGCAATGGGATACGGTGATGTTGAGGAGGCCACAGCCAGCAGCCAATGGGGCCTAAACCATCAAATCACAGGATGCAGTAGGGTCCCCTTTTCCCACTGTAAAAACACAAGTCAAACACGGAAGACATTTGGGATAAATGTGTTTTAAGTTTCAACCCCATTCGATAATGGAAAATTCAACTTTGATTATCCAAATCAACCCTATCAAAGATATGAGGGTATTTATATAACGATAAGAATAATTGTGATGATGGCTTGGCAGTTGTAGAGCTGGTTAGCTCTATGGCTTTGGTCATTGGTGTAGTCGTCGTGGTTGTTGTTGCCGTAGGGGCTAAAAAGTGAGATGTGTTAGCATGGATAACTTTCAGACTGTTAATAGGATATAAAGAACCTCTGATGTAAAAAAAAACATTGATGTTTAAAACTTTATTATTCTGATACAATTGATTTATGTAATGTAGCCTAGCTAACCTACTCACCTGGCCCATGATCTCCACTCGGTCACCATCCATTTTCTCTTTTAGATAATTCCGTTGGTGTTTCTGATATCGTTTGATTTTTTTTAAATGGAAAAAAGTAAAAATTAGAGATTCAACAAATTACTAAATACTTATTTTCTTATTGAAGATGTCTTATTAATTTGTATTTGTATTTATTATGGATCTCTTCCTGGGGTCCAGTAAAATTTAAGGCAGTTTATACAATTTTAAAAACATTACAATACATTCACAGACTGTGTGCCCTCAGGCCCCTACTCCACCGCTACCACATATATACAGTACTAAATCCACGTGTACGTGTGCGTATGTTATCGTGTGTGTATGCATGTGTCTGTGCCTATGTTTGTGTTGCTTCACAGTGTCGTTAATTAAAAATGCAATTGCTGAAACGTGATATACAGTGGGGAAAAAAAGTATTTAGTCAGCCACCAATTGTGCAAGTTCTCTCACTTAAAAAGATGAGAGAAGCCTGTAATTTTCATCATAGGTACACTTCAACTATGACAGACAAAATGAGGAAAAGAAATCCAGAAAATCACATTGTAGGATTTTTTATGAATTTATTTGCAAATTATGGTGGAAAATAAGTATTTGGTCACATACAAACAAGCAAGATTTCTGGCTCTCACAGACCTGTAACTTCTTTAAGAGGCTCCTCTGTCCTCCACTCATTACCTGTATTAATGGCACCTGTTTGAACTTGTTATCAGTATAAAAGACACCTGTCCACAACCTCAAACAGTCACACTCCAAACTCCACTATGGCCAAGACCAAAGAGCTGTCAAAGGACACCAGAAACAAAATTGTAGACCTGCACCAGGTTGGGAAGACTGAATCTGCAATAGGTAAGCAGCTTGGTTTGAAGAAATCAACTGTGGGAGCAATTATTAGGAAATGGAAGACATACAAGACCACTGATAATCTTCCTTGATCTGGGGCTCCACGCAAGATCTCACCCCGTGGGGTCAAAATGATCACAAGAACGGTGAGTAAAAATCCCAGAACCACACGGGGGGACCTAGTGAATGACCTGCAGAGAGCTGGGACCAAAGTAACAAAGCTTACCATCAGTAACACACTACGCCGCCAGGGACTCAAATCCTGCAGTGCCAGACGTGTCCCTCTGCTTAAGCCAGTACATGTTCAGGCAAGTCTAAAGTTTGCTAGAGCATTTGGATGATCCAGATGAGGATTGGGAGAATGTCATATGGTCAGATGAAACCAAAATAGAACTTTTTGGTAAAAACTCAACTCGTCGTGTTTGGAGGACAAAGAATGCTGAGTTGCATCCAAAGAACACCATACCTACTGTGAAGCATGGGGGTGGAAACATCATGCTTTGGGGCTGTTTTTCTGCAAAGGGACCAGGACGACTGATCCGTGTAAAGGAAAGAATGAATGGGGCCATGTATCGTGAGATTTTGAGTGAAAACCTCCTTCCATCAGCAAGGGCATTGAAGATGAAACGTGGCTGGGTCTTTCAGCATGACAATGATCCCAAACACACCACCCGGGAAACGAAGGAGTGGCTTCGTAAGAAGCATTTCAAGGTCCTGGAGTGGCCTAGCCAGTCTCCAGATCTCAACCCCATAGAAAATGTTGAAAGTCCGTGTTGCCCAGCGACAGCCCCAAAACATCACTGCTCTAGAGGAGATCTGCATGGAGGAATGGGCCAAAATACCAGCAACAGTGTGTGAAAACCTTGTGAAGACTTACAGAAAACGTTTGACCTCTGTCATTGCCAACAAAGGGTATATAACAAAGTATTGAGATAAACTTTTGTTATTGACCAAATACTTATTTTCCACCATAATTTGCAAATAAATAAATTAAAAATCCTACAATGTGATTTTCTGGATTTATTTTTCTAATTTCGTCTGTCATAGTTGAAGTGTACCTATGATGAAAATTACAGGCCTCTCTCATCTTTTTAAGTTGGAGAACTTGCACAATTGGTGGCTGACTAAATACTTTTTTTCCCCACTGTATTTTATGATGGTTTACCAAGCTATAGCCTAAACAATAACTTTCACTTTAAAAATACACTAGACAAAACTAAAACACTGAATTCATTTGGACAACAAATAAATTACCATTTAAATAAAAATAGAATATAAAATGCTATATGGCAAGCCTATATAACGACACTGTATGAACTAGGCCTGTGAGAGTTCAAGTATTCTGGCAACATCAAATTCATCGATTACTTTAAAAAATATCCTCTGAAGGGAATAAACGTACTACAGTACAGTAATATGAAAAAGTCTGACTTACCTTGACAAAAGAACAGTAAAACAAGTGTCTCCATCCACTGGACCATTTTCATGTATTTTGGTACAGCAACACTTTCAAGCTCTTCTTCATTGGATGTAGAAACAGGTATGATGAGGAGCTCAACACGACCCTAAACCCCTCCCAAAGTCTTCTTTCATCACGGGTAAAAGAGGTCAATGCAGGAGTCTTGCTCAGAGCTCGTACACCCGAAAGTGGTCTGCAAGGCTGCTCGAGCAGAGCCCACCAAACTGCTGCGCTTCGCGACCGACTGGTTTTGCGTGTAAACCGCACGCGCTCTGAGCGCTCACACAGCACAATGTGGCGACATAAACTAGGTGAAGACGGTAAATACGAATGCAGTCAACGTTTCAAAGGGGGAATTTAATCTATTAGATACTTAGCGATACATTTTTTTTTTTTTAAATACAAAATAAATCCTATATTTTATTTATTTGTTTTATTACTATTATCTTTGTAGCATAATGCATTAATGTCACGTCAAAAGTAGGCTGTGACTCACTAATCTACAGCCTATGTCAGTAATGTTATGTCAAAAATGTAATAGATAGGCTATAGCAAATTAGAAATATCCCTGGAATAGTTTCACGCAGACACAGTTGTTCCTAATAAAGGTTTAAACATAAACTGGAACCTGGGTGTTTGAAAAAGAGACAGGTATGGCTGGTTTGAAACAAATCTATTTCATTTAATTTTTTATTTACACTAGAAAAAACAGCAGCACTTGTACAGGAAGTAAACAATATTCCGTATCACAAATTATGAGTAGGCTTTGCATTGGTCGAGGATTCTCGACTAATGCAAAGCCTACTCACAATTTGTGAGACGTTGACATTTTTCAAAAAACAACTAAATTGTAGCCTAGACTCATTGTAGACACATTGACCACCTTTTACGCATGCGACTATATGCCAATCAACATGGATATTACGTCAGTCTCACTGGCCTACAGGCTATAGTTATAATTACCTATCTTTTGCCAATTTGTTGGCGTAGGCGAATATGTCGGCCGCATTATATTAACAGTTTGGCCAACATCTCCAAATGTAAGCAAGGACATTACATTTCCAGAAAGCTGGACAGTCATGACATCGTCCTACTCGGGTGTTTCAGCAAAGCCACTATCCTTTCCCCGGTGGTTGTTCGTTTCTCTTCAGTTAGAAATTTGATTGGCTAAGATATGTAAAAATAAGCTTATGTACATTCAATGAAAAGAGCCCTCAAATATACACTGCCGGAAGAGTGTAGGCTACAGAAACCAAATCAGAAGAACAGCCAAGTGACATCACCTGTGGCAATGCTGTGGTCTATAGGCCTACATCCTGTTAAAGTGTCGAAACATAAGTTTAGCTACAACATAGAGCTTCAATATTAAGCAATCTTCTCTTGGAGATTGGTGAGAGCGTGGTTGTCTTATGGTTATTTTACATACAACCTTCCTGTGCAGGATAGTTGCTTTCATTTGGAACATTCTCAGCACATTTAAGAACTTGACAACAAAAATATACTTTCCTTGTATTTCGTTACTTAAACAAAACGTTTCCTAAAAGTTCAAACATGGTTACATTTAATTGAAATGTTGGTATTGTTCTAGGAATGTTATACAACTGGTTTGACGTTGGGAATGTTCTAAAAAAATTCAGAGAACCTTAAGAAACAACATTCTTCTGTGGGAATATCAGTACTTCAGCATAATGTTTCCTACAGGTTTTGTGGTGGTTCTATTTAAAGTCATGTTCTCAAATTGTTCCAAGAACATTAAGAAACAACATTCGTCTGTGGGAATTTCAGTACTTCAGCATAATGTTTCCAACAGGTTTACTCATGGTTCTATTTAAAGTAATGTTCTCAATTGTTCAGAGAACGTTAAGAAAACTTTCCATAAAAAAACACAAACTTTAGTAACATTAATGTTATAAAAAAAAAAAATCTTCTTAGCGTCAACAAAACTCTCTCTATATCCTCTATCTTGTTCAGTTGGTTGGCCGAGCCTACTAATTTGCCAGACCTGATCTTAATGAGTGCTTGTTCCCTTTGAAATTGGCTCTGTTTAAATTGACCAAAACGATCAGCTTTGCATGTGTAAAAAAAAAACTTGTAGTGCAGTGGACTAATTCCATGGATAAAGAGAACCGAAAATTACAAGTTCCAATCTCACTGATGCCGTGTCACAATTTTTTTTTAAAAGATGTGTATGATTAATGCCTGGCGGCTGTGGGCGTAACAACTGTTCCATTTGAGTTTTCATTTGAGAGATCCAATTAAGTGCTCCTCTCACCTTGTTCATGTTGCAATAATGTATTGCGTCACCTCATGCCCTTCCTTTACGTTGGAAAAGGAAAGAGCACTTTTACTTGCTTTAAAGTAGCCAAAAGTAACAAAAAATCTGAACGTCATATTGAATGTCATTGCCTAATACTGTAGGCCTATAAGTGACGCAATAACTCATAACCGCAAGGGGATTGTGCATTGTGTTGGTGTGTTCTGTAGTTAGAAGGTGGGTGTCCAGGAAGAACCAGTCAGACAGAGACATATGGGCTCTGACAGCCAGTTTCCATTCCTTTGTATCTGTGTTGACTCACCTAACCCTCCATGGTGCTTTCTCTCTACCCCTAACTGGGCTTCCCTGTCTTACTCACAACGGGTGCTGTGTGTGTTTGTGTCTGGAGGGATGACCAGGGGATGCTTGTGTGAAAGAAAGAGAGAGTTCCCTGAATATTTTGCACCACATTAGACAAACAGAGTGTGTGAGTAACTCTTCATTCAAATGTAGTCAGAAGTAGGCTCCTCTCATTTGAGATGGAACAGCAGCAGTATTAGGATCATTTCCCCTGCCCTTATAGGGGCTTTATGCATTGTGGGAAGGGAAGAGACAGAGAAGCTACCGTTGGGTGAACTAAGCATACAGTAAGTAGCAATGGCTGACTAGCTGTGACATAGCTTGCCTTGTCTTTCATCGTTAAGAGCGAGATAATCGACACAGACAGACAGACAGTCAGACAGACAGACAGACAGAGACAGAACACACACACATGTTTTGCCAAATGATTCGTCCAGCATTGTTTAATGAATTACTTGTGTAAGGTGAACTATATTTCAGTGTTTCTTTCAGTATTTAACCAATCATAGGGCGGCAAGTAGCCTAGCGGTTAGGAGATTTGGGTCTTTACATTTGGTTATTTGAAAACAAAATAATTTCCAAAATATTGTTATTTTTTATACATGCCTTAGAAAGTTGGTTGCAATCTCAGTTTAATCCACCTGAAAAGACAGAACAAATAATACAACAAATATTGTGGTTAAACTCAAATATACTAATTGATTAAAAAAACGTATTTTTTGATAATCTTTTTTAAAAAGGTATAATTTTTGTAAATTACATCATAAATAGGACTGGTGGAGTTATGTCACACATACAGCTAACACAGACGTATGGAAATGTCTGCTCTACCCAAAAATGACAACCAACCAATTGCAGCATTACCACAAAAATGGAAGAGGCAAGTGGAAGGGGGAAAAAGTAAGGAACTTGTCTGTCGGCCCTGCATTAAAGACCATAAATGGTTAAAGAAAATTGTGATAAATAAAAATATATTCCAATTTTATTTAAGGACCAAAAAATTGACAGCTGTGCCATATAAATTGCAAAATACTTGGGAAGAGATTTTCGATGTACCGATTCCATGTCACAGGGTTTATGAATTGACACACAAAACGACGCCTGATTCAAAACTTTAACTTATTATACAAAATTTGTGCAACCAATAGAATGTTATATATATATATGGGGGATACAATCTTCCCAGCTCTAAAGATTTTGCTGCGAGGAGGCAGAGTCATTAGATCATTTATTTTGGTATTGTCCTTATGTAGCTCGTTTTTGGTCACAGGTCCAGGAATGGCAGAAAAAATTCAATATTTACTTAGAACTAACTGCAGATAGCAATACTGGGTGATTTGAAAAGTCATAGTCAATCGATCAATAATATAATCATTATGTTATTGATAGCCTAGTGGTTAGAGGGTTGGGCCAGTAACCGCAAGGTTGCTAGATCGAATCCCCGAGCTGACAAGGTAAAAATCTGTTGTTCTGCACCTGTACAAGGCAGTTAACCCACTGTTCCTAGGCCGTTATTGTAAATAAGAATTTGTTCTTAACTGACTTGCCTACTTAAATAAAGGTTCAATGCAAAAATGTTTAGCTTTAATTTACAATCTGTGGAAGCTATGAGAATAAAAAGGTTCAGGACTTTTGTGAAGCATCACAGCACAGTTGAAAAATATATGGCAAATAGAAATCCAAAATGGATGGTGTTAAGAGATAGATGGGGGGGGGGGCTGAAGGGTGGGACTAATAACAACAAGAACCAATATAAAACATACAGGGTCTGTAAAATGTATATAGGTTCAGACATTCTGTGAAATAGCACAGTTACAAATAGAAATCAAACTGGATGGACATCAGAAATAGACGAAGGACTAAACACAAACAAAATATAACTATTGTAAAATAGATTGTGTCTGTAAAGTGTGTATAATATGTATGAGCTGAAGGTGGAAGCCTAAGTGTTATTGTTTATTAGTTTACTCCAGTTGGGGGAAGGGTGGTAGGGTTTGAGGGAAATAATAAAGGTGTATTATTTAAAAAAGTGTGTATGTATGTATATATGTATATGTATAGGTATATGGGTATGTATGTATGTATGTATGTATGTATGTATGTATGTATATAGATATATATAGTGTCTGCTAAATGTAAAAACATATATATAATGTTTAGTAAAGTATTTAACCAAATGTGTGATATAGGGGACTGTGGTGTACAGTATATGATTGGCTTTTAATAATTGTCATTTTTCAAAAAGCTATTTGTATCAATGTTAAGTTTGGGGAAAATAAAACAATGACCAATCTAAATAAAAGTGGTTCTTGCCACTGCTGTAGATTGTCTTTTGGTGTAACAATAGTAACAGACATGGATGAGCCCAAGTTAACGATTATAACTATTGTCAAAAGGAAATATAAATATATACAGTTATGAGACTACAAATACTACAAATGATGAGAATAGCAGAAATATAACAACTAATATCTTCAACCATAGTTACATTAGATTTTGTACACAGGATTTGTTATATATGTGTTTAACTAAATATAGTGCTATTGTTCTGATCACAATATCATTGTTTGTTTTTTCTCTCTTTTCATATATCTTTCAAAGCAAATAAAAGAGAATAATTTTATGAGCGCTATTGTGCTTCCTGTAATTCTAATATTACATTGATAGATATTACATTGAGTGTTTGTTCAAGTGTATATGAGTGATATACATTATTTGTACTATGCTCAAACAGAAACCCTGGATTAAATGTCAGGATTACTTTTCAATCATAGTTTTCACTGTCAAGTTACATCATGCTCCGTCAACAAGCATTCATATTTCTTCTAAAGTTATTAGTATTCTTAGAATATCTTCAGATTCTATGAAATGTTCAGCCTATCTCTCTTCAGGATAACAACTTACCATTCCAGATATATGCAATGGCTTAGGACTGTTGTGAACGTGTGCACTAAACCGGAACATGTTGATAAACAGAGTAAATAGAATGCTTGATTTAAGTGAACTGAGTAATTCTTTATTTGACAGTCCTGTTTCTACTGGTGTTTACCAGGACTGTAAAATAAAGTGTTATCCAAGACTGTCAATTAAAGTGTTTCCTATTTATTTAACAGGAACTAATATGATAGCAATGCCAAAGAAACATAGTTGGTCAGCTACTATATCAAATACGTAGTGATGATTTTTTCAATGAATCCCAAAGAAACCAAATTGTAATTATTACAAAGTAAATAGGTAATAACCACTGTAAAATAAAGTGTAATTATGAACAAAAATTCCATGTACACTTTTCTGAAGTTTAGGGTTTTGTAATGTCTGACGACAATGTATACAACATGCCTTTTCACTCTCTTTTCCTGTCTCTCTCTCTCTCTCTCTCTCTCTCTCTCTCTCTCTCTCTCTCTCTCTCTCTCTCTCTCTCTCTCTCTCTCTCTCTCTCTCTCTCTCTCTCTCTCGCTCTCTCTCTCGCTCTCTGCCTGTGGCGTGGTCTGTGGTCGCTCTGTGGTTGTTTTGTTTCAGCGTCAAGATGAGGGGCTCAAAGTTTAAAGAACAACGAGATAGAGAGAGCGAAAGCGCTCTCTCTCTCTCTCTTTCTCTGTCACACAGGAAAGGGTCTTGTTCACTCGTCGAGATCCGAAGAAACGAAGACAGATGTTTTTATCACCCCATTCAAATGATAAAGGTGTGCATGCTGTTTTATACAATCGTTATCTTTGTGTGTTTATCATGTAGACTAATATTGTGGTTGACATCAATAAAGACTGTTTATATACAGTGTTACAGAATGTCCCTGATCTCCACAATGTGAAGAGAAATAGTGGAGAGCAGGCTTGATTATGTTTCTGTGTTTAAACACACACAGTGAGATTAAAAGTCTCCTACTCAACAGCTAAACAAGGAAATCACACACACACACACATGCACACACCCACGCACGTATGGTCCCTTTGATAAGATGACAGTACGTAGACATTAAGTAATTACATTTTTTGTTTTTTACAGCTTTTATTTATCATCAATACATGATGCACACATCCAATAATCATGACATTAGGCTACCGAAGCAGAATGCATAGCGTTGGTGCAATACTAGCACATACGAGAGTAATACCTGTTCAATATAAAGGTTGTATATATGATACATCCCCTTAATTACAAATCCATAGCCAGAGACAGTAATATTGTGAACAGAATCCTAAGAGTTTTCTTTTAGACATTTGGAACTTCAGGTTGGTTCATCATCGTAATGAACAAAGAATAGAAAAGTAAGATGCTGATAAAACCGTCTTCAGATTCATTCAGTGGAAGGAGATCCCTGTAAGGACACATCCAGTAAATACAGCACTGTCTCTGAGTCTGCAGTGTGGGCGCTCTGAATCACTCCAATGGTCCATTCCTGTGAGGCAGATACAAACAGTCAAACAAAGTCAAATACACAGAGATGAATACAAGGACAAAGACAATGTCAAATATAGAGAAAGTGATCAGTCACATGTAATCATATTCACTGTTATCTAAAAGGCCAAACTGATCCTATTCTGAGACGCTTTATGAAAACAGGCTCAGATCTACTTCTGAGAAAAATAGTCCCCGAGATTGATACAGCAGGATGAGATATTTTATCGTGTTGTGAGAAAAAGGGAGAAGAGAAGTGAAAGATGACATCACAATCTTGTGAAGTTAACACTTGAGAACTTACTTGGCAAACTGATGTCGACACTTTTTGGGTAGTCCTGTATCACATACAAAAACAAATTCAGAACAACAGCAGAGTAACTGTAATACATTACATTTTTCATGTGCTACATACAAAAACTGTAATAAACATGAATACATTACTGCCTCCTCCATGTATATAGATATTTTTTTTATTTTTCCTTTATTTTACTAGGCAAGTCAGTTAGGAACAAATTCTTATTTTCATATAACTTTATCGGAAGGTAAGGAAGGAGAGAAGACACTCACGGCTGAAGTAGTACAGTGTGGAGATCAAAGCCACAGCCAGGGCCAGCAGCACTCCAACCAACGGCCAGAGAACCTTGGAGCCACAGCCTGGAACACAACAGAAAACCTAACAATGTTTAAACAGCTGGGACGTATATCGTATTAACATGACTAGTTACTGTACATAACATTGGAGTTACAGACATAACCCTGGTTCTCCAAAAGAGAGAACATGACCTCACTAATTGATGGGATAATCTTAGTGTGGATTTAGTTGAACACATTCAACTCGTTACAACAATCAACTTATTGGACAGACTTGTTAAACTTATAAATCTTACCTTTTGGGGTTTGATAGTTACTTTTGGTGCAGCGGCCGTTTGGGATGCTGTTTGGGATGCTGTTTGCGATGCTGTTTGGGATGCTGTTTGGGATTCCTTGGGGCTGGAGCTTTGCGATGGGGGGTAATGTTGGCCGAGTTTCTGGTGGGTCATAAAAATACACAATGTGATGGATATAAGAAACACTGTGAGAGAGACAAAATGCACAAAAGATAATGGAGAGAGATTTGGACAGATGAAGAAGCTTAGACTCAACTGGCACAGGGGAATATTAACTTCTAATTGCTTTTTCTTTTCGATAACAAGGCTGAATTGCCCACTGACGTCCTGACTTCACTAGCAATTAAATGAATTCCAACCCAACTCTGTGAAGAGATACAAAGCGAAATCTGAATTAAACTGTTTCGGGAGAATATTGAAAATCAGGAAATAATAAAGTAGTATAGTGGAAGAGAGTGCATTCCATTGTTGTGTAACTAGTTCTAGGTCGGAAATGTAGGAATTCTGGATTCATTCAGGAATCTTCTCATCTCTAATCAGCCAGAAGAAGAATGGGAAGCGTCAGTGCCATGCAGGGAAATGGGTTCCTCTCACCTCCAGGTCTGAGAAGAACTCCTGGCCTCCACAGCTCGTTCTCTTTATGGTTCTGGAGCATACAGGAGTACAGCCCTGCGTCCTCTGACGTTATGTTAATGATGTGCAGTGTGAAAGCCATCTTGCTTCCCCTATCCCGCTTAGTGGCTTGGAACCGGTGTTTGTCCACACTGGGTTGGTGGCTGGTCCGGTCGGCATTGTTAAAGCTGAGAAGGTACTGGAAGTCGAGGTTGTTGTGGAGAGTGCGGAACCAGAAGACCGTCTGGCAGGAGCGGCTGGAGCACTCACAGGTGACGGCCTCTGTGTCGTTTATCTTTGGGAAGCGGACGAAGTCGGACTCTCTTGGTGTCTGGCTGGACACTGGGATAGGAGAAGTGAATGGAGGTTTAGTTTGGCTAAACAAACTACCGCCACGTCAATGGAGACATACAGTATATAAACAATACTGGTGGAATGCCATTTGTGTGTGCTGGACAGAGATCAAAATAATAAGACATGATGGATATCCGTAACACGTACGCTGTCCTACAATATTTTCACCTGACAAAGATCCGTATAAGATTGAAACATTATCTGCTTGTAATGTAATTAAATAAATTTGCTTTCACCAGTGTTGTGAAAACCTGTTTATTTAAATTAGATAAATTATATCTGAAATACATAAAGTAAGTTAGAAAAGAAAACAGAAGGTTTGAAACTGCTCCATGTAAAAGGAAGCAGATAACCTGAACAGACATAAACCAATACTATCATCAAACAAGTAGTTTCGCAAGAGTGGAAATGTTAAATGTTAGCACCTTTGAACCATGAAGAAACACAAATAAAAGGTTAGTGGAGAGACTTATCTATAAAGGCGACATTATGAAGCAAACATTGTGCGAGAAACTGCTGAAATGTTTCGCTTGGCTTCTTTATATGTAATGCGTCACATAAATATGTATAAATATCTTAACTGCAGAGCTCTCTTTGGATTTAAGAATAGCTCTTGGTCTTCTTTGAATTTCCGTCATGTCTTGGAGACAATATTGAGGGTCTGTGCATTTTGGCTCCAGCATACTGTTTTTTATTTACTGTTATTTAATCATCGTAGACTGAAACATCATATCACTTAAATATTTTAAAGAATTTTATATAAAGAAACTTAAAGAAAACACAGGGGCCTCTTCAACGCTCCATTAAGCAAATAAATAACACAAACACTTAACATGTATAAGACTTGCACTAGTTGTCAAGGTGGGTCTAACGCTGTTCTTGCGGCCTCAACAGAGAAGAACTTGTTAACAGTGGGTAGACAGAAAATTGCGGTCCTACCTGTTGTCCACAAACACACCATTGTCCATACCAGTCCCAATGGGGTCATCTTGAGTGGTTGTGGACTTGTAGTGTATGTCTCGAGTGTTAGCTGAGGGTCGGCAAAAGCGCTTTCTTTTCCCTTCATGCATCTGCCAGAGAACAGGGGAGGAGCTGAAGTAACATGGCCAAGTGTTGCCTGGGCAACACCCCTATGTGACAACACACAGCCACACACCAGGCCTATCAGAAAGCGAGCCACATACACACTTGTTATGCAGAGATGAGATGATATTCCATGTATACAGTTGAAGTCGAAAGTTTACATACACCTTAGCCAAGTACATTTAAACTCAGTTTCACAATTCCTGACATTTAATGTGCGATTTAGCCTCGTGGTTAGAGTGTTGGACTAGTAACCAGAAGGTTGCAAGATCAAATCCCTGAGCTGACAAGGTAAAAATCTGTTGTTCTGCCCCTGAACAAGGCAGTTAACCCACTGTTCCTAGGCTGTCATTGAAAATAAGAATTTGTTCTTAACTGACTTGCCGAGTTAAATAAAGGTAAAATAAAATTCAGTGAGTGGTGGTAAATGTAAATCCCATGGTGAAAAAGCTGAAATTCAGTACTTTCATATATCTGCTTGCTCTGACCTCATATGTAGCCTCACATTGAAAAGGATTACCATTTTCTTTTCAGCACAACCAGGGCTACAAATGTGACATAAACATGTGCATTCATGAGTTTTATTGACAAATGTCAATACACAAATCAGATCCGCCAAGCAAAAGATTTATAAGAATGTTGTTTGCTCAGTGGGAAATTAATATCCAACTAGTCAGTGACAACTGTGTGGATTTTGGAGTTTGTGAAAGAAACTATGTGAGCTTATTACAGTATTATAGACACTATGTCCTGGGATTTCCTATGATCTTCTATGTAGCGTCATAGAGCAAAACAGAAAACATGTGTGTGTTTGTGAAAGTCTCAGCTCAAACTTTTTAGACGTTACAGACGTTTTTGTAAGAATATACATTTTTGGGATTCGCCCTTGTCTCACAAACACTGCTCTGGTTCAGCCCCGTCAATCGTACATGCAATTGGTTGGTATTGGTGAATCCAATGTAAAAAACGTCTGTAGCTCAAACAAACAATGTTTAAGAGGGGTTAGAAGCACTAAAACACACCGGCAGGACCGTGGGACTCAAAAAAGCTTTCCCACAATATTCTGAAAATGTTGCTTTAGGGTTGTGAACACGTAAATGTGAAGTACTATATTTTCTATCAAACAGCAATATTAGTCATTCATTTTAATATCAAATATAGGCTGCATATCACTTTATTGTAGGAACAGTGACCTCAAAGCTGCTTCACTACATCGTACGGTAAAGTTCAAGCTCTGTTGAAATGGTCAAGCCTTAGTAGAACTTCATTGACAGAGTAAATTCATTTAGATTTTTCAGATATCTTTATCAGTTTTAGCAATGACAGTAGAACTCATTAAGCATCCTTGTTGGTTGGCTGTGTATTGCTTTGACATGAACTGGAGTTAAGGTAGCTGGATCTGCAGCTGTGCTCCAGTACTCAGTGCTGCTGCAGCTGGTCCAGGTCACACACCTGGGCAGAGAGGTTCGGGTTAGGAGAGGTGATCCACACTTGGCAATTGTGCAAACTAGTCACACCAGAAAAAATGAGGCCTTCATTTTAAATGTGTTGGTATAAAACAATACAATATAGTACTAAAATAGTGTTGACAAGTACTATTTATACGGACTCTAAATTCTTTCGACTTTGACTGAAATTTCTGTGCCGGAGATGAATGTACTTTGGTGTGAAAAGTGCAAATCAATCTCAGAACAACAGCAAAGGTCCTTGTGAAGATTCTGGAGGAAACAGGTACTAAAGTATCTATATCCACAGTAAAACTAGTCCTATATCGACAATACCTGAAAGGCCGCTCAGCAACGAAGAAGCCACCGCTCCAAAACCGAAAAAAAGACAGACTACGGTTTGCAACTGCACATGGGGACGAAGATCATACTTTCTGGATAAATGTCCTCTGGTCTGATGAAACAAAAATAGAACTGTTTGGCCATAATGACCATTGTTATGTTTGGAGGAAAAAGGGGGATGCTTGCAAGCCGAAGAACACCATCCCAACTGTGAAGCACGCGGGTGGCAGCATCATGTTGTGGGGGTGCTTTGCTGCAGGAGGGACTCTTGCACTTCACAAAATAGATGGCATCATGAGGAAGGAAAATTATGTGGCTATATTGAAGCAACATCTCAAGACATCAGTCAGGAAGTTAAAGCTTGGTCGCAAATGGGGTCTTCCAAATGGACAATGACCCCAAGCATACTTCCAAATTTCTGGAAACATGGCTTAAGTACAACAAAGTCAAGGTATTGGAGTGGCCATCACAAAGCCCCGACCTCAATCCTATAGAAAATTTGTGGGCAGAACTGAAAAAGCGTGTGTGAGCAAGTAGGCCTACAAACCTAACTCAGTTACACCAGCTCTGTCAGGAGGAATGGGCCAAAATTCAACCAACTTATTGTGGGAACCTTGTGGAAGGCTACCCGAAACGTTTGACACAAGTTAAACAATTTCAAGGCAATGCTACCAATTATAATTGAGTGTAAGTAAACTTCTCACCCACTGGGAATGTGATAAAATAAATAAAAGCTGAAATAAATCATTCTCTCTACTATTATTCTGACATTTCACATTCTTAAAATTAAAGTGGTGATCCTAACTGACCTAAGACAGGGAATTGTTACTTGGATTAAATGTCAGTTATTGTGAAAACTGAGTTTAAATGTTTTTGGCTAAGGTGTATGTAAACTTCCGACTGTAGGTTGTTGTTATATAATGGCTTATGAACCTGGCATTTGGCATCACACTGCAAGATAGTTTCTCACATGAACAATGTTCCTTGATGCAGCTAAGCCAAGGCATTCTGAAAAAGTAACTTGTTAGTGCCCAGAACTGCATGTTTATAGAGCATGGTTCTTTGGAGTCTGTGAAGGTGTGTGTGTGTGTGTGTGTGTGTGTGTGTGTGTGTGTGTGTGTGTGTGTGTGTGTGTGTGTGTGTGTGTGTGTGTGTGTGTGTGTGTGTGTGTGTGTGTGTGTGTGTGTGTGTGTGTGTGTGTGTGTGTGTGTGTGTGTGGGGGGGCTGAGGGGTATAGGGAAGAAACATGGCCTAGGTGGGGGTCGTACAGGGGGAGGATGTGGGCACGGCACAGCTCTACGGGGGTCGAGGGTTTGAGAGAAACAGGGAACCAAACCACGTGATTCTTTGAAAACAGGAGATCTCAGAACATCTCTCTACACGCCTCAGAATAGTCAAGCCTTTGTTGGGCTCTTGGGTCGCAAAGCTGAAATATTTCATCTCATGTCTGTTCAGGTACACCAGTACAGGAGACCTGAGAATGTTCATGTCTGTTCAGGTACACACAGTACAGGAGACCTGAGAATGTTCATGTCTGTTCAGGTACACACAGTAAGGAGACCTAAGAATGTTCAAGTCTTCTTCCCATCTGTATGATGTGTATTGTTGTTTGCAAAACAATTCTGAATGAAAAGTTAAAAGTCAATATGTTAACTTGATAACAATGATCCAATAGACATTGATCAAATATACACCAGATGTAACTGCTGCATATGAACTGTCATTCATTCTACAATAAACCGTAGTCTGCCAAGTGTCCTCATTTTTACCTCCTGCACCTGTTTGACCTGACACAAATGCAAGACTACACACATGCACGCACAGACACATTTTCTGCAATGTTACTCTCTCTCTCTAGAGTCTAGACACTCAAAATGAGATCCATGTAGATAGAGGTATCAGACCTCCTCTATATTTAACTAGATTCAGTAGTTGTATTACCTCCTTCTACTGGATTTTTATTACACTGAGATTAACAGTCCTACAGTATTGTAGCTACGGTAACTACCGGTAATAATAAGCTAATTGTAAACCTGATTCCTGAGAAGGATCTGGTGTATTTTTAGCCAACATAACAGATATACATTGTAATTTACAAACTAGAATAGGACATTTCTTGTAGACAACATGCGTGTGCGTGCTCTTCTTGAAGTATTTTTCATGGTAGTGAAAGAGGCCCTGAGATTACGGAGTTGGATTGACCAGCTGCTGCCCCCTTATGGTAAATCTTGGCCATAGCACAGCAAAGAGGTGAGCTCTCTTTTCCAAACCTGCCTTATCATTACATTTATGGTCTTGCTACATTGGTGAGAGATTTTCAGTCAAGAAAAAGTCATCAGTAAAATTACAAAACAATGTTGTGAGTAATTGTGGGGTATTCTTTGAGAGCTGAAATCAGTTTTTTATAAGAACTTACATTTTATGTGATGTCGGAGATCCAGTCCGCCCACATTAGTTGCTGATCAACTCCATCATGGAGTTGAGTTTAATTGGCTAATACTGACTAAGAGAAAAAGAAAAAGCACCGACCAACAAAAAATAGCTTCCTTAGCCCAGCAGCCCATTATGTCAACAGAAGAGTAAGGAGAACATGTATAACCAATATGGACAAATATTCTGTGTACTAATCCACTGATGTTTCTGGACTGGATATGATTTGTAGGTTTCATAAAGATTTTTTGGCCTCCTTCTGCCTGAAGAGCTAGCTGACCCAGCCATTGTTGAACTTCACATGGAGAGGCTGGTTCAATCTGCATGGGGTGTTGAACTGGGCCTTTGTGGACTGCAGGACCATTGCTGGCCTAGAATGTCCACGACACGTATCTGCTCTGTGGGTCAGTGACAAGTAGGACAGTAGGACAAAACCTCCTCTCTGCTAACTACAGGCCACTAGCCTCAATGAAATGACACTATTCCTGTTAGTTGAAATGACACTATTCCTGTAAGTCACACAGACATCTAGGCTCACTGTTGAAAGATTATATTTTTCACTCACCTTTTCTCTTTGTATAACAAGTTGGGGCAGGTATTGGAGGACCACAGAGATTCCCTTGCCACCGTGGTGTGATAAATGAAGATGGCGGTGATGATGGAGAAGGATAGTTCTGTAATACAAAATATAACACTTTGCATCAATGATATGACAATTATCACTTTTTCAATAACAGTGGTGTGACAAGAATTAAGTATGTAAAGTGCCCGGTGAAAGTCTACACACCCCTCGCACAGTCTTCACATTTTGCTGCCTTCAAATTAAATAAAAAAAAAAGATTAAATTAGATTTTATTCCTACCAATGTACACAATCTACTCCACATTTCCAAAGTGAAAGAAAAATTAGAGAAATGTTCAAAATTATTGAAAAATACAAAACAAAGATGTCTTGATTGCATATGCATTTACACCTCAAAGTTACATTTGTGTGGAAGCAACTTTGGCAGCCAATACAGAGGGGTGAAACATTTTGAATAAAATTCTACCAAATTCTTAGAGAAACACATGTTATGTACAGAATATATCCATTGTTTTTATTGTGGTAGCAGCATGATGTTATGGGTATGCTTATCACCGGCAGGTACTAGTGAGTTTGTCAGGTTTAAAATAAAATATTAAAGGTGCAATACCCAGGTAAAAAGTTTGAAGAACACCTGCCTCAGTCTTCTGAAAACCTAATCCTGGGATAGAGGTACATTTTTTTACAGCGGGACAATGACACAATTTTGTATGCCAAATACGCACCAGGATGGCTCTTTCAAGAGGTGTCGAGTGTTCTTGAGTGGTCCAGCCTCCGTCCTGACTTACATTTTCTTTACAATCAGAGACAATGTTTGAATATTGTTGTCCATCAATGACTCCTCAACAAATTTACTGAGCTTGAGCAATTTTGACAAAATATTGGATAAATGTTGACCTAAGAGTTGTGCAAAAAAGTGTATTTGTATCTGTTTTTTAAATCTAATTTTTCTGCTTGCATTAGTTACTTGATATGGAATAATGTTATATGTAGTCATGGCTCTAGATAGTACTGTGTGCTTCCCATTGCCTGTACTGGACTTGGGGACTATGAAGAGACCTCTGGTGGCATGTCTTGGGTGTCCGAGCTGTGTGCCAGTATTCAGACATATCAATACCTCTCACAAATACAAGTAGTGATGAAGTCAATCTCTCCTCCACTTTGAGCCAGGAGAGATTGGCATGCATATTATTAATGTCAGCTCTCTGTGTACAAGTCCCTCTTTTGATTTACCTGACCACACGACTGAACAGTAGTCCAGGTGCGACAAAACTAGGGCCTGTAGGACCCGCCTTGTTGATAGTGCTGTTAAGAATGCAGAGTAGCGCTTTATTATGGACAGACTTCTCCCCATCCTAGCTACTGTTATATCAATATGTTTTGACCATGACAGTTTACAATCCAGGGTTACTCCAAGCAGTTTAATCACCTCAACTTGCTCAATTTCCACATTATTCATTACAAGATTTCATTGAGGTTTAGGGTTTAGTGAATGATTTGTTCTAAACAAAATGCTTTTGGTTTTTGAAATATTTAGGACTAACATATTCCTTGTCACCCATTCTGAATCTAACTGCAGCTCTTTGTTAAGTGTTGCAGTCATTTCAGTCACTGTAGTAGCTGACGTGTATAGTGTTGAGTCATCCGAATACATAGACACAATGGCTTTACTCATCAGTAAAGATTGACAGCTGCCCTGGGGAATTCCTGATTCTACCTGGATTTTATTGGAGAGGCTTCCATTAAAGAACACCCTCTGTGTTCTGTTAGACAGGTAACTCTTTATCCACAATATAGCAGGGGGTCTAAAGCCATAACACATACGTTTTTCCAGCAACAGACTATGATCGATAATGTCAAAAGCCGCACTGAAGTCTAACAAAACAGCCCCCGCAATCCTTTTATCATTAATTTCTCTCAGTAATTTGTGTAAATGCTGTGCTTATTGAATGTCCTTCCTTATAAGCTCGCTGAAAGTCTGTTGTCAATTTGTTTACTGTAAAAAAGCATTTTATCTGGTCAAACACTATTTTTTAAGTTTACTAAGGGTTGGTAACAGGCTGATTGGTCAGATATTTGAGCCAGTAAAGAGGGCTTTACTATTCTTAGGTGGGGGAATATCTTTTGCTTCCCTCCAGGCCTGAGGGCACACACTTTCGGGTGTTTTTCTATCAAAGTTGTTAGACCCCGGGGGTTGTCATTGTTGATAGACAACAATCTTTTTTCACCTCTTCCACACTTCCTACACAGAATTCAAAATTACAATGCTTGTCTTTCATAGTTTGGTCAGATATACTTGGATGTGTAGTGTCAGCGTTTGTTGCTGGCATGTCATGCCTAAATTTGCTAATCTTGCCAATGAAAAAATGGTTAAAGTAGGTGGCAATGCCAGTATGGTTTTATGATGAATGAGCCATGTGATTAAATGAATGATGGAACAGAGTTTGCCTTTATGCTCAAAATTTCATTTAAGGTTTTCCAAAGCATTTTACTATCATTCTTCATTCATTTGTCTTTGTTTCATAGTGTAGTTTATTCTTTTTATTCAGTTTAGTCACATGATTTCTCAATTTGCAGTATGTTTGCCAATATGTTGTACAGACAGACTTGTTTGCCATTTATTTTACCTCATTCCTCTCAACCATGCAGTTTTTCAATTCATCATTATTAGTCACTGGGATAAGCAATTTCATAAAATGTTTATTTAACCAGGCAAGTCAGTTAAGAACAAATTCTTATTTACAATGACGGCCTACCCCGGATGACACTGGGCCAATTGTGCGCCACCCTATCATGGCCGGATGTAATGCAGCCTGGATTCAAACCAGGTACTCTTGCACTGAGATGCAGTGTCTTAGACCACCTGGCCATTCAGGTGTGATTGAGTGGGGGGAAACAGCTGCGGACAAGGTTCTGACAAATGGGTGTGTCTTGGTGGTGGCGAAAACACAGTTTATGTAGTAAATTGATGCATTGTTACATGAAACGTCATGTGCTCTAAAGCCCGCGTTCATGTGTTAGTCGGAACTAACAGGAAAATAACCTCTCACTCAACGTCAACCAAACAAAGGAGAGGATTGTGCACTTCATGGAAACAGCAGAGGGAGTACACCCCCATATCCACATCGACAGGACAGTAGTGGAGAAGATGGAAAGTTTTAAGTTACTCGGCGTACACATCATGAACAAACTGAAATGGTCCACCCACACAGACAGCGTGGTGAAGAAGGCGCAACAGAGCCTTTTCAACCTCAGGAGGCTGAAGAAATTTGGCTTGTCACCTAAAACTCTCACAAACTTCTACAGATGCACAGAGAGCATCCTGTCAGGCTGTATCACTGCCTGGTACGGCAACTGCACCGCCCTCAACCGCAAGGCTCTTCAGAGGGTAGCGTGGTCTGCTCAAAGCTAGTAAGTAAGTATTTCACTGTAAGGTCTACACTTGTTGTATTCAGCACATGTGACTAATACAATTTTATTTGATTTGATCACCGGGAGCAAACTACCTGCCCTCCAGGACACCTACATCACCCGATGTCACAGGAAGGCCAAAAAAATCAAGGACAACAACCACCCGAGCCACTGCCTGTTCACCCCGCTATCATCCAGAAGGCGAAGTCAGAGGACCCATGCCAAATCTTTTTAGTTTCCTGAGGGGGAATAGGCTTTGTCGTGCCCTCTTCACGACTGTCTTGGTGTGTTTGGACCATTCTAGTTTGTTGTTGATGTGGCACCAAGGAACTTGAAGCTCTCAACCTGCTCCACTACAGCCCCGTCGATGAGAATGGGGGCATGCTCGGTCCTCCTTTTCCTGTGGTCCACAATCATCTCCTTTGTCTTGGTTATGTTGAGGGATAGGTTGTTATTCTGGCACCACCCGGCCAGGTCTCTGACCTCCTCCCTATAGGCTGTCTCTTCATTGTCGGTGATCAGGCCTATCACTGTTGTGTCATCTGCAAACTTAATGATGGTGTTGGAGTCGTGCCTAGCCATGCAGTCGTGGGTGAACAGGGAGTACAGGAGGGGGCTGAGCACGCACCCCCTGGGGAGCTCCAGTGTTGAGGATCAGCGTGGCAGATGTGTTGCTACCTACCCTCACCACCTGGGGGTGGCGTGTCAGGAAGTCCAGGATCCAGTTGCAGAGGGAGGTGTTTAGTCCCAGGATCCTTAGCTTAGTGATGTGCTTTTAGGGTACTATGGTGTTGAACGCTGAGCTGTAGTCAATGAATAGCATTCTCACATAGGTGTTCCTTTTGTCCAAGTGTTAAAGGGCAGTGTAGAGTGCAATAGAGATTGCATCATCTGTGGATCTGTTTGGGCGGTATGCAAATTGGAGTGGGTCTAGGGTTTCTGGGATAATGGTGTTGATGTGAGCCATTACCAGCCTTTCAAAGCACGTTTGGCTCTTCAAAACTCAATCTCTCAAACGGCACGTCCAAATTGTTCTCAGAATAGGTTGATTATGCAGGAAAAATTACTTTTCACAGTTTTTATTCTCAAAAGTCAGAAAGAGAACTGAAAATGCATTCATGTGGTCTTGGAATCAGCTTGAATTACCAGTTGGTTGTTATCCATCACAATACGTTTATAGTCTGCCAAACACATCCATAATTATTTAAGATTTCACCTAACACTATTCATCTAATCCATTCACCACCAGATTTCCAGACCTCCTTTGCAACCAGAATAGTAGAACAAACACTTTCAGGCTTTTGCTCCAGCCCTGCTCTATTAGCTGAAACAGGTGTATTGGAGCAGGGCTGGAGCAAAAGACTGCATACCCAGTTGCTCTCCAGGAGGAGGGATGTTTGATCCCTGTTCTGCTGGAGATTACTGAGTAATGAAAGTGGAAGAGAGAATAACAGTAAAATCACTCATCATTGGTAAGAAATTGTGTACAGAGGATTTTACTACAGTGCATACAGAAAGTATTCATACCCCTTGACTTATTACACATTTTGTTATTACACCCTGAATTCAAAATTGATTAAATATATGTTCTCTCATCATCGACACACAATAGCCCATTATAAGTAAAAACATGTTTGCAAATTTCTTGAAAATTGAATAGAGAAATGTCTAATTTACATAATTATTCACACCCCTGAGTCAAAATTTTGTAGAAGCACTTTTGGGTATGTCTACCAGCTTTACACATCTGGATTTGGGGATTTTTTCCCATTCTTCCTTGCAGATTTTCTCCCATTCTTCCTTGCAGATTTTCTCAAGCTCTGTTAAGTTAGATGGGGAGTGGCGGTGAACAGCAATCATTAAGTCTTTCCACAGATTTTCAATGGAATTCAAGTCTGGGCTTTGGCTGGGCCACTCAAGGACTTTCACATTCTTGTTCTGAAGCCATTCCAGCATTGCTTTGGCTGTTTGCTTAGGGTCATTGTCCTGTTGGAACGTAAATCTTTGTCCCAGTCCAAGGTTGTTTGAACTCTGAAGCAGGTTCTCATCAAGTATTTGCCTGTATTTGTCTCCATTCGTTGTTGCCTCTATCCTTACCAGTCTCTCAGTCCCTGCCGCTGAAAAGCATCCCCGTAGCATGATCCTGCCACCAGCATGATTCACGGTAGGGATGGTGTTAGACAGGTGATGCGCTGTGCCTGTTTTTTTTCCAGACATAGAACTTTGCATTCAGAACAGATTATTTAATTTGTCTCATCAGACCACAGAATCTTTTGCTTTATGATCTCAGTCGTTCACGTGCCTTCTTGCAAACTCCAGGCATGCTGTCATGTGCTCCCATCTGGCCACTCTCCCTTAAAGCCCAGATTGGTGACGTGCTGTAGAGACTGTTGTCCTTCTGGCAGGTTCTCACATCTCAGCCAAGGAACTCTGTAGTCATTGGGTTCTTGGTCACCTCCCTGACCAAAGTCCTTCTTGCCTGGTTGCTCAGTTTGGTCGGATGGCCAGCTCTATGCAGAGTCTGGGTAGTTCAATATGTTTTCAATTTCCCAGTGATGGAGACCACTGTGCTCTTGGAAACTTTCAACACTCTAGAAATTGTTTTCTACCCTTCCCCAGATATATGCCTCATCACAATTCCACTGTATCTCTGAGATCTCCAGACAGTTCATTGGACTTCATGGTATAGTTTTGGCTGTGACATGCACTGTCAACTGTGGGGTCTTTATATAGACAGGTGTGTTTCTTTCTAAATCATGTCCAAACAATTGAATTGACCACAGGTGGACTCCAATAAAGTTGTAGGAATGTCTTCTTGTTCTTCGCTGGTATCACGGCGTTCGCACATTTTGTTTGTGCATGCTGCCACCTACTGTGCGGTAGCATGTGGTCAATCACGTTACATTTTGTGATATACGAAAAGAAAAAAGGAAGGGGGAAAAGGTCAACGTTTGGTTAACACTTTACTTGACACCCAGCGTCATAACACGTTATGACACAGTCATAACCATGTCATAACAGCTGACTTAACTTGTCATAACCTGTTATAATATGGTCATAACACTGTCATGACATATATTTAGACCTGTTGTGACATATAATGCGTTGTTTTATGGCTGGTTATGACACCTACACAAGAGTGTCAAAACCCACAAAACCTACCACACAAGGCAAAACATCACACCATAGCCTACGTGTCAACAGTATGTTTATGATATAGCTAACGGTTTTTGAAATTGACCATAAAATATAATTGTAATTGCTCACACAATGATGTCAGTCATGCACTGACCTAACCCAATGCTCTGTTGCTGAGGACTGGGATGAATGCAGGAGCAGATTTCAGGAGCAGGACAAGACACCCTCTTTTTGACGGATGACTGATATAAGGGCATGTACAGTACGTGATAGGCCTATCTGGTTTATATGATTATGATGGCCGTAATGCTTCTTGACAGTGTCATAAAGTGTATTTTCTACAAGTTATTTTAAATATGAGAAGAAAAAAAACATGACTGTAAAGAATTCATTACAACAAAACAAAGGATTTAAGAGAAACTTTCAAATGTAAGTAAACTTCTTTGTATGGAAAATACAAATTTTAATAAATGTGGGTTTTGACACATATGTAGGTGTCATAACCAGCCATAAAATAACGTAATATATGTCACAACAAGTGTAAATGTATGGGTCATGACATTGTTATGACCATATTATGACAGGTTCTGACAAATTCTGTCAGCTGTTTCGACATATTATGACATGGTCATGGCTGTGTCATAATGTGTTGACACTGAGTGTCAAGTAAAGTGTTACAAGAAATTGTACTATTCAGAGGAAAAAGAAACGCACATCTATTTAGGCGAGGTGCTGGCTGGTGGAGTGGAAAACTTGAAATAAAGGAGAGCCTCACACTCTAAGCGCAAGACGAGAACGCATCTACATATAGTCACTCTTAGTGATTATGTGCGTCAAGGCATTATTCCACGGGGACTCAGGTGGCACAAAGAACCATCATTGGGACAGCGCACAGATGATTTCTCTGAGCGCTGGTGTGCCATCCTGAACAAATGCTCTATTGATTTATGACATTAATTGTTGACCAGTTGAAAAAGGATTTTATTGAAATTTTATTGAAAAGCCTCATTGGCTTCCAGTGGCAGTTTTTTCAACGAGAGACTGGGCCGACAGAAAGGGTAGAGGTTGCCGCAGGCGAGATGCGTCACACGACTGGGTAAGAAGAAACGACTATCAGAGGCAGAGGTGGACCGTGTGCGGGACTGAGTGTCTTTAATTTATCAAGCAAGATATTGAGCCCTGCCCATGTCTCCTTGCTTAATGAAGGGTTATATTTTGTGCCTTACAACCCAGTGCAACGATTTTGATGTTAAGGTAGACATGTTTAAGTTTTTTAGAAACATCCGTTTAAGGGAATACTTTAGCTCCCATGATCATGATATTTCTATTGAACCAGTAGGTTGCTCACCTGCACATACTCCAACTCCTTTTAGAAGAAATAGTTATTTTATACCTCCAGCCAATCGCAATCACTCTATTGAGACATATTGCAGACTTGTTGAAAAAGATGTTGCTCATCTCCTTAAGAACAAACAGGAGTCCAAATCTTTCCATCAAGCTTTGCTTGATTTACAATACGATATGTCAGCCCTTACCCGCCCTTTTGATAAGGGTGGGTCGGTTGTACTGATGGATAGGATAGGATGTCAATTTTTTATTTATTTATTTCACCTTTATTTAACCAGGTAGGCAAGTTGAGAACAAGTTCTCATTTACAGCTGCAACCTGGCCAAGATAAAGCAAAGCAGTTCGACACATACAACAACACAGAGTTACACATGGAGTAAAACAAACATACAGTCAATAATACAGTAGAAAAACAAATCTATATACCATTTGTGCAAATGAGGTAAGAAAAGGAAGGTAAGGCAATAAATATAGCATTTAAACACTGGAATGGTAGATGTGCAGTAGATGAATGTGCAATGTAGAAAGACTGGGGTGCAAAAGAGCAAGATAAATAAATAAATACGGTAGGGGATGAGGTAGTTGGTTGGGCTATTTACAGATGGGCTAAAAACAGGTGCAGGGGTCTGTGAGCTGCTCTGACAGCTGGTGCTTAAGCTGGTGAGGGAGATAAGTGTCTCCAGTTTCAGAGATTTTTGTAGTTCGTTCCAGTCATTGGCAGCAGAGAACTGGAAGGAAAGTCGGCCAAAGGAGGAATTGGCTTTGGGTGTGACCAGTGAGATATACCTGCTGGAGCGCGTGCTACAGGTGGGTGCTGCTATGGTGACCAGCGAGCTGAGATAACGGCGGGGCTTTACCTAGCAGGGACTTGTAGATGACCTGGAGCCAGTGGGTATGGTGACGAGTGTGAAGCGAGGGCCAGCCAACAAGAGCGTACAGGTCGCAGTGGTGGGTGGTATATGGGGCTTTGGTGACAAAATGGATGGCACTGTGATAGACTGCATCCAATTTGTTGAGTAGAGTATTGGAGGTTATTTTGTAAATTACATTACCCAAGTCGAGGATTAGTAGGATGGTCAGTTTTACAAGGGTATGTTTGGCAGCATGAGTGAAGGATGCTTTGTTGCGAAATAGGATGCCAATTCTAGATGTAATTTTGGATTGGAGATGTTTGATGTGAGTCTGGAAGGAGAGTTTACAGTCTAACCAGACACCTAGGTATTTGTAGTTGTCCACATAATCTAAGACAGAACCGTCCAGAGTAGTGATGCTGGACGGGCGAACAGGTGCGGGCAGCGATCGGTTGAAGAGCATGCACTTAGTTTTACTTGCATTTAAGAGCAGTTGGAAGGCATGGAAGGAGAGTTGTATGGCATTGAAGCTCGTCTGGAGGGTAGTTAACACAGTGTCCAAAGAAGGGCCAGAAGTATACAGAATTCTGTCGTCTACGTAGAGGTGGATCAGAGACTCACCAGCAGCAAGAGCGACATCATTGATGTATACAGAGAAGAGAGTCGGCCCAAGAATTGAACCCTGTGGCACCCCCATAGAGACTGCCAGAGGCCCGGACAACAGGCCCTCCGATTTGACACACTGAACTCTATCGGACAAGTAGATGGTGAACCAGGCGAGGCAATAAATGAGTGTCATAGACAACTGCTTGACAACACCTTTTTACAAGAAACTCAGAAGTGATCCCACTTCCCAATTTCAGAACACTATCCTTACTGTCCTAGATGGGTATTTAAGTTCTGGTCAGATAACCAAAATAGAACACGACTTTTTGGCTATTCAACACCCTAAAATTGCCACTTTCTACACTTTGCCAAAATTACACAAGAATGTTACAAAACCTTGTGTGAAATAATGTTCTATACACTGATCTTTACAGGAAACCTACTGATCGTAACAGTTTGTTGAGGGCTGACAGTTGTCACCCACTTCACTTGAAAAATAATTTGCCCTACAGCCAATTCTGTCGAATCAAAAGAATTAGCAAAAAACAATCAGATTTCGACAGAAATATGGCTGAGACGCAAAGAAAATTGTCACCCTCCCTAGGAGAGGGGGTGACCTCGATCATTTATTGTTAAAACGAGAGCATTCCTGGATCTTTTATTTAAAGACCCTTTCTCCATTCGGCCTCAACGTAGACTTTGATCTGAAGCCATTCTTGTGATTGTTGTGACTTTGCCGTTGTAATTTTTTGCAGGCTTATGTAGCCTAAATTGAATCTATGATCGTATGCTATCCATTTTTTTTTTGTATGTTGTTCTTTGTATGCCATTTTAATATTTGAGAATTAACCAATGATATTAGGCCACACTTTGCCATGATTACAGACACCTGTGTGTGTCTTTTGACACTATGTAAATGAGTCACCTCGCAGGGTTAGTGATTATACCCTGATGAAGACAGCTTGCCTGTCGAAACGTTGGACATTACATTTTTGCATCTGAGCTTCTAGAGTGTGCGGCTCTCCTTTATTTACCAGACATTGTACTATCAACTAACCCTACACCTACAGTGAGCTCAAAAATGATTTGGACAGTGACAATTTTCTATTGTTGTTTAGGCTCTGTATTCCAGGATTTGAAATGATCCAATGACTGTGAGGTTAAAGTGGAAACTGTCAGCTTTAATTTGAGGGTATTTTCATCCATATCGGGGGAACCGTTTAGAATTTACAGGGCTTTTTGTACATAGCCCCCATTTTACAGGACCAAAGTATTGGGCAAATTAACTTATATGTGTACTAAAGTAGTGAAAAATGTTAAGTATTTGGCCCAATATTCCCAGCACGCAATGACTACTTAAGCTTGTGACTGTACACATTCTTTTGATGCAGT
This sequence comes from Brachymystax lenok tsinlingensis, assembly GCA_030435695.1. Classification (NCBI taxonomy): domain Eukaryota; kingdom Metazoa; phylum Chordata; class Actinopteri; order Salmoniformes; family Salmonidae; genus Brachymystax; species Brachymystax lenok. The sequence continues at coordinate 18,293,652 of CM059813.1, read as the reverse complement.
TGCACCTGTGATGGAACATTTTTATGTTTGTGCTTTTCTAATAACCAATTTCTGTGTTCATGCAAGTGACAATTGAATGTGCCTGGGAGGAATCCTCACTCTCAGTATCTGCAATTTGGCAGTACGCCCAGAACCTTGTTTTGAAAGGCATACAGTGGGGCAAAAAAGTATTTAGTCAGCCACCAATTGTGCAAGTTCTCCAACTTAAAAAGATGAGAGAGGCCTGTAATTTTCATCATAGGTACACTTCAACTATGACAGACGAAATGAGAAAAAGAAATCCAGAAAATCACATTGTAGGATTTTTAATTTATTTATTTGCAAATTATGGTGGAAAATAAGTATTTGGTCAATAACAAAAGTTTATCTCAATACTTTGTTATATACCCTTTGTTGGCAATGACAGAGGTCAAACGTTTTCTGTAAGTCTTCACAAGGTTTTCACACACTGTTGCTGGTATTTTGGCCCATTCCTCCATGCAGATCTCCTCTAGAGCAGTGATGTTTTGGGGCTGTCGCTGGGCAACACGGACTTTCAACTCCTCCAAAGATTTTCTATGGGGTTGAGATCTGGAGACTGGCTAGGCCACTCCAGGACCTTGAAATGCTTCTTACGGCCACTCCTTCGTTCTTGCTGGCGGTGTGTTTGGGATCATTGTCATGCTGAAAGACCCAGCCACGTTTCATCTTCAATGCCCTTGCTGATGGAAGGAGGTTTTCACTCAAAATCTCACAATACATGGCCCCATTCATTCTTTCCTTTACACGGATCAGTCGTCCTGGTCCCTTTGCAGAAAAACAGCCCCAAAGCATGATGTTTCCACCCCCATGCTTCACAGTAGGTATGGTGTTCTTTGGATGCAACTCAGCATTCTTTGTCCTCCAAACACAGTTGAGTTTTTACCAAAAAGTTATATTTTGGTTTCATCTGACCATATGACATTCTCCCAATCCTCATCTGGATCATCCAAATGCTCTCTAGCAAACTTCAGACAGGCCTGAACATGTACTGGCTTAAGCAGGGGGACACGTCTGGCACTGCAGGATTTGAGTCCCTGGCGGCGTAGTGTGTTACTGATGGTAGGCTTTGTTACTTTGGTCCCAGCTCTCTGCAGGTCATTCACTAGGTCCCCCGTGTGGTTCTGGGATTTTTGCTCACCGTTCTTGTGATCATTTTGACCCCACGGGTGAGATCTTGCGTGGAGCCCCAGATCGAGGAAGATTATCAGTGGTCTTGTATGTCTTCCATTTCCTAATAATTGCTCCCACAGTTGATTTCTTCAAACCAAGCTGCTTACCTATTGCAGATTCAGTCTTCCCAACCTGGTGCAGATCTACAATTTTGTTTCTGGTGTCCTTTGACAGCTCTTTGGTCTTGGCCATAGTGTAGTTTGGAGTGTGACTGTTTGAGGTTGTGGACAGGTGTCTTTTATACTGATAACAAGTTCAAACAGGTGCCATTAATACAGGTAACGAGTGGAGGACAGAGGAGCCTCTTAAAGAAGAAGTTACAGGTCTGTGAGAGCCAGAAATCTTGCTTGTTTGTATGTGACCAAATACTTATTTTCCACCATAATTTGCAAATAAATTCATAAAAAAATCCTACAATGTGATTTTCTGGATTTTTTTTCCCTCATTTTGTCTGTCATAGTTGAAGTGTACCTATGATGAAAATTACAGGCCTTTCTCATCTTTTTAAGTGAGAGAACTTGCACAATTGGTGGATGACTAAATACTTTTTTTGCCCCACTGTATCTCAATTTCAACGTCTCAGCTTGGAGAAGAAGTCTCGTGAGGTGTTGGTTGGTCACATGCATGAATAAAAAGTTAATGATGAATTAATTATGAATAATGAATGAGCTAAATCATGCAAATATAACTTGTCTGTGTAAGCAGTATGTAAGAGAACTAACGGGACTGCCCCAGTGGAGCTCACTTCAGACCGGTACTTTATACATCTCAGTTTGACTGTGACCTCTCCAGCTTGTGTTAATAAACAATGATTCATTTAAGATTGACTTTGAGTGTCCCTGTACAGAATTTCGCCGACACGCCCGATAGAAATGAATGGTAAATAATGTATTGTGTCAGTTTGGATTCACTATTATTGTAAGTTATTATTGAATTACGATGAGTGAGAAAGTTAGAGGCATGAATAACTTATTTACCATTCAATTCTACTGGCACAAAATAATCTGAACCACAACCAAAACAAATAGCAAATACATCCAACAAATGTGTAGTCACAAGCTTGATGTAATCTGTGTGCTAGGAATATGGGACCAAATACTTAACTTTTACTACTTTGATACACACAAATGCTTTTGTTCCAATACTTTTGTCCCCTAAAATGGGGGGGACTATGTACAAAAAGTTTTATAATTTCTAAACGGGTCAGCCGATACGGATGAAAAGACCCTCAAATTAAAGCTAACAACCTATCATTGTATCATTTCAAATACAAAGTGCTAGAGTACAGAGCAAAAACAACACAAAATGTGTCACTGTCCCAATACTTTTGGAGCTCACTGTATATACAACTATGAAATCTGTTTTTTAAGTCACCTTTCGTTCAACACACCTTGTAACTCTTATGCAGTAAAACCTTGTACACCCAAGTACTTCTCTGCAGCTTCCACCACAACATATTTTTCTGTGATTTGTGTTCCATTTCTGCAGTACAGTTGATAACCATGGCAATGAATGCTAAGACGCCAAACTTACGAATTTGTGCTGCAGTATCACTCTGTTTTGGCCTAGGCCTACTATTCACCCTTGACCCATCATCCTATACTCTCTTCATTGCCTCAGCATAAGAACCCTTCTGTTCTACTCTGGCAACCTCAACCTGTCTCTCTCGCACGGAGCACTTCTGATCCCCAGAAACATGGGCTCCCCACAATTTACATTTTTTTCCACCGATACTACACATTTCTTTGTTCCAACAACCCCCTGCTGACGAAAACTTCCAATCTGATAGAAAATTCAAGGAGGCAATTATGACTTGGCACAATGACATAAAACCAGAATCAAAAGCTCAATATACCAGCGTTTTGATGTCAACATTCTATCAACAAAAAATACAAACCGATAAACCCATAATTAGTAGATGTACTCAGCTACAGAAAGACTGGGTATGGGAGTGCATTGATAGAATTTGCACTTTACCTTTGATGGCAGGTTTGAAACCTGTGATCAAAACAGCAATTGCGAGGGTAGTGGATGAAATAGAGCAGGATGCTTTGAGAGTGGAATATAACTCTGCTCACTTCGCAGACGTGCGAGGGGTTAATACGGCCATAGTGAAAGTCCCTAACAGTGGTTTGAATGGCCAAGGTGAGAAAGAAACGTAGCGAAAAAACATCAAAGCATAGGGAGATAGCTCCCTGTTTTAGATGTGGGACTATCGGACATTGGAAGAATGAGTGTAAGGTGGTACTGGAACCTGCTGCATTCGAAGGAAATGTCGTTATACAAGCGTTTGCATCTTTTTAAAAAGAGCAACAACAAATCCTTTTGAGAGCAGCGGGACAGGAACATTTTACATAGCAGTGTATGGCCTCTGTTCGATCAATAGTGGTTCAGAGACAACTTTTAAATGATGCCATGGGTCAAATACTGCGGATTCCTTATGATGAGAAGTTGGCTAAATTTTCCTAAGGAAAAAGTATTTTGGGTTGAAGAATCTAGGCGAAACACCAGTGGAATGGATTCTAAAGAGGTAACAAATAAAAATGATCTGGCCAAACTCAGAAAACCTTTGAGGGTTTATAATCTCATGAGAATTTTAATGTTTTATTATGAATATATTTACATTTTATGTCATCTAGTTCTGAAATTGATTTCTAGAATGGACAAAAGGGTGGAGATTTCACAAGGAATTAGCATAGGGGTTACCAAACTTAAAGTGAACTTTATATTTTGTTTTAGTTAATGAACATGTTGGTGCGGTGGTTATGGAGAATCATGGGGAAAAAGAGACCAGTGAATCGTTAGACTCGGTGGCGAGATAATGTCACCGTGTCTAAGGGTAGTACATGCTAAATAAAGGATGGGGTGGATTAAAACAAAATGTTAATGATTGGAGTAAGGGCAGTGGATTTACCATCATCATGTTTGGTTTATAATTAATAATTTTGGATTACTGATTAAGATGTAGCATAGTGAATGCTAACGAAATGTACACTTTCTTTTCCAGAAGAGGAGGGGGGTTTCATTATCTCTTGTTGGAATGTTCCCTGAGACTGTGGTCTTGGGGAGAGCAGTTAGTGATATTTGGCTGTTTTAAGTAAAAAAAGTATCCGGATTAGGCCATATAAAGTTAGTGGTGTTGATATTGTGGGATTTATTTAGTGGGGTCTTTTCAATTTGGTTTTAAATTGGGTATGCAGAATGATGGAAATGTTTGAAATGTTTTTAAAGGGTTTCAGAAGGACAGGGAAAGAAAAGGGAGAGGAAATATTTAATGGTGTCGAATGCCCTGTGTCCTGACTTTCTGGTGAGGCCTGATCAATCTCACTAGAAATGATGGAAACAGGTGGGATTTAATTATAAAATGAATGAGAAACACCAGTCTGTACTCTATTTTACCATTACTGTATGGGATACCATTATTTCCTTAAAATAAGGGAGTATGAACCAAGTTTGAAAATGGTTTCAACAGTATGTTGTTATGCTCTTTGACATTTGTCATAGAGATAATGTTATTACAGTTTTTCTCAATTGTTTACACACAAATACTGGTACTTGAGACACAATGACCACAACATGTAACTCATGCACAAACCCCCTGAACCAATTCTGCTAAACTACAAGCACAATTCCTGCTTTACACTCAAATTGCAGTTCTAAAACACACTTTTTTCAAAACACTACACACAATTCTTTGCATTTGGCACAATTTTCATGCAGAAAATCTCTTGTTTTCACAATGAACACACTGCCATTCAAATATGCACACTGACTCATCACATGGGCAAACACCCGTCACACAGTTTTACAATTAGCAATCAGAGCTTTAGCATAAAAGGGCAACAGGTGAGCTCTTCTGTTTTGGAGCAATGGATGCCAACATTGGAAACAGAGGCAGAGCCAGAGGAGTGAGAGTAAGAGGAGTAGGACGGGGAGGACAAGGACAAGGACGAGGACGAGGAAGGCCAAGGACCGTAATCTCTGATGAGATCCGAGCCACTTTGGTTGATCATGTGGTCAACCATGGTCTAACAATGAGGGAGGCTGGGCAAAGAGTACAGCCAAATTTGAGCAGGTACACTGTAGCATCCATCATCCGGACTTTCCGAAATGAGAATAGGTAAGAAATCTACTCTCACTAGAAAATTGCATTACTGCATATCAATACAGTACTCAATGAGTACAGTAGTACAGTATTGCCTGTGGACTGTTCTGTAGGACTGTAAAATAAATGTTTCAAGTATTTGGGAAATGTATTCCTACTTTGTATTTACAGTATTTTACTATTTGTTTGGCAGAACTGAAAGATTACCAACACAAGGTGGTCGGGAACGTGTTCTGTCTCCTGAACAGGAAACTGAAATCATGAACATGGTCCTAGAAAATAACGCCATAACATTACGGCAAATACAAAGAAAAATAATAGAAAACAATGAGATATTTCAAAATATTGATAGGGTAAGCTTATCAACACTGGACCGTGTCTTGCGCAGAAATAATCTCAGGATGAAGCAGGTCTACAGGGTGCCATTTGAACGCAATTCAGAAAGAGTCAAAGAATTGCGATATAACTATGTGCAAGTGAGTCCTATACAAACCCACAATTGATGCATACTCTCAACACTGTATAAATTATACATATTTCAGTATTGTAATCATAATGATTGTGCTTCACAATAGTGACCACTCCATGTCTATTTCTGATATTGTCATGTGTGTTTCAGAGAGTCCTTGAGCTAGAGGTGGCTGCAGTGGAGCACCAGTTCATCTTCATTGATGAGGTTGGATTCAACCTCACAAAAAGACGAAAGAGGGGAAGGAATATCATCGGCCAGCGTGCCATTGTTCAAGTCCCTGGCCAGCGCGGAGGGAACATCACAATGTGTGCAGCGATTACCCACCACGGCGTCATCCATCACCATGCTACCCTTGGCCCCTACAACACCGCCCATCTGATCACATTCCTGGACACCCTACACAACACACTCATTCCACCAGATCAGGTAGATGGCCCAGAGCAGCTCAGGTACGTTGTCATTTGGGACAACGTAAGTTTCCACAGGGCTGCTCTGGTTCGTAACTGGTTCACTGCCCACCCACGCTTTTAGTTGTTTATCTCCCTCCATATTCTCCATTCCTCAATCCTATTGAGGAATTTTTCTGCCTGGAGATGGAAAGTGTATGACCGAAATCCACAAACGCGTATACCTCTTCTCCAAGCTATGGAAGACGATGTGGAGATATAGCAGCTGATGCTTTTCATGGCTGGAATCGCCATGCTAGGCGATATTTCCCCGCTGCTTGTCCAGGGAAAACATTGCTTGTGATGTGGATGAGGTGCTGTGGCCAGACCACAACAGAAGAGAGGATGCAGCATAGTTTTTTTTTTTTACTGTAACTGTATACATTAAATTCTTCTGTTTTGTATGTAGAGCACTGTATGTGCATCTTTGTGTTGGTTGGGAATGGGATGTACACTGTGTACAGTGTTTTTGTGGGAAAAATAAAATATATTTGTTACCGTGTATTTGTGTGTTCTGAGTATAAAAACAATATTCTCAAATATTTTACAACACACTTATGTATGTACTGTCTGTAGTAATGGCAACACTGAACCAAAAAAAGGCCTAAGTCATTATGATGAATGGAGAAGAAGTGTTTTCCATTCATCATAGTGTTTTACATTGAGCACATCAGTGTTCAACTGGTTCTTATAAATGTCTATTCATATGATGGTTTGTGTGTGTCATTTGAAAACAAAATACCATTTTGATAAGAAATAACATTGTTTTGAATGTAAAGTTTAATTTTGCTGGAGAAGTGAGGGGGTTTTGCCCATTGTGTGTGTGTTTTTTGATTTGTGTGTAGAGTTCTGAGAATATGAGGCATGCTTTCAGAAAATGTATGTAAACAATCGAGAAAAACTGTAAGACAATTGGGAATGTAATAATTTGTCATATAGTCAATGCTTGTCTGGATTTCCTGAAACAAAAATTAATTGCATTAAACTGCTGTTCTGATCTGTCCTCTCGAGGTTATCATGGATTTTGTCTTAATGCATGTAGGAATAATTTGGCCACAAATAGTGTGTGTGAACGTCAAAACCCTCCCTAACCGGCTAAAGAAAGAGTGACAAAGGCATTCAATGCGACAATGACTTTTAACACTTCTATCTGAGTCCGAGCCATTAACCTGGGTACCGGCGGCAGGAGTGCACCAGAGTCCTGAGACCGCGCATGTGGAGTGAGCATGGAGAGAGATAACATACAATCTTCTCTCATGCTCCTGGAGTACTGGTGAGAGAAATGGACCAGACAGAATGGTGGTAGCGGCTCAGGTGAGAGACTTGTGTACGTGGGAAAAATGTATGTATCTATTTGGAAATTGAAATCGGGACATTACCAAGGGCCATCATATGGGCCATTGGAAAGGAGGAAATTCCGGGAGGGGGTTATTGAGGAAGGTCTACACACTGCGAACAATTTAGACTAAGAATGCATTGAAATACCGATCTTTCATTACCATGCCACTCGCGACAGGAAAACAGGGACAAAGGGGGGTACATTCTAACCGTGATGATGTGTGCTAGGTTGAGAAGCTTGAAATCGAGGGATAGACTCAAAGTAAAGCAATAAGGACTGTCATTCGAAAATTTGGGTTGGATAATTTATAAAATGTTTTAGTTATGATTCGGATACAGCGAGAGAGAGTTGCTCTCAAACGGTGAGGAGTCGGGGGGCACTGCTCAAATTTATTAGGCCTAGGTCGGCTATAGAAACCTTATCTTTAGGTGTCTTCCGAGAGGGAGGTTATTGGAGAACTCATTGGATGATAGCTTGGGTCAACCATTAAGTTTTTTTTTTGTTTTCTTTTGTTTTACCATGTCATCAGAATTGTAATGTTAAATCGCATCAATACATAGAGATTGCTGGATGATACGGTACAATTAATTGCATACAAGACTCATAGTCTGTGTTTTGCGTTAACACCCAAGGATGAAAATGAAGGAAACGGGCATGGAGACCAGCATCACATGGGCATAGAACGTAACGGATGAACGGTTCTGTCCCCAGTCTTAGTCACATCAAGGGTGGTGTGAAATTATTAAAGATGTACTTTTTCTCTTCCCTATTTAAGTCAGTATGTTTTTAGGTTTCGTGGAACATAAGAGTGGTCATTGTTCCAGAGGAGGGACTGATGTATATTGCCTAATTTATTTGAGAATGTTTTAGTAGAACTTTAGAAGTGCATTAGGAGTAGTGACTATTGTGTTATCGGTTAGATGGAATTATATATGTGTAAATGTATTTGTAGCAGGATGCGAGGTACACATGAGGCCTGTGGTTGAGACAGAATGTTTACATAAGGCTGTTAAGTGGTATGGAATGTGACTGGGGTAGGGATCTGGGGGGGCTCATAAATTAAGGTTGTGGTGATTGAGTAGTATCATTCCCAGAGACTATATATATTGTTACAGGAGTAGGAGAGGGAGGACAGCTAACTGTGCACAATATAGGGACTATTATGACATTAAATTGAACATTACACATACCCAGATCATGGTGAAAGTAGCAGAGATAGTGTTGGCATTTCAGACACTATTGTCAACTTTCAAGAAACCTGTGACTCAGAGTTTTGTTAGGTTGGATATTATTCCAACGTCATTAATCTCTTTCCCAATTTCAAACAGCCAGCGAACACTTGACAGATTCCATGCAGTAGTTACCGACGGCAGTCGCTGTAGGGAATTAAAGGAGGCTATGGTAACAGCATGGAATTGAACTACGGCGCAAATGAGGGAGTTTGAGGTATGCGTCATGGGCAGTGTCAGTGGTAGCAGGGGTTAATTTAGTGGCATTGTTGGGATATCATTTTATGAGGACTCGTGCCACATGGCTTGGTAGCTGGTAATTGGGAGACCGATGGGAGTACAAGGGGCTGTTATTCACATGTCACAAATTAGTAATCTGGCCATAATGGGAGTCTTATGTTGTCAGGAAATGACCCATGCGTTGCAGTATGTATATTCCCAGGTGGAAGCAGCACATGAGGAGCAGGAGAGGGCAAGGGCTGGATTCTGGATCCAGCCCTTGCCCTCTGTGGTCTGTGGTCTGACGGGGAAGACTGGGCGAAAGCACGAGGAGGCTTTTTAGGGCTTCCATTTTTGCCAAACTCAGCAGAAAGGTATGCTGAAGGAATAGTAAGGTGAATAGAGAGTGGGAATTGTCATGTTATCATACTTTGGGTTTTCATACATATATAATTATGCATAGCTTACCACATTGTTAATACTGTTATGCATTGTGTTTCTCGTTGCTTTCAAGTCTTGTGCTATCACTCTCTTAGGAACCAGAAGGAGAAAGGTGAAATGAAAGGAGTCAACGGCTCCAGCGGACATAATATCAGTGTTCTATGAGAAATGGAAATAAGATTGTGTCTGGTGTGATCATAAAACAGAGGCCATAAGTGTCTGAGTTTGTAAACCTCATGGTGAATGTTAATCATGTTTAGGTTTATTTTCTGTTCATGTTTTATTATCATTGTTTTAAGTACTTTCCAAGTGTATGTAATGTTGAACAGTATAATATCAGGTGTTCAAAAAGGGAGGACTGATAGGTTTGGATTTGTAAACTTTAAATATTATTAGTCATTAGCTGTAACAGAGACCTGAGCGGTGCCATAGCCCGAGGGGCTACACCAGAGGTTCATGGTTATCTGTAGGAAGAAGGTATATGGTGGATGCAATTAAGCTTGGAATGTACTGAGTGTAGGGAAAGTGATCACATGTGGCAAGCATTGATATGGGGAGAGAGCCATGGATTAGTGATGAAGGGCGTCGAGGACAGGTCAGGTCACGTTAAGGGAGAAAAAAACGTTTATTAAAGTCACCATTATTAGTCAGTTGTACAACCGAATGCCTTCAACCGAAATGTGTCTTCCGCATTTAACCAAACCCCTCTGAATCAGAGAGGTGCGGGGGGCTGCCTTAATCGACATCCACATCTTCGGCGCCCGCGGGGAACAGTGGGTTAACTGCCTTGTTCAGGGGCAGAACAACAGATTTTTTCCTTGTCAGCTCGGCGATTCGAACTTGCAACCCTCCGGTTACAAGTCCAACATTCTAACCACTAGGATACCTGCCGCCCCCAGGTAGCCCCGTATCACTTAGTTTCCTGCCTAGCAATAAAGATACAATGTTTAACGAGGAGGAGACTCCACCCAAAGTGGGGTACATATACCACAACTATTGTAAACATGTTTTTGTCTAATGCAGCTGTATTGACCCTCTGGGAAGAATAAACTTGGTTTAAGCTTTCATAGTGTCCGTTGAGTTTTTACTCTGAGAATTAGAACCTAACAGTATTCACTAAATTGATGGTTTATATGTAGGATAATGTTTTAATGGTTTGTCAGTCTAATTTTTATTTTTAAATCTTATTTAATTATGTCATAGATTTGACATGTGTTAAGGCCACACAGAGGGCCAGAGATGATTACAGACACCTGTGATAATCTGAAGTTCCCAAATGGGCCACTAGAAGTTTTGTGGCAGATTACATACAACCCTTGAAAGATACTGTACCAAAACTATGGTATTTAACTGGTAAACTTAAAAAGTTTCTAGTAATATACCCTCCCATTGTAACCCAATATAAAACACAGGAAATCACGTTTTTGACTGCACTGGGCCTTTAATGTCATTGTAACATCATATTATTTTGCGCCGTGAAGTGAGCTCCGTTACTTCAAAATGGATATGCAATAGAGTTGCGTGTCGAGGTTGCCGACAACATGACATATTCCTTGGGCGCCCATCATCTCGCTGTCAGAAGCACGTTATAGCAGACGTAATAAACAGTCATGGCAGCTGATGTGAATAAACTATATTACATTCATGACACAAACCCTTATTTTACACGAAGCATATGGCTAGCCAGCTAGCATTACTACACTACTGCTTGTGTCATGACTGTGTAAAGTCAGTCGTCGTAAGCCCATGTTGTTGCCGTTGTTGACGTCTGCAATGTCCGGCTCGACAGCTGTAAAACTTGGAACATACTTAACGCGTGTGACATCATCAAGAGCTGACAGTTGGTGAACATAAAAAAACAAGAACATGGGAGCTTGTTTGCTGCAAATTGTGATGCCAAATAGATAGGTAACATTTCTTCATGTGAGCCTACTTTGCTTAACAAAGTTTGGGAAGCACGTAGATCTTGGTTGCTTTTGTTCATGTTCACCAACTGTCTACTTCTTATCATGTCACTAGACATATTTGCATTGAGTATGATCCTGGCTTTAGCCTTCAGATGGTGAGTTCCAGGAGGGTCTCTGCATCACAAGCCTATGATGGACTCATCCCATAGCTTTTCCTCCTCTGTCCTGGTGTCCACTTTCTCCTTGGTCTTCTTCTTGTCTTTCCTGTGTTTGGCCTTGGTCTCCTTGGCCTGCTCCCTATCGTCCATCTCTTCCTGAATCTCAGCCTGAATATGCACCTCCTTCTCCTCTCCTCCTCCCACCCTTTCCTCTGTACTCTCTTCTTTCTCCTCCTTCCTTCCTTCTTTTTCTTCATCCTCTTCCCGGCGTTTCTTTGCCCTGTGTCCCTCCCTGTGACTCCTGCTACTATAGTGCAGTCTTTTTCTCTTCCTCCTACTGTCTTCCTCCGCTTCTTCGTCATGCTCTCTTCCTCTTCTCCCTTCTGTGTCGTCCTCTCTTAGACTCTTCCCTCTCCTCCTCCTCTTCCTCTCCTCCGAGTCCTCTTCTCTCGCCCTCCTCTCTCTCTCCTTCCTCATCTTCCTCTTCCTCCTCTTCCTCTCTCTGTGCCTGTAGTCACTGTCACTGCTGTCACTGCTGCTGCTGTAAGAAGAGGAGGAGCTTGTGCAGGAAGAGGAGGAGCTCGAACATTCCTTGCCCCTCCCCCTGGCTTTAGGCCAGCCAATAAAGCCTGCCGGAGCAGATCCTGGGATGAAGGGCTGAGGGAAAGTGTTGCCCCAGGCTGTTTGCTCATAGGTGCCTCCCTTGAACCCAAAGTGAGTGGGAGGAGCCTGATAGGGCGGGCACCAAAGGGGAGGAGGATAAAAGGCAGCAGTAGGATGCAGAGGAAGAGAGGTGAGAGGAAGAGGAGGGCAGGAAGAAGGAGGAAGGCCCAAGGTAGTTTTATTTTGGCCGTCAACCTTGCCGAGGTTAGCTCCTCCTTCTCCTTCTTCCTCGGTAGCGCCGAAGCTGGTTTTTGGGGCTATACCGCGGGCCTTCTGCACGTGGATGTAGTCGGCCAATTCATCTGCGAACGAATCATACACCTTCTTCTGAGACTTGCATAGGTCAACAACCTTCTTCTCTCTGATGGGACACAGGGTGAGAGCCAAAGGGTTACATACTTTGACATAGTGCAGAGCTGGGAACTTAAAACGATCTGTTTTGGGGAAACAAAGTGTGTTCTTCATGAAATGTATGAGGTCAAAATGAATGTGGTTGTCCTCTTACTTGATCTGGTGCTTGTTTCCTTGCATGTGAGCGTGGTACATCTCCACAGAGTCAAGCTTAATGTTACACACTGGACATGTGAAGGAGTTGGCTGCAAACAGAGGAATAGTGGACAGAATATTATAATTACTCCTCAGAGGAGACAGAAACCTTGTTTTGCTTGGCTCCCCACAACACATACACACATTTTGGGAGAAGATTAAAAGAGGGATTAAAAGCCTTGGCCCAATTGCTTCCTTTCCTCTACAGGCCTGCTTTCCTTTCCACCCATTTCACTGACCGGTCTATGACCACAGACAGACAGACAGCGTAGGGCATTGGTACCTTGTGCGGGGTCCTCTCCCAGGTCTTTGAGCAGCTGCTGGCGGGAGTGGTTCCTCTGGTGCTTGCGGCCGGCGTAGTGCTGCTGGGCCATGTGGGGGTTGTTGAAGGAGGCGGCACACAGGCGGCAGTGCTTGTTAGGGTCACTCAGGTCCACAGTCTCTGAGGTGTTCTGGGGTCCCTTCCCCCCCTCCTCGCCCATTCCCTGGTCAATGCCAGAGACCTGGAGTGGGCCTGGTATGGCCAACCCGGGGACCCTTTGAGAGAGAGTGTCTGATAGCGAAAGAGAGATGTGTAGGTTCAGTTTTAACCACTGACTATAATAGCATTAGATTACTTGTACTAACCTGCCTATTAGGCAGAGTGAAATAAACTTTAACACAATGAACACACTACAGTCATATAAGCAAAACTTACCTGTCTATTAGAGTGATATAGGCAGTACTTACCTGTCTATTAGAGTGATATAGGCAGCACTTACCTGTCTATTCGAGTGATATAGGCAGTACTTACCTGTCTATTAGAGTGATATAGGCAGTACTTACCTGTCTATTAGAGTGATATAGGCAGTACTTACCTGTCTATTAGAGTGATATAGGCAGTACTTACCTGTCTATTAGTGATATAGGCAGTACTTACCTGTCTATTAGAGTGATATAGGCAGTACTTACCTGTCTATTAGAGTGATATAGGCAGTACTTACCTGTCTATTAGAGTGATATAGGCAGTACTTACCTGTCTATTAGAGTGATATAGGCAGTACTTACCTGTCTATTAGTGATATAGGCAGTACTTACCTGTCTATTAAACAGTGTGATATAGGCAGCACTTACCTGTCTATTAAACAGTGTGATATAGGCAGTACTTACCTGTCTATTAGACAGAGTGATATAGGAAGTTCTAACCTGTCTATTAGACAGAGTGATATAGGCAGTACTTACCTGTCTATTAGACAGTGTGATATAGGAAGTTCTAACCTGTCTATTAGACAGAGTGATATAGGCAGTACTTACCTGTCTATTAGACAGAGTGATATAGGAAGTTCTAACCTGTCTATTAGACAGAGTGATATAGGCAGTACTTACCTGTCTATTAGACAGAGTGATATAGGAAGTTCTAACCTGTCTATTAGACAGAGTGATTTAGGCTCTACTAACCTGTCTATTAGAGTGATATAGGCAGTACTTACCTGTCTATTAGAGTGATATAGGCAGTACTTACCTGTCTATTAGTGATATAGGCAGTACTTACCTGTCTATTAGAGTGATATAGGCAGCACTTACCTGTCTATTAGAGTGGTATAGGCAGTACTTACCTGTCTATTAGAGTGATATAGGCAGTACTTACCTGTCTATTAGTGATATAGGCAGCACTTACCTGTCTATTAAACAGTGTGATATAGGCAGTACTTACCTGTCTATTAGACAGAGTGATATAGGCAGTACTTACCTGTCTATTAGACAGTGTGATATAGGAAGTTCTAACCTGTCTATTAGACAGAGTGATTTAGGCTCTACTAACCTGTCTATTACAGTGTGATATAGGCTATACTAACCTGTCTATTACAGTGTGATATAGGCAGTACTAACCTGTCTATTAGACAGTGATATAGGCAGTTCTAACCTGTCTATTAGACAGTGTGATATAGGCTGTACTAACCTGTCTATCAGTGTGATATAGGCTGTACTAACCTGTCTATCAGTGCGATATAGGCTGTACTAACCTGTCTATCAGTGATATAGACTGTACTAACCCGTCTATTAGACAGTGTGATATAGGCAGTACTTACCTGTCTATTAGACAGTGTGATATAGGCTGTACTAACCTGTCTATCAGTGTGATATAGGCTGTACTAACCTGTCTATTAGTGATATAGACTGTACTAACCCGTCTATTAGACAGTGTGATATAGGCAGTTCTAACCTGTCTATTAGACAATGTGAAATAGGCTGTACTAACCTGTCTATTAGAGTGATATAGACTGTACTAACCTGTCTATTAGAGTGATATAGACTGTACTAACCTGTCTATTAGACAATGTGAAATAGGCTGTACTAACCTGTCTATCAGTGCGATATAGGCTGTACTAACCTGTCTATCAGTGATATAGACTGTACTAACCCGTCTATTAGACAGTGTGATATAGGCAGTACTTACCTGTCTATTAGACAGTGTGATATAGGCTGTACTAACCTGTCTATCAGTGTGATATAGGCTGTACTAACCTGTCTATTAGTGATATAGACTGTACTAACCCGTCTATTAGACAGTGTGATATAGGCAGTTCTAACCTGTCTATTAGACAATGTGAAATAGGCTGTACTAACCTGTCTATTAGAGTGATATAGACTGTACTAACCTGTCTATTAGAGTGATATAGACTGTACTAACCTGTCTATTAGAGTGATATAGGCAGTACTAACCTGTCTATTAGACAGTGTGATATAGGCCGTACTAACCTGCTGGCTGGGTGGTGGGATAGAGGGCCTGTTTTCTCAGGTTCTTGGCGTGGACCTTGCCGTCGTAGTGGGAGCGGGCCACCACCGGAGAACTGAACACCATGCTACACAGCTCACAGAAGCGGTCCTTGTCCATAGTAATTCCTCTCTGCTCAACACAATATCAAACGCCCACACTCATAACGGTAACAATAACATGATAGTCTACAACCTTTCAGAGGAAGTAACAATAACGCTCTCTAGAAGCTTATTGATTTCACCTGGATCAGGTTGGACCGCATTGGACCATGTCGGACCCATTACAATGCCTTGCTCAGGGGATCGAATCCTTGAGCTGACAAGGTAAAAATCTGTCCTTCTGCCCCTGAGCAAGACAGTTAACCCACTGTTCCCCGGGCGCCAAAGACATGGATGTCGATTAAGGCAGCCCCCCGCTACTCTGACTAGGTACCCCCTTTCCCCTTCTGATGGTTGGAACGTCAAAACAATGCATAATTGTGATTTAATCGGGATTAGGTTCATACAATTGCTATTAGAAGCTGGATTTACACACACACACACACACACACACACACACACACACACACACACACACACGCACACACACACACACACACACACACACACAGCAATGACTTGCCTAGTTAAATTTGAAAAAATACAAATAAATGCAAATAACATTTTGTCCAGGCATCTGTTCCATCAAAGTCTTACCTGGAAGTCTTTACTTCGTTTCTCATCTTTCTTGGTCTGCACGTAGAGTCTCACTTTCTGGGCATGCTTCTTTCCCTGCAGTCAGAGGACATTATCATTTTTTTCTCTAGCTTCTTTGCAGAGGACCTCAAACTGTACATTCAGCTCGTAAAATGAACACACTAAAATATGATGAGGAAGATAGTTTCTGTTGAATTAAACTTGGGTTGGTGGGTAGACAGACACATTGGTGGTGGGTGGAGCGTGTTACCCCCAAACAATGTCAAGTGCATTGAGACCTAAAGGAATGTACTGTTTAAACGTTATTGGTTATCATAATTACAACACAAGTGTTGAGACGTGGAAGACGGACACACACTCACATACCTCGTAGTGTGCGATCCTCTGGGACTCGAACAGCAGAGAAGCCTCACACACATGGCAGTGGCTGTCCGTGAAGAGACCCTTCAGGAGGTCACTTTCTCCCAAGTCTGCTGGGAACAGGAAATGCTCCTTTAACATTTTGGAATGTTCAGAGAACGTTCTGAACAAAAGACTGCCTGGATGAAAGACAAAATACACAATACAAATGAAACCCTCAAAACAGAAGATAAATATTTGTACCATGCTGTGAAAAATAGAGTACATCTGTTGTTGTTGTGATTGCATGAATCACTGTGTGAAATGGATAATAAAGTTGAAAGAAAACACGAGAGAAAACTTGGGACATCGACCCACATGTATACTGTACATAATCAAGACAAAAATAAAATATCTATGAAACATTGAGCTTATTGAAAGCAGCATCTGAGTTAAGAGCGACCATAGGTCTTCACTCAAGTCAACATCTTAGTCCATGTGTGCAGATGAATGAGAAAATGTTTGGACATTTGACAGAATGGTGAGGCAAGTTGTAAGAGTAAGGAAATGTGACCATTTTGTTGGAAGACACAATATGAAGTACAACTATAAAGAACCAACCTCACTACTCAAATACAATTTTCTCAACCCAATGACTGCCAAACCTGAGTCTTGCAATAAATCTTTCTTGCAAGTGAATTTCCCCACTAATGTTTAAATGCTCATGTGTGACCTACAGTAACACTAATGCACTATTTTGATTCATATTAGATTGATAAGATGTCATCTAATTTAGGGGTCATTAGGACCTTTTCTACTGATCATTTTGACAACAGAACGTAGACAAATCACTGTTTGCACATAATGTAGACACTGATATGGTGCTGGAGATCATGAATGTGAGGTTAGAAAGTGCCCCTTTAATGTGATAAACTGGTAGGAAAAATCAGTGAGTCTAACCTACTATGTCGATTGTGTAGGGTGAAAGCTCAGTTCATTACATGTACACTATCTACTTCACTACATAATGTATTCCAAGTGTCAGATGTCTGAAGCCATAACACTCTTACTATCACTTTAAATGAATTGATCACTCCAAATGATGTCAAGGCTCATTCTGAAATATAATAACAGAAAGCAACACATACTGTAGTCTCTTGCATGCAGACAGTGTATCATGTACACTACCATCTTTCTGTAGAAGGAAGGAGTGAAATTGAATTCACAGATGTGGCTGAAACTTTGGGTGAGTACAATGCACTGTTCCTCTGCCTAGTCACAAATAATTTTAACTGTACCCCAATCATAAACCGTAAAGTAGGCCTTAAAAACACTACTCAATGTTACTGCTACCTTATCTGTCTTGATTACAAAGTGCCCATATTTTGCCTTGACTACACCCTGTATTATTAATTTAGAAATCAATTATGTTATCTGTCCCACTTGTTGGCTCTTCTAATTTTGAGAGGACTGCATGGAGAACAATAATTCACCGGCAGGCTACATATTAGGTTCATTGACGCATGCCCATGCTTGAATCTTGGGAGTTATAAATCATTGTTTCAAAACTATCTACAATTGAGAATGCACTTAGTGCCATTGTTAGAACTCAAAATGGCTATTGCTTCCACAACCTTTACTTTCAAAATGTCCCATAAAGAAACTGGATTGATACTATACACACATATACTACTTTAAAGTACAGTACTTACCAAATGTTAACCGCACCCTTTAGTGATGGTAAACAAGATAGCAGAAATAGAACTGAACTTGATGTTCAGAAGGTTTGAACACCAGTGTGTGGGCATTTTCAATAAGGCTGATGTGAACTGACAAAAATGGAATACAAGTCCCTTACTACTGCACAAGTTATATAGTTCTATTAAGTTTAGCAATGAACTGAAAACAGCTGTTTGTTGATGTTGACAACCTATTGGTATTGCATACTCTCTCCAGTCATGTTGAGCACTGTGTAAAGAGATAGCCTATGCCTAATAATGGAATTGAATGTAATACTAGACAAGTCAAAAAGTTTCACAAGAGGTAATACACTGTAACAATGTTTAGCTAGTTAGGCAGCAGTTTTGAATAAATTAGCCAAGACCCTATTTCAAGACTGGTGACCCAGGCAAGACAAAAACAATGTTCCTTGCCGTGTATAGCTAGTTTCTTAACCCAGGCACCGGTTCTGATTGAATAGGAGTTGAATAACTAGTCAATAATTTCGTGCTAACCCATCCAATGTGACAGCAACTGTAGTGGGGGGGATTGTGCTAGCAAATTGGCTTCAATGCAATGGCAGCTACTTTAGGGCCTCCCGGTCAAGTGTTTGAGTGGGTCCTAGCTAGCTAAATAACCTATAGCTAATAGTTAGCTAGCTAGCAGTGATTACAAGGATATGCGTAAAACGACGTTCAAATGGGAAAGACACGATTGTTAACCGACAGAAAGTGGTCATATCGGATAACAAGCTCGCTAAAGTTGATCCTATCATAGGCTAAAGTGCCTAATTCGACATTTAACAGTTAGCTAACTTTGAGAACGCCCTTGGCTAACGTCAGCATTGCTAGCTAACTAGCTTGCTACGAACTGGGCATCAATTCACCAGACGCTGTAATTTCGCGTTCTTAATGAACTCACCTTCAATCTGTGAACTATTGGTATTATTAGTGTTTATTACTGTGTCAGCATCTGATACAGAAGCCACGTTATGAGTAGAAATAATGTTATTTTCAGTATCTGACTCCGCTAGCAGCGGAGCACAGATACTTCCCTCCTCCATCTTTCTTCCTATCTGAGCAACGCAGGCGCAATGTGTCGATACATGTTTGCAGAACATGAGAACGAAGGTTAAGTATGTAACCACGGTAATGTGAGCTATATGGATCACTCCAATATATTGGATTGGAGTGATCCAATATAGTGAAACATAACAATATTTACTCTCTGTAAAGTTAGAGTTTTGGTTTGACTGGGTTGGGAATTCTGTGTGCTCAACTTGCATATAATAACTGAGAACCTTTTACTGTATTGTTTATGTTTTTCTGCTCAATTGTATTTTCAAATCTGAACAAAACTTTAAAGGCAACATGCAACAATTTCCAAATGTTTACTGAGTTATAGGTCATATAAGGAAATCCGTCAATTTAAATAAATTCATTGAGGCCTAATCTATGGATTTTACATGACTGGGCAGTGGCGCAGGCCCACCCACTTGGAAGCCAAGCCGATCCATGGGGAGCCAGGCCCAGCCAATCAGAACGAGTTTTTCCCTACAAAAGGGCTTTATTATTACAGACAGAAATACTCCTCAGCACCACAAAATAGTGGAGATATGAACATTACATTTTCTGGCAACAGCTCTGGTGGACCTTCCTGTAGTCAGCATGCCAATTACATCTGTAGCATTGTGTTGATGTGACAAAACTGCACATTTTAGAGTGGACTTTTATTATCCCAAGCCCAATGTGCACCTGTGTAACGCTGTTTAATCAGCTTCTTGATATGCCACACATGTCAGGTGGATTGATTATCTTGGCAAAGAAGAAATTCTCACTAACAGGGATGTTAATAAATTTGTGCACAGCATTTTAGAGACGTAAGATTTTTGTGCATGTGAAAAATGTATGGTATCTTTTATTTCAGCTCATGAAACATGGGACCAACACTTTGCATTATACGTTTATATTTTTGTTCAGTATATTTCTATACCTATTCTTTCTTTGGATCAAATTAAATGAAGAGGACAAAGATGAAGACATTAATAACAAAATAGATACTTTATTACAGGAAATGGCATGTGCATGATGTTACATCTGTAATTGAGTCTAAATGACATTATTAACAAAATTGATAAACCATAAAATTGGATCAAAGGACATAAGATTAGAATATAGATCATTTGAAATAAACAGATAGACAAGGAAGGATTTAAGTCAGCTTCAGTTGATAGGTTATTTTATCTTCTCAAATTCTCTGGCCAGGGCGTCCAACTGTAAATAGAGTAACACCACATGAATTACAGGTGCAATATTCCCCCATTTCCACTATGCAGCATGCTTGTAGATGTAGATACAATACACTACTATGTTCACACACTAGTGGGCTTTTATTCTTCTCCTTTAATCAGGGACTGATTTAGACCTGGGACACCAGTGCTGCATTCAACAGGGCACAACATTAAAGGGTGGCAGGTAGCCTAGCAGTTAGTTAGAGCATTGGGTCAGTAACTGAAAGGTCACTGGTTCAAATACCTGAGCAGTCAAGGTGAAAAATATGTCCATATGCCCTTGAACAAGGCACTTAGCCCTAATTTCCTCCAGGGGTGCCGTACTACTATGGCTGACCCTGGAAAACAACACATTTAACTGCACGTATCCGGTGTATGTGACAATGAAACATATTATTATGGAACGTTCAGATAGAAATACATTACGTACAACAAACATGCCTCTCTGACACGTTGAATAAGGATTAAAATCTG
The DNA here is from genome assembly GCA_030435695.1 of Brachymystax lenok tsinlingensis. Lineage (NCBI taxonomy): Eukaryota > Metazoa > Chordata > Actinopteri > Salmoniformes > Salmonidae > Brachymystax > Brachymystax lenok. The sequence continues at coordinate 18,272,661 of CM059813.1, read as the reverse complement.
CAATGTTCCACAATGGTTGGCTACGGAACATGGCTCTCAGGCTCTGAGTGGCCAATCAGTGAAAATTAAACTAGCAGTCTTTCGGCCTCAGGCTCAGATTTGAGGTACTGTATCCCTGTCCTATGTGAATGCCACCTGATACATTATCATTACATTAATATACTACTGCCTTCCTGCCCTTACACAAATCGATTTTAGTTTTGAAACTGCAGTAAAAGTGCAGTAACTGCAGTCGACTGTGTTATTTTGGATGCAGAATAACTGTAGTGTTATATTGCACTCTAACTGCAGTTATACTGCACTCTGACTGCAATCGTTTTTCGTAAGGGCGCCCCTGCACTCACAAGAATGTTCTTAAGGATGTTCCTTCGCTGTGGTCTCAGGTAGCTGCATTCTCCTGCCTCACAGAGTTTAATCTCCTCTGAAATCTGAGAGAGAGAGAGAGATAATAGAATGATGGTGACACAAATGGCTACTGTGTATTTTACACATGCATAATATCAATTTGAGTCATTGTGATTGTAGTACTGTGACCCACCTCAGAGGTGGTAAATGAGTCCAGTTCCCTCTTGCCTCCTGGGTACCAGCCATGGGACCAGTGTTGGGAGGAGGACAGCTGGGCTCCCAGGCACAGCAGCAGCCCCAGCATCAACACCAGCCTAGCCACACTCACCATCATTGGAGCTGGAGAGAGAGGGATGGAGAGATGTAAGGAGAGGGAGGGTGTGGGTAGGAGAGCATGAGACACCTGTCAGGCTTGAACACCTTTCACAAGGAAAGAAAGGGAGGAATGGGGGATTGTTATACAATTCACTCCACGGGAACGAGAGAAAGTGCAAGAGGGGGGAGAATACTGTGATGACCCTAGAGCTCTCAAGGGAGTTAATTCTCTCGGGACTGCATGCTTGCCTTAGTCTCGTAAACCCGACCCTAGGCAACAGTAGCATTGGATACATTGTGGGAGGCAACCGACTGCCTAGGGAGACTATGCTTGCCTTGGGGTTAGACAACCGGGGTTGAACATCCCCTGTGGCCGTACCTACTGCTACACGGTCGCTACATTGGTGTTATAAGTGTGATGGCAGCGTCTGATCTGCCAGGCAAATGAGGGTAATTATTCAAATCTTAGTGAAGAGGCCCGATTGGAGAAGCAAACAGCAAAAAGCAACAACAAGCCTTAAAGTTTTTTTGTGTGCAGCTCATAGCTTAATTTTATGCAGGATAAATATTTAATACAATACATTAATAATATTTATACACAGGGAAAAAATCTCCACAAACAAAAACAGTAACGTTTACAGTGGGTTTCAAAGATCAGTTTCTCATAGGCAATTGTTGTTTGTGGTTTTTTTTAATTTTTTAAACATCTAATTCCAAAATATATAATGGTACTGCCACCATTCATTCACCATATAATGCAAACAAAAAATGTAGCTGTCTATGGGTTTAATGTATACTTCATAGAAGGCATCAAACCCAAAGCAAATGCAAAAATTCTCTCCAAGAGCTCACTTTTTAACCCATTGATACCCAATAGCACAAATCGTAGCAATCCTTACCTTAGGTCCTCAGTCTGATAATACCTGTTGTATCGAATCGGTTATCACTGTTGATGTCCACCAAGTCTGTCTATGTGTGCCCGCTGTTCACTTCTGTCTATTATTAACCTGTTGGTATGCAGCAACTCAGTGTCAAATCACTTTCCTGAGGCGACGATGAGTGTTGTAGAGCTGCTCTCTGATGATATCTCTGAAGCCTCCTCTTCCTCCTCAATTTATGTCCCCACCTCAAATGCCCCCTCACCCTACCCCACCTCGCCCGCCCCCATTGCTTCTTTCCCTCCCAGCGGTCAGCTCAGAGGAGTTTAGGGACGCGGGGTGTGCGTAAGATCCGCTCAATTCCAATTATCATCTCTAAATAGTCCTGACCTCCCCTGGGATGTTCATCCTGTCTGTACCTAATACACCCCCCCCTCCCTTCCATTACATCCCCCAGCCACCCTGCTCCCAGCCACCAAAATCAATAGGTTGACATGGTTTACTATAAACATCATGTGGCTGGATGAATTCAGTTCTGTCACGTCATGATGTTCTCACATTTCTTCACACATCACATTCATGTAAAAATGTATTAGAAGACAAATTTCAACTAGACTGGTTCAGATTTTGTCAGTTGCTTTGAGATTTCAGAACTATGGAGGATACATAGACAATCTGACAAAACCTGAGACTAACGAAGATTGAACACATCGAATCTTCAATGTTTCTCAACCTTGTAATATCAGGGACCGGCAAGCTACGGTCCTTACTTTACCAGGGACTGGCAACCGGTTGTCCTTCCTGCTTAGAGGGACACCTACAACTAGCACTTGAGAACTGACAAATTGGTGTAATTTCGCTAACAGTCTGTGGGACCGGTCAACAACATTCCAGAATCCAGTGTTGGTCTGCAGACCGGAGGTTGAGGATCACTGACCTAGGCCAAATCTCATTTCCTCTGTATTTGCCCCTGCTTAAAGTGGTGCAGTGGCCTGTCTCGCGCCCTCCATCACACCTGAGTGACCGCCAGAACACTTTGACCATGGGGACACCGGATGACATGCAAACATGAGCACGGGCAAACATACCCTCCGCCACCATCTCTCTTAATTCCAGTCTGACAGGCCTTTTGGCTTGGGTGAAGGGGTATCAATTGGGGACTGGCAAATTATCATGTTTAAAATGCATAGGGGAAGTTCCTATCTGGCGGTTGATTGACAGCTTGTCTTCTCGCCGTTGACTTAAGTTAATCTGCTGACTGACACGGGGCTGCCAGCGCAAGGAGGGTGCAGGAAGCAGGAGGACATGGAGCGCTGCATGAGTCACAGAGGAGAATTTGTCTCGCCTGTCAAACCTTCCTGAGACACGGCCCGCCAACGGAAGCGGAGAACATGGGCCGTATTCACAAAACGTCTTAGAGTAGGATCAGTTAATCTAGGATCAGTTTTGCCTTTTATACCATAATGAAGAGGGGGGACCTGAACCTAGATCAGCACTCCTACTCTTAGACAATGTAAATAGGGGCCTTGGACCTTATCAAGGGTGTGGGACCTGTAACCTCCCCTCTCAGGACTGGGAGGGTTTAACTCCAGAGGTTGCAGAAAATCATTCACTGGGCAGAGTTTCAGTGGGGCAAACTTAGGTTTCTTTATTTCTCAAAGCAGGGGAAAGGGAAAAGGGAGGAAACTGTAACTCAGGTCACTCTTCTTTCTGCCGGCTGCTCCTTCTGGCGTCCGTCTACTTCTGGAAGGGAGGCAGAAGAGGTGTAGGATTAGACAAGGTGGATTATTCTACTCACGTCCTCCACTAGGCCTCTATCTCCAAGAGGGTGGTTGGGTTCTGACTAGTCCAAAGCCTGGCCTGGCCTGGGCTGGGCTGGGCTGGGCTGGGCTGGGCTGGGCTGGGCTGGGCTGGGCTGGGCTGGGCTGGGCTACCTCCAACACTCCGCGTCTGCTCTCTTCTCCTGCCTCTCCTTCCCCTCACTGTGGCTTCTTTGTCCTCTTTAATGTGGCTACTAATTGGGCCCAACAGCCTGCAGCCGAGGCCCCCTGTCAAAGGGGAAATTGTGCACACCTGGGTTAGGGCTGTCCTTGGTCCTGAACATCTCTGCTTAGCCCAGACCTTGTGTTGACCTCTGATGGTGCTCTCCATGGTGCTGCAGGTGACTGTGCTGTGTGGTGAGGGACTGTGTTTCCTTCTGGCCACCACAGACCGTCAAGTTGGATCTCGCAGAGATGGACAATTTCAGTCCTGGAGAGAGCTATAGCAGGGTGTGCAGGCTTTTGTTCCAGCCCAGCGCTAACACACCTGATTTAGCTAATCACTAATCCTGATCTTCAGATTAGACCATTATTAGTTGGATCAGGTGTGTTAGTGCTGGAACAAAATCCTGCACTGAGAGTGGCCTTCCAGGCAGGGGCGTCATGCACCCCAAAAATCTGAGGGGGCACAAAGTACGTAAGGATGGCTGGGTGGTGGATGTTGGAGAATTTGCAAATTTTCTAACACCTATTTATTTTTATGCATATCTAAGCATACCTCGAGCTGTCTATCCTACTGACTGGTGGTTAATTAAAAACATTTATAAATATGATTCTTTGCATCTCTGCTAAAATCTGGGTAAGAGATGGAAAGGAATGCGAGTCTTATTCAATACATTTAGTAATTGCTTGCCAGCAGGCATGCCAGCTAAAATAGACAAGCTAGCTACTCTAACTTGATAGCCTGAAATTGCTGCTTGGTAGCTAGTTATGAGGTTAGGAGATTGGGAACCTATCTTGGCTCGTTAAAGCCAACGTCATAAAATTGCTAGGTGGCTAGTAGTATTAGAGAGGAACAAAAACAAAACATAGATTTGTCCTGTTTAAAAATATGAGGGGGCACGTGCCCGTTTGCATGACACCTCTGCTTCCAGATCCAGAATCCTCCCATTCCTGCAGGAGTAGCTTCAATCAAGTGCTTACTCCAAGCTATAGATTCTAGATAATGTATTATCTGGTTATAGACCACAGGAGGTTGGTGGCATCTTAATTGGGGAGGATGGGCTCGTGGTAATGGCTTGAGCGGAATTAGTGGAATGGTAGCAAATACATAAAACACATGGTTCCATTCCATTCACTCTGTTCTAGCTATTATTAGGTGAGGCCTTCCCCTCAGCAGCCTCCAGTTATGGACTATTATAACATTCAAATATAAATAAACATATGCCTTCACACACATTCCAGCACAACCCCTACTGCAGTGTGTAATGTAATGTGATGTGTGTTTTGTCCTATATTTTTAATCCCAGCCCCCGTCCCTGCAGGAAGCCTTTTGCCTTTTGATAGGCCGTCATTGTAAATAAGAATTTGTTCTTAACTGACTTGCCTAGTTAAATAAAGGTTCAATAAAAAATATATATAAAAAAAGAAGAGAAATTTGATTGAGGGTAAGGGTTAAACTCTTAACTGAAAAGCCAGTCCAGACAAAGAGTCAATAACAGTGCATGACCTGGATGTGAAACCTAGTCATCAACATCATCATGTAGTGTAATTAGTCTCAGAACAGGGTTGTGTTCAGTAGGGAGAAAACGTTTCGAAATGGAATTAAAAAGGGGAGGCTTGTAACGTTACTTATCAAAACACAGATTCCCATTTTCCATTATGAAAAGTTTGGCTGTGGATTTCCCTACTGAACAGAATGCAGGTTAGAGGAGTTGGTTCAATTCCAGTATTGAAGATTATAGTATTGATGATGTTGGGATTGTTGTTACCACTGAACATTTGTAACTATTGCAAATTGCACCAGATAATGCTGTAGCTAACAAACAAATAACACAAAATCTCAAGCATTTTATTAGGTTTAAACAATATCTTGCTTATAAAGGCCATTTGGCATTATATAATTATATATAATTTTATAATATATATATATAATTATATATACATATATTCAACATTTTAATAAAACACTAGAAAACAAAACAGATGCAAATAAAAAAAAATCTTAAGACAACAATAATAACAAATAAAAAATAGCAAGAAAAACACAAAATTCCTAATACATTTCTAAATTGTCCCAGTAAAGTTCATGTACATTTTCTTAAAAAAGCAACAAAAAAAAAGCAAGGCAGCAGACAATAATTAAATATAAATAACCCTACATTATGTACAGAAGTGGGGCAGTGACCGGTTATCGATGAGACCAAACCAGCCCAAGGGGCAAATAGAACAAGAGAGGAAGGAAATAGGAGTTAAGGAAAAGAAAGAAAGAAAGGAGAGAAAAAGAGAGAGAGAAAGAGAGAGAAAAATAGAGCGAGAGATTGAAAGAGAGAGAGACAGAGAAACAGACAGACACAGAGAGACATTCAGACAGAGAGAGAGACATCCAAGGGACAGCTAAACAGGATCAGGAGGAGAAAACAGGTTTAAGAGATGGGATCGCCAGAGAGAGACAGGTTTAAGAAGTGAGATCGACAGAGAGAGACAGGTTTAAGAGATGGGGTCGCCAGAGAGAGACAGGCTTAAGAGGTGGGGTCGCCAGAGAGAGACAGGTTTAAGAGGTGGGGTCGCCAGAGAGAGACAGGTTTAAGAGGTGGGGTCGCCAGAGAGACAGGTTTAAGAGATGGGATCGCCAGAGAGAGACAGGTTTAGGGGTGAGAGAGTTTTAGGGATGGGCAAGAGAGAGGTTTAAGGGTGGGAGAGACAAGGTTTAGAGGTGGGAGAGAGAGATAGACTAGATAACCCTAAGAAAGACGAGTTTAGGGGTGGGAGGGACAGAGAGACTGGTTGAACCCTAAGAAGCCCCACTCCTCCAGTCTGTCTTGCTCTCTTTCTCTGAAGAAAGGTGTGCCCTGTTGCTCAGACAGGGACATTACATTACTGGGGTGTTGCATCACATTTCTATCGGCAACCAGCAGGGGTGTGGAACAAGGGCCCGGATGCACCTGGCAGTCCTCTGTAATAACCAGCAAACAATGTCATTGTGATTTGTGGTTGGAATAACTCAGGGCAATGTATTTTACCCACTATAGAGGGTGAAGGTTAGGTAGAGGACCTGACTAGGGGCCACAATGAAGGAATAGTCAAGGGTCCAGCACTTCAGTGGAATGGAATGAAGACATGGAGCCAAGACAAAGCTGGTTCAAAACAAAGCAATGGAGTTTGATTGGAATGGAACCTGGCGTTACAGCATGAAATGGAAAGGAGGCTGGTGGATCATGAACTTGAAAAGGATAATAAAAGGCCCCGATCTTGGTCTCAGTGTTACAAAGCAAAGCGACAGCTACGGCTTTGTACAGAGGTGCTTGTCGATAAAGTTATCTACAATGGCTCAGAAAATAGTCGTGGGAAGGGGCCAAATAGATGTACTAATCTGTAGGGTGATACTGGTTTACCAAGAGTCTATACACCTACACTCAATCAACTCACCGAAGGAGAGGTGCAGTGAACTTATCTTCCATCTGAATCAACCCGTGAGGCACTTTCTAGTGTAAAGCCTTAAGTCACTAGGGTTGGGGGTTGGCACAGTGTCGTTGGGGACAGGTGACTACATTCAGCAAACCTTCTGGCTCAAAAGAAGAGTAAAAGCCTCTCCTCTCCACACCAATGCCCACCCTGACCATTCCAAATATCCAACACAACCAAACATCCAGGAAGGAAAATAAAATGGCACCAATTGTAACACACGGGCACTTGAGATGCTTTGGAATGGACCACGGTCTGAAATGACGTTGACAGTATTTTTTAAGTGACTGGTCTAAGTGAGACATCCGGTTTGAAGATCTCTACCTAGCTATCTATGTCCTGTGGTTCAACCCAATAGAACTAGTCAGAACTAGAGGCCTAACTAGAGGCCATAACCAGAGTCTTTTAAAAGACCTCTTCAATGCTGACATTAGGGTTGCAAAATTAACTAATCCTGGTTGGAGGATTTCTGGAATCAGAAGGGAATAAGCTGCGAGGGAATCCTCCCACCTGGAATTCTTCAACCAGGATAAAAAATAATTATTTTGCAGTTATTGCCAAGTAATTTACTACTCAGGGTCATGTTACTCATCTGGCCTTTGCAAAACCGGTTCTGATTTTTATTTTGGCGCAAATAGCACAAGCATTCAAACAATCAACAATAACAACAATTTGTCAATACTGGTGCTTTGTTTTGTGGAGTTTGAGATTATTTCTAATTTCCTGATCCCATATGATTCAATCACGACAGAGTTGGATTGTGCTCCTTCTTTTCGACCTATACAAATATATAAAAGGGAGTTAAACCAATCCATTCCAACTCCTGAACAGTAGGAGTTGTGCAAGTATTTTTCTACACACTGTGGGCTTTCCTTATGTCCTAATGACAAAACAACGCTGAACCTCTATGTCAATTCCATTTTAACTCAACCAACTAAGTAGACAAACTGAAATTAACTGTATATACATTGAAAGACCCCGTACATGACCCCCCCTCCCCCCCGACAATTTTAAGTCATTTCCTGAGTTGACCAAGCAGAGACGGAATTGACCTCAACCTTGTTGCTAGCTAACTGACATCATTGATCTTCCATTACAATCTCAACCAAAGACTGAGGTATGCCCGAGGGTGGCCTCATCCACAAACCCATAGCGTGTGTTTCTAGCCAAGCTGTCCTTATAGGCAGCCATTCTGAAGAGGAAAAAAAAAATCACTGCAAACATTCCATCATCTCACATGTTTCAACATTAAAATGAACAATTCATCCATTTGAGGGTGGGAGTATCAAAGCGACAGCATTAAAGTATAACAAATTCTCAGTATGTGACATCGGAGTTGAATTCTATTTCATCGGCGTTGAATTACATTTCAATAAAACACTTACAGATAGACGTTCTAAATGGTGCAGATAGAAATATAATGAAGAGCTGACAATTTCTCTTCTATATGACAACCATATATGTTCTACACAATACATTTCTATCTGAACATTCTATAAATGTTTCATCACCCTGAACAGGCCCCAGTTGAAAAACAGAGAGGGGGTCTTCACATTTTGACGACATCTTCTCAACCAACCTATACCGAAAAGAAATATACCCAATAGATTACAAACAAGTAAATGGAATGGCACGTAAATAATAGATAGGAAATGTTTTCCCCCATTCCAACCGTAAGCAATTAAATATAAGAAAACACACATAAGAATTGGTTCATTTCCATGAAGCAACAAACAATAGGAAATGCATAGTAATTGCATGGTTACTATATGTTGAGATATATGGACATATAATGATTATTGTATTGTGGCAACATATCGACCTCGTACTCATCATTATTATGCAAAGGCTATTTTGAATGCATTGTTGGCCAAATCTTCAACACGCTCCTTACATTTCAATATATTTGACATTTGATTTATTTTCAGGATGGGAAACTTCAACTTCCCTAAACGTTCTACACACATAATCCACTGTGACGCCCATCATGTGCAAGACAACCTAAATTACAGCGTTTCCTAGGTCCTTGAACACAAACACAGCAAAGCCACAATGTGTTGGAGATGTGGCTAGCTAGGCCCTTAGTCCTGCCATGATTCATTGACCTCTGTATGAACTGTGAACTCAACGGAAAACTAGTCGAAAGGGTTAGGACCATGTGATTAGCAAAGCCATCGTGGCCAACTCTGGATGTGCTCCTGGCCAGCTGTAGCGTGTGTGCGTTCGTGTGAACAGAATAATTCTGATTGGCTGTGTAAATCTATTCCTCCGAGGTTGACCTATCAGCTTTAAGCTGCAGCCATAATCAGATGAAGCCATCAACCACGTAAGTCTCAGTCACTGAACCGTAAAAAACAAAAGACAAGAGAAATAAAAAATAGCAACATCATTCCCTCAATTCTTGACATAAGCCTCTAAAGTGTCCGATTTATATTCATATATATTTATATAAACCAATAAAATACATTATAAATGTCACCCTACAAAAAAAGTATTAAAAACAAAACAAAATGTGACAGGCTAAGTATATGTACATGATTGGGGGATGTCTGGATGGGGGTAGATTGGGACAAGGGGGCCGTATTAACAAGATCAATATTACAAAATATTCAAGAAGGCATCTCTGATATTCACTGTCTCCCTCCGGTACACTGCAGCGCTGCACTTTGCTCTGTCACAAGACTTCCCTTCCATTTTCCTTCATGCACGCAGGCTGTTCAGTCTTCTAAGCCGTGACCAGATTCTTTGCTTCCGTCGGGTACACGTGTGTTTGCTTTGTTTTATGACTGTATATGGATGACCGTCCCCTGCGTGAGTCTGTCCCTACTTGAAGTTGGCATAGTCAGAAAAGGCATCAATATACTCCTGGACCACTTTGTAGCAGAACTCGTACTGCTCCTAAAACAGAGAGAGGAGAATATCACAATGATGATTATAAAGGATACTACTAAATATACAACCAAGATCAATTCATTTGCACACAAATGGAATTGCAAAACTATTCTAAGTCACTGAAAAAGTTGTTGTAAATGCTGTCCAAAAAGACAGTAGAGAAAATTGTGTATGTGAACAAAACCACACACACACAGTATCTCATTTGGCGGTGATCACATAAAAAGGAAAGAAATATGGGTGAAAAAGAAAACGTGGACAGAGGTGAGTTTCTGACGTGGTGAGTCAAGAGCTCGTTGATGAGTTCATACGATCTTGTTTGTGTTTACATTTGTTGTTGACAACAAAGTTGGTATGGTAGAAATGGAGTCAAACCTATATAGTTGGTCGATATTGGCCGTTTACCCGCTATATCGGTATCGGCCCATAATTAAACCGATATTCAATGAATAGGATGAATAAAGGGAATCTCATGCTTATCTGAACACTTACGACATTCTCATGACGTGTCATTATTGGGCTCCCGAGTGGCGTAGCGGTCTAAGTACAGCATCTCAGTGCTAGAGGCGTCACTACAGATCCTGGTTTGATTCTAGGCTGTATCACAAACGACCGTGATTTGGAGACCCATAGGGCAGCCCTGCGTCGTCCAGGTTTGGCCAGGGGTAGGCCGTCATTGTAAATAAGAATTGCCTAGTTAAATAAAGGTTAAATAAATAATATTGCATGTAGCCTAGCCCTTAAGAGCGTTGGGCCAGTAACCAAAAGGCCGCTGGTTCGAATCCCCAAGCCGACTAGGTGAAAAAACGGTAGATATCGCTCTGGTTAAGAGTGTTTGCCAATTTCTTTTTATAAACGTCACAATGTATGAAATCAACATTTGAAGCATAGTTATTGGACAATTGCTCTTTTCAAATCAAATGTTATTTGTAACACGCGCCGAATACAACAGCTTACCCGAATACAACCTTACCGTTAAATGCTTACAATCCTTTAACCAACAATGCAGTTCAAGAAAGAGAAAAGATTTACTAAATAAACTAAAGTAAAAATGCAATAAAAAGTAACAATAAAACAAGGCTATACACAGGGTGTACTGGTACCGAGTCAATGTGTGGGGGTAGAGGTTAGTTGGGATCATTTGTACATACAGGTAGGGTTAAAGTGACTATGCATAGATAATAAACAGCGAGTCCAAAAACAAAGGGGGTCAATGTAAATAGTCTGGGTGGCCATTTGATTACTTGTTCTGCAGTCTTATGGCTTGGGGGTAGAAGCTGTTAAGGAGCCTTTTGGACCTAGACTTGGCAGTCCGGTACCGCTTGCCGTGCGGTAGCTGAGAGATGTCTTTTACATTTTTTGGGGCCTTCCTCTGACACCGCCTAGTATATAGGTCCTGGATGGCAGGTAGCTTAGCCCCAGTGATGTACTAGGCCATACGCACTGCCCTCTGTAGCGTCTTACGGTCGGATGCCGAGGAGTTGCCATACCAGATGGTGATGCAACCAGTCAGGGCGCTCTCGATGGTTCAGCTGTAGAACTTGAGGATCTGGGGACCCATGCGAAATCTTTTCAGTCTCCTGAGGGGAAAAAGGTGTTGGTGTGCCCTCTTCACGACTGTCTTGGTGTGTTTGGACAATGATAGTTTGTTTGTGATGTGGACACCAAGGAACTTGAAACTCTCAACCCGCTCCACAACAGCCCCGTAGATGTGAATGGGGGTCTATTCGGCACTCCTTTCCCTGTAGTCCATGACCAGCTCCTTTGTCTTGCTCACGTTGAGGGAGAGGTTGTTGTCCTGGCACCACACTGCCAGTCATGGGTGAACAGGGAGTACAGGAGGAGACAAAGCACGCACCCCTGAGGGGCCCCTGTGTTGAGGATCAGCGTGGCAGATGTGTTGTAGCCTACTCGTCAGGAAGTTCAGGATCCAGTTGCAGAGGGAGGTATTTAGTCCCAGGGTCCTTAGCTTAGTGATGAGCTTTTTGGGCACTATGGTGTTGAACGCTGAGCAGCATTCAATTAACAGCATTCTCACATAGGTGTTCATTTTGTCCAGGTGGGAATGCGATTGAGTGATTGTGGATCTGTTGGGGCGGTACGCGAATTGGAGTGGGTCTAGGGTTTCCAGAATGATGGTGTTGTGAGCCATGACCAGCCTTTCAAAGCACTTCATGGTTATCGACGTTAATGCTACGGGCGGTAGTCATTTAGGCAGGTTACTTTCTTACTTGGGCACAGGGACTATGGTGGTGGGCTCGCGTCACTGGGCAGCTCACAGCTGGGTTTCTCTTTGTAGTCCGTAATAGTTCACAAGCCCTTCCACATCCAACAAGCGCCAGAGCCGGTGTAGTAGGATTCAATCTTAGTCCTGTATTGACGCTTTGCCTATTTGATGGTTCGTCTGAGGGCATAGCGGGATTTTTTATAAGCGTCCGGATTAGTGTCCCGCTACCTGAAAGCGGCAGCTCTAGCCTTTAGCTTGGTGTGGATGTTGCCTGTAATCCATTGCTTCTGGTTGGGATATGTGCATTTAGCGTAAGAAATTAGCAGTGAGCACGGATCGAAATAACTGTCAAATTTCCAAAATACAGGAAGGCATATTTATTCAATACGAGTTCTTAAGCTTGCAACTCGCAATTGCATCACGTGCATCCCATGCATTGTACAGTCGGCTAAACTCAGGTTGAATAATTTCATTATTATAACGCATATCTTTAAAGCTGGAATCCTTAATTGGTGAAACTGCAACATCCGTTTGAGATAGTGTAACAGTAGTGTAACAGTCTGCATCATGTATGTCGGTGTCGTGTAACATAGCGTCCTCACCAGTGTCTGCACCATGTGGGGTCTCTGCAGCCGGAGGCTCTTGACGGTCTGGAAGACATCCAGGATGGCCTCAGCTTTCACCCGCTCCAGGACCGTGCTCAGGGCACAGAAGGTCCCCGTCCTCCCCGCGCCCGCACTGACACACACACACACACACACACACAAAGGTTAGCTGTGGTTAGGCACACACACACTCACATGTTTTCACAATTTATCAAAGCTTTAGGTGTAAGTTACCTGCAGTGGACAGTGATTGGGTGGTTGCCAGATTGTTGCTGCTGCTTCTGGACCGCAGCAATGATGTTGATCATGCCCTTCCCGTCACTGGGAATGCCCACTTCTGGCCAGCCATGGAAATGAAACTGTCTCACCGTACGAGCCTTGTTCTCCTAAAGAGTGAGAAAGGAAAGAGTAAGACAGGAAGAGACACGCCCAACACCAGTGTTTCCCCAAGGGATATTTTCAGCAGCGGTGGCAAAGTTAGCCTAGCGGGGTAGTGGCAGTCTTATGCTATCTAGTGACTCAAATACTACTACAAAATCAATGAGGGCCCCATGCCTGACTGTCTAGTTTTTATTTTAGTAGTTATTGGTTCTCAAAGATGATGTAAAATGATGATTTATGGGTGAAGGGGTAAACACTGCCCACACATACAAACACACACTGAAGACACATAGAAGTGACTAATCAAATCTAGTTGACTTTTGCTTGGGGTGTGTGCGCGCGAGGGTGTAGAGTTTTGAATGGGTTATGTTGACTGCTAGTGTTTTCGAGGCGGCCTCTGTCCTCACCCTGTTGTTGGTGACCAGGAGGTCTCTAACAGTGTAGCTCTCACTCTCCTCCTCCTTCTTCAGCTCGATGGAGATGTCCTCACACACCATCACCCCATCACTGGGCCAGTACTGGGCACACTTCTCCTACAGAAAGAGAGGGGGGGAGGAGAGAGAGAGGTAGATAGAGAGAGGGAGAAGATTAGCGAGAGACAGACACTTGCAGCCTAAGGTAGCCTGGCGGGTAGGAGAGTTGGGCCAGTAACAGAAAGGCTGCTGGATCAAATCTCTGAGCTGACAAGGTAAAAATCTGTCCTTATGCCCCTGAGCAAGGCAGTTAACCCACTGTTCCCTGGGTGCCGAAGATGTGGCTGTCGATTAAGGCAGCCCTCCGCACCTCTCCGATTCAGAGGGGTTTAGTTAAATGTGGAAGACACATTTCAGTTGAATGCATTCAGTTGTACAACTGACTAGGTATCCCCCTTTCCCTTTCCCAAAGATAAACAGAGAGAGAGAAACAGACAAAGATCTGATGGCACTCTAATCATGAGACAGAACCGGGAAACAGACCAATAAGGAGACGTTCCTCTTCCAATCATTGTTCTCAGTTATAATATACTTTACTGGCATGACAGAGTTAGTGAACACACTGTCGTCAGATTAGTTCAATGGCCCCCATCCTTCACTACGCTTCCTCCTTTCTGCCCATCTCCTCCTTCCTATGGCCTCCATCTCACACCGCTCTACCTGTCCTCTCCATCTTCTCGCCTCCACTCCTCTCTATCTTCTTCCTCCATCCCTCTCTACATGTCATCTCTCTGTTGTGTTCTCCCGCCATCCCTCCGTACCTGTCCTCTCTCCTCCAGCTCAGTGAGCATGACTATGGAGCAGCTCCTCCACTCCCAGATCATCCTCCAGAAGTCTTCGATGGTGTGCTGCAGCGGGCCCTGGCTGGCCATGTACGAGTCCTTCTGACGGTACCCCTGGACCAGACACAGGAAGAGATACGCAGAGGTTAGGTGTGTTCACACACACACCTACTCATTCAAGTGTTTTTCTTTAATTGTACTATTTTCTACATTGTAGAATACTAGTGAAGACATCAAAACTATTAAATAACACATACGGAATCATGTAGTAACCAAAAGTGTTAAACAAATCAAAATGTATTTTATATTTAAGATACTTCAAAGTAGCCACCCTTTGCCTTGATGACAGCCTTGCACACTCATGGCATTCTCTCAACCCGCTTCATGAGGTAGTCACCTGGAATTCATTTCAATTAACAGGTGTGCCTTGTTAAAAGTTCATTGTGGAATTTCTTTCCTTCTTAATGCGTTTAAGCCAATCAGTTGTGTTGTGACATGGTAGGGGTGATATACAGAAGATTGCCCTATTTGGTAAAATACCAAGTCCATATTATGGCAAGAACAGCTCAAATAAGCAAAGAAAAACAACAGTCCATCATTACTTTGAGAACTTTGAAAGTTTCTTGAAGTGCAGTTGCAAAAACCATCAAGTGCTATGATGAAACTGGCTCTCATGAGGACCGCCACAGGAAAGGAAGACCCCGTGTTACCTCTGCTGCAGAGAATACGTTCATTAGAGTTACCAGCCTCAGAAATTGCAGCCCAAATAAATGCTTCACAGAGTTCAAGTAACATACACATCTCAACATCAACTGTTCAGAGGATATTGAGTGAATCAGGCCTTCAGGGTCAAATTGCTGCAAAGAAACCACTACTAAAGGACACCAATAATAAGAAGAGACTTGCTTGGGCCAAGAAACACGAGCAAAGGAACTTAGACTGGGGGAAATCTGACCTTTGGACTGATGAGTCCAAATGTGAGATTTTTGGGTCCAACTACCGTGTCTTTGTGAGACGCATAGTAGGTGAATGGATGATCTCCGCATGTGTGGTTCCCACCGTGAAGTATGGAGGAGGAGGTGTGATGGTGTGGGGGTGCTTTGCTGGTGACACTGTCAGTGATTTACCTAGAATTCAAGGCATACTTAACCAGCATGGCTACCCACAGCATTCTGCAGCGATATGCCATCCCATCTGGTTTGTGCTTAGTGGGACTATCATTTGTTTTTAAATGACCAAAACACCTCCAGGCTGTGTAAGGGCTATTTGACCAAGAAGGAGAGTGATGGAGTGCTGTATCAGATGACCTGGCCTCTACAGTCACCCGACCTCAACCCAATTGAGATGGTTTGGGATGAGTTGGACCGCAGAGCGAAGGAAAAGCAGCTAACAAGTGCTCAGCATGTGGGAACTCCTTCAAGACTGTTGGGAAAGCATTACAGGTGAAGCTGGTTAATAGAATGCCAAGCATTTCTCTACACCCGCAATAACATCTGCATGTGACCAATACAATTTGATTTGAAGAGTGTGCAAGGCTATCATAAAGGCAATGGGTGGCTACTTTGAAGAACCTCAAATATAAAATATATTTTGATTTGTTTAACACTTTTTTGGTTACTACATGATTCCATGTGTTATTTCATAGTTTTGATATCTTCACTATTATTCTACAATGTAGAAAATAGTAAAAAAAAGGAAAACCTTTGAATGAGTAGGTGTGTCCAAACTTTTGACTGGTACTGTACATAGACACACACACACGCCAGCTTAGACATACACACAACAACCACTGTAGGATCCATTTCTGCCCGTATTAGACTCATCTCTTGTGTTGTGTAGATGTCTGTATTTGGATGTTTTGTACGCTAGGGGTCTACCCTAGCATTCACATTTGAGTTATTTAGCAGACACTCTTATCCAGAGCAATTTACAGTAGTGAGTGCATACATCTTCATACTGGTCCCCAATGGGAATCAAACCCACAACCCTGGCATTGCAAGCACCACGCTGTACCAACTGAGTCACACGGGACTCTCTTTTCATCTTTTATGTGAAGACGAACTTGTATCTGTGCTAACGTTTTGTTAATTTGTCTAATAAAAAAAACCCACTCGTAACAGGTGAAGTGAGCCATAATCTGGTGTCGGTTTCACAGTTGTTTCGTCTACTCACGTCAATGAAGGAGGCGTTGACATAGTCTGTGTTCTCCTCCCCTCTCTTGACTGGGATGATCACTCTGTTGAACTCATCTACGAGACACCAACAAACAGGTTACATTACATGGAGTTATGCGACCGACTAGGTTTGAATACCAGACTGCATTAATCTGCTGAGCTAAAGCCTAGGGGATTAGCTCAGGAGGTTTGGAGCCGTGACTCACATGGGATGATCTGGAGAACTCGGTTCTTCTTCATGTTAGCTGGCAGGTTGCCTGTCCTCATCTTGTCGTTCTGGATCTTGATGGAAGTCAGCTTCTGTGTGGGGAGACAAAACCACAGGCTTGGCTCTCACACTCAGTGAAAAAACACATCTAAAAAAAAAACGAACAACTTAGCTCTCACAGTGCTACTTCAATGGTTTAGACCTGGGTCATATTCATTGGTTCACACCAAAGCAAAACATGTTGCAAGGAAAACAAAAAACAAGCATTCTCAGGTAGTCCCTACCTGTTTCAATTTCAATGTATCAATTTCTTCCCCCTTGGTGCCAAATGAATATGATCCAGAGTCAAACGGATAGGCAGTCAAACATTTAAGCGTAGCTGAAGTAACCTTGCTTAAGCTTGTGCTTTGTATTTTTGGGACTATTCCATTAGTTCCATTGTACCGGGCAAACTAAATCACCTTGAACTCCGCTTCCATGCCCCCACAGCCGGCGGCGGTGGAGGGGGCGTAGAGCTTGGCCAGGTGGGACTCCAGGGAAGTCACCTCCAGCTCCGTGTCCCCATACAAATAGTGCTCCAGCATGGCCTGGAAGATGAACACGTATTGCATCTGTGGAGAGAGAGAGAGAGAGTGGAGAAGAGAGAGGGGGATGAGAGAGAAAGGGGGAGGTAGGGGGATAGAGGGGAGAGAGAGAAAGAGGGGGAGGAGAGAGAGAAAGAGTGGGGAAGAGAGAGAGAAAGAGTGGGGAAGAGAGAGGGTGGAGAAGAGGGGGAGAAGAGAGAAAGAGGAGGAGGAGAGGGAAAGGGGGGAGAGAGAGAAAGGGGAGAGAGAGAGAGAAATCGCTAAGACTTTTAGTGCACTTGTGATGCCCATATCATACATCCACAAGAGGAGTCAGATGACAACACAACATGAACGGGAAATAACCACATACCCTGAACACTGCCAGTATTAAGATTTGAATGGAAACCTGTTCATATAGTATAATGATATGAGTGTGTGATCTTATTCAGGTCAAGGTAATGTGGTCTTAGTCAGGTCAAGGTAATAATGTTGTGTGATCTTGTTGTGGTCTTTTGTTGGTCAGGGTTATAATGTTATGCGATCTTGTTGCAGTCTGAGTACTGGTTTGGGTCAGGGTAATAATGAGTACTGGTTTGGGTCAGGGTAATAATGAGTACTGGTTTGGGTCAGGGTAATAATGAGTGCTGGTTTGGGTCAGGGTAATAATGAGTACTGGTTTGGGTCAGGGTAATAATGAGTACTGGTTTGGGTCAGGGTAATAATGAGTACTGGTTTGGGTCAGGGTAATAATGAGTACTGGTTTGGGTCAGGGTAATAATGAGTACTGGTTTGGGTCAGGGTAATAATGAGTACTGGTTTGGGTCAGGGTAATAATGAGTACTGGTTTGGGTCAGGGTAATGTTGTGGTTAGTGCTTGTTGCGGTCAGTTCAACTTACGTCTGTCTGGACCATTTGGCAGCGCTGGGCTCTGATACGTGTGACAAAGCCAAAGACGTCCACCTTTCTCTCTGTGTTCATCATATCCAACATGGCATCTATCACTATGAAGGTACCTGTCCTCCCCACCCCCGCACTGACACACAGACAGAGAGGGAGAGACAGACAGATAGAGGTGGAGAGAGAGAGTCAGAAAAGAGCACTCACATAAAGATAGTATGTGGTATGTGACTGAACCTAGGGCGTGTTAGCCCACCAAGCTTAAGCCTAGGCATTAGCTTGGCATCTAGGCGTCACCGAACCACCTACATCAATAACACACACACACACACACTGACCTGCAGTGGACCACGATGGGGCCAGCATACTGGGGGTTGCAGGTCTTGACCTTCTTGAGGAACTTGAGCATGCCGATGGGCGTGAAGGGGACGCCAAAGTCTGGCCAGCTGGTGAAGTGGAACTGGGTCACCAGCCGCTGGGGCTTCTTACCCCCCACATCCCCCACCTAGAGAGAGAGAGAGAGGTAGAGAAGGAGGGGTGTAGAGGTAAAGACAGAGACACCATTAGTTTAACTGTTTTGGAGTATTATTCAAGCCTAATGTTCTCTTCAAATGATTTCTGTTTTTACATTTTCACATGAGCTTTGCCATCAGTGTACCTAACCTGTAGAGACCTGCTAAGAATAACCTTCAATAGTGTTGTTGATTAGAGAATGCTTGGTGTACATCCATATCACATGGGTTTGATAGATGGTGTGGTGAGAGGAGAAAACAAGACAAGAAAAAGGGAGGAGAGAGAGAACAGTCCCTGAGGAGAAAGAGGTGAGAGAATACAAGTCCAGAGAAGATGGGAAAAGGAGAGAGGAAAATGGAAGAGCAGGTACCTGTTGGATGCAGAACTTGCGGATGGTGTAGTCCACCAGCACCATCATGTCCTCCACAGAGACCCGGATGTTGCCGTAGGTCCAGCAGCCCTGGTCTGGCCAGTACTGGGCACACTTACACTGAGACACACAGAGAGATTGCCGCTGTATGGATTTCTTTCAAATGAAAAGAAACAAACACTCATAGTCGTACACTCATACGCCTTTTCACATTGCAAATTTAACATGCTGAACATACCCAATAATCGTCACATAGCAACTACTATGAAAGACCTAGTAGAGATCTGTTCAGAAGGGTGGAACATTACACAGCAGTTCCAATAGATTTTGTACTGTGAAGAACATATTTTAAATGCATTTCATGTTGAGTAGGCAGTTGTGTCAATTGTTTTAATGAACTTTCCATCTGCAACCTTCCACCTTCCTGAACACACCCGTTGTCACCCCTCCCCAGCTTTTCCCTCCTTCTCCCCTACCTCTTTTCTTTCCTTCAGGTTGGTCACCATGACGATGGTGGCTGTGTTCTGTTCCCAGATCATTCTCCAGAAGTCGTTCACCGTCTCCTCCTTTGGCCCTGAGAGAAAGGGAGACAGAAGATGAATTATAATCCACTGTACGTTGAGGGAAAAAAGTATTTGATCCCCTGCTGATTTTGTACATTTGCCCACTGACAAAGAAATGATCAGTCTATAATTTTAATGGTAGGTTTATTTGACAGAAGAACAACCAAAAAATCCAGAAAAGCGCATGTGAAAATTTTTATAAATTGATTTGCATTTCAATTACGGAAATAAGTATTTGACCCCTCTGCAAAACATGACTTGGTGGCAAAACCCTTGTTGGCAATCACAGAGGTCAGACGTTTCTTGCAGTTGGCCACCAGGTTAGCACACATCTCAAGAGGGATTTTGTCCCACTCCTCTTTGCAGATCTTCTCCAAGTCATTAAGGTTTCGAGGCTGACGTTTGGCAACTCGAACCTTCAGCTCCCTCCACAGATTTTCTATGGGATTAAGGTCTGGAGACTGGCTAGGCCACTCCAGGACCTTAATGTGCTTCTTCTTGAGCCACTTCTTAGTTGCCTTGGCTGTGTGTTTTGGGTCATTGTCATGCTGGAATACCCATCCACGACCCATTTTCAATGCTCTGGCTGAGGGAAGGAGGTTCTCACCCAAGATTTGACGGTACATGGCCCCGTCCATCGTCGCCCTTTGATGCGGTGAAGTTGTCCTGTCCCCTTAGCAGAAATACACCCCCAAAGCATAATGTTTCCACCTCCATGTTTGACGGTGGGCATGGTGTTCTTGGGGTCATAGGCAGCATTCCTCCTCCTCCAAACACGGCGAGTTGAGTTGATGCCAAAGAGCTCCATTTTGGTCTCATCTGACCACAACACTTTCACCCAGATGTCCTCTGAATCATTCAGATGTTCATTGGCAAACTTCAGACGGGCATGTATAGGTGCTTTCTTGAGCAGGGGGACCTTGCGGGCGCTGCAGGATTTCAGTCCTTCACGGCGTAGTGTGTTACCAATTGTTTTCTTGGTGACTATGGTTCCAGCTGCCTTGAGATCATTGACAAGATCCTCCCGTGTAGTTCTGGGCTGATTCCTCACCGTTCTCATGATCATTGCAACTCCACGAGGTGAGATCTTGCATGGAGCCCCAGGCCGAGGGAGATTGACAGTTCTTTTGTGTTTCTTCCATTTGTGAATAATCGCACCAACTGTTGTCACCTTCTCACCAAACTGCTTGGCGATGGTCTTGTAGCCTATTCCAGCCTTGTGTAGGTCTACAATCTTGTCCCTGACATCCTTTGAGTGCTCTTTGGTCTTGGCCATGGTGGAGAGTTTGGAATCTGATTGATTGATTGCTTCTGTGGACAGGTGTCTTTTATACAGGTAACAAACTGAGATTAGGAGCACTCCCTTTAAGAGTGTGCTCCTAATCTCAGCTTGTTACCTGTATAAAAGACACCTGGGAGCCAGAAATCTTTCAAATACTTATTTCCCTCATTAAAATGCAATTACATTTATAACATTTTTCACATGCGTTTTTCAGGATTTTTTTTGTTGTTATTCTGTCTCTCACTGTTCAAATAAACCTACCATTAAAATTATAGACTGATAATTTCTTTGTCAGTGGGCAAACATACAAAATCAGCAGGGGATCAAATACTTTTTTCCCTCACTGTATATTATTATCGATTTAAAACGTTCCTGTATGTTTGCTTAGGCAATGTAATATTATGTCATATTAACATGGCAATCATCACATTAGCCTATCCAAGTGGCTAGAGTAGCCTCTTTACCTTGAGCTGCAATGAACTTGTTCTTCTCTTGGTACCCCTGTGAACAAGAGGAAGGCAGAAGAGGAAGAGTGTAAGACAAATGTTTGATCGCTGAATAGGTTTAATGACCGTGTCTTGTATTGTTAGGTAATGTTCTGCTGTATTGTCGATGTTTAATGACCAGGTCTTGTATTGTTAGGTAATGTTCTTCTGTATCATCGATGTTTAATGACCAGGTCTTGTATTGTTAGGTAATGTTCTGCTGTATCATCAATGTTTAATGGCCAGGTCTTGTATTGTTAGGTAATGTTCTGCTGTATCGTCAATGTTTAATGACCAGGTCTTGTATTGTTAGGTAATGTTCTTCTGTATCATCGATGTTTAATGACCAGGTCTTGTATTGTTAGGTAATGTTCTGCTGTATCATCAATGTTTAATGACCAGGTCTTGTATTGTTAGGTAATGTTCTGCTGTATCGTCGATGTTTAATGACCAGGTCTTGTATTGTTAGGTCATGTTCTGCTGTATCATCGATGTTTAATGACCAGGTCTTGTATTGTTAGGTAATGTTCTTCTGTATCGACAATGTTTAATGACCAGGTCTTGTATTGTTGGTTAATGTTCTTCTGTATCGTCGATGTTTAATGACCAGGTCTTGTATTGTTAGGTAATGTTCTTCTGTATCGTCGATGTTTAATGACCAGGTCTTGTATTGTTAGGTAATGTTCTGCTGTATCATCAATGTTTAATGACCAGGTCTTGTATTGTTAGGTAATGTTCTTCTGTATCATCGATGTTTAATGACCAGGTCTTGTATTGTTAGGTAATGTTCTTCTGTATCGACAATGTTTAATGACCAGGTCTTGTATTGTTGGTTAATGTTCTTCTGTATCGTCGATGTTTAATGACCAGGTCTTGTATTGTTAGGTAATGTTCTTCTGTATCGCCGATGTTTAATGACCAGGTCTTGTATTGTTAGGTAATGTTCTGCTGTATCATCAATGTTTAATGACCAGGTCTTGTATTGTTAGGTAATGTTCTTCTGTATCGTCAATGTTTAATGACCAGGTCTTGTATTGTTAGGTAATGTTCTGCTGTATCATCGATGTTTAATGACCAGGTCTTGTATTGTTAGGTAATGTTCTTCTGTATCGTCGATGTTTAATGACCAGGTCTTGTATTGTTAGGTAATGTTCTGCTGTATCATCGATGTTACTCTACTTTTTGATGTATTGATGTTGTTTCTACTTCATGCACATTTAGAGTGGGACCTGCGTTCTACAAATGAAATATTATTTTCATTTTGTAGAAAAAGAGAGAAAGAACAAAGGAGAGACAGAGGGAGGGAGAGAAAGCGAGAGTGATGAAAAATACTATTCTAACGCAACCTTTTATTTATTTATTTAACCAGGAAGGGAGAACTGGCCAAGGGGTAGCTCAATAAAAAATACACACAAAAAACACAGAGCCTGTCATTGATGTCAATGGCTTGTGGCGTCACTCACGTTGATGAAGGATGCGTTGATGAAGTCGGAGTCTGGAACTCCCTCTAGTGATGACAAATGCACCCTGGAGTGATCATCTGAAACACAACAGAACCTTGATTAGCTGAATGGCCAGCCTGTTTTAAAAGGAGCTACATGTAACATTTATACAACTATTCAAAAGTTTGGAGTCACTTAGAAATGTCCTTGTTTTTTAAAGAAAAGCAATTTTTTGGTTCATTAAAATTGATCAGAAATAAAGTGTAGACATTGTTAATGTTGTAAATGACTATTGTAGCTGGAAACAGCAGATTCTTTATGGAATATCTTCATAGGTGTAGGCCCATTATCAGCAACCATCACTCCTGTGATCCAATGGCACGTTCTGTTAGCTAATCCAAGTTTGTCATTTTAAAAGGCTACTTGATCATTAGAAAACCCTTTTGCAATTATGTTAGCACAGCTGAAAACTGTTGTTCTGATTTAGGAAGCAATAAAACTGGCCTTCTTTAGACTAGTTGAGTATCTGGAGCATCTGCATTTGTGGGTTCGATTACAGGCTCAAAATGGCCAGAAACAAATAACTTTCTTCTGAAACTCGTCAGGCTATTCTTGTTCTAAAAAAATTAAGGCTAGTCCATGTGAGAAATTGCCAAGAAACGGAAGATCTCCCTTCACAGAACAGTGCAAACTGTCTCTAACCAGAATAGAAAGAGGAGTGGGAGGCCCCGAAGCACAACTGAGCAAAAGGACAAGTACATTAGTGTCTAGTTTGTGAAACAGACACCTCCCAAGTCCTCAACTGGCAGCTTCATTAAATAGTACCCGCAAAACACCAGTCTCAACGCCAACAGTGAAGAGGCAACTCCGGGATGCTGGCCTTCTAGGCAGAGTTGCAAAGAAAAATCCATATCTCAGACTGGCTAATAGAAATAAAAGATTAAGATAAAAGAACACAGACACTGGACAGAGGAACACGGCCTAGAAGGCCAGCATCCCGGAGTCGCCTCTTCACTGTTGATGTTGAGACTTGTGCTTTGCGGGTACCATTTCATGAAGCTGCCAGTTGAGGACTTGATAATAAATGGGCCTCTGTACACCTATGTAGATATTCAAAAAAAAAAAAAAAACAGCTAAAATAGTCATTTACAACATTAACTATGTCTACACTGTATTTCAGATCAATTTGATGTTATTTTAATGGACAAAAAACAAGGAAATTTCGAAGTGACCCCAAACATTTGAACGGTAGTGTACATCTAGTGCCAAATGTCAGTTACATACCAATAGCAGCAAAATAAGAGAAATCCACGAGAGTGAAACATACTTTTTAGAACGCTGCTAATTCTTTTTTTTAACTGCGACTAGCCGGTCCAGCTGTTGTATACGACTTCCTGAATTAAGATTGGTTCTTGTTCGGAAGGTTGACAACACAGAAAAAACATTAGCAATACTAGACGTAATACGTCTTTGCAAACGGTAAGAATCCACTATGCGATGTTAGGCGTTTATAAACAGTGTCCTCAAAACAAACATGAAGAAATCAAATTTATGGAAAAAATATTACATGTAGCTCATTTAAAGTCTGTTCCAGGAAGAGTAGTATGACAGACTAATGCCCGATTCAGACTATCGGGCCAAACCGATCCAAGCCGAGCTATACTGGCGTGGTTACGCATCCGCCATAGATGCTGGAACAGTGCTGGAAAGGAAACATACAAGCCAGCACAGTACGGTTCAGTCCTAAAGGGTGAATCAGGCTTTAGCTCCATGTCGGGGACTCACATGGAAGGATGTTGACGTATCGGTTCTTGTCCTTGTTCTCCTCCTTAGAGGCCGCGTCGCACGACGCCTGGATGGGACACACCGGCAGCGCCTGGACACAGAGAGTATTAGACACACAGACAGGAAACCGTGATATTAGCTGAACGCCCAGTGATGCGTATTTCTATGGGTGATATTCTTATTCCCAAAACCAGCCCTGATGGACACGAAAATAAAGCAAATAAGGAAAGAACGGGAAAGGGAATTAGAAATATTGGAACACAGCCATAGGCTCTGTGTAAGGTAGTATACCTCTCCAATCTGAGTCAGTAGCTAGAATCACAAACACAGAGGGTTCTAGTGGCAAGTACGACTTGCCCATTGTGGCACATAGACGACTAAAATATGTGTGTGTGTGTGTGCATAAATGTAAATGTGTGTGTGTGCACGTGTGTGTATATACACATATATAAACACACACACAGTTGAAGTCGGAAGTTCACATACACCTTAGCCAAATACATTTAAACTCAGTTTTCACAATTCCTGACATTTAATCCTAGTAAACATTCCCTGTCTTAGGTCAGTTAGGATCACCACTATATTTTAAGAATGTGAACTGTCAGAATAATAGTAGAGAGAATAATTTATTTCAGGTTTTATTTCTTTCATCACATTCCCAGTGGGTCAGAAGTTTACATACACTCAATTAGTATTCGGTAGCATTGCCTTCAAATTGTTTAACTTGGGTCAAATGTCTCGGGTCGCCTTCCGCAAGCTTCCCACAATAAGTTGGGTGGATTTTGGCCCATTCCTCCTGACAGAGCTGGTGTAACCAAGTCAGGTTTGTAGGCCCTCTTGATCGCACACGCTTTTTCAGTTCTGCCCACAAATGTTCTATAGGATTGAGGTCAGGCCTTTGTGATGGCCACTCCAATACCTTGACTTTGTTGTCCTTAAGCCATTTTGCCACAACTCTGTAAGTATGCTTCCATTTGGAAGACCCATTTGCGACCAACCTTTAACTTCCTGACTGATGTCTTGAGATGTTGCTTCAATATATCCACATAATTTTCCTTCCTCATGATGCCATCTATTTTGTGAAGTGCACCAGTCCCTCCCGCAGCAAAGCACCACCACAACATGATGCTGCCACCCCCGTGCTTCGCGGTTGGGATGGTGTTCTTCGGCTTGCAAGCATCCCCCTTTTTCCTCCAAACATAATGATGGTCATTATGGCCAAACAGCTCTATTTTTGTTTCATCAGACCTGAGGACATTTCTCCAAAAAGTACGATCTTTGTCCCCATGTGCAGTTTGTCTGAGGCCTTTGCTTATTTCTTTTGATTTTCCCATGATGTCAAGCAAAGAGGCACTGAGTTTGAAGGTAGGCCTTAAAAAACATCCACAGGTACACCTCCAATTGACTCAAATTATGTAAATTAGCCTATCAGAAGCTTCTAAAGCCATGACATAATTTTCTGGAATTTTCCAAGCTGTTTAAAGGCACAGTCAACTTAGTGTATGTAAACTTCTGACCCAATGGAATTGTGATACAGTGAAATAATCTGTCTAAACAATTGTTGGAAAAATTACTTGTGTCATCCACAAAGTAGATGTCCTAACCGACTTGCCAAAACTATAGTTTGTTAACAAGACATTTGTGGAGTGGTTGAAAAACGAGTTTTAATGACTCCAACCTAAGTGTACGTAAACTTCTGACTTCAACTGTATGTATGTGTGTGCGTGCATAAGGACTTCATACGTTGAACTCCTCCCGGAAGAGCTTGTTGTCATCAGCCATGCGACGATTCATCTCTTCCTCCAGCTTGTCGACAACAAGAGGAGGGTACTTCCTGTTGGTGCTGGGTGAGCGGGCCAATAGTGGCACACTCTGGAGCTCTGCGAGAGCAGGAAGCAGGAAGGGAGGGAAGATGGAGAGGAAAGAGAGGAGGGAAGGAATGGAAGGATAAAGATGGGTAGAGATACAGTTCCACAGGAGATAGACAGAGACAGAAAGAGAGAGAGACAGAAACCCTTATTGTTGTGACACTGCCAACAATAAATTATACAAAAACAATGAATTATATACACTATATAAATAGTATTTAAACAATTTTTACAGTAAAATACAATAACAAAAATATGTTGTAAGAGCCAGATAGTGACACATTCACCAACCAATGATTATAAACTAAATCAATGCACGGTAGAAAAATACATTATATATTTCCTAAACATTACATTCCAATCTACACACGCAACGTCTCCAAACTGACTGTCTGTTCTGTAACAAAAGCCCACAAGGGGGTGTTGTAAACCAATCCAACACTGCTACTGAACCACAAGTCATCATATGGAACAAGAGCATAGGCTGAGAAACAGTAAATGACTACAAAACCAATGTGATCTTATCCAAACAGAGAACGCATAAAAATGCCTATGATATAGATTACAAGTCCCTGTAAGTGTACTACCACACACACAGTGATTTTACCTGTATCATCTGATCTACCGTTGGTCAGCCTGAAGGAGTTGGAATGGCTGCCAGCCTGCTTGTACTTCTTAAACCTGTCAATCACACGACATGCATGAATAAATATATCCAGAATGACACACACTGCCATTGCCATGGTAACTTCTGTAACACTTAGTTCATCAATACTGTCCTCAATAGGGTGTGAGTGTTTGAAAGGTGACAAGCAAGCCATTTCCTGCTCTGCCCTTCGAAAAACTGTAATGAAGTATATGAGTAGATTTTGGTGTACAAGACAGTTAGCGTTTTACGAGGGTCTCATGTCTCAATATTGTATAGCTCTACACACTTCTCTTCAGTTTAAATATGCCAGCTTGAGATGAGAATGAAGCCGCTACTGTCGGGCAGAAAACCAGGGATCTGTTCATTAGGGCGCACCATAGGAAAACGTAGTATGTGTTTCTTTTTGGATAAAACAAGCACTTTTTATTGGACAAGTTCAGGGAGCCCTCCCAGTGTCAGTCCGTTTTTTCTGTTTGGTGCCTGAGGAACACGACCCAGGGGCGAGTCCCCCTAAAGCTTCGTAGACCCAGGCCCCTGGCAGAACAGCAAAAGGCTTAATTTGAGAACTTTGCTCGCTTCAAGCAAAGAAGATGGATTGTCAAACGTAAGATTTTACCATTCTGACTCTCACTGCTGTGGGGCATGGTTGTCATTTTAGCCACAAAGCTTTCAGGGAACCCACCCCATGGTTGTGTTCAGTAGGGAGACAACTTTTGAAAAGGTGTGGGTCGGGGTGAGCGGTGTGGGTCGGGGTGAGCGGTGTGGGTGGTTTCTAACTGAGTGAGTATGACTGACCTGAGCATGTAGAGGATGATGATGATGAAGACGATGACGAGGAGGGACGACAGAGCCACCATCACCGCAATGATGGGCGTGTCATCTGAGAGAGAGAGAGACAGGAGAGAGAAATTCACAACATATTTTAAAAGTATCTATCCATTGTACAATGACTACTTGTCTTTTGTTGGTCACATTACAAGACACAAACACACGACAGGCTTGGAGCAGCACAGGGTCAGCCTCAGAGCAGCGCCCCTGGAGCACTTTGCCTCGCACAAGGGCACAACGGTAGTAGGTGGTGGCGGGGCACAAGAGACACCAGAAACCCCCTGGTTGCCGGTTCACTAGCCTACAGTTTCCTGTCAGCACTGGGATTCCCTTTGGCAAGGCAACTTCTTTAATTCCCAGTATCTACAAAAGCAAGATGGTGGAAGTGCCTGGTGTGGTAATATTTGACTTGCTCTCGAAGAAAAATAACCGTGCTGAGCGTATACGTGGACACTGTCCTTGAGAGTGTAGATACATCACTATTTAATTGGCAAGCAGAGTCAATCTTTCACGTGATAGGCTACAAGACAGGAGGCTGGTGTCAGGCACTGAAAGTCAGTTTAACATATGCTCTCAGTATGCATCAGACTTGGGTTCAAACTGTATTTGACTGATTTGACATTTGATTGAGTCTGTCTGGAGTAACAAATTGTATTTTGGTTGGCACTTTGCGCTAAGCAAGCTTGATCAAGTGCACATTTTAAGTATTTGAAAAGAAAACCAATTATATTTAATATGGTTCATGGTAAACGTGTTAGACAGGCTATATGCAACTCTGGCTGCTTCGTGACTTCTACACTGATTACAGGAGCTCCTAACTAAGGAAATCTTGGTGACAGTTACTCTGGACAGCTTCGTTATGTCTTACGTAACATTTACATCAGTGACATGAGAGGTCCTTAACAGTCATTACAGAGACGTCATAAATCGTCGTTATAGAGACGTCAGTAACCATTAAGAGTCTAAGCCCTGTCTAAGCCAGGGGAAGGGGGAGTTTCTACTAAACTATATGGAATTATATTAATAAGGATCATTTAGGTATTTGATTTAGAATTTCAAGACCCCTTGAAAAAAAATATATATATATTTCTTTGGCCTTATTGCTATTAGCCCATAGAAACGCATAGAATAACAGATTCACTACCAATAGACAAGTCATGTGAGGCCTGTGGGCATCCTATAGCAAAACAACCAACATTAAAATAACATCAAATTGATCAGAAATACAGTGTAGACATTGTTAATGTTGTAAATGACTATTGTAGCTGGAAACAGCAGATTTCTTTGGAACAGAGGCCCATTATCAGCAACCATCACTCCTGTGTTCCAATGGCACGTTGTGTTAGCTAATCCAAGTTTATCATTTTAAAAAGGCTAATTGATCATTAGAAAACCCTTTTGCAATTATGTTTGCACAGCTGGAAACTGTTGTTCTGATTAAAGAAGCAATACAACTGGCCTTCTTTAGACTAGTTAGTATCTGGAGCATCAGCATTTGTGGGTACGATTACAGGCTCAAAATGGCCAGAAACAAATAACTTTCTTCTTAAACTCGTCAGTCTATTCTTGTTCTGAGAAATTAAGGCTATTCCATGCGAGAAATTTCCAAGAAATGGAAGAGTTCGTACAACGCTGTGTACTACTCCCTTCACAGAACAGAGCAAACTGGCTCTAACCAGAATAGAAAGAGGAGCGGGAGGCCCCGGTGCACAACTGAGCAAGAGGACAAATACATTAGTGTCTAGTTTGAGAAACAGACGCCTCACAAGTCCTCAACTGGCAGCTTCATTAAATAGTACCAGCAAAACACCTGTCTCAATGTCAACAGTGAAAAGGCGACTCCGGGATGCTGGCCTTCTAGGCAGAGTTCCTCTGTCCAGTGTCTGTGTTCTTTTGCCCATCTTAATCTTTTCTTTTTTTTCGGCCAGTCTGAGATATGGCTTTTTATTTGCAACACTGCCTAGAAGGCTGTACCGACTTCACACAGGTCCCAAAATGCTTGTTGGGGTTGTAAAGCAAAACGCGAGTCTCATCTTTCCATAGGGGGTTCATAATAGTTTTGTAAGCCAAACCGTTCGGGCGCTACAGATGATTTTGTGAGAAAACTGATTTTCGGGATGTCTCATGGTCTGACAAACACTGATCTAGCTCTACCTCCTTTCACCGCAGATGCAGAAGTGTTACATATGCGGAGGATTGCCTTTTTAAAAACTATGTTTATTCGATTTCTGCGGGGGCATCAACCTTAGGGTGGTAACCGTCGTTACAGAGATGTCATTAACCATCATTACAGAGCAGCTTTTGCTGGTTAACCAAATAGATAAGGATAGCCCATCATAGATTACAATATAAACACAGGCTATAGATATAGTCTGTCCCAATCCAAGCAACATCATCATAATAATAATAGTAATAATAATACCATTTAGCATACTTTGGATAAAAGCGACAGTAAGTGATAGTGATCCCAGTGGGAATCGACCCAAAACCCTGGCATTGCTAGTACTAAGCCACTCTTAACAACTGAGCCACATTTGATTTTATGTTGTTCAGACTGCCATCTTGGCTATTTCAGATAATTGTTGTTCATTTTTCATTATTCTGTGGAATTTTCAGTGTTCTCTGAGGGACAATGTACACATTGAATGGTGCTGCACCACGTTGTTAGGAAGGTAATTGAAACTGATGAGGAGTAGAGAAGAGGGACTATTCGGACCATTTAATTTCAATGTCTCATACCATGGGCATAGAGGATGGACAAACCACAGACAGAGGAGAGATACTGGAGGGCTTGAATACCGCGTGTGTTCGACAGGCCAGTTCAATTATTGGCACATCGCTGCCACGACTGCTTATGACTTATCTGTTATGCTAATGTAATTGTCAGCGCGGTTCTATGACCGCTTGGCATGCCATTGTAACGAGACATCAACACCTCACACACAGTCTTACCGGTGTCTTCTTCTCCACCACCTGAGGAGGATAAAACAAGAGTCATTACTATCAAACCTAAAAACATATACCACAACCTCTCTCCCCCCACAGCACTTAACTTCTCGACTTTCACTCTCACACACACTCCACTAGCAACCAACATACAATAAACACATAGACACACACCTGGAACAGTAGCACTGCCCGACGTGGCTTCCACCGTTGGTTTTGTGTCTGTGTTGGTGTCTGGTGACTGAGTCTCTGGAACAGAGGTCCCATTCTCCCCTTCCCCTCCCTGACTGACTGTGGTTGGAGCAGGGGGTGGCTGCGGAGTGGAGTTCACCCCTGTGGGGACTTGGGGGGCTTCAGTTGGGCCAGGGGAGGTTGGGGGCGGCGCAGGGGTGGCACCACTGGGGCCTTCTGTCAATATGACACCCTCCACGGTTGTGGTAGGTGTCATTGTCGTCGCGGCAACCTTCGGGGCTGTGGTTGTTGGAGGGGGAGGAGGAGGGGCGATGGTTGTTGTCAAGGGAACATTGGGGAGGGTGGTGGCCGGAGGGTCCTTGGATTTGGCAGTGGGGACTGGACCTCCTAGGGATGAAAGGTAAGGTGTGAGAGAGGAGAGAGAAGAAAGACAGAGATGAGCGAGAGAGAGGAGCGAGAGGAGAGAGCGACTGAGATATTCAGTTTATTTAGGCTATTTCTGTTGAGTCATTTTGCAGCTTCATGAGAGGTGCAGTGAACAATAGCGTTGAATGTGTCAGCGGTGGGATCCGGCTGTTCAGGTGATGATGTCATGTGGGTCCTTCTTACCTGTGGGGGTGAGAGGTGGTCCCTGGGCCGAGACGGAGACCCTGAGGGCCACACTGAGCAGCAGGAGCAGGGGACACACACCCATACTGCCCTGAGAGAACCGGGACACATGCCTTAATACTTAATGACATCCACAAAATGACCCTTTCACAGTGCAAACAGATGATTGGATTATTAATCCAGATGTGTTGTAGTTGTAACTGGAGGCTAATCCTAATCCTGGGTGATCACTTTTACAGAAAAATCCAACTAAAATGTGGGTACTCTACATTTTTGGGCTGGATTATACTTTTTCTTTTTACAAGTAAATATAAAACTTCTTAAATGCATTCATTATCATGATTTGAGTGGAACAAGGAGTCGATCTCTTACCTTAAGAAGCGAAGTTGGCATCAATCACTCATTCGCACAGTGTGGTCCTGGATCCAAACAGAAAGGAAGACACTGTTAGAATCTTAAAGAGACACTCAGAAATGTTTCATTTGTATTATTCGTTTGCATGTTGAGACCATTCTTACATCAAAATGTAAAAACTTCATGAAAATTGGAGGATGACTGTTCATTCAGGGATAGTCAAGGTAAGATATTTTTTCCCAGAAGGATTGACTGATCCCAAACTTGCTAGGTGGTGATTTATCACCAAAATATCTGACCATCTCCCCAGTAAAAAAAAAAACAATACTGAATGCGCTACATATTCTGCGGTTAGGTTATCAAAAAATAAATGATGCAGGCATTGTATCTGCTTACTTAGCAGCAGCTTTTATGTAATGTGATATACAGTTAGTTTAACACATACATGCTCATAGAACGGGACAGCCGAGTGCTGAAGCACGTAAAAATCGTGTGTCCTCGGTTGCATCACTACCAACTTCCAAACTGCCTCTGGATGCAACGTCAGCACAAGAACTGTTAGTCGCGAGTTTAATGAAATGGGTTTCCATGGCCGCGCAGCCGCACACAATGCAATGCGTCGGCTGGAGTGGTGTAAAGCTCACCGCCATTAGACTCTGGAGCAGTGGAAATGGGTTCTCTGGAGTGATGAATCACACTTCACCATCTAGCAGTCCGACGGACGAATTTGGGTTTGGCGGATGTCAGGAGAACACTACCTGCCTGAATGCATAGTGCCAACTATAACGTTTGGAATAATGTTCTGTGGCTGTTTTTCATGGTTCGGGCTAGACCCTTCAGTTCCAGTGAAGGGAAATCTTAACGCTACTGCATACAATTTAGACTATTCTGTGCTTCCAAATTTGTAGCAACAGTATAGGGAAGGCCCTTTACTGCTTCAGCATGACAATGCCCCCGTTGCACAAAGCGAGGTACACACAGAAATAGTTTGTCGAGATCGGTGTGGAAGAACTTGACTGGCCTGCAGAGCCCTGACCTCAATCCTATCAAACACCTTTGGGCTGAATAGGAACACATACTGCGAGCCAGGCCCAAATTGCCAACAACAGTGCCCGACCTCCCTAATGCTATTGTGGCTGAATGGAAGCAAGTCCCCGCAGCAATGTTCCAGCATCTAGTGGAAAGCCTTCCCAGAAGAGTGGAGGCTGTTATAGCAGCAAAGGGGGACCAACTCCATATTAATGCCCATGATTTTGGAATGAGATGTTCGACGAGCAGCACATACTTTTGCCATGTCGTGTATATATTGTGAATAGCCCATCAATAAATAAATACATAAAAAAATATATGACTTTTTTCACCATATTGACCAAACCTACTATGACCCATGCAGGCATCGAACCCAAAACCCAATTTTTTGCCAGCGCCATGCTCCAACCAACAGCCATCGGACGCACATAGAAGCCCACCATTCTGTGTGCTAAATCCCAGTCACTCTCTCCCTCTTGATCTGGATGTGTCTCGTATCCAGGTGGTGCGCCGTAACATGAATAATAAATTACCACAGTGGGACACGGTGAAGGGAAAGGAATCTGGGAAACAAGCACGTTATGTATGCATTTCAACTTGGGCTTAGCTCTGTGCAAGACGGGACATAGTTAACGGAGTTTTGGAAATAAATTGAGAAGTTAGGGACTGCAAAGGACCCACGAGTCGGGATTGAGACAACTTTTTAAGATTTTGGAATTTGACACGGACTTGGCAAAATTGCCTGTATTGTGTAATAGCTTTTTGCATTGACTGCATTGGGGCTCACCTCAAACAACAATGAAAGGGATTCAGTTGAAATGTGTAGGGAAGGGCCTAGAGAGCGCAGGCATGGTGGGCTGACTGTCTGATGTAATCCCACCAGTCCACTGGGTGCGGTTTTACTGACTGAGCTGTGATAATCCCTGGCCTAATCCCATGGTCCTGACCCAGGAATAATCCAGCCCGTCTGGCTCTCTTTATTGCAATCTAGCCACACACACACGCACAGACAGGGGTGACTGCAGACAGACACACAAAGCCTGGTTATCAGGAATTTACTGCCAGAACCTCTGAATTGGGTGCAAAAAACAGTTACTGTGCCACTTGTATCTAGGGGGAAAGGCTGCTATTCTTACCGTTTAGACCAGTATTTCCCAGCCCTGGTCTTCAACATGGACTGTCCAAGCATCAGTTGGACACTTCCAAATGGGGACCTGTTGTCCTACTCATTCACCATCAAATGTCTGATATTAAATGCCCACACCAGTAGAAATTCCCTTTTTGGAGCTGAAAGACGACAGCCAGAGCTTATCCATTATGTTGCACAACGAAGCAAGTCAATAAGTCATCAGTAAGTCAAAGTATGATATATTTGGGCTTGAAGTGCCAAATCCGAATGTGTGACTTCCGATGTTTCCGTGAGTCTTCCGTGAGTCTTCTCCTATGAGATGACGAGCACATTTATTTCAGCCTACGTTTCGATTCAGGGCTGGGTTTTATTTAACAATTTTACCAGCCACCAGCCATGTTTAATAATCAGAAACACCTGCTGCAAATTTCTACCTATTCGCGAGTCGTCTGAGAGCCAAACAGCTTTTCTCTGTAGCCTACACTTGGGTTTCCACTAGATAAAAACAGCCAAAGTCAAAATTGGCTATATCATACAAAATCAATGAACATAAATTTGCTTTTTTGTTTTAATTAAAAGGTTAGGCTAAGGCTAGCAGTCTGGTTAAGGTTAAGGTGACAGTAAGATTTAAAATATGATTTTAAGCAGAGAAAAAGTATAAATAGTTGCCCTTACAAAAAATATTACAGTTTTGAAACTGCAGTAAATGTGCAGTAACTGCAGTCAACTGGTATTTTGGACGCAGTATTTGCAGCATACTGCAGTTATACTGCACTCTGACTGCTATCTTTTTCGTATGGGTGGTTTTATGCCTTTCGGCACGCCTGGGCGGCAGGTAGACTAGCGGTTAAGAACGTTGGGCCAGTAACCAAAAGGTTGCTAGTTCGAATCCCTGAGCGGACTATGTGAAAAATATGCCGATGTCCCCTCAAGCAAGAAAGTTAACCCTAACTGTTCCTGTAAGTCGCTCTGGATAAAAGTGTCTGCTAAATGACTAAAATGTAAACGTAAATGTTTCACTTTTGCCATTTTCTTTCCCTAAACGAGGACAGAGAATCAGGATTCATCCCTGTGCTAAATTTAGAAGAGGTGTTTCTAAATTTTAAGGGTGGCCTTGTGCATTGCGAGTGTTTCACTTGACTTTGCTCTTAAAGCAGACTAATCCCTGCAGAGCTGAATCCAGGATAGAACTAAAAGGAAGACAACCAACATACCGACAGAGGCCTAAACACTAAAAACACTTAATATAGTCGATTATGCATGTCATACTAACATTTTACTGAGCACATTTCCTTCCTTCTTAAAATGGCGTTTTGCTTAATTTAAAAGTTGCCACAATAACTTAACGAGCAGAAACAAAGCATGGAAAGCAGACTGAAAAATGTCTTGTCCTTTCTCCCTCCCTAGTAGGCCATCTCCCTAGCTGATTCAGACTCCAGGAAAGTCGGAAACAGCGAGAGCCCAGCACATTGCTTCCTTCCCCTGCAGTCTGTCTGCTAGTCCCCTAAACCCCTTGCTCATCCAAAACCAGCCTCTGACCCTTGAACCCTTCCTGTCCAATGCCCCAGCCTCCCCTCACCTAACCCACAGAACAACCACCTCATAACCAATGATTCAGCTATGACAACCATCCACATTAACATTAGCGACTATAAATTAATGTTAGACCGATTGAAACAGCAGCATCCTCTTTAAATTTGGCCAAATTTGGCATGGTTGCATCAGTTGTCTTGTATGAATCAGCCTTTGCACTTGAAATCAGCTTGCAACACAGAGCCTAAATGACCTTTTTGGACACCCTGTGATTGGGCAGAGTGTTTATGGTGGTGAGGTGAAGCCATCCGATGCTAACCGGAGCTAGTAGCCACAACGGATGCAGTCCGTGAGTGTAGTGTACAAGCGTAGCCTACCAGTCTGATCTATAGGTCTGAGTGCATTAGTCTATGGGGACCCAGATAAATGTGTTTTGTCCACCTAAGCAGTCCCCAAACCCTTTCTCTGAGAGTGTGTGTGTCCACAGAGGGGTGTGGGTGCTGTGAGAGGCATGTCCCAGTGACTTAAGTGGAGAGAGGAAATTATTAATTCAAGAGGCACTAGTCAAGTGTTTCTACTTCATAGGCCTACCTAGGCTACACTCACTCAATAACAAAGTGCTCTCTTTTATAGTCAAGTAAGAGAACAAAACACCCTTTGGAGTGATGGCTCTTATAGGCCTATTTGTAGCAGAGACCGTAGAGAAAGCTTAGTGAACAATCTCTGGTTGTAGTAGCAGTAGAATGTGAGGGACTCAGAATCATGCACATCCATCCATATGAGAATATTCAGCCTCATCACTCAAAGCTTATAGTAAATATAGCCTAGCACCCGCAAAAAAAATCTAAGTTTAAATCTAACACAAACATCTTCTAAGCCTAGTATGCCATGATACCCTGTACTATACCGCAAACGTACAATGTTCTCCTCTTGCTCAGTTTCCTGTTGCGAAAGCTTTGTTGACAGCCATACCCGACCACGATATTCTGCTACCCCAGAGAACAAAGACGTGGTCCACAGCGGCTTCCTCTCACTGCTTTATTTCGGATCATAATCTTCCGATATCTAAGGCTTAGTTCTACACAGGCAAATCCAATTGATTAAGGCCATGTCTAGAATGTTCTAGCCGTTTACAAAAAATATTACAGTTTTGAAACTGCAGTAAATGTGCAGTACATTAATGTTAGTCCACCTGGGTCTGCTTGGGCCAGAATGTGCATAACCTTTACAAAGGTGCCCCATTTCTCACTTCCTATGTTTTGATATATTGCTGCATTATCCTCCATTTTCATCACAGCAACCCCCTGAGATGAGCTGTCTCAAACGCCCTATTTCTAGGGAGATAAACAATTCAGGCAGAGATATGTTGTTGTTCTACTACAAGACTGACTAATAAGGTGTTCAATAGGGCTACCATTCTACTGTTTTGACACCGACCCACATCAATTAGGGACGATACCAGTATTGCGATAATAGTTAGTATTGTGGCAAGGAAACAAAATACAAAAGAGGATTTAACTTCTTTAGGAAAACAGTCCTAATGTTGGAAACAAACATCATTATGTTATCATCAAGTGACATTTATTTATTTTCCAAGCACACAATATTTTACATATAGCAGGTTAACGGACGAAAGAGTAGAGTCTGCTTCGTGTTTTCATTTTTGCCTTGGGGGAAAAGAAAAGTGATACTGGGATCCTCCCGGCCTAACATAAGTGTAGACTACATTGGAGGAAATGTTTTATTATTAGCCTAACGTTCATGCCACTGCATTAATAGCCACACAGGGCTCTGCAGTGCGACCATCATACTCACATATTTTGCTGTGCGACCTGGGTTCTATTTGTTTTAGTACTAGTGCACCTAGAAAAAATAAGGATTCTAGCTTTAATAACTCAAATATTTGAAATTGTGCTCCTAAATTTATTTGTGTACGCCTACATTTTTCAACTTATGCACACGTGCTCCTTGTAAAAAGCTATTCGTAAAGCCCCGGAACAATTGCTATAATGCAACAGTCCACAAAACACATTCAGTTCGATACTGCGAAAGCCTGTTTTTCAGTATTTTTCCTCATGCTTTGTTTAGTTGCCATCTGATCTCAAACGGATCAAAATAGGTGAACAATTTAAAAGAAAATCCTTAATTTCAACGTCGGCATTTCTCGGTAAGGTGTTTAAGTGCAGAAGGGCGCGGGCCCAAACGTCATAATGTTCATGTGCCTCCTTATAAACAGTGACAGTGGTGCATACATACACAACCTATTCAAAACAGCAAATCAGTAGCAAACGCTGCATTCTATCTGATCGCCAAGATATTCCAAAAGCATCATGCATGTTAGTCACTGGTGTTGACTGTTGCCTCATGAACAATACACTCCTGTCCAACACAAGGCTCAATCTTACAGGGAAAATGTCTTCCAAACCGGAACTCAAATCGACAAATGTCTTGCTGGATTTAGGCTTCTTGAGATCAGGACGCTACAGGATAACGCTGCCAATGTGCATTAGGCCTAACCGTATCAGCAAAGACACAAAAGCCACACAAAAACCTGTCCACGTGTGACAGTAGTTCAGCTCATTATAAAATATAAATTCTTCATACACAATTACCTTTGCATGTTGTTTAGCCTATTACAAATGTGTGTGATGGATATTTTATAATCCTTAAATTCTGGGCTTATAATTCCCTGCGCCACATAGGCCTATATAAAATAGTGGTGGCGTTAACATTCATATTTAAAGGCAAGAAGTGTGACAGTAGAACATAGGTTAACCACTGCACTTACGCTGTTTTTTTTTTTACACAAAAACAGTGAGTTTTCTACCTGACCACTTAGCTGTGGCTGATGGTTTATCAAGCCTCTGCTCCTTTTCTTTCACACCGACTGTGCCTAGGCTAATACTTTTTTTAGATTTTTATTTATTTCACCTTTATTTAACCAGGTAGGCCAATTGTGAACAAGTTCTCATTTACAACTGCGACCTGGCCGGCAAAAGCTGTGCGACACAAACAACAACACATGGTTACACATGGCATAAACAAACGTACAGTCAATAACACAATTTAGCAAGTAAACACTGGAGTGATAGATGTGCAGAAGATGAATGTGCAAGTAGAGATACTGGGGTGCAGAGGAGCAAAAACAATACAAATAAATAACAATATGAGGATGAGGTAGTTGGATGGGCTATTTACAGATGGGCTATGTACAGGTGCAATGATCTGTAAGCTGCTCTGATAGCATCTGTGAATGATACTGTCTGTGAATGTGTGTGTGTGTATATATATATATATATATATATATATATATATATATATATAGAGTCAGAAAAAGTAATAATACTGTAATCTAACAGCAACTGTTTGACACATAATACTGTAATCTAACAGCAACTGTTAGGCAGGTAGCCTAGTGGTTAGAGCGTTGGACTAGTAACCGAAAGGTTGCAAGATCGAATCCCCGAGCTGACAAGGTAAAAATCTGTCGTTCTGCCCATGAACAAGGCAGTTAACCCATTGAAAATAAGAATTTGTTCTTAACTGACTTGCTTAGTTAAATAAAAGGTAAAAAAAATACATAATACTGTAATCTAACAGCAACTGTTTGACACATAATACTCACACAATGCTTGTTCCTCTACCCTCCTTTTTCTGGAGCTCCAGTAGTTTCCACAACTAAGTCAAATGTCTTCCATCTGACTTCCCCCTTTCCCTCCTGAGCAACCAGTAAACATTTGCCTGTTTGAATGTTCTTTTTTCACATCCTCCGCATCCATTCTGCTTTCACGTGTTCAGAGTTTGTACTAACCAATTTATTGATGTGATTATGATAGGCTGTAGGTCAGGCCCCATTGGTCGCATGCATGCGATGCTTACATGTTACACGTAAAGAGAGCAATGGTTGAGGTTAAAGGGAATGTTTTTCCTAAACCAATGAGGGATTTTGGTAACAGAACTTTTCAGTCAGAAAAAAGTAATTAACTAAACTGCTGAAATGAGGTTGCAGCTTTAGCACAGGGATGCAAAACACTCAAACTTTTACAGATGCACAATCAAGAGCATCCTGTCGGGCTGTATCACCGCCTGGTACGGCAACTGCTCCGCCCACAACCGTAAGGCTCTCCCGAGGGTAGTGAGGTCCGCACAACGCATCACCGGGGGAAAACTACCCTCCAGGACACCTACACCATCCGTTGTCACAGAAAGGCCAAAAAAAACACTCGAGCCACTGCCTGTTCACCCCGCTATCATCCAAAGTCAAAGTCACCATTATTAGTCAGTTGTACAACCGAATGCCTTCAACCGAAATGTGTCTTCCGCATTTAACCCAACCCCTCTGAATCAGAGAGGTGCGGGGGGCTGCCTTTAATCGACATCCACGTCTTGGCGCCCGGGAACAGTGGGTTAACTGCCTTGTTCAGGGGCAGAACGACAGATTTTTACCTTGTCAGCTCGGGGATTTGAACTTGCAGCCCTCCGGTTACAAGTCCAACGCTCTAACCACTAGGCTACCTGCCGCCTGCAGAAGGCGAGGTCAGTACAGGTGCATCAAAGCTGGGACCGAGACTGAAAAACAGCTTCTACCTCAAGGCCATCAGACTGTTAAACAGCCATCACTAACATTGAGTGGCTGCTGCCAACATACTGACTCAAATCTCTAGCCACTTTAATAATAAAAAATTGGATGTAATAAATGTATCATCACTAGCCACTTTAAACAATGCCACATTATATAATGTCTACATATCCTACATTACTCATCTCATATGTATATACTGTACTCTATACCATCTACTGCATCTTGCCTAGGCCGTTAGGCCATCGACTCAAATCTCTAGCCACTTTAATAATTAAAAATTGGATGTAATAAATGTATCACTAGCCACTTTAAAAATGCCACTCTATATAAATGTTTACATATCCTACAACCATTACTCATCTCATATGTATATATTGTACTCTATACCATCCACTGCATATTGCTATCCATATATTTATATGTACATACTCCTATTCATTCCTTTACACTTGTGTGTGTAAGGTAGTTGTTGTGAAATTGTTAGATTACTTGCTAGATACTACTGCATGGTCGGAACTAGAAGCACAAGCATTTCGCTACACTCGCATTAACATCTGCTAACCATGTGTATGTGACAAAATTTGATTTGAACTGGTGAGGGCCCAAAAAGGTGACACTTTTTTTGTTGTTGCACTGAAACATGGAAAACAAAAATAATATTTGGGCTACACTGCACATTATTACATTGTACACTTTCTACCTGTGGACATCTGTTCTACAATGTGCCAGCAAAAGTGAGAAAGAGGGAAAGTGTGTGGTGTTCCTTTCACCTCTATAGTGGCATCCAGCTTAAGCCAAGCCCAGCTCCAGCTACACTTGATCCCTGAATACACTTGTTTAACAAGCAATGCCTCAGTTTCCCTAAATGCTCCCATTCTGAAAATTAACCACATACCGTAGAGGGAAAACATTAGTTAACAGATCGTGGTTAGTTCGTTAGCTAGTTAACATTTCACACAGATCGCCAGGGTCCAGTAAGCAACTAACGCGTTATAACTTGAGGAACGGCGTGGAGTCGCATACCAGTTAATACTATAGTGAATTGGTTAGGTTACTAATGTCAGCTCATCAGATGTTGTAACGTTAGCTATCTAACATTGTCTGTCTGACTTTATTAGCAAGCTCATTTTCACACCATAAACTCAATTATTTGACCAGATGAGTTGGCTAATGTTGCTCAACATTTCTCTGGCTAGCAAACGGAGAATTTGATCCAGCTAGGAAGATACTTTACAATGCTAACAATTCTTGCTCCACCACACTTGCTGCCTCACCTCAAACTTTCCAAATGCCAGTTGTTTTCCGGTTACAGATCATGAAGTACGCTTCATCACCTTACCACCCCAGTCTCTGGGGTCAGGCTTCTGACCTAACGTTACCTCATCGTTATCGTTCAGGGGACGCGCTGCTGTAATTGGCAAGCTGCCTTTCCAGAGCGCGGGCGGATGCTGTAACTAGTAAATTGGTTGTCTCTTCTTTCCCCAGTCGAGTGCTGGGATGCATTCTGTTATGTGAACAATTGGCTGAGCCTTGGATACAGCCAGTAGTGATCCAACCCCCCCCCAAAAAACTTCTCATCAGATCTACACGAATCACATAGGTCACCTATTTTGGATTCAAAACTCGCTGTAATCTTTTTAAGACAGTGTGACCATCGGACTCTGAGTCATTTGTGTCTTAATTATTTAATCAAACCGTGTGCTTAGAGCATCAGACAAGCTCAGTGCATATGTAGTTGATTTTATTCAAACACATAGGGTGTGTGTCTATATATGGAAAAATAAGGTTAAACATTTTGACCAATCGATTAGTCGTCGGTCGACAAATATTTTTTGGTTGTTGTTGGGGACAGCCCTAAAACTCCTTAATTCCATCGGATGAATCCCGGAACATATTCCAATCTGTGGTAGCGCAACAGTCCTGTACCTTAGCATCCGCTTCATCGGACCACTTCCGTATTGAGCGTGTCACTGGTACTTCCCGTTTGAGATTTCGCTTGTAAGCAGGAGGATAGTGTTATGGTCAGATTTGTCAAATGGAGGGCGAGGGATAGTTTTGTATGGGTCTCTGTGTGTGGAGTAAAGGTGATCTAGAGTTTTTTCGCCTCAAGCTGCACAGGTGACATGCTGGTAGAAATTAGGTTACAGGATTTCAGTTTTCCTGCATTAAAGTCTCCGGCCACTAGAAGAGCCGCCTCCGGGTGAGCATGTTCTTGTTTGCTTATGGCCCTATTCAGGTCATTGAGTGCTGTCTTCGTGCCAGCATTGGTTTGTGGTGGTAAAAAGACAGATACAAAACATATGAAAACTCTTGGTAAATAGAATAACTCATGATAAACTGTAGACCACACTAACTCAGGTAAGCAGAACCTTGAGACTTCCTTAACTTCTTAGGGAGCAGCGCATGAGGTGACCGTTTTGGAGACCATGGCGTGCCCAAAGTAAAATGCCTCCCATTCAGGCCCAGAAAATAGGATATGCAAATATTTAGTACCATTGGATAGGAAACACTCTGTGTTAACCATTTGTCTGTGAGTAAAACAGAACGGATATGGCAGGCGAAACCCCCGAGGAATTTCTGTCCTGGAAAAAGTGGTTTTGACACATTGCTCATTTGGAACCCCTCCCTTATGAAAATGCCCATATAAGGGCATATGAATGCAGTACCTATCGCTTCTTCTGGATGTCAACAGTCTCGAGACACTGTTCAGATTTTTTTTTGATCCTATTAGAGCAGAGAAGAGGAATCAGGAAGTGTCCCCAGAGATGTCAATAGAAGAGGATGCGCGCTCTCGCCAAGCGCGCTCTGTGGGTTTTTCCTTTCTTATAGCCCAGTTTATATTCCGGTTGAATTATTATAGTAAATATACATAAAAGTGTTCCTAAGGATACATTAAAAAGGATGTTTGATTGTTCTTGGACAAGTTTATAGGTATAAGTTGAACGGGTTCTCTTCACGTTTCAATGGACGCTGTAGTTTCTGATTATAACGCGCCAACCAAACGGAGATTTATGGATATAATACATGACTTTTTCTAACAAAAAGAACCATGGATTGTCTTATTTGGACACTTGGGAAGCCATCAGCATAAGTTCTTCAACAGGTAATTGATTTGTTTTCGCTGTGAATTGTGTTTTCTGTGAACCGTGGAGGCTTATGAATTCATGGTAATGGTAAAAATATGTTAGGTGCTACCCTCAAACAATCAAATGTGGTGCTTTCGCCGTAAAGCCTTTTTGAAATCTGACAATGCTGTGATATTGCCAAGAAGCAGAGCTTTTGATGACTATGAAACACTTGTATATTGATGCATGTTTAATAATTCAACTTTTGGATTTTGAATTTGGCGCCTTGCATTTCACCCGGTAGTGTCGGGAGTGGGGCGCTTGCGCCCCAGTGCACCTTACTGGTCCTTAAGAAGTTAATATTAGAGATCACTCACCAGTTGTTGTTAACAAAGAGACCCCCCAGCCCCCACTCAGCTTCCACGACACAGTTGCTCTGTCCTGCCGGTGTATAGAAAAACCAGCTAGATTTAAATTTACCAATATAACACAGGATATTACAGTTATTCAGAAAAGCTTGAAAGGATGGTCTTGAACAGCGCTCATCCAGTTTATTCTCCAGTGATTGCACATTTGCCAATAGAAAGGAGGGTATAAGCGATTTATCCACTCTCTGACAGTCTCTTTAGGTGGATATCCCGCACGCAGGCATCTATAGCGGCCTCTGTTGCTCCTCATGGTATTTGATTGTGTCTGTAAAAT
Organism: Brachymystax lenok tsinlingensis; assembly: GCA_030435695.1. Taxonomy (NCBI): domain Eukaryota; kingdom Metazoa; phylum Chordata; class Actinopteri; order Salmoniformes; family Salmonidae; genus Brachymystax; species Brachymystax lenok. The sequence goes on along the minus strand of CM059813.1, from coordinate 18,228,548 downwards.
ATGTATAATATTTGTAAACTGAGTGTTATTGTTTATTAGTTTACTCCAATTGGAGGAGGGGTGGTTCGGTTTGAGGGGAATAATAAAGGTATATTCTAAAAAAAGTAATATATATATATATATATATATATATATATATATATATTTTTAAAAACACACACTCCTTAGCCAAATACACTTCAAATCAGTTTTTCACAATTCCTGATATTTAATCCTAGTACAAATTCCCTGTCTTAGGTCAGTTAGGATCACCACTTTATTTTAAGAATGTGAAATGTCAGAATAATAGTAGAGAGAATGATTTATTTCAGCTTTTATTTCTTTCATCCAATTCCAAGTGGGTCAGAAGTTTACATACACTCAATTAGTATTTGGTAGCATTGCCTTTAAATTGTTTAACTTGTTAGGGAGCGGCAGCTGAGGGGTCGGTTTTGGAGAGTTGTGCGTGCCCAAAGTAAAATGCTTGCCACTCAGGCTCAGAAAATAGGATATGCACATAATTAGTACTATTGGATAGGAAACACTCTGGTTTCCAAAAGTGTTATCATTTTGTCTGTGAGTGTAACAGAAGTCATTTGGCAGGCAAAAACCAGAGAAAATTCCATCCGGAAATCTCATTCCTTGTGGCTTATGGCTCACTTTGAGACAGTGCCTTTAGAAATGTCTTTATACCAGGACACTGAATGTAGTACCTATTGCTTCCACTGGATGTCAGCAGTGTATAGGTAAAGTTTAATGGAAATTGGAATCAATGTGTTCAATTGGGAGAAGTTTTAGTCCAGGGAGCTATTTTTCAGTTGCACGTTTTTGGGCGCACGTTTGGCTGAGCGGTCCACTTTATTTGACTTATATAACGTTTAGGTGACCATCCAAGTGAAAGATTATCACTTTTATTCATAAAAGATAAGCTAAGGAAGCATTTTAATTGGTTTTTGTTTTGTTGAGGGAAAGTTTATAGGTATAGTTGAACGCGTTCTCGTCACATTGGATTTTCTGAACATAAGGTGCCAACCAAACGGAGATTTAAGGATATAATAAATTACTTTTTCTAACCAAATACCCATGGATTGTCTTCGAAGGACACTTAGGAAGCCCTCTGCAGAAGTTCTACAAAAGGTAAGGCACAGGTTTTCCCTGTGAAATGCATTTTCTATCGACCGTGCTGGCTAAAGATTTCATGGTTATGGAAAATATTGAAGGTGCTACCCTCAAACAATCAAATGTAGTGCTTTCGCCGTAAAGCCTTTTTGAAATCCGACAATGCTGTGACATTGCCAAGAAGCAGAGCTTCTGATGAGTATGAAACACTTGTATATTGGTGCATTTTTAATAATTCAATTTTGGGATTTTGCCTTGCATTTCACCTGGTAGTGTCGGGAGTGGGGCACTAGCGCACCACCACTCCCTGACTAGTTAACTTGGGTCAAACGTTTTGGGTAGTCTTCCACAAGCTTCCCACAATTTCGAATTTTGTCCCATTCTTAATCTATGCTCCTAATACGTAGGCCCAAATTGATCGCCGATTGCCAATCCTCTTCCTGTCACGTTTGCACTTTATAACATCAATCTGAGCAGAGCGCTAGACTCAGTGGATTTCACCTAATTCTCTAACGTCCTGTTACATTCTCTGCAGTTGAAACAGATACCGAATTACAATTACATTTGACTGAGTCACCCTGTACAGCTCAAGCAAACCAGCTCATAAGGGTACATGCGTGCCAAATGCCATAAATTCTACTTTATCAAGGGTGGGTAGCACAGATTGTCAGAACGACTTGCCAGGAGCCTCACCGATAAGATGCCCAACGTCCTTGATGGAATGACGCCAGCAAGGCAAGCAAATACGTGAGGAGGATGTCTGGGTATTCTCCCATTCCACAGATAGCGCAAACTTCTCCTTGCTCACTCATTCGAGGGTGCACTGCTTCACGAGTCATTGCGGGGAGAGATAAGGACAGTCTGTCTGTCCCCATTCATGGCATATTAATACTCTGCCTGTGTCCTGAGGGAGTCTGCTGTGACAGGAATACTCTGAATGCCCCTCTTCATGGTGGCTCAAGTAGGCCATGCCAAGGGCTCAGAGGACTACTCTCCCTCACCCCCAACACAGACCACGGATTATACATCCTCAACACCACATGAGTCACCCACAATCCTCTGGATTTCCCTTTGTATGGCTAATACGGCTCCTAGTATGCTCTGACTGTGTTCACTCACCTCATTCATATGAGACAGTAAATCGCCCAAATGGAAAGGAGGATCCAGGATTAGCGCCAAGGCAAAATGTGCAGAGCAACCTTAGTGTCCGTCAGCCGAAGTTTGCGTGAGCTCGATCATGTCTGGCTCGAAGGACCAAGCGCAAACTCGTCTCAGTGAGTGAATGAACATGTAGACTCAGTCAGGCTGCGCAGGCAAGCTGCTCCTTCTTTGTTGTGAGGTTTCACACAGAGCTCACCAGGGGCCTCTACAGTCTGCCCACATCACACAGAGGAGAGGATGTGGCGGCACTAAGCAGTGGCCTTCCTCCAAAGCCACTGTGACCCGTGAGCGTGGTGTAGGGCCAAGAGGAGGGCTGAAGGCCGCAAAACCCACACTCACTCACTCTACCAGCCCAATGTAGAGGCAGCGGCTGCCATGCATTGCCCTGCACACAAAACTATAACACACGGTTCAGTAGAGTAGAGTGAACTTGGCTGCTGTTGTATTTGGCTTTGAAACAAGATCCCAACAACCATGTTTTCCACTCAGTTTAAACCTGTGTGATGTAGGCAGACTGTAGAGGCCCCTGGTGAGCTCTGTGAGAAACACAATAAAGAAGGAGCAGCCTGCCTGCACAGTCTGACTGAGTCAACATGTTGTTGAACTTCTTTCTTTAAATTGATTGATTACAGTGACGTAAAACAATGTAACGGTGAGTTTTAAAAGCATGATATTTCCACCCAGCCTAAATAATTAGACCGCCATTGATTAAGAAACAGGTAGCCTAGTGGTTAGAGCATTGGGCCAGTAACCGAAAGGTAAAAATCTGTCGTTCTGCCCCTGAGCAAGGGAGTTAAACCACTGTTCCCCGGGCGCCTAAGACGTGGATGTCGATTATGGCAGCCCCCCGCACCTCTCTGATTCAGAGAGCGACCTGAGGGACGTTAGCAAGTTGGAAATATTTTACCTGTCTACCAAGTGCGCCAAATCAAGCATACATTATATTTTCAAAGAACTAGCCCCACCTGTAAGCTCCAGGCCTATGTGACTGGGTACGCTGACCAAACTGCTGAGACCATGCCACTCCCTTAGCTATGCAAGATAAGAAACCCATCATTAAAAGAACCAGAGCTGCTCTACACCCTCTGTGTGACATCCGTTTTTTGTATTTTTATGTAGGGCGGAAAGAGGTGACACCAAATTACTTTTACCCTGAAACCATGAGGCCTAGCCTAACTTGTCGGTTTTCAACCGACCTTGGTGAGATGGACGGCCCACCATAAATAATGGTTGAAGAACACTGTAGATATAAACCTACATACCATACTAGAAACCCCCTCTAGCCAGTTATTGTGTGACTTGGTAAGGCTCAGCATGCTTCAGTTTGGCTGGCGCTTAGCTGAACTCGGCTAGACAAACAAGTGTGCTCACATACTTAACTTCTTAGGGAGCGGCAGGTGAGGTGACGGTTTTGGAGAGTTTGGCGTGCGCAAAGCAAAATGCCTGCCACTCAGGCTCAGAAAATAGGATATGCACATAATTAGTACTATTGGACAGGAAACACACTGAGGTTTCTAAAAGTGTTAACATAATGTCTGAGTATAACAGAACTCATTTAGCAGGCGAAAACCCGAGAAAAATCTATCCAGAAATCAGTTTCTGATGACCTATTGCTCTGTTTGACACACTCCTATTGAATCCATTTGTAACCAGGACTGAGACTGCAGTACCTATGGCTTCCACTAGATGTCAACAGTCTATATACAAAGACTCAGAGAGATTGGAGTAAACAGAACGAATAGGTGCAGGAAATGGTCAAGGTAGCTCAGATGTCAACAAGTTCTTGGGCGCGAGTCTGGCTGCGCGCCCCACTTTATTTTACTTATATAAGGTATAGGTGACCATCCGAGTGAAATATTATCGCTAATAGTCATAAAAGGATAGCTAAGGATGCATTTTAACTGGTATTTGATTTGTTTAGGAAAAGTTTATAGGTATATTTGAACGCGTTCTCTTCACGTTTCAATGGGCGATTCGACGTTGGATTTTCTGAACATAACGCGCCAACCAAACGGAGATTTATGGATATAATAAATGACTTTTTCTAACAAAAGAAACATTGAATGTCTTCGTTGGACACTTGGGAAGCCTTCAGCAGAAGTTCTTCAAAATGTAAGGGATTTGTTTTCGCTGTGAAATGTGTTTTGTGTGAACCGCAATGGTTTATGCTAATGGAAAATATTGGAGGTGCTACCCTCAAACAATCAAATGTTGTGCTTTCGCCGTAAAGCCTTTTTGAAATCTGACAACGCTGTGATATTGCCAAGAAGCAGAGCTTTTGATGACTATGCAACTTGTATATTGATGAATGTTTAATAATTCAACTTTTGGATTTTGAATTTGGCGTCTTGCATTTCACCGGGTAGTGTCGGGAGCTAGCACCCCACCACTCCGTAAGTAGTTAAAAGACTTTCGCTGGAAAAACAAGAAAAAAAGTGTCATTAGTACCATTTGTCAATTTTGAGACGCAGTAGACAGTAAACACTTTATCAAAACACACATAATTAATCTGTCATTAATTTTGATGTTTTTGCCGAGGAGATCTTAGTTAGAGAATTTTACATCTAAGTAAGATGTTTGGTGCAGTTTCTCTATGAAAAAACATGCATGAAAATGTGTCATCTCGTGTTGAATGACAAGACGTTATTGAAGAATCCCTACTGTTGACCAATCACAGAAAAAGGGGAGTAGACTTCGGCTTACTGAATTGTGTGCCCGAACAGCTGAAAAAACCCTCACCGAAGTCCAAAACAAACAAAAACGTCTCAAAATGTCATCATAATATATGCACAAACTCTTCCGAACTGTTTTGGCTGGCAAGCATGCGAACGCCTTTAGTCCATAGGTGAGTTCATGTTGGTGATTTGGGTCCCCGTTGTGACAGCAGAAAAAACTAAAAAACTGTTACTGTCAAAATGAGACCATCACTATTTCAGAACCTTTAAATAGGCCTAAATTCTGGAACAAGCATGCAGGTTGATAATGCATGTTGTAGCAGTGAAGATGGGCCAAATTAATGAAAATAGCTGCACTGTAGTGTCAAACTGTCACTCAAGGTGCACTTTCTTAATGAGCTGCTACGGGAAATTCCATGATAACGGAATTCCGCTAAGAACAGGGATGTGACAAACCATATATATTTTTTTTACGGTTTTCCATTATTCATAAAATTCCACATTAATTCACAATGCAGCTGCAAACAACGGTTTGGGTGTCATGGTGCATCCCTTTCAGGTGGTTAAGCATTACACATGTACTACCATTACTGTCCCTCAATTCCACCTCGCAAAGTTTGCATTTCCTTCTCACTAGGCTTGGGCGGTATACCGTATACCGAGGTATTTGGAAAAAGCCACGGGACCATAGAACAATTTCTTTTAATTTGTTTCATTTATACATTTTTAAGTAAATACCTGCAATCAACTTGTGCAATACCCAATGTACTGCACAAGTTGGTCGCCAGTCACATGGTGTTTGTTTACAAGCACACAAAGATGAGAGAAAGGTGATCAAATCAAATGTTATTATTGAGACGAAATGCTTACTTACAAGGCCTTAACCGACAATACAGTTAAGAAAAAAGTAGATAAGTAAAAAATCGAAATAACAAATAGTTAAAGAGCAGCAGTAAAATAACAGTAGTGAGGATGTATTTATTTTTTTACCTTTATTTAACTAGGCAAGTCAGTTAAGAACAATGACGGCCTAGGAACAGTGGGTTAACTGCCTTGTTCAGGGGCAGAACAACAGATTTTTACCTTGTCAGCTCGGGGATTCGAACTAGCAACCTTTCGGTTACTGGCCCAACGCTCTAACCACTAGGCTACCTGCCGTATACAGGGGGGGGCTACCGGTACAGAGTCAATGTGCGGGGGCACAGGTTAGTCGAGGTAATATGTACATGTAGGTAGAGTTAAAGTGACTATGCATAGATAATAACCAGAGAGTAGTGTAAAAGAGGGGGTAGCCTGGGTAGCCATTTGATTAGCTGTTCAGGAGTCTTATGGCTTGGGGGTAGAAGCTGTTAAGAAGCCTTTTGGACCTAGACTTGGCGCTCCGGTACCACTTGCCGTGCGGAAGCAGAGAGAACAGTCTATGACTAAGGTGACTGGAGTCTGACAATTTTTAGGGCCTTCCTGACACCACCTGGTATAGAGGTCCTGGATGGCAGGAAGCTTGGCTCCAGTGATGTACTGGGCCGTACGCACTACCCTCTGTAGTGCCTTGCGGTCGGAGGCTGAGCAGTTGCTATACCACGAATTGATGCAACCAGTCAGGATGTTCTAGAGGGTGCAAGTGTAGAACTTAAGGATCTGAAGACCTATGCCAAATCTAAGTACAGTATGGAATTAACAATTAAATGTTTGCCAGCTAGATACCTATTAAGTTAAAATCTGCTTAATGATCTGCAGTTGTGCATTTGGTTTGCTAATTTAGTAGCTAATTCGCTATCTAGAATCAAGCATTCGCTTGGTAACAGCAGAGAATCCCAGCAAACTGGGAGTAGCATTTTTTTGTTACTTTTATACTTGTATAGTTTAGGTCAGAAACTGTACAAAATGTTCACAACGCGCCCATTAGCATTTACTTAGCATTCTCTATGAGGATTCCTTAGTACTTTAAACATTTGGTTAGCATTCTGGTAAGTGACGTTTTTTGGGGCTTTGAATATTAGTACATTTTAAATATATACCTGCAGTCAACTTGTGCACTAGATAATCGATAAAGCAGATCGTGTTCATCATATCGCCCGTTAGATCATTTTTTATTATGAAGCTTTTTCCATTATGAAGCTTATCGGTAGTAGTTTCCCAAAACTGTGGTTTGAGCAAGTCACGTGCGTTTGTTTACAAAAGAAGCACAATGAGCAAAATGGGAGGTGAGTCATCTATGCAGCCAATTTAAGTGAGGAGATCAAGTTACACTTGTATGAAATTCACTACTAATGCTTACCAGCTATTTATTTAATTTATATATATATATATATATATATATATATATATATATATATATATATATATACATACATACATACATACATACATACATACATACATACATACATACACACACACACACACACACACACACACACACACACACACACACACACACACACACACACACACACACACACACACAGTGGGGAAAAAAAGTATTTAGTCAGCCACCAATTGTGCAAGTTCTCTCACTTAAAAAGATGAGAGGCCTGTAATTTTCATCATAGGTACACTTCAACTATGACAGACAAAATGAGGAAAAAAAGGATTTTTTATGAATTTATTTGCAAATTATGGTGGAAAATAAGTATTTGGTCACATACAAACAAGCAGGATTTCTGGCTCTCACAGACCTGTAACTTCTTCTTTAAGAGGCTCCTCTGTCCTCCACTCATTACCTGTATTAATGGCACCTGTTTGAACTTGTTATCAGTATAAAAGACACCTGTCCACAACCTCAAACAGTCACACTCCAAACTCCACTATGGCCAAGACCAAAGAGCTGTCAAAGGACACCAGAAACAAAATTGTAGACCTGCACCAGGTTGGAAAGACTGAATCTGCAATAGGTAAGCAGCTTGGTTTGAAGAAATCAACTGTGGGAGCAATTATTAGGAAATGGAAGACATACAAGACCACTGATAATCTTCCTCGATCTGGGGCTCCACGCAAGATCTCACCCGTGGGGTCAAAATGATCACAAGAACGGTGAGCAAAAATCCCAGAACCACACGGGGACCTAGTGAATGACCTGCAGAGAGCTGGGACCAAAGTAACAAAGCCTACCATCAGTAACACACTACGCCAGGGACTCAAATCCTGCAGTGCCAGACGTGTCCCCCTGCTTAAGCCAGTACATGTTCAGGCCCGTCTAAAGTTTGCTAGAGAGCATTTGGATGATCCAGATGAGGATTGGGAGAATGTCAGATGAAACCAAAATAGAACTTTTGGTAAAAACTCAACTCGTCGTGTTTGGAGGACAAAGAATGCTGAGTTGCATCCAAAGAACACCATACCTACTGTGAAGCATGGGGGTGGAAACATCATGCTTTGGGGCTGTTTTTCTGCAAAGGGACCAGGACGACTGATCCGTGTAAAGGAAAGAATAAATGGGGCCATGTATCGTGAGATTTTGAGTGAAAACTTCCATCAGCAAGGGCATTGAAGATGAAACGTGGCTGGATCTTTCAGCATGACAATGATCCCAAACACACCGCCCGGGCAACGAAGGAGTGCCTTCGTAAGAAGCATTTCAAGGTCCTGGAGTGGCCTAGCCAGTCTCCAGATCTCAACCCCATAGAAAATCTTTGAAAGTCCGTGTTGCCCAGCGACAGCCCCAAAACATCACTGCTCTAGAGGAGATCTGCATGGAGGAATGGGCCAAAATACCAGCAACAGTGTGTGAAAACCTTGTGAAGACTTACAGAAAACGTTTGACCTCTGTCATTCCCAGCAAAGGGTATATAACAAAGTATTGAGATAAACTTTTGTTATTGACCAAATACTTATTTTACACCATAATTTGCAAATAAATTCATTAAAAATCCTACAATGTGATTTTCTGGATTTTTTTTCCTCATTTTGTCTGTCATAGTTGAAGTGTACCTATGATGAAAATTACAGGCCTCTCTCATCTTTTTAAGTGAGAGAACTTGCACAATTGGTGGCTGACTAAATACTTTTTTTCCCCCACTGTATATATATATTTTTTTATTATTATTATTTTTTTAATAACAATTAAGCTAACTATACATCTAAGATGTGCCAACTAAACTCTTGTTTTGCTAACTTTAGCTTGCAAGATCAAACTCCTTGGTAAGAGCAGCAGAGACAATCCCCTCCTGGATTAAGATAATATTTGTTTTGTGCGTGCTGCAAACTGCGTTTTGAGATAGTTGCCCAACTTTTTGAGCTGGATTGTCTGTCCTAGTAGTAAATGTTTGCATGCGCTTGTTAGCATTTATCTATAGCCGCTATGAGAACTGTGCACTACCAGTAATACCGTATATACCCGGGATGACACAGTATGAAGGTATGGAAATCTGGATATCGCCCAACCCTACTTCTCACTCTATGCACAATTGCTACTTTTAACAATTTACACTGAACATTTTACGAAAACACATTTACTGGAAGAACTATGCAGATGCAAAGTTTGGTAATAGAATTTCGGTAAAATCTCTCCGTTTTTTGTGTGACCATCTGCTCCAAAAGATGTCTGCAGAAAGAATGGGGTTTCAACCATGACAACTTGAGTTTGGAAGAAAAAAGAAAAGCTTGGTTATTAAACTACATTAAGTTAATTGGATTTACACTCAGTAACAGAATTGCGGTAATGGAATTTCATCAAGGGTCCCTGATCTGTACTACACAGAAATGCATAATTATGGAAATTAATGTCATTCTCGTCATGGTTATGTATCCTAAATAGGTACACAAAAGGTAGAATAATACAATATGCTCCTTCGCAAATTTGGGCAATTATTTTTTTTTTTAAATTACCCCCTTTTTCGTGATATCCAATTACGATCTTGTCTCATCGCTGCAACTCCCAACGGGCTCGGGAGAGGCGAAGGTCGAGTCATGCGTCCTTCGAAACGTGACCCACCAAACCGCGCTTCTTAACACCCGCCCGCTTAACCTGGAAGCCAGCCTCCATTTGCACCAACGTGTCAGAGGAAACACTGTTCAACTGATGACCGAAGTCAGCCTGCAGGCGGGCGGCCCGCCACAAGGAGTCGCTAGAGCGCGATGAGCCAAGTAAAGCCCCCACGGCTAAACCCTGTTTGGACATAAAGTACAGCACAGTTGAGCTCAGTGGAGGACAGACGAGTACATTACAGAACAGTAGAGTATAGTTCAATACAGTAGAGTATAGTTCAGTACAGTACATTAGTGTATTCTAATGTGCTCTACTGTACATTGTACTGAACTCAATGCACTATACTCGACTTTTATTTACTGTACTCTACCGTGCTGTCCAAACTTGTGAAACATAGAAGTCTATGATTGGTTAAGATTTGGTTCGTTCCAGGACAAATCTTAACCAATCATGGACGTCTATGTTTGGGCCAAAGTAAGTCCGGTCCAGACGTCTGTGGTCATTGAAATCAGGACTGGTCCGGACATAACAAAAAACAACGTCTATGGACGTTGAAATTTAGGCCAGGGCGGACTGACCAAATTTCAACTTCTTATCATTGTCCATGGTTGTCAGGTGTCGGTTGGTGCTTAGTGGGTGAGGATGCTGGTTAGAGTAAATGGAAAGACAAAGCTCATTGGTAGGTGTCAGTAAGAGCTGGGAAAGGTGACATTAATTGGAGAGAGAGAGAGGTTGTCTAGACTTTACACTCTTGCTTAAAACCACCAGATGACAGAAAGAAAACAGTTATCAGCTGATCATAACAGTATGCAGGTGGAAGGGAGGACAGTAGCAGGTGACCCAAATGTAGTTTTTGACTACTATGATTTCTCATTGTAGCCAATTCAATTGCAGAAATTCAGTTACAGATTTTTTGAAAATTCTGTTACCGATTTGGTAATAGAATTTTGGGTTTTAATCACTTAATAATTCAAACAAAATGTATATCAGTAAAAATGAACTAATTGATAGGTCTACCTTTTCTTGTTACTTCTGTGAACTTGTATTATCCTCCCTCATGAGGGACAGAAATGTGAAAATATCTTAAATATACAGTATATGGGTTTTTGGTGACGGAATTTCAAGGCTCAAGGCAACGTTTTCTTAAACTTATAGAAGGCAGAATATATTATGCCAAACTAAATATAAGTGTTGGTATTAGTTGGCAGAGGTCTTAGATCTCAACATTACTGTGTTTTGATGTATTTCTAAAACCTTTTAAGACTTTTTTTGCTAGATGTTTTCTAATACCCCTTTTCCATCTGTTAAATCAAAGACTTTGCTTATTCCTCATTTTTAGGATGGAAAATGGTTGAATAATGTATACACTGAGTATACTATACATTAGGAACACTTTCCTAATATTGAATTGCACCCCTTTGCCCTCAGAAGAGCCTCAATTCGTCAGGGCATGGACTCTACAAGGTGTTGAAAACGTTCCACAGGGATGATGGCCCAAATTGACACCAATACTTTCCCCAGTTGTTTCAAGTTGGCTGGATGTCCTTTGGGTGGTGGACCATTCTTGATACATAAGGGAAACTGTTTAGTGTGAAACACTCTTGACACAAACCGGTGCACCTGGCACCTACTACTATACCCAGTTGAAAGGCACATACATTTTTTGTCTAGCCCATTCACGCTCTGAATTGCACCCATTCACAATCAATATCTCAAGCGTCTCAGGGCTTAAAACTCCTTCTTTAACTGGTCTCCTTCCCCTCATCTACATTGATTGAAGTGGATTTAAAAAAGTGACATCAATAAGGGATCATAGCTTTCACCTGGATTCACCTGGTCAGTCTGTCACGAAAAGAGCAGGTGTTCCTAATGTTTTACATACTAATGCCTTAATTTCTACAAAATATAGCCTCTTAGCTTTCATTTGAAAACCAATTCGACATGCTCCTATGAACTTCACATGTTGATGCTCATGGGTCCTTTTACATGGAAATGAACCTACTCCTGTGTCTAGACTCTGGAGCACTAGAAACAGTCCTAGGACTGTAAAGACAACACCCATCCTTAGTTGTTAGATAAAGATTTACTGAAGGATCTGATGTTATTTGCTTCACTAGCTAGGCCTATGCCAGCGTACCGTGTTATCCTACACATATTTAGAGGAAAGTGGGAGGCAAGACAGATTCCGTCTTGTTTCTCCAAGTAGGCAATTGTTTTCATCTTTCCACCACTTTCAATCACTATAGTACTGAAATATAGGCGACAAACTGCACTGATAAAAGAACATAAAAAAATTATACATTTGCCAACATCTACAGTATACCACAACTTTTTTTAAACATCTCTGAACACGTTTGCTGCAGCATTCAGCAATGCAGTAACACTGAGAAATCGTATTCCATGTGTTACATTGGTGGAAACGGTCTGTCGGTCTGTCTGCCTCCCACCCCACCAATGCCCACCCCACCCCAACCCAAAGTACTTTTTTTTACTGTATTGTGTCAGGACTGAGAAATTGTGAAATTTCCCAGCATTCTATATGCGATAGTTAAAACACCCACCAAACAAAACATCATACCGGCTGTCCTTTACAGAGTAGCCTAGCCTACATCTTCAGTGTTCTCATGGAAATACTATGCTAAATTAACTACGTTATGTGAGTCACCTCTAAGACATTCAGACAAGACATGGTAGAACCAAATTACTTTCCCTAAATATTGACATGAATCTCCCAACTGTCGCAAAGACGCTAGATGAGGCCCAGTTACTCTTACACCTAGACACCACTTTGGGAGGAGCAGTGACGAGCCCAGACATGACAACCTGATGTCAGTGCAGGCCTGTCTGCACGCTAGGGGAAGTCCAGGTATGACGAGTCAAACTAAGCCAACAATCAAACAGTTCTCCATAAATTCCCTTTCCCCTACGTCTCACTCACTCAAATTGCGTTCCGACTTCTCCCTCTATTAACGCCTATAAAAACGTATCTACAGTGCCTTCAGAAAGTATTCACACACCTTGACGTTTCCACATTTGTTGTGAAATTAACTTTATGTCCTGAATACAAAGCGTTATGTTCGGGCAAATCCAACAACATATTACTGAGTACCACTCTTCATATTTTCAAGCATGGTGGTGGCTGCATGTTATGGGTATGCTTGTCATCAGCAAGGGTGTTTTGTTGATAAAAAGAAACAGAATAGAGCTAAGCACAGGCTAAATCCTAGAGGGAAACCTGTTGTTTCAGTCTGCTTTCCAACAGACACTGGGAGACAAATTCACCTTTCAGCAGGACAATAACCTAAAACACAAGGCCAAATATACACTGGAGTTGATTACCAAGACCACATAGAATGTTCCTGAGTGGCCTAGTTACAGTTTAATCTTTATTTAACTAGGCAAGTCAGTTAAGAAAAAAAGTATTATTTACAATGACAGCCTACCAAAAGGCCTCCTGCGGGGACGGGGGCTGGGATTCAAAATAAAAATAAATAAAAATATAGGACAAAACACACATCACGACAAGAGAGACAACACTACATAAAGAGAGACCAAAGACAACAACATAGCCGACTTAAATCGCCTTGAAAATATATGGCAAGACTTGAAAATGGCTGTCTAGCAATAAGCAACAACCAACTTGACAGAGCTTGAATAATTTTAAAAAGAATAAATGTGCAAATATTGTACAATCCTGGTGTGCAAAGATCTTAGAGACCTACCCAGAAAGACATTTGTAATTGCTGCCAAAGGTGATTCTAACATGAATTCAAATTAAATTTTATTTGTCACATGCACCCGAATACAACAGGTTACTTACAAGCCCTTACCCAACAATGCAGTTAAGAAAAATAAGTGTTAAGTAAAGAAATTGATTATTTAAGAGAACAGCAGTAAAATAACAATAGCGAGGCTATATACAGGGGGTACCGGTACAGAGTCAATGTGCGGGGGCACCGGTTAGTCCAGGTAAATTAGGTAATATGCACATGCAGGTAGAGTTATTAAAGTGACTATGCAATAAACAGAGAATAGCAGCAGCATAAAAGAAGAGGGTGCAAATAGTCTGGGTAGCCATTTGATTAGCTGTTCAGGAGTCTTATGGCTGGGGGTAGAAGCTGTTAAGAAGTCTTTTGGACCTAGACTTGGCGCTCTAGTACCGCTTGCTGTGCTGTAGCAGAGAGAACAGTCTATGACTAGGGTGGCTGGAGTCTTTGACAATTTGTAGGGCCTTCCTCTGACACCGCCTGGTATAGAGGTCCTGGATGGCAGGAAGCTTGGCCCCAGTGATGTACTGGGCCGTAAGCACAACCCTCTGTAGTGCCTTGCGGTCGGAGGCCGAGCAGTTGCCATACCAGGCAGTGATGCAACCATTTAGGATGCTCTCGATGGTGCAGCTGTAGAACTTTGTGGATCTGAGGACCATTGTCCTCAGAGCATGCGCAGACCAGCTGGCTGGTGTGTTTATGGACATATTCAATCAGTCCCTATCCCAGTCTGCTGTTCCCACATGCTTCAAGAGGGCCACCACTGTTCCTGTTCCCAAGAAAGCTAAGGTAACTGAGCTAAATGACTATCGCCCCCGTAGCAAATCACTTCCGTCATCATGAAGTGCTTTGAGAGATTAGTCAAGGATCATATCACCTCCATCCTGCCAGACACCCTGGACCCACTCCAATTTGCTTACCATCCCAATAGGTCCACAGGCAGCCTTAATCGCAATCACACTGCCCTAACCCATCTGGACAAGAGGAATACTTATGTAAGAATGCTGTTCATCGACTACAGCTCAGCATTTAACACCATAGTTCCCTGCAAGCTCGTCATTAAGCTCGAGACCCTGGGTCTCGACCCAGCCCTGTGCAACTGGGTCCTGGACTTCCTGACGGGCCGGCCCCAGGTGGTGAGGGTAGAAAACAACATCTCCACCTCGCTGATCCTCAACACTGGGGCCCCACAAGAGTGCGTTCTCAGCCCTCTCCTGTACTCCCTGTTTACCCATGACTGCGTGGCCAAGCACGCATCCAACTCAATCATCAAGTTTGCTGACGACACTACAGTGGTAGGCTTGATTACCAACAATGACGAGACGGCCTACAGGGAGGAGGTGAGGGCCCTCGGAGTGTGGTGTCAGGAAAATAACCTCTCACTCAATGTCAACAAAACAAAGTAGATGATCGTGGACTTCAGAAAACAGGAGAGGAGCACCCTATCCACATCGAGGGGACAGTAGTGGAGAAGGTGGAAAGTTTTAAGTTCCTCGGCGTACACATCACGTACAAACCGAATTGGTCCACCCACACAGACAGCATGGTGAAGAAGGCGCAACAGCGCCTCTTCAACCTCAGGAGGCTGAAGAAATTCGGCTTGTCACCAAAATCACTCACAAACTTCTACAGATGCACAATCGAGAGCATCCTGTCGGGCTGTATCACCGCCTGGTACGGCAACTGCTCCGCCCACAACCGTAAGGCTCTCCAGAGGGTAGTGAGGACTGCATAACGCATCACCGGGGGTAAACTACCTGCCCTTCTGGACATCTACACCACCCGATGTCACAGGAAGGCCAAAAAGATCATCAAGGACAACAACCACCCGAGCCACTGCCTGTTCACCCCACTATCATCCAGAAGGCGAGGTCAGTACAGGTGCATCAAAGCTGGGACCGACAGACTGAAAAACAGCTTCTACCTCAAGGCCATCAGACTGTTAAACAGCCATCACTAACATTGAGTGGCTGCTGCCAACATACTGACTTAAATCTCTAGCCACTTTAAAAATAGGAATTGGATGTAACAAATGTATCACTAGCCACTTTAAACAATTTTGTATATAATGTTTACGTATCCGACATACTCATATCAAATGTATACACTGTACTCTAAACCATCTACTTAATCTTGCCTATGCCGGTCAGCCGTCGCTCATCCATATATTTATATGTACATACTCGTATTCATTTCTTTACTCTTGTGTGTATAAAGGTAGTTGTTGTGAAATTGTTAGATTACTTGTTAGATACTACTGCATGGTCGGAACTAGAAGCACAAGCATTTCGCTACACTCGCATTAACATCTGCTAACCATGTGTATGTGACAAATAAAATTTGATTTGAAATCTTTTCAGTCTCCTGAGGGGGAATAGGCTTTGTCGTGGCCTCTTCACCATGATAGTTTGTTGGTGATGTTGACACCAAGGAACTTGAAGCTCTCAACCTGCTCCACTACAGCCCCGTCGATGAGAATGGGGGCGTGTGCGGTCCTCTTTTTCCTGTAGTCCACAATCATCTCCTTTGTCTTGATCACGTTGAGGGAGAGGTTGTTGTCCTGGAACCGCACGGCCAGGCCTCTGACCTTCTCCCTATACTGTCTCATCGTTATCAGTGATCAGGCCTACCACTGCTGTGTCATCGGCAAACTTAATGATGGTGTTGGATTCGTGCCTGGCCATGCAGTCATAAGTGAACAGGGAGTACAGGAGGGGACTGAGCACGCACCCCTGAGGGGCCCCCATGTTGAGGATCAGCGTGGCAGAAGTGTTGTTACCTATCCTTATTGACCCAGGGGTGTGAATAATTATGTAAATGAGATAGTTCTGGATTTCATTTTCAATACATTTGCAAACATTTCTAAAAACTTGTTTTCACTTTGTCATTATGGGTTATAGTGTGGAGATGGGTGCGAAATGTTTAAAAAAAAATCTATTCTGAATTCAGGCTGTAACAACAAAATGTGGAATAAGGCACTGTAACTGATCAGGAACAAGTGACACTCTTTGACAAATTCCGCCAGTTTTATCACAAATTCAAAATGGACTGGTTGATTGAAGTAGGGAAATATGTATTCCAACAAAGAGCTGCAGTTTTGGAATACTTGCATCGGTCTATTTTCCGCTTAGGCTACTTTATGGTTGTAACTAGTTACCACAAGCACAAAGTCAAAACTGGCAGTGTGTTTAGTGTGTGTTAGGAAAAAAATCAGATTTTAAGAAATTGTAGAAATAGGCAGGGTTTATGACTTTGTGGAAACTAGTGACAACCCTACTTTGCAAACTGCTACTGCCATTTAGAATTGGTTAGCATAGGTTATAACCCCCTAAACAGACAGGTTCACACTGAAAATATGCAAAAACATTACTTTGATAAAGACAAAGAGCATATTTTCCTCAGAATCATTAAGCCTAGTCCTACTCACCAAACAGGTGTCGTGGCTGTAATTTATCACCATGCAGTGTTCAATGTGGAATTGTTAACCCATTTTTGAAAATTCCAAAGAACAGGCAGAATGAACTAAATCGAACATCTGTATATTGTAAACATGACAGATTTAGGTTTACAACCCTGAAATAAATTGCCATTCAACTCACTAAATTGACCCTAGTTTAAAATGATCACACTGAGAATAACTGTTCCAGAAGAGAATAAATGTTCCAGAAGCAAGATGCGCCTCACTTCGCACTGTTCTATTTTATTCTGTTCTATCATATCATGTTTTTTTACTATAAAATAGATGTGTCTTGACTGTGATAAGGGCTGGGGAAATAAGACCGTCTTGTCTGTTAAATTAACAAAACAAGGCTATGCCATTGCACAGCCTTGGTAGGGCTTTACACAGTGCCACCATTTTACTCTAATATGTGCCTAAATATTTACCAGGATTTTTTTTTTTTTTGGGGGTGCACCTAGAAAAATGATGGATTCTGTCTCTAATATCTCAAACATTTTTCGTTGAGCTCCTAATTTTTATTTTATTTTTTATCTTCGGTGCTCCTTGTAAAAAAAGGTTAGCGCAGAGCCCTGAGCCATATGCTTCTTCTACAAGTGCCACTGCTGAGGTTCCATAATATAACCAGTTGATATTATGGTTTCAATAAATGAAATCCTAAAAACGACACTTGTTTTTTTATTGCCAGAATATACACTGCTCAAAAAAATAAAGGGAACACTTAAACAACACAATGTAACTCCAAGTCAATCACACTTCTGTGAAATCAAACTGTCCACTTAGGAAGCAACACTGATTGACAATAAATTTCACATGCTGTTGTGCAAATGGAATAGACAACAGGTGGAAATTATAGGCAATTAGCAAGACACCCCCAATAAAGGAGTGGTTCTGAAGGTGGTGACCACAGACCACTTCTCAGTTCCTATGCTTCCTGGCTGATGTTTTGGTCACTTTTGAATGCTGGCGGTGCTTTCACTCTAGTGGTAGCATGAGACGGAGTCTACAACCCACACAAGTGGCTCAGGTAGTGCAGCTCATCCAGGATGGCACATCAATGCGAGCTGTGGCAAGAAGGTTTGCTGTAGTGTCCAGAGCATGGAGGCGCTACCAGGAGACAGGCCAGTACATCAGGAGACGTGGAGGAGGCCGTAGGAGGGCAACAACCCAGCACCAGGACCACTACCTCCACCTTTGTGCAAGGAGGAGCACTGCCAGAGCCCTGCAAAATGACCTCCAGCAGGCCACAAATGTGCATGTGTCTGCTCAAGCGGTCAGAAACAGACTCCATGAGGGTGGTATGAGGGCCCAACGTCCACAGGTGGGGGTTGTGCTTACAGCCCAACACCGTGCAGGGCGTTTGGCATTTGCCAGAGAACACCAAGATTGGCAAATTCGCCACTGGCGCCCTGTGCTCTTCACAGATGAAAGCAGGTTCACACTGAGCACGTGACAGGCGTGACAGAGTCTGGAGACGCCCGTGGAGAACGTTCTGCTGCCTGCAACATCCTCCAGCATGACCGGTTTGGCGGTGGGTCAGTCATGGTGTGGGGTGGCATTTCTTTGGGGGCCGCACAGCCCTCCATGTGCTCGCCAGAGGTAGCCTGACTGCCATTAGGTACCGAGATGAGATCCTCAGACCCCTTGTGAGACCATATGCTGGTGCGGTTGGCCCTGGGTTCCTCCTAATGCAAGACAATGCTAGACCTCATGTGGCTGGAGTGTGTCAGCAGTTCCTGCAAGAGGAAGGCATTGATGCTAAGGACTGGCCCGCACGTTCCCCAGACCTGAATCCAATTGAGCACATCTGGGACATCATGTCTCGCTCCATCCACCAACGCCACGTTGCACCACAGACTGTCCAGGAGTTGGCGGATGCTTTAGTCCAGGTCTGGGAGGAGATCCCTCAGGAGACCATCCGCCACCTCATCAGGAGCATGCCCAGGCGTTGTAGGGAGGTCATACAGGCACGTGGAGGCCACACACACTACTGAGCCTCATTTTGACTTGTTTTAAGGACATTACATCAAAGTTGGATCAGCCTGTAGTGTGGTTTTCCACTTTAATTTTGAGTGTGACTCCAAATCCAGACCTCCATGGGTTGATAAATTTGATTTAAATTTATAATTTTTGTGTGATTTTGTTGTCAGCACATTCAACTATGTAAAGAAAAAAGTATTTAATAAGATTATTTCATTCATTCAGATCTATGATGTGTTATTTTAGTGTTCCCTTTATTGTTTTGAGCAGTGTATATATATGGGGCAATTTAGCCATTTGGATTTGTTATCTTTAATGGTTATGATAAATTAGGCATTGTTTCACACCCCCTGTATATAGCCTCGTTATTGTGTTACTTTTTATAATTTTACTTTAGTTTATTTGGTAAATATTTTCTTAACTCTTCTTGAACTGCACTGTTGGTTAAGGGCTTGTAAGTAAGCATTTCACGGTAAGGTCTACACTTGTTGCATTCAGCGCATGAGACAAATAAAGTTTGATTTGGCATATCAATAACTGTGCAGATAATTTTTTATAATACGGCCCTTGTTCTAAATAAAAAAAGTTTCTGGAGGGTGTGTTCCTCTGCCCAGGCGTTGCTAATGCATGCCAGATCTTACAATGTCTGGATATGTATTTTAAGTATCAGCTAACCACATCATGTTTTAGCAAACTTTCAGTCGACGATGTGGCACGCAACCATTGGTTGATGGATGAAACCTCTGAGCAGGGGAATGCAACCTGAAGCAGTTCAGAGACATGACGATTCACGCTCCAGGTGGACACAGCTGCACACAGCTCAGTTCACTTATGATGGCACGCCAAGCACTGCCATGGGCCTACTTCCTTCTTGACCCAAATACTAGTTTCTTCCCCTGGGCAAGCTTTTGAGAATGTTATCCATGTTCCTGGCTGAGTCTGACAGTGAGCATACATGTAGCTTTGATAATAAAGGTCCAGGCTAGGCTATGTGCAGTAGGCCATATTTAATGTGTCAGACATAGGCCTATACATGATCTAAGTGACTGATAGTTGGTATTCAGCAGTCATAAAAGTATGCCTTATTTACTTTGAAGAACTACTTAAATAGTGATTTTGTCAGACAGTATAGGCAGCAGCTCTATACAGATGAGATGATGACTTGGAATAAATAAAGTTATCAAATAAAACAAATGTAATATACACAACAAAACAAAACATTCCTAATATTTAGTTGCCCTCAGAACAGCCTCAATTCATCGGGGCAAGGACTCGATACGGTGTCAAAAGCATTCCACAAGGATGCTGGTCCGTGTTGACTCCAATGCTTCCCACAGTTGTGTCAAGTTGGCTAGATGTCCTTTGGGTGGTGGACCATTCTTGATACACACAGGAAACTGTTGAGCGTAAAAAACCCAGCTGCATTGCAGTTCTTGACACAAACTGGTGCGACCTACTACCATAACACGTTTAAAGGCTCATGCATTTTTTGTCTTTCTCATTCACACTTTGAATGTCATACATACACAATCCTTGTTTCAATTGTCTCAAGGCTTAAAAATCCTTCTTTGACACGTTTCCTCCCCTTCATCTACACTGATTGAAGTGGATTTAACAAGTGACATCAATAAGGGATCAGAGATTTCACCTGGTCAGTCTATGTCATGGAAGAGCAGGTGTCCATAATGTTTTGTAAACTCAGTGTATTTTATTAAAGTAAAGTGAATAAATGATGATTAATAAGTGATAAGCATATTGGGCAGTCACTACCGTCACATGGCGCTACAGAGGGTGGCGAGGACAGCCCAGTACATCACTGGGGCCGAGCTCCCTGCAATCCAGGACCTTGCACGGTCTCTATGCACACGCACAGGACTCTACACTCACACTCCAACACACACAAACAAGTATTCTGACTCTACACACATACAATCTTAATTTACGCTGCTGCTACTCTGTTTATCGTACATCATCATGCCTAGTCACCTTACCCCAATACATATCTACCTCTATCACTCCAGTATTCCTGCAAATTGTAAATATGGTATTAGAACTGACCCTGTATATAGATTCTTACTTTCTCGTGTTCTTATTTCTTGTGTGTTTTTGTTCTACATTATGTTATTTTTAGTATTACATTGATTACTGCATTCTTGGGTTTAGAGCTTGCATGAAAGGCATTGTACTTGTGCACTTGACATTAAATTGAAACTCATGGGACTTTAATGAATTGTTTTATTCTGTGTTGTTACACCATTAAACCCACATAATGCATAGTGCACTTAATGTAATAAAAACGTGGAACCAAAACCGAGCTCAAAAAAGCACTAATCGCTCAGCACTACAAGACAATTAAATATACACTCAAGTTGCACTAGGGCCTCAAGCCTTTTCTGCAGTCATGGCTAATGATGCATCAAAAACAGCATCAAATTAGAGTGGTCTCCACCTTCATGAAATCAATGGTTTCAAAAGGTCAGCAGACAAAATGTGGTACATTTTCCTTGATGACTCCTGCTTTTCCGAATGTATTTTTCATGCTAATGAACTTGTATTGATTAGAATCATTGAGGGAGTTGTCACAGCACACCAACTACATTATGTGGTATGTAAACACTGAGGGCTTGCAATGAAACTAACTTTTTGAAACCAGCCTGCCTGGGACAGAAGCCATGTTTATACATTACATTATAGTTATTACCAGGGTTAAGGGGGTCACCAGTTGTGACACCAGTGCACAATTAGTTCAGATTCATATTGCATAACTACATTTAGGCTAGACTAAGTATCCCCAAGGTCCAGTCAAGCTAGAATAGTTAGTATCAGAAGAGGAAATAGAGAGCGAGGCAGAGTCAAGCAGTATACAAAAATGTAATGACTGTGTGCTGTGATTTGAAGGCCTGTCTGTCTAAAGCGACCTAATTCCTGGGCTGAGTTCCCACTAAGCTCCCTATCCCCCCCCCACCCCAACCCCGGGTTACTCCCCCACCAACTAGAAACATTTAGCAACAAAGCGTTGATCAATATGTACTTTTCAGTTAGAACGCACTGGCCCTCCGATTGTTTCCATGTTGCATTGTTACAGTGTATGCGTTCACAGAACACGCTCACTCTGGAAATCTAAAATGTATGTTGTGGCACTATTCTCCCCCCTTCGCAAAATGTTTCCTCCCTGCCTCCCAGCTCATTCTGTAAATGTTCGTGTCGCTACAAACACATAATTGGGTGCGCTCCCATGATAACCACGGAACGTTATACAAAAACAACCTCTTCCCTCTCCGCCTTATCTCTCTCATCACCGAAACGCTGTTAGCCGTGGAATACTAAACTGTGATAATGATATGGGACAATCAAAAAGTGCTTATTTGTGTGACACAAGTAGCCAGACATTATTAAAACTCAATGAAGCACGCTTCACCGTAACTAGTGACAATTTACAGCAGAATAAAAACAAAACTCACCACGACTCCCGTTTGGTTTAATACAATCCTGAATATCTACAGAAGTTAAATTCCTTTCTTCCTTTTCACGTTCTCAACCCCGGCCCGTCTCCACACTCCAGTAACCAAGAGTGTGTGCGGGGTGGGGGGGCCTGTGTCAGTGATAGCAACGATCTGGGACAGGCAATTTGGAGGCAAAAGATCGCAAGTCTGTTTATCCTAACGAGTGACTAGAACGGTCCCAATCATTCCTCAATGTTACCGAAGGTCTCTATAACAAATTGGTATCTCTCCGTCTTCCTCGAGGCATAGGGGGACGTGAATCCCAGTTCATTCCTTGCATCCAGAGGAGTCAGCCGCCTCTTCTAGTCCGCCATGTTGCGTCTGCAATAGGAGGAATGGGAAGCAGAGAATTCCCAGGCCAGGCCCCTCCTCCCTCCACAGCGCCACTGCGACATCTGGCGGTGAATCTGGGGCATCATCACGAGACGGGGTAAACAGCAACCCTTTCCAGAAGAGCATGAGTCAACCATCTGTCATTTCTGTCACATGCACAAAGTCGAATATTGGACGGGTTTATGGGCACACGATCCCATTTAGTTGGCCCTCTGTCAACATAGGCCAGTGGTGGTCATCAACCCTGGTCCTGGGTTAAAAGTTGCAGGCTTTTGTTCCAGCCCACTGAGCCCAGCAGTAGCACACCTGATTCAACTGATCAAGGTATGTATTTTTTTTATTTAACGAGGCAGTTAAGAACATGTTTTTTTACAACGATGGCCTACACCGGCCACTGGTCTAGGACGACGCTGGGCCAATTGCGCACCGCCCTATGGGACTCCAAATCACCGGCAGTTGTGATCCAGTATTGAGACTTGATGTTCAATTGATTAGTTGAATCAGGTCAGGTATAGTGCTAGAACAAAAGCCTTTACCCTCTATAGCAGTGGTTTCCAACACCGGTCCTTGAGTACCCTTAACAGTACACATTGTTATTGCAGCCCCAGACAGGCACACCTGATTCAACTTGTAAACTACTCATCGGGCCCTCAATGAGTTGAGTCAGTTGTTTGTCGAGCTCTACAACAAAAAATGTGTGCTGTTGGGGGGTACTCGAGGACCAGAGTTTGGAACCACTGGTCTAGGACTCGGGAGGACCAACCAACCATTGGTTGACCAAACGCTGCAAGAGGCTTTACCAAAGCCACTAGGGTACAAATGTTTCTCTGCCAAAACGTACAAGTTCTAAGATCTAAAAAAAAAAGCTATGTCCCAATCAGCTTTTTTTTCAACAGGTGTCATTTCTGGAACTCACTTCCAGACCACTTCAAATGTTTAAGATTTAGATTGGGTTTAAAACAGTTTTGAACCTCCAGTGAAATCAACGTCACACTGTTGCCATTCAATATTTATGCAATACAAATTACATTACTGTCTGCACTAACATCACATTTTATGTTAAGACCGATTTTCCATACAGCAGAGTTTCAGATATAGTAATATGTTTATTACAGTTCATGAATTAACAAGTCAATAATGCATGTAGAGAATAAATAAAACAAATACTGATATAGTACATGTATGAATATCTAAACAAGGTCCAGTCATTGAAGAACTGTTAAGTAGAAAGAAAACTGCTACAGAATATGGAATGTGACTTACAAGTACTATAGAACTATTGTCACATAGGTAAACATTCTTATTTTGGTTCTGCTGATAAGACTGAATGTGCAGTCCCTTCATTGGTTTCTCAATTATGTAGCAGTTCCTCTATTTCATTGTGCGTATTTTACATATATTTGAGCATACTCCCATGGGTGTAAGCTGTCGTTGCGAATGGTCTGGAGAATTTAATTTGTTGCATGGGTGTCAATACAGAGATTAGTTTGACAGAAGGTAAATAAATAAAGTATGTGTGTTTACGAGCTGCAGAGAGAAATGCCAGTATGAGGATAGCTCAAACGGTTAGGTTGGCAATGACAGCTCTGGTGAACTTGTCGCTTGTAGCATAGCCTCCCAGGTCTCCTGTACGCACCTGCCACAAATAAAATTAGTGTGTCACGCACGCACGCGGTCCAGTCACACAGGCAAAGGAAAATGGCCCTCACAAATACATATAAACATGACTAGTGTGTAAGAGAGCCTTATTCACCAAACTCAAACACAATATAGGTGACAATTAGGCTATTTTGAAGCAACTTAAAAAGGAAATTTACACCAAGAATATATTTAAGAATTGTTTCAGAAATCCATTGTTGAGTCTCAAAATGCTTTGCTTGTCAGCAATCAAGTTTGATATGTAACTTTCAAAATAGGGAAATCATCCCCATATGATTTAGAACGTTACATCTGGGCCACCACTCATCCAAGCCCTAAAGAAAATGTAACATTGTGTGTCATGCCTTGGATTTAAAATACATACACAATTTACCCCTTTAGAGAAACATAGGCCAACATGCATTTTTCCCCATATTTTATTCTTCTTTAGTATTTGACCATGATGATAACATCTTTAAAAACAACACAAGGTCTGTCAGCCATTGTAACAGATAGGGAACATTGGCAAGTTAAGAACAAATTATTATTTACAATGACTGCCTATACCGGCCGACGCTGGGCCAATTGTGCGCCGCCCTATGGGACTCCCAATCACAGCCGGATGTGATACAGCCTGGTGTTATCAAGTGCTAGTTCAAAGATCCAATATTATAACACCAGTACTATAGCCATAACCATTATATAAAAAAGTTATACATAAACTTATGTAACCAGAACAGCATTTTGAAGCATTTATAATATATATTTATTATAAATACACACACACACACACACACACACACACACACACGTACGTACGTGGACACCCCTTCAAATTAGTGGATTCGGCTATTTCAGCCACACCCGTTGCTGACAAGTTTATAAAATCAAGCACACAGCCATGCAATCTCAATAGACACACATTGACAGTAGAATGGCCTTCCTGAAGATCTCAGTGGCTTCCAACGTGGCACCATTATAGGATGCCACCTTTCCAGCAAGACAGTTCATCAAATTTCTGCCCTGCTAGAGCTGCCCCGGGCAACAGTAAGTGCTGTTATTGTGAAGTGGAAACGTCTAAGAGCAATAACAGCTCAGCCGCGAAGTGGTAGGCCACACAAGCTCACAGAATGGGACCACCGAGAGCTGAAGCGTGCAAAAATCATCTGTCCTCAGTTGTAACACTCCCTACAGAGTTCCAAACTGCCTCTGGAAGCAACGCCAGCACAAAAACTGTTTGTCAGGGGCTCCATGAAATGGGTTTCCATGGCCTAGCAGCCGCACACAGGCCTAAGATTACCATGCGCAATGCCAAGCGTTGGTTGGAGTGGTGTAAAGCTCGCCGCCATTGGAATCTGGAGCAGTGGAAACACGTTCTCTGGAGTGATGAATCACGCTTCAACATCTGGCAGCCCTACAGACAAATCGGGGTTTGGCGAATGTTACCTGCCCCAATGCATAGTGCCAACTATAAAGTTTGGTGGAGGAGGAATAATGTTCTGGGGCTGTTTTTCATGGTTCGGGCTAGGCCTCTTAGTTCCAGTGAAGGGAAATCTAAACGCTACAGCATACGACATTTTAGACGAACCTGTAATTCCAACTTTGTGGCAACAGTTTGGGGAAGGCCCTTTCCTGTTTCAGCATGATCGTGGCAGAATGAAAGCAATTCCCCGCAGATATGTTACAACATCCAGTGGAAAGCCTTCCCAGAAGAGTAGAGACTGTTATACCAGCAAAGGGGGACTAACTCCATATTAATGCCCCCGATTTTGGAATGAGATGTTCGACAAGCAGGTGTTCACATACTTTTGGTCATGTAGTGTATCTTACCAAAAGCCAATATATTTAAAGTCCCAATGGACTGGCTGACATGCCTGTCTAAGTTACCAGTAGCAATGCCACCACTCTGATATCATCTTAATATATAATGGAACAGGCATATAGCACATACAGTACAAAAACAGAAAGTCACTGGTCTGACATGAACAAATGATTTCCCTTGTAAACTCAGGCAAAGCTGGTCATAGGCTCAGGTTACAATGGCTTGTTCATTTGTGAAATGTAATGATGAAAAAGCGTAGCTTTGACTGAATAGACAAACACAATGGGTCTCCAAGGTCACAACTCCAGCAAAGTGCTCCCAATGTATTGACCTCTACGATACACTGAATTTTACAGCATACACAGTGGACAGAATATTAAGAAATTTTTAGTAACTAGAGATTATGAATTGAGTATGAGTGAATAGGGTTCAGTGAAGCTAGCCAATTTCAGTTCAGCTTTTTAGCATCCCTGCTAATGCAACAATGTGAAAACATTGATTGTAAACACTGAAAATGTTCTCCCTTCACAGGAATGACCTCCGCATCCTCCTGATTTTACGACAGTGGCGGTGTGTGTTTGTGAGAAACACTTTCACGTTTTTGATGACCAGTCCAGTTTATTTATATAGTAACTATAGCAGGTTTTCTTGACGTGACTAAGGCTGTTATTGCAAAAGGCCAGTTATCCTTTGTCCATGGACACACTGCACGTACAGTTATGAACAAGGCACTTTAAAATGCCTGACACAACTCATTGCTGTGAAATGGAAGACCCGAAGTCCACTTATGCAGTGATAAGATTTCACTTGCTTTGGTGTTGGTAAATTGTCCTCGTGGCACAAAAGCAGCTTGATCAATACTGCTGAACAACCTGCAGCACAACCAGTGTGGACTGCAAGGCTAGACTAGCGCTGATCAATGTCATATTTAATCATATGCATGTCCACAGCACAAACAAGGAAACAGTGTAGAGAAGGCAGAGTAGGAGAGTAAAGGGAAAGAGAGGTGGTAGCCGACAGATACAGAGAACACTAGAGAGGTAGTAGAGCTGATAGAAGAGCGCATCCAACAGCAGAGGAAGTACTAAAGAACCGGATGACATGGAGTTGGAGAAAGGGTTCAGCAAGGAAAAGACTGGGAGAAAATAGAGAAGGTCACAGCAGCATAAATTGACAATTTGGTCAAAAACAATTCATTTAAAAGATTAATGCAGAAAATGAATTGCTTTGGCCAAATCGAGGGTATTGAAATTTGAACAGAAAACATCAGAGGATACGCAGAGCGTGTTATGAGGAATGTGAGAAGCGGAGGAGAAAAGGAACAAGAGCTGCCAAGAGTGATGTAAGGAGAATTAGTTTAGTGGGACAGGGAGCAAAACAGTTGTGGCAAAGTTATTATGGGATATATGGCGTTCAATATATCCAGTATTTGGTTGGCCGTCCAGTTCAGGGGATCAGGACTTCTTTAGTATGCGGGTCTGTGGCGGAGGTTCCCCACAACGGCATCCACAAAGTCCCCGGTCGTGCTGTAACCGCCCAGGTCTCGCGTCCGCACCTGGGACACATGCGTACATACACACAGGGTGCAAGGGAATAGGAGAGGGAAACGTGGCGGTAATTCAGACTGGTGCAAGGATAGGAAACTCCAGTCCTCAGGGGCCTGATTGGTGTGACACTTTGGCCCCAGCCCCAGGTAACACAACTCACTCCAATAATCATGATCTTTAGTTTAGAATGCAATTAGTTTAAAATCACATGCGTTTGCTAGGGACGGGGGAAAAGTATGAC
This sequence comes from Brachymystax lenok tsinlingensis, assembly GCA_030435695.1. Classification (NCBI taxonomy): domain Eukaryota; kingdom Metazoa; phylum Chordata; class Actinopteri; order Salmoniformes; family Salmonidae; genus Brachymystax; species Brachymystax lenok. The sequence continues at coordinate 18,200,399 of CM059813.1, read as the reverse complement.
ACCTCTTTGGCCCCTGAGGAATGGAGTTTCCCACCCCTGCACTAGTGAATTGACAAACACTATACTTCACAAATTCAGATCACATGTCCTTCCACTTTCAATCAAACTACCACCATTTCTACAAATTATCAGACCATAATACCTCCACTATTTCAGTGAACAGAAATCATTCTCCCACATTCACTCTGCAAAAAAAGACTGCACCATGGCTGACATGAGTGCCATGGTGTGTTGACCATGCACCGGTCTAGGAACCATGGTATTAGTTAGGGTTAGTGCTGCTGCTATTAGTCCATCTTTGTTACCAGTCAGCTTCTATGATTACAAGAACAACATACAGCAGGACACACAGAGTGGTGTACAGGATTCCACTCATGTTACATGCACAATCAAAAGGTGTATTTTCATTGATAAATGCAATTTGAGGGTCATTACAATATATGTTTGGATCAGTGTTTGTTTTTACACTTTTCATCCATGAAAAGTATTTTTAGATTTGACGCACAAAATGCATATACAGTTGAAGTCAGAGGTTTACATACACCTTAAACTGAGTTAAAATCTATTTGGCTTTCACAATTCCTGACATTTAATCCTAGTAAACATTCCCTGTCTTAGGTCAGTTAGGATCACCACTTTATTTTAAGAATGTGAAATGTCAGAATAATAATAGAAATAATGATTTCTTTCATCACATGCCCAGAGGGTCAGAAGTTTACATACACTCAATTACTATTTGGTAGCATTGCCTTTAAATTGTTTAACTTGGGTCAAATGTTTTGGGTAGCCTTCCACAAGCTCCCACAATAAGTTGGGTGAATTTTGGCCTATTCCTCCTGAAAGATCTGGTGTAACTGAGTCAGGTTTGGTGTAACTGAGTCAGGTTTGGTGTAACTGAGTCAGGTTTGGTGTAACTGAGTCAGGTTTGTAGGCCTCCTTGCTCACACAAGCCTTTCTGTTCTGCCTACACATTTTCTATAGGATTGAGGTCAGGGCTTTGTGATGGCCACTCCAATACCTTGACTTTGTTGTCCTTAAGCCATTTTGCCACAACTTTGGAAGTATGCTTGGGGTCATTGTCCATTTGGAAGACCCATTTGTGACCAAGCTTTAACTGATGTCTTGAGATGTTGCTTCAATATAGCCACAATTTTCCTTCCTCATGATGCCATCAATTTTGGGAAGTGCACCAGTCCCTCCTGCAGCAAAGCACCCCCACAACATGATGCTGCCACCCCCGTGCTTCACGGTTGGGATGGTGTTCTTTGGCTTGCAAACCTCCCCCTTTTTCCTCCAAACATAACGATGGTCATAATGGCCAAACAGTTCTATTTTTGTTTCAGACCAGAGGACATGTCTCCAAAAAGTACGATCTTTGTCCCCATGTGCAGTTGCAAACCGTAGTCTGGCTTTATTATGGCGGTTTTGGAGCAGTGGCTTCTTCCTTGCTGAGCGGCCTTTCAGGTTATGTCGATATAGGACTCGTTTTACTGTGGATATAGATACTTTTGTACCAGTTTCCTCCAGCATCTTTACAAGGTCCTTTGCTGTTGTTCTGGGATTGATTTGCACTGAAGTACATTCATCTCTAGGAGACAGAACGCATCTCCTTCCTGAGTGGTATGGCGGTTGCGTGGTCCCATGGTGTTTATACTTGCGTACTATTGTTTGCACAAATGAATGTGGTACCTTCGGGCGTTTGTAAATTGCTTGTGGAGGTCTACAATTATTTTTCTGAGGTCTTGGCGGATTTCTTTTGATTTCCCCATGATGTCAAGCAAAGAGGGACTGAGTTTGAAGGTAGGCCTTGAAATACATCCACAAGTACACCTCCAATTGACTCAAATGATGTCAATTAGCCTATCAGAAGCTTCTAAAGCCATGACATTTTCTGGAAACTTCCAAGCTGTTAAAAGGCAGTCTTTGTAAACTTCTGACCCACTGGAATTGTGAGACAGTGAATTATAAGTGAAATAATCTGTCTGTAAACAATTGTTGGAAGAATTACTTGTGTCATGCACACAGTAGATGTCCTAACCGAAATTTGTGGAGTGGTTGAAAAACAAGTTAATGACTCCAACCTAAGTGTTTGTAAACTTCCGACTTCAACTGTACATATTGCAAAAACCCAACCGTGTGCTCTCCCATCCAACTGTAGAATTAATACATGTACACAAATCAACAGGGTTTAACAGTGTGTTGATACAATATAGTCACACACACTCTTACCTTGCCCTGTTTGATGACCCTCCGGACAGCGTCTGACACCATGTTGGAGTGGTATTCCAGGCTGTAACACAAAACAGTCAGTTGAGGTCAGTGCGTACACACACACAAATCCTATTGGAAGCAGTGCCCACTCACTTGAGGTGATGGAGCATGTTGGCAGCGCTGAGCAGCATGGCCGTGGGGTTGGCGATGTTCCTGCCCACAGCCTGGGCAAAGGGGTGCCGCGCTTCCTGAGACGAAGAGAGGCCATTACATTTCTCAGGCCATTTTACCTATGCTTGGGTCTGTAATGTAACTAGTGTATGATTGCAGCGGACTGGTTGTTGGATCTCAGGCAGACATCTGGACACTCACAGTCTCAAACACGGCGTACTCGGCACTATAGCTCTCTCCTGGGACCACTCCTGCCCCGCCGACCAGCCCAGCTGCCAGGTTGTCAATGATGTTGCCATAGAGGTTGGGCATCACCAGCACGTCAAACTGGTATGGGTTCTGGACCAGCTAGAGAGAGAGCGAGAAGCAGTGAGTGAGTGAGTGCATGTGTGTGAGAGAGAGAGGTGGGGCGTACCTGCATGCAACAATTGTCTATAATAATGTTGTCGTATTTGATCTTGGGATACAGCTCTGCCACCTCGGCACAGCACTGTAGGAACAGGCCATCTGCAAGCTTCCTGTAGAAAGGCAGGAGACAAAATCCTTGGCTGTAGTTGGACAGATGATGTCTAGAAGCCTTTAAAAAAAAAAGGTTGTTTCTGGCACCAAGACTCACATGATGTTGGCCTTGTGGACCGCCGTGACCTTGCTGCGACCCTTCTTTGTGGCATAGTCAAAGGCAAACTTGGCGATGCGTCGAGACTTCTCCCTGGTGATAATCTTCAGACATTCGATCACTCCAAGCACACTCTGAGAGACAGAAAGCACAGAGTTCAGATCAGGACAAACTTCCATCAGACCGTGGTGGTTTGACCATAGTGTTAGAGCGCTTACACACACACACACACACACACACACACACACACACACACACACACACACACACACACACACACACACGGTCGTGTTCTTTCCAGTGTACAATGCCTCGTGCATGATTTCAACGTGTATTAGTCATACAACAAACTCATCAAAAACATGGTAAGATTTCCATCAGGACCGGGTCAATCAACTTTAGCAAACCAGACCCCCCAGGGTGAGTGGAGATTTCCCCAGATGTGCTGACCAATTAGTGCTTTTTGAAGTCGGTTCGGTTTCGGTAAAATATATATTTTTAAATCATCACTATGCATTATGTGGGTTGAATGTTGTAACACAGAATAAAACAATTAATAAAAGTCCAATGACGGTAGTGACTGCCCATTACTGCTGATCCCTTATTAACCATCATTTATTCACAATACTTTAATAAAATATTTCAGTTGTGTCTATTACATGTTTTATTTGATGACTTGTTTCATTCCATGTCGTCATCTCTATAGAGCTGCTGTCTATGCTGTCTGACAAAATCACTATTTAAGTAGTTCTTCAAAGTAAATAAGGCATACTTTTATGACTGCTGAATATCAACTATCAAATCACTTAGATCATGTATTTTCAGGTAGATACCTCAAAGCAACTGCTCTCTATCCCTCTCGATCGTGCATTCTTCTGTCTCCTCTCTGCGTCTGTCCCACACTAACCTAACATAGCAGGCATAAAAGAAACAGACGGACAAGTACGCGCGCAATGGATTATGGTCATTGTAGTTAATTACCACGTTTTCTGTACTAAACTATGTCAAATATTGGCCTGTTGGAAACTACAACTCTGTTTTGCACTTGATCTGATATTTGTTGGGGTGGGGGGGTTAAATAATTTAGTCCATTAGTTGTTTAAAAAAACAAAAAAATATATATATATTTCAGTTAATCGCTCAGCACTACCAATGAAATGGTCTAAAATTGGAAAAAGAAATCCCCCCCAACTGTCACCCTCAGTGAGCTAAAACAAACACACCCATTGTTTGGTTGATTGGCAATATGTGGTGATGTACCTCGTGCTCCAGAGAGCTGTACTCTCCCTCGGTCTGCTCTCGGATAATGACCAGGTCCAGGTTGTTGTGGCGGGTGCTATAGCCAGGCAGGCTGTTCACGTGAACCACGTTGGCAAACAGGTCCAGTCTACGCCTGAGGAGAGCACAGGAGGGAGAGCTTCATTAATGAGATCAGCCAACCAGCCAGCCACACACAAACACATTAGGACAGCCATACATGTGAACCATTGCCCGGAACCAGAACAGGGTCAATACCCCAAGAAAAAAATCGAAGGGAATTCAAGTCAGGCTTCAAATGAATGTGGTTGAAAGTTGTAATATAATGCACAAGATACAATTTCAAAATGTGTTAGGGCATGGGCAGTTTTCCTCTTATGTCATTCACTGACAGACCTTAGAGAGCTATATCCTGTCAGAAATTCCCAGTTGATCAACTAGCCCATGTTAGGTAGGCAAGATGGCCTATCTAAATCTTGTAGTTATCATGCCCAGATTATGTGCCCATGGGGGACCACATTGATTTTGTTGACTCAGGTATCATATGAACACACAAAGACATGGCAAAATGTGTAGAATTGCAGGAAATTCACATTAAGGGGGGGTTGTTGCCCTGTCAATAAAGACAATATCCATCCAGACCTTTGCCAACTAGGAAATGTGTGTGACTGGACTTTCTCAAATAGTATTTGAATATTCATTGATTGTGTTGGCTTGCTCCAGTAAGAGTTGTGGTGGCATTAGATCTAATATGGCCTTACCTGATTTTCATCTCAAAGCCAGCCAGCTCCCCTTTAAACTCCATGGGGGTGTTAATCTTTCCTACACACACACACAGAGAAAATAAAACCCAGTCAGAACACACTGATCTGATAAAAGCATTCAAGTGGAAGCAAATCTCCTGCATAAGAAATGAGAGGAGACAAGTCAGTTACCTTTCATGGCCACCCTGTTGGTCTTCATGGAGGCCAACACCTGCTCCAGCTTCTCGTTGCTGTCCATGTGCTGCACCTCACTCAGGTGAAACTCCTCAAACTCCACTGGGACGTCAGCCGCCTAGAGGGGGATGGAAAGGCAGGTTTAAGGCTAGAAACAAGGAGATAAGACAAAGGGATAAGAAACAGGATAGACATATTGAAGATGAATGAAAAGGAGTGAGCGAATGGGCTACAATAACTGCATATACAAGACTAATTTATAAGTTATCAATGAACACAGAAAGTAATGGATTGAGCTCAGAGCACACTTGAAGCACGGTGCAGGCAATATCAAGACAGTGGGCTCCATTCCCACATGGGCAACATAATGTGTTTACCGCACACTGTTTTGTTGGAAAAGTGAACATCGGGTCTCGAGTGTGTGGGTGGGGGGCGCCGAGCGAGGTTTATGAGCTTGGGGGTGAGGTGCGGTGAAAGCTTAAGTAATAGGATACTTGGAGTGGAATGTGCCAAAGGAGATGAGTTAGTTAGCTAAATATCAACAGAGGGACCAGACATCCACACCAATGCACTCTTAAGGCACTTTCACATATCTCTGTATGATCTGAATCCTGGTACCTTAATACACACTATGAAGTACGTGTGAAACACAAACAAACCTTGGCTGAAACAAATACTTGACCTGCGTGAGAAGCGGGTTCAAGGTCCAGGACCAGAGTACCAGGTATTGTGATGCAGCAGCGCAAGTCACGTGGAACTTTTTGCCCATTGTAAACAAGCTAGCTTGCTAACTTCATGTAGAATATACATTCTCACTAATGCTGCAGGAAACCGAACCAGGGAACCAAATTTCATATTTGAAAACACCCTTTGACACATCACCTCTCCTGGTCAGAGTTGAGAAAGGGGAGCCACAATAATGTACATACCTTGAAAACCTCCTTGACAGCAGTCATCAGCTCAGGTCCCACTCCATCCCCGGGCACCATGGTGACCTTGAAGGTGGCGTCGGCGCGGGCCGGCGGCGCCTCGGGCCCACCCAGACAGGCGGTCATACTGAGGGGACGGGCAGGCTGCCACCGCGGGCCAGTGCCAGTCAGGCCCTAGAACAGGACACAATAGTAAATTAGGCCTACCATAGAAAGTATGCATTATCTGAATGCCTCATCTGACGGCAACACCGTGTCAATACAACAGGGATTGCTTAGACCAGAGGCATGGTCCCCCAACCAATTACACTAGAAAACTGGTTTAGGCTATCTGACGCTGTGTGGTCTGAAGCTGATACACCATCACAGATAACGTTAGTGTCAAAGATTTGTATTGTTCTACAAGTCGCTACTAGCTAGCCAAGTTAGTTAACGCCAGCTATCACCATCCTCATTTTCCTATCACATTGGTGATTAAATGAATTTATATCAAGCAGTTTCTAATAAAACGGTTGTCCACAATAGCAACAACGAAAGGTTTTACACGAAACACTTTGTCGATTATTTGATGGCTGTAAACATTATCTACCAACTAACCTTGGTCAAAGTTACAAGGCTCCCTCTTAAGGCGGCAGCCATCGTGATGAACAAACCAACGAGAATGTGGAGGAAATCAACTTTATCTATACAGGCTAGAAACGTTGATTATTCGTTCGTGGAATAGTTGGACTGATCAACCTTATGAGCGAGATGCAGACACCACCTAGTGGATTGGAGTTGCAGTTCGTCCTTATATTTTCAACTTCAGCAGAGTAGACAGTTCAGTCAAATTAGTAGGGCCAAGGAGACCTCTTTGGAAGGGGCAATTATTTGTCCTTTTTCACTGAAATTTGAGACCAAGAGGGATGTGGTTACAGAACAGATTTCTATGGTCCCACAAACCCTGGCACTAAAATAAGGGTAGGTAGGCAACCCTGTTCCTGGAGGGTTGCAATAATGCATGGATGTAGTATCAGTGTAAGATTATGAGACGGGAGGCGTGATTTGAACCTGGCACGCTAGGGTCCAACAGAGCCTCACATTGCACTGCTCCAAGAAAGCTAACTCCCTTGGGGAGCAGTAATCTGTTTTTATCGGTCTGCGTGTAAAGAACTTCACTCTGCTTGCTTAGCGAGAACCACTTCCCCCCGATCCAGCTCATACCTGGCTCGAACCTTCGACATATGCCTGGAAAACACATGTGACCGCCCTCCTAAAGCATTCCAACACCTTGCGCCACTGAACAAAGCCTTTTTCAAAGGTGCAAGGTCGACATTTCGGGCTGAGGAATGAGTTTCAAAGATCTCCATCTGCGGGACATCTGCCTTGCAAACACACGTGACCGCTCTGCACTTTGAATTTGAAATGATACAATGACTATGAGGTTAAATCTTTAATTTGAGGGTTTTTTAGTCCATATCAGGTGAACCGTTTAGAAATTAAAGCACTCTTTGTACATAGCCCCCAAAAAAAGTATTGGGACAAATTCACATATTTAAAGTAGGTCAAAAGTTTAGTGTTTGGTCCCATATTCCTAACACGCAATGATTACATCAAGCTTGTGACTCTACAAACTTGGATGCATTTGCTGTTTGTTTTGGTTGTGTTTCAGATTATTTTGTGCCCAACAGAAATTAATCGTACATAATGTAGTGTGTCATTTTGGAGTCACTTTTTGTTGTAAATAAGAATATAATATGTTTCTAAACACTTCTACATTAATGTGGATGCTACCATGATTATGGATAGTCCTGAATTCGTGAATAACGATGAGTGAGAAAGTTACAGATGCACAAATATTATACCCCCCCAAAGAAAATGCTAAACTCCCCTGTTATTGTAATGGTGAGAGGTTAGCATGTTTTGGGGTATGAATTTTGTGCGTCTGTAACTTTCTCACTCATCGTTATTCAAGATTCATTCATGACTATCCGTAATCATGGTAGCATCCACATCAATGAGGTAGTGTTTAGAAACAGGACTCGCGGCCCAGGACCGAGTTTTGGAAGCTATGTGCTAAATGACTCCTACCCAATTAAGGTGCCACCAGCCGCCTGTGCTGGGGATCCCCCCATCCTCACAACCAGTGCTGATGCTTGCATAGCTGTGAGTGTGTTAGGTAAAAATAACTATTTTAAAACCTATTTGTCATCACATCGATTCCATAACCTCTGGGGCAAAGTGTCCTTTATTTTCCTTGTTGGGTATCTTCTTGAATTACTTGACTATTCAAGGGAACGTCATTTCCTCGACAGGCAAGTAAGCTCAAGTCTAGTGGGCGACAGCTGCTCGCGTCGAAGCCGAGTTGACTATATATGGGCAAAGCCAAGCATACCGAGAGTGGCGTTCGCTTCCGTGTTTGTGCGATTAGCAGAGTCTAGAACTGCCGGTGGATAAGGGAGGTTTGGCGTTTCATTCATCGGAGGAATTAATACAAAATCTGCGAATATGACCTATGAATTGAGTAAGTCGTTTTATTAGTTTCATTTTTGAAAGAATATACATTAAAGATGGACCTTTAATCGTTTCCTCAGTACAAATAGTGATTCACCACAGAGAGAAACAGCTAGCTAGCTACTGTAACTACGTGTGTAAGCACTAACCTCGCCCATTCTGCATTTTTTTTCAATCACATTTCTTGTCTTGAGACATCACACCGCTGCTAAAGTTCTTATGTAAACTAGGTAAATAGCCACGCATTCATAATTGAGATGAGTATCCTCTTATTGGATGGAGCTTGAAAGGGAACCTACTTGGTTTTGAAATTGTTTGTAGGAAATATGGCAATCTCGATTTCTGCACGAAATATGCAACGCATTGTTGACATGTCATATATTGTGAGTGTGCGTGATTTTAGTAAGTAGACTACACAGTCGCATGCATATTTTACAGTTATCTGTTAACGTGTAGTTAATTAATCAGCTTAAAGCAGAGTTACATATCGGCCTATTTGTCTTTGTGACAGAAGTCTATTGTAGGTCGTCTGCTATGCATTTCAGTGGCCTGGCATTATACATAATACACGCAACAGTGTAATTTAGTTTGTATTCGTTGATTGAAGTATAGTTCTGGTTTGTCAGTTTTTACAGCTGCTGATCTTGATGTGTATGTTATTTACCAACCAAATATGTCAATGCCTAGACTAACCTTGATGATGATGATGATAATAATAATACACATTTCCTTGTCTTTCACACAGAGCATGTATTTGCCAGCCTCCCGCAGATGGAACGAGGAGTCGCCAAAGTCCTTGGTGGGGATCCCAAAGGAAACAACTTCCTCTACACCAACGGGAAGAGTGTCATCATCAGGAACATAGATGTAATTCCTTAAATCTAATGAACATATCACCTGACACATTGTTGGCAGCTGATAACCTGAAACTCATAGGCCTATATTTGGGTGTGTTCATGTACAGTAAAACGTGTGAACTGGGCTGGTCAGATTTATTAAAGTATATAACCTCTTCCTCAGTCTATATTGTGTTTGAGAACTTGTACTAATTTTCAAGTTTTGCCTTTCATCTCTGACAGAACCCTGCCGTAGCTGACATCTACACCGAGCACCCTCATCAAGTTACTGTTGCCAAGTACGCTCCCAGTGGCTTCTACATTGCTTCTGGAGGTAGCTAGATAGTTGTGACCTACTTGTTGTGTGTATGTACTGACATGTATGTGTAACTGATAGATGCGCGCACAGACACTACATGTTAATGTATGTAAATTGTAGTGTTTAATTTTTTTTGTCTGTAATGTCTTTTTGTTGTTGTCGGACCCCAGTAAGACTAGCTGTTGGCTAATGGGATCCTAATAAATCATGTCTTATCATACAACATGCTTAAAACATGCCAAGAAACGTGAACGCTTTTCAAATTCACTCGGATCTCATCTGTCAATGGATTTGTCTTAATAGTGACAAGACCTGTACCTAGTCTTCTCAAGCATGTGGTTTCTGTGGAGAAGATCTCATTTGCACAAAGCCAAATGGGCAGAGATCATTTTCAAAGTAGTGATGCCAAATCTACAACGTTCAAATATAATGTTTCCTACAGATGTGTCTGGTAAGATCCGTATCTGGGACACTACTCAGAAGGAGCACCTTCTGAAGTACGAGTACCAGCCTTTCGAGGGGAAAATCAAGGACATTGCCTGGACTGAGGACAGCAAAAGGATTGCTTGTGTGGGAGAGGGACGTGAGAAGTAAGTCTGTAGGGCTTAGTTCAGACTACATGCAGGACAGGGACATGGAGCCTGCACCGTTATCTTCCAAATAGGAGCTTAGGTCCTAACAGTGCAGCATTTACACTTCGGTGAACAACGTTTGTACGTCATTGAGGATTGTATAAGCTTTAGGCCAGCTGTTACGGGGTGTGCAGGTTTTTTGTTTCACATCAGCAATAACATGTCCATCAATTATAGAATCATGATCAGCTGAATCAGGGTTGTGTTCTGTAGGCATAAGACAGAAACTCTTTTGAAACTAAAATTAACATCCTTAATGGGTACGTTCAGGTGATGCCTCCTTTGTTCAATTGCTTCTTCCCGTTTTGTCTTCTGAATATGTCCCCAGCATGTTGGGGCAACAGCTCTCAGAACAGTAGTAGTGGCTAACCCTGTTGTAAACATTCCAGTATCTGACATTAATTGAATATTCAATTGCTTGACATTGCTTGCACCAGAAGATGAATGTCAGAAGATGAATACAAAAACACCCTTCATCCCAGGCTTCCATAACTCTCCTAAAACTTGGATAAGGTTGTCCCTTTCATCTATGCATTTGTGAATGACTTGCTTCTATCTAGTGAATCACTGCACATGTTGCATTGTATCATGTCTTGTCCCACTTTGTAAATGTGTGTGTTCTTTCCCTCCAGGTTCGGGGCTGTGTTCCTGTGGGACACTGGCTCCTCAGTGGGCGAGATCTCGGGCCACTCCAAAATCATCAACAGCGTGGACATCAAGCAGACTCGCCCCTACCGCCTCATCACTGGCAGTGATGACAACTGTGGGGCCTTCTTTGAGGGACCCCCTTTCAAGTTCAAGTTCTCAAGCACAGTGAGTGGCCTTTTCTCAATGAGATATATTCTCAGCTAATGCGTCTCTGGCCTCCTTTTTTAGAAAAAGGTAATCGAGCGGAGAGGGAAAGTGGACAAATGTGCTTGTATGAAATTACTCCTCCAATTGTGCATCAGGCAAATTATGTTTACGGGGTGTAATCCCAAAATAAATGTATGAAGTGATATCAAATTTTGCTAGTTGTGCAAGACATTTTGTAGATAAAAGGATAAGTAGTATATTGTTTTTTAAAATGTTTACATGCTTTTCTCCTTCGAGAAAGCAATTATCTGATTTCAAGGGGGTGTGGCAGATTTCAAAACTCTTCTGTAAAAGGACTCTGGTAGGATATACTTGTTTCCTCGCCGAAAGGAGCTATTGAGGAGGGGAGGACAGTCTTCCGTTTGCCTACACTCCACTTGACCACTTATCGGTTTGAGTTACGGAGAGTGGGCACAGTACTGGCCTTTTCTAATTTGGGAAAAAGTCTATGTGTCTGACATTTCTGAAGACATTTGGGAATCTGTTCTGGATGTGTTTTTTATTTATTTAATTAAAACATTTATTTTTATGAGTATTGCCTTTTGGTACTATAGATCTTTTCACTCAGTTAGCCCTGTCGTGAGCACGGTCGGAAGCCACAGTGGAAAAAGTACTCAACTGTCATACTTGAGTTAAAGATGCCTTAATAGAAAATTACTAAAGTGAAAGTCACCCAGTCAAATACTACTTGAATAAGTCTAAAAGTATTTGGTTTATAATATACTTAACTATCAAAAGTATAAACCATTTCAAATTCATTTATATAAAGCAAACCAGACAGCACCATTTTTATTTACAGATACAAATAAAGCATTTTTGTTTAGTGAGTCCGCCAAATCAGAGGCAGTAGGGATGACCATGGATGTTTTCTTTAAGTCTGATTTAGACCATTTTCATATCTTGCTAAGCTTTCAAAATATAATGAGTACTTTAAGGTGTCAAGGGAATGTATGGAGTAAAAAAAAAAAAACATATTTAGGAATGTAGTGAAGTAAAATATATAAATAGTAATGGACTCCAAAAAAGGACTATAGTACTTTACACCACTGGGTAGCCATACATTTGTTGACCATGGAACGTATCAGTGTGTAGGAGTCAAGCCAGCTTTGGTTTCTTTTAAAGTGCGAAAGGAGATTTTGACATTGTTTCAGTCACTTAGCTCGTGGTGCTGAGCTGCTGATGACATTAGTCTGGTTAACATGTTGCACAATTTCTCTAAAAAAGCTGAGTATTTCTGATGAGGCTTTAAATTAGGGCTGGGAATTGCCAGGGACCTCATGATAGGATATTACCACGATACTTTGGTGCCGATACGATATGTATTGCGACTCACGATTCTCACGAGTCTTATGTATTGCAATTCCATACTGCACATTTATTTTGCAACTTGATGTTATTGCTCATCATGTCTGCTGCTGAGTGATGAGCAAGCCATGAGAAAGTGAGTTTTGATCAGTCATGGAAGTAAAGTGCTGAAAACAACTTGGCTCACTGTTTAAAATGGAGTTGGAGCGCAAACTATGAAGGACAAATACTGGAATTTTGGTGCGGGTACATCCGACTAGCTCAAAATAGTGTATTGTCAAGTAATATCCCAATATTCTACTGTATCTTTTTTTTCCCCATCAACTTTAAAAAGGGTCACAGAACAGCAACAAACACTGTTTGTAGTGAACATATTTGCAATATTGTAGTCAAGGTGAACTACTCTGGTCTAGGTCCTATGCATTTACAGTTTACAGACCCCTTGATTTTTTTTCTGTTTTGTTATTTTCTAACCTTATTCTAAAATGGATTAAATGCATTTCTTCCTCATCAGTCTACACACAATGACAAAGCGAAAACAGGTTTTTAGGAATTTTTGCAAAAATAAAACTGACCCTTTGCTTTGACACTCTAAATTGAGCTCAGGTGCATCCTGTTTCCATTGATCACCCTTGATGTTTCTACAACTTGGAGTCCACCTCTGGTCAATTCAATTGATTTGGAAAGTCTCTATATAAGCTCCCACAGTTGACAGTGCATGTCAGAGCAAAAACCAAGCCGTGAGATCGTAGAGCTCCGAGACAGGATTGTGTCAAGGCACAGATCTGGGGAAGGGTACCCAAAAATGTCTGCAGCATTGAAGGTCCCCAGGAACTCCGTTGCCTCCATCATTCTTAAATATGAGAAGTTTGAACAACCAAGACTCTTCCTAGAGCTGGCCGCCCGGCCAAACTGAACAAACGGGGGAGAACTGCCTTGGTCAGTGAGGTGCCCAAGAACCAGATAGTCACTCTGACACTCCAGAGTTCCTCTGTGGAGATGGGAGAACTGTCCAGAAGGACAACCATCTCTGCAGCACTCCACCAATCAGGCCTTTATGGTAGTGGGCAGACAGAAGCCACTCCTCAGTACAAGGCACATGACAGCCTTCATGGAGTTTGCCAAAAGGCACCTAAAGGACTCTCTGACCATGAGAAACAAGATTCTCAGGTCTGATGAAACCAAGATTGAACTCTTTGACCTGAATGCCAACCGTCACGTCTGGAGGAAACTTGGCACCATCCCTACAGTGAAGCATGGTGGTGGCAGCATCATGCTGTGGGGATGTTTTTCAGCGACAGGGACTGGGAGACTAGTCAGGATGGAGGGAAAGCTGAACAGCGCAAAGTACAGAGAGATCCTTGATGAACCTGCTCCAGAGTGCTCAGGACCTCAGACTGGGATGAGGTTCACCTTCCAACAGGACAACGACACTAAGCACACAGCCAAGACAACGCAGGAGTGGCTTCGGGACAAGTCTCTGAATGTCCTTGAGTGGCCAAGCCAGATCCCGGACTTGAACTTGATCGAACATCTCTTGAGAGACTTGAAAATAGCTGTGCTGCATCGCTTCCCATCCAACCTGACAGCTTGAGGTTCTGCAGAGAAGAATGGGAGAAACTCTCCAAATACAGGTGTGCCAAGCTTGTAGCGTCATACCAAAGAAGACTTGAGGCTGTAATCGCTGCCAAAGGTACTTCAACAAAGTACTGAGTAAAAGGTCTGAAAACTAATGTAAATGTAATATTTCAGTTTTTTTTATTTTAAGTTTGCTTACGTTTTTATAAAAATCTATTTTTGTCGTTATGGGGTTGTGTGTGTAGATTGAAAAATCTACTTCAGAATAAGTCTAACGTAACAAAATGTGGAAAAAGTCCAGGGGTCTGAATACTTTCCAAACGCACTGTACATTCTTGGCTACTTTTTTGAGTGGTTCTCAGTTTTTCACAATATCAGTGTTTTACGTACTTGTTGTCAACTGCATTCCTACATAGACTGTACTTCCCCTTTTCACACTTACTATGACCTCAACTTATTCGATAAGTATCCTTTTTGAAAAACATTTTGGTGCATTACACTACCTGTCTTGGAGCAGTCCAGCTTTTTTGCAGTTTTGGAATGTGTCAGGACTTGGGTTCGCTACAGGCTGCCACCAGTCACTGTTTGTGGTCTTGGGCCAAGTCCATACACACTCAGTGCTTACATATCCACATTTTAGTCCCATTAGGATAATTTTGCAAAATATATTGGGGGAGATGGACCCAATTACATTTTTGTATATAAAATCATTACATAATTAAATCATTATACTGTTTGGTCTGTTAGTTTGGACGCAAGTGGGATACCCCTTTCAATCAGTAATAAAAAGTATAAATGTGGTCTCAATATTCAAACGAGGCAATATAGTGTTATCTATTTGTCAGAATGTTGCAGTCTCCGTTCAAGCACATCCTGATTCCGCTAATCTCATGCTCCTTGATAGTCATTTTAAGAGCATTGCGTTTCGATCAAGTATTTTGGCACTGACTTGCATTTGATATTCACACTGCTGTGTTTTGTTGGTGCCAGTCTGAGCTCCATGTAGGCTTGTTCCCATGAAGTTTCATCAGAGACTACACAATAATTGAGACTTATGAGATTTACTATATGGGTGTCACTGCTGGTTGAAACGGGACCCTTATGTAACGAAACAACTGAGAAATTCCTCTGAAGAATTTCTGTTGTGTCTCCAGAATTAGGTTGTCCCTTCTGTTTGTGTATTTTCTCTGTTTTTAGAGAAGGGGTTTGTAGAAAGCTGGATCAATGAGTTAGTCAGGTAACTGTCAAATTATATATTTTCAAGAGACTTAAACTTGACAGTATAATTGATTGACAACAACCAATATACAAATGTAGCTTTCTTAAATTAACCATAAAATCAATAGTTCTCGCTTAAGTTATAGTCTTGCTTTTTGGAAAAGCTCCAAGGTCTCTAACAATCTCTACCCCATCCTAGGACCACAGCCGGTTTGTCAACTGCGTGCGTTTCTCTCCAGACGGGAACCGCTTCTGTACGGCTGGCGCTGACGGTCAGGTGAGTCCGCTAGCTACCAGAGCTGCTCCATGGTCAGGGATCCAGCATTACTAAGGTGGTCTCAGAACCCACCACAGATGGTAGAACATTGACAGCCTGTCTTAATTATTCTAGAATTTATTTTATACTGAACAAAAATATACACACAACTAGTAAAGTGTTGGTTTCATGAGCTGAAATAAAATACCGCAGAAATTTTCCATATGCACAAAAAGCTTATTCTCTCAAATTTGGTGCGCGTTTTCTTCTTTTGCCAAGATAATCCATCCACCTGACAGGTGTGGCATATCAAGAAGCTGATTAAACAGCATGATCATTACACATGTGCACCTGGGGATAATAAAAGGCCACCTTAAAAGGTGCAGTTTTGTCACACCACAGATGTCTCAAGTTTTTAGGGAGAGTGCAATTGGCATGCTGACTGCGGGAATGTCCACCAGAGCTGTTGACAGAATTGAATGCGCATTTCCCTATCATAAGCGGTCTCCAACGTCATTTTAGAGAATTTTGGCAGTACACCCGACCGGCCTCAACCGCAGTCCACGCGTAACCACGCCAGCCCAAGACTTCCACATCCGGCTTCTTCACCTGCAGGATCGAATGAGAACAGCCACCCGGACAGCTGGTGAAACTGAGTACTTTTGTCTGTAATTAAGCCCTTTTGTGGGGAAAACAAATTCTGATTGGGTGGGCCTGGCTCTCAAGTATGTGGGCCTATGCCCACCAATGGCTGCGCCCCTGCTCGTGAAATCCATAGATTGGGGCCTAATTAATTTCTTCTTTCAATTGATTTCCTTATAAACTGTAATTTGGTAAAATTGTTATGTTGTGTTTTTATATTTTTGTTCAGTATATTTTAGTGAATGTGTGTGTGGTGGAGGGGAAATAGAAGTACAGTAGAAAACAGCTTTGACTCAGCACATTACTTCAGATACTTTCCAGTGAACCCACAAGAATTGCTGACTGGAGGGCAGTAGTAGACAGATGGGTGTTTCTACATGGCTGTTGAATTTCAATTTTACCCTACAGTACTGGTTCTTACTAGAAGTGTAACATTACCCTGTTTTCCCAGATCTTCCTATACGACGGAAAGACTGGCGAGAAGATTGGGGCTCTGGGTGGAGCGAAGGCCCACGAAGGAGGAGTCTATGCCGTAAGTATCTCGACGACTTTTACGGAGTTTCTCTTATCGTTCAACTTTGCCTGGTGGTTTTAGGCATTGGGTTTTTACTTTAGCCTGCTGAGAATGGAAACATCAGTCTTTCCTCTGCAGCATAACTTGTCAGGCTTCACTGCTGAGGGGTGAACACCCAGTCAAGATTAAAGCTGCCATGCAGTTGCTAAAGGGACTTGAACGTAAACAAACTAAATGGATGCTTTCCTTTTCAAATTATAAGTGAAATGTGTTCCTGTGAAAAAGTCAGACTTTCTTTTACCCCCTGTATTTTAAAACATCACTTCTCTATTTCACTTTGCATGCCCCCAACAATATTTGATTTCTAGGAATTTGAATTGGTGATTGAGTATAACAACATAATTAGACTGTGTATATAATGTATTCCATCACTGGCATATCTGAACTGGGATTCTAACCCACAACATGACATACTCTGCAATGCAGCGTTGGAATGTCTAGCTCCAGTGTGACTACTTCAGGTCTCAGGAAGACTGTAGTGACTAACTTAACCATCTGCTTAATAAAATGCATGGGACTGTACATTTTGCATTACCAAAGAGAAACTATAGCGGAACAGGTTTCTTATTCTGATGTGATGCCTCCCATTTGTGACCCTGGTTCCACTCTTTCCCTCTGTTCTCCTCCAGGTGAGCTGGAGCCCTGACAGCTCCCAGCTCATCTCTGCCTCGGGCGACAAGACTGTGAAGCTGTGGGATGTGGGCACCAGCACGGCCCTCACCACCTTCAACATGGGCGCCGACGTCATGGACCAGCAGCTGGGCTGCCTGTGGCAGAAGGACCACCTGCTCAGCATATCCCTGTCGGGCTACATCAACTACCTGGACAAGAGCAACCCCGACCGGCCACTCCGCACCATCAAGGTAAGCCTAAACCTTCTTTCACACTACACTGTTTTCCAAATGGAATATGGTGTAGTGTGAAAACATAATTGAGTTGGGGATTGAGGGTCAGTGCTTGAGGGTGTTTGAATATTTTATTTAATTGTTTTACTATTTGGACACAACTGGCAGGCTTAATCTCCTGATATTGATGCTCTGCCCAGAAACGGTCCCTAGCTGACTTAGCTTGTCATGATATCTATGAACATTATCTTTATCCTGATCAAATAATCTTCCTTAAAGTTGTCTTCAAGTCACTTGTTACTCAACACAAGCACATAGTTCAGTAACAGGAAAGGAGATGGCATACAAGTGGTTTTGTCAGCTAGAGACTCATGAAATTGCACATTGATTGGAAATGCTGAATTCGTGCTAAAACTGAAAGTATCACAACTGCGACACTTGAGTCAAATCGAATGAATGTTCTTAACTGACTTTGATGACTGCTAAACAAATCTCTCACATTATGTGCCTTACAGGGTCACAGCAAATCCATTCAGTCCTTGACAGTTCACAAAAACAAGGGGCGGGCTTACATCTACTCTGGCAGCCATGACGGGCACATCAATATCCTTTCACTGGGAAAATTGAAAATGAAGGCATGCTGTGTCAACACTGAGGCATATTAATGATGAACTGTGCTTTCTGCACAGTCCATTTCCCCTGAATGAATGTGGCTTATCTAGGTGGTTAGCATTTGGAACACAAGGAGCCTAATAAATTCCCTCAAGTGCTAATAGTCAAAGTCTGTGCATAATCCAGTAGCAACATTGGCACCTAATGAAGTCTGCTTATATTCCATTACATAAATGTACTGCACATAACTGCTGCGAATGTCCTTGTAATCCATTAGTTTAACAAGAGGCCCACACCACCAATGTTATGGTCCCTTTAGTTAGTTAAGCTCATGTTAAGAACTGCTCCGCTGCCCCCTCCTGGTGTCAGTAAGACGATCCTTAACTGTGGCTTCCACATTACTGGGACGCTGAGACCGGGGAGAACGACTGCTTCTCAGGGAAGGGCCACAGCAACCTAGTCACCAAGATGGCGGTGGACGAGGCCGACCAGCTGGTGACCTGCAGCATGGATGACACTGTCCGCTTCACCAGCGTGACAAAGAAAGAATACAGGTGGGTCCAGAAGTGATTTTTCTTAGGGTAGAAGACCACAAGTGCACTTAGTTTGTGATTTGGGACTTATGCTGATAAGATTAAGACAGATTTCACTGAAATATTTATCAGTTCTCTCATCTCTAGTGAGGGTAGCTTTGTACTGCTTCCTTATGATGAGATTCACTTTTTGTCATTGGACAAGCTAGAGCTGTTGTGATGTCGTTCTTTCGTAAACCAGTTGTGACGTGTATATTTGACACCTCCTGTTCACTACCTTGTCCTGGACCTGCTGTTTCAACCCTCTCGCTCTAACATGCTGTCTTGACCTCTGAATGCTCGCCTATGAAAAGCCAGCTAACATTTTACTCTGGAGGTGCTGATGTGTTGCACCCTCTATAACCACTAACTATTTGACCTTGCTGGTCGTCTATGACCGTTTGAATGTCTTGAAGAACGATCTGGCCTTAATGGCCATGTACTCTTATCTCTATCAGGCACAGCCAGAAGAGGGTGATTTCTTCCTAGGTTCCTGCCTTTCTAGGGAGTTTTTCCTAGCCACTGTGCTGCTACATCGGCAATACTTGCTGTTTGGGGTTTTAGACTGGGTTTCTGTATAGCACTTTGACTTCTGCTGTAAAAAGGGCTTTATAAATACATTTGATTGAACACTATTAATGATATTGAAAAGGAAAGAGTATGTTCAGTTAATAGTGAATCTATTGACATGTTGATTTCTCCCCCCCATCCAATTAGCAACAGATTTTCATGCACATTTTCTAAAGTGTGCATAAAGAAAATGTGAATTTTCCCACCAGTGGTGTTTCCACCAAACTGAGTTGTTGCAGATAAAAATCAGTGCGTGATGACATAGTGCACACAATGTACTTTTTCTCAAGTTTTCATGTTCCGAATAAAAATCTGAAGTGTTTCCGTCGCATTTTCAACTCTACTGGTAGTTTTGTCACAACTATTGCATTAAATAGCAAATGTGCCCACTCTGATCTTCCCTTGTGCGCTCTAGCCAACAGTTTGCGGTTACCACGGGTAGGCTGTGTTGATAGGCTAGTCTACATGAGATTATGGATAAATTCAAGAATATTTTTATTTGTCCAACTGCAGTCGAGCATTGATCATAATGTCAACAGACAGCGGTAATGTTTTTGGACAGCGGTATCAAGCTCATTACCGTGCACTTTCACCACCCTGTGAAGTTCATCATAACTTATTTCGGTTATAGCCTAAAACTGCATGGCTTCCCGAGTCGTAGTGGGAGGACAACACACCATATTATCGTATGACTCCAAGTTTACTTTGATTTGATGGTTATTATATCAATATTTGCACATAAAGGCGTCCACTGCCATTTCATGCGTAATTACTAGCACAAAGTTCTGACCATGTCGAACTAACAAATGATCTGTCAGCATTTATAAAATTGCAACGTAACTTCATGTTTCCGAAATATATATATATTTTTTTTTTACATTTATTTTAGGGTATGACTTTACTTAATTGTGGCTGGAAACGTGGTTACTAACAGTTTGTTGTTTTTGCAGTGCTTCCAACCTGGTAAAGATGGACATCCAGCCTAAACATGTTTCCGTAGCAACAGGGGGGCTCACATTGGCAGTGTGCATTGGACAGGTAACAAAATCCTCTCCTAATGTGTGCCAACTCATGTCATTCAGGCGTCATATTTGTTTTGACAACACTGTCTGCTATACTAAGTATTTTGTGTTATTCATAAATGGGTGACACCATTAAATTGACTGTGGTCGTCAGGTGGTGTTGCTGAAGGACCAGAAGAAGGTGTTCACGCTGGACAGTCTGGACTACGAGCCTGAAGCAGGAGCCATCCATCCAGGGGGAAGCATTGCGGCAGTGGGCGGGGGAGTAAGTCTACGTATAGCAAGTTCATTTGAACTGGAACTATTATAGCTTAGTGTTGGATCAGAAGTAGTTTGATCTACTATCTTTGTGTGGGATCAAAAATAATGGAATGACAAGGTCTATTTGACCATGCCCTGTGTTCTATGTTGTCATGCGTTCTAACGTTATGTTTAAAATTACATTGGGCACTATTAAGGCCTTGGCTAAGGATCTAACTTTTTCGACATCTTTAGTCCACCACACTCAAAGAACCTTAGCTTCCCGACTCTTGTATGTGCTCTACTCAATAGAAACGGTCTACGCAGGCGAATGGTGCTCGTTATATCAAAGCTGAATCAATGTTTGCAAGATCACATAATGATTAGGGCTGAGGTGGTCATGAAATCTTGTCAGCTGGTTATTGCCATGCGAAAGCCTGCCAGTCTGAGGGTAATTGAGTATTAATTAACATAAACAAAAGTAATATACACCATTGCAATAAATCGGTTATTTTATTGTAGTCTGGTCTAAAGAAGCATAATATGAAGAAGAAAGTATTTCAGACGAACAGAATATTAGTTGACCTACTGTATGTTATCTGGCTGTGCGCCATGCTGTAGGCTTGTTTATTTAGCTGACAAGATATTCTTACAAGTTCTATGCAATTATTATATGATTTTATAGTAAGAAGAATAAAATTGAAAAAAAAATTAAGTGATTTATATTTTCACCCACCAGACTTCTCAATTTAATCTTATCTTTACTAATATGTCAAGTTTGTTTCTATTTAGAATGGTGCCTTAACAAAGGGGCAGGAACAGGTGCATGGGGGGGCATCCGTATGCGCTCGAATAGTGAGTGATGGGGGCGCGCATTCCCGCCGGTCCATTTTTCAATTATGCTGGTTAGGCTTCGGTTTTATAGAGGAGCATGTGCTTAAAATGAGCAGCTGAGAAATTAAGATAAGAACACATATTACACTCTTAGCATTAACCACTGTTTGAAGAGCATGGTCTCGCAGCACGACCGGTGATATTCTGCCCAAACTCTCTGTACCATGGTCTCCAACCCTGTTCCTGCAGCTACTCAGTGCTTAATTTGGGAAACCAAGTGAAATCTGTTCGGGCACATCGATAGGTTTAGTTGCGAAACATGTTACTAACTTTTGACAGCGCCTTTTCTCGCTCGTAAAAGGAATAATTTAGAGAAATGTGGTGTCTTTCAATGATGTTACACTATGCTATTTGGTTCTGTTATGAATACTGTGATCATTGTGTGATCTTGCAGACATTAATAAAGTTAGATGAAAGGAGCACCATGACCGTTTGCCTGAGTAGCCTGATATACACATGCACTTAACGTGATACGCTGAAGCTCCAGATATTTTGGTGCAGCTGACTAAAGAGCCGAAGAAGTTGGATCCACAGCTGCTCTGCGCTATTAGCCAGTGCTTTGAAACTGAGGGAATGATACTGTTGTTCAACGGATCGCTGACTTTATTTAGGTGTGGGTCAGATCCAACTACTCAATATTCCTCCCCTTGTCCATAGTATTTCTTTGACACCTCTCTCCCTCCTCCCGGCAGGATGGGAAGGTCCGCTTGTATTCTGTCCAAGGCAACACTCTGAAGGATGAGGGGAAGAGCGTGGAGGCCAAAGGGCCAGTCACAGATATGGCCTACTCCAAAGACGGAGCCTACCTGGCTGTCACTGACGAGAAGAAGGTCGTCACAGTTTTCACAGTGGCGGATGATTACTCGGTATGCAGTCTCTCGTGAATCCATCTCAAGCTAAATTTGCAAAAATAACCTATTAACATGTCCCATATTGATTGTCCTGAATGTACAATAAATATATTCCTAAAGCCCAATGAACAGCAAATGCCATTTGGGTTTGTGAATATCAATCGGTGGTAGTGTAATGCATACAATCATCCCATCAATTTGAGTGTGAGTGGAGACTTTTAATGTTGGATTCTGTATCCATTTCTGTTTATCCCCTTCCTACAGATCAAAAATGATTTTTATGGACACCACGCCAAAGTAGTTACCTTGGCCTGGTCCCCCGACAACGAGCACTTTGCAAGCGGTGGAATGGACATGATGGTCTACGTTTGGACAGTGAATGATGCAGACAAGAGGCTGAAGATCCCAGGTGAGGGCCAAAATAGCATTCAGAGAGCAAAGGGGGCACACACACCCACAGAGAAGTGTCTGGAGTTATTTAAATCCTCTGTTATCGTATTCAGACATTTGAAATCCTGGAAACTGAAGGTGTTGCTGGGATAGTGTCACCACTCTGGACTGTGGGATTGGGTTTAAACTGCTGATCTTTCTGTAGCAACCATTTTGAACTGCTAGCTAAATCTACCTTTTTGTGCGGGTAGTTAACATTTGTTGTCCTGACAAAAATCTAACATTACAAAAAGGAGGAGGGGGGGGTATAATAGAAAAAATCACATTTTCAGTGTCTGTGATAACTGGCAAAGTTTCTCATCTTGTAGTACCATTGCTGCAGAATTTCCCCCAAATGTTCCAAAATGTAATTATTTTCCCCCCGCTAGATGGCAGTTTCCTACTTAGACACTATTCTAGGGCAGCCTTTCTAAAATTTACTGGTTGTGACCCAAAGTGGGTCACGGACCTGTTAATGGTGCGTCGCGACGTGTCAGAGTAAATGTATCATTATTTCATTAATTACTGGAATTGATTTGGCCAAGTGCATCTGCGCTCTGCTTAGCACCGGTCGGCAGCTGCACGAGTGTGAGAGGGAGATGCCCGTGTGCTTTGCTTTTTACCACATTTTTTTCCTGTAGTTTTCTTGATCACTCTGCGACACACATGATGCAGTGCTGTCAGCCACTGCCTTGTCAGTCCCACTCGCCATCACTCACCGCTGTCATCAAATGGACTCATGCTAGCCACAAGTTCTAACTGAGCTCAATCGTCATGAAACGCATATACAGCGATGAGTTTCTCTTTCATACAAGCTTATAACGAGGAGCACCCACAATGTGTTTTGAGCGGGGAAGTGCTTAGTAAATTCAATTGGCCCGACCAACCAGTGCCCCCGCGCATTGGCTAACCGGGCTATCTGCAATGTGTCCCGCCACCCGCCAACCCCTCTTTTACGCTACTGCTACTCTCTGTTTATCATACAGTGGGGTAAAAAAGTATTTAGTCAGCCACCAATTGTGCAAGTTCTCTCACTTAAAAAGATGAGAGAGGCCTGTAATTTTCATCATAGGTACACTTCAACTATGACAGACAAAATGAGGAAATAAAATCCAGAAAATCACATTGTAGGATTTTCTATGAATTTATTTGCAAATTATGGTGGAAAATAAGTATTTGGTCAATAACAAAAGTTTATCTCAATACTTTGTTATATACCCTTTGTTGGCAATGACAGAGGTCAAATGTTGTCTGTAAGTCTTCACAAGGTTTTCACACACTGTTGCTGGTATTTTGGCCCATTCCTCCATGCAGATCTCCTCTAGAGCAGTGATGTTTTGGGGCTGTCGCTGGGCAACACGGACTTTCAACTCCCTCCAAAGATTTTCTATGGGGTTGAGATCTGGAGACTGGCTAGGCCACTCCAGGACCTTGAAATGCTTCTTACGAAGCCACTCCTTCGTTGCCCGGGTGGTGTGTTTGGGATCATTGTCATGCTGAAAGACCCAGCCACGTTTCATCTTCAATGCCCTTGCTGATGGAAGGAGGTTTTCACTCAAAATCTCACGATACATGGCCCCATTCATTCTTTCCTTTACACGGATCAGTCAGTCCTGGTCCCTTTGCAGAAAAACAGCCCCAAAGCATGATGTTTCCACCCCATGCTTCACAGTATGTATGTTGTTCTTTGGATGCAACTCAGCATTCTTTGTCCTCCAAACACGACGAGTTGAGTTTTTACCAAAAAGTTCTATTTTGGTTTCATCTGACATTCTCCCAATACTCATCTGGATCATCCAAATGCTCTCTAGCAAACTTTAGACGGGCCTGAACATGTACTGGCTTAAGCAGGGGGACACGTCTGGCACTGCAGGATTTGAGTCCCTGGCGGCGTAGTGTGTTACTGATGGTAGGCTTTGTTACTTTGGTCCCAGCTCTCTGCAGGTCATTCGCTAGGTCCCCGTGTGGTTCTGGGATTTTTGCTCACCGTTCTTGTGATCATTTTGACCCCACGGGTGAGATCTTGCGTGGAGCCCCAGATCGAGGAAGATTATCAGTGGTCTTGTATGTCTTCCATTTCCTAATAATTGCTCCCACAGTTGATTTCTTCAAACCAAGCTGCTTACCTATTGCAGATTCAGTCTTCCCAACCTGGTGCAGGTCTACAATTTTGTTTCTGGTGTCCTTTGACAGCTCTTTGGTCTTGGCCATAGTGGAGTTTGGAGTGTGACTGTTTGAGGTTGTGGACAGGTGTCTTTTATACTGATAACAAGTTCAAACAGGTGCCATTAATACAGGTAATGAGTGGAGGACAGAGGAGCCTCTTAAAGAAGAAGTTACAGGTCTGTGAGAGCCAGAAATCTTGCTTGTTTGTATGTGACCAAATACTTATTTTCCACCATAATTTGCAAATAAATTCATTAAAAATCCTACAATGTGATTTTCTGGATTTTTTTCCCTCATTTTGTCTGTCATAGTTGAAGTGTACCTATGATGAAAATTACAGGCCTCTCTCATCTTTTTAAGTGAGAGAACTTGCACAATTGGTGGCTGACTAAATACTTTTTTCCCCCACTGTATATGCATAGTCACTTTAACCATATCTGCCTGTACATATTACCTCAATCAGCCTGACTAACCGGTGCCTGTATATAGCCTCGCTACTTATTTTTCACTGTCTTTTTACTGTTTTTTATTTCTTTACTTACCTATTGTTCACCTAATACCTTTTTTTTTGCACTGTTGGTTAGAGTCTGTAAGTAAGCATTTCACTAAGGTCTACACCTGTTGTATTCGGCGCACGTGACAAACTTTTGGATTTAATGGCTCTCAAAACAAACACATTTTATAAAATGATAAGTCCTGACCAAACATCCACAGCATGATGGTAAACCCAGGGGGTTCTTTGAAAACAGGGCAGAATGCTTCAGGAAACAGTGCTTCGACAGCAAGGCATTGTTGTAATTTTATAACAGGTGATGATAAGCAGTAATAAGGGAGTACTAACTCATAGTAGTAGATGTGAGTTTCTCTTTCAAACAATCCCCTGGCCTTGTACACAGCTAATAGCAAACATTCACCAAAGCAAGCTAGCTACTGCTAGTGCAACCCTAAGTAACAGTACAGATGAAAAATGATCAGGCCTATCTTACTGTAGAAATTATTTAAAACTAGTCTAGGTTGGGACTGTTGCTGTTAAAATATGATAATTCCTATTCTTAACTGTAGTAAACTGATTGAAGCAAGATGCTTTTTGAGGCAAACACAGTTCTGGGTTGCTCATCTACAGCAGGAAGCAGTCTCCTACCTGACTGAGAAAGCAGTAGATGTTCTGGTCCAGTTTAGCACCACATACCTAAGTGAGTCAGGGTTCTCAACTCTGGCGTCCTTAAAAAAAAGTACAGAGAGTATGACCTCATTGTTGCACTTGCAAAAACAGAACCCAGAATATACATGCTTGTTTAAAACTTCAACCAGCCACTCACCTCATTAGGTGTGTGGTGTGATCAATCAGTTTATTCCAGTTCAGAATAAAAAATATGTATTGTATTTTAACAGCAACAGTTCCAACCTAGACTTTCTTTCAACAATAATTTCTACAGTATGATGTACAGTATGCCTGGTCATTTTTCATCTGTACTGTTACTTAGTGCAACCTTATCAAACTGAGCCTGTGTGTTCTGTTGTACATCTGTGATGTGATCAATCAGTTCATTCCAGTTCAGAATGAAAAGGATGTATTTTAACAGCAACAGTTCCAACCTAGACCGATGTGGAAGAGTTTTTAATGGTGGAAAATACCCATATGAATCTATTCATGTTTATTTAATTTCATTGTTATTGGTTTTTGTCTATATTGCATTTGTTTTAGGCATAAGGTCAATGAAATGTACCGACTGTTTTATTTATAGTTGCATATTTTCCTAAGCTTGGGTCCCAGGAAAACACACAATTTCAAATTTTGGTCCCAGGCTGAAGAAGTTTAAGAACCCCTGTTCTAGGGATACATTAAAATGCTCACACTTTCCAGTGGAAAACCACATGCTCTAGTTTTTAGCAGCAACACATACTGTATATCCATGCCCAATTCTAAAATGTTAGCCATATGACACTTGATAACTAGTCACTGTAAAATGACTGTTCTCGCATCCCTTTCCACAGACTCCCACAGGTTGCACCATGTCAGTGGCCTGGCCTGGATAGATGAGCACACGCTAGTGACCACCTCGCATGACGCCAGCATCAAGCAGTGGACTCTTAAATTCTGATCTGTACAAGAACAGATCATTAGGGACAAGGACTACTGTAGACCGCTCTCTCTTACTCGTAGAATATTGTATGTATCTAATTGATGGTCTCTTGTCAGCAACCCCTGAAATTTTCAATTGTCGGTCATTGCAGGGAAAAGCTTATCTAAAAAACAAGAATCCCAACGCAGCCTTTCTTTGATTATTTTAAATGGTTCACTAATGCACGAACAAAGAAAAATAACCCAAATAGCAGCATTGATATCAAGCTTTTCTCGTCAAGAAAACAAATTGTAAGCTCAACATTCCAGAGGCAACAGCCTTATGTCAGTTCAAACTGAAATGCCTGTGTGGTGTTGGAGGGTCGTTTCATCTTAACTCGTAATGAAAACATTTATGGGGAAAATAATTATCCTTATTGACAATTGAGGTATATTTCAGTTACATCCCTGAATGGGATTGAGTTGCGAATGAATGGCCCTCAGATTGTGCTTGCCTGTTAGTTAATGTTTTCAGCCGAGGTTGATGTTACCATTTGTATGGGAGTGGGTATTTGGCTTATTTTTTTTCTTTCCTCTTTCTTTGACTCCATAACGTCAATGTCTTTCAGAATGATTTCTAGTTAGAACAGACGTGATTGGGGGAGCAATAGTAGGAACTTAAAACAAGAGAAATTAATCATGTGTACAATCAAAATGCTGTGTATTCAATGAAGCTCCTGTACTGTTGCAGTTTTTCTTTTGGGCTCACGATGTTCCCGTCTCACTTTTATTATATATTTTTTTTATGCTTCCACTTTTTCCTAAGGGTGGATATGATTTAATAGTATTAATGACAATAATAAAACAAACGTTACTTTCTAGCAACTCGTCCATTTCACAGCGATACTGCGAGTTTCTGTCAATTAATTGTGGATACCATTTCTGTCTCTAGCCAATGCCAACTAGTTTTTGTGGAATGACTGGAAATCAACAGGTACCAGACCATGCCCCATTCACTTAACCCGGAAGCCAGCCGCAACAATGTGTCGGAGGAAACGCCATACACCTGGCGACCGTGTATTCGCCTGGCCTGCCATAGGAGTCTCTAGAGCCCGATGGCACAAGGACATCCCTGCCGGCCATACCCTCTAAGGCACTGCCGGCCATGCGCTGCCCCATGGGTCTCCCGGTCGCGGCCTGCAGAGCCTGGGTCGCAGCCGGCAGAGCCTGGACTCGAACCAGGCACAGCTCGAGTGGCACAGCTATCACTGCGATGCAGTGCCTTAGACCACTGTGCCACTCAAGAGGCCTGAGAAACTACAATGTTGATCTATCCGCAGCCATTTAACTCTAACTGGTTTAAAATACTTATCCGACAACTGAGTTATGAAGGACGACTGTTTCTTTGTAGTGACTGGGTGTATTGATACACCATCCACCATCCAAACAGCCCAAAACATTTCTAAAAATATAATTCCTTTGTCACTAGCCTACACAATCTTAATTTAATCCATTTAAAATTCAGGCTCTAACACAACAAATTGTGGAATAAGGAACTGAATACTTTCTGAAGGCACTGTATCACCCTGATGTTCCTGTACTGCCAGTGTCTGAGTAAAGGAAATGGGGAGAACAGGCCGTCGCTGGTGTCCCTAATTATCTTCTTGGCCTTCCTGCGACACCTGGTGCTGTATATGTCCTGGAGGGCAGGCAGTGTGAATCCAATGGTGTGCTCTGCTGAGGATGGATCAACATTGTAGTTACTCCACAATACTAACCTAAATGACAGAGTGAAAAGAAGTAAGCCTGTATAGAATTTAAAAAGGATTCTGAAACATGCACCCTGTTGCAATAAGGCACGATAGTGAAATTGACTTTGTCCTGAATACAAAGGGTTATGTTTGGGGCAATAATTAACCTTTCAGCAACAAATTCACCACGGTGACCATTTTGATTTGTCAGAGATGCACACAGGAATTCTCCACGACGGCCCTGTTGATGATGGGGGCATGCCCAGCCTGGTTCCTCCTGAAGTCCACAATCAGCTCCTTTTTTGTGTTGCCGACATTGAGGGAGAGCTTGTTTTACGTGGCGCCATGCTGTCAGAGTGCCTACCTCCCTGTAGGCCGTCTCGTCGTTGATAATCGGGCTTACTACATTATCATGATGAAACATGAGGTGATGGTGGTGGGTAAATGGCACGACAATGGGCCTCAGGATCTCGTCACAGTATCTCTGTACATTCAAATTGCCATTGATAAAATGCAATTGTGTTTTTTTGTCCCAAGTTTGTCTGCCCATACCAAAAAGCCACCATGGGGCACTCTGTTCACAATGTTGACAACCGCAAACTGCTCGCCCACACGACGCCATACAGTGTCTGCCATTTGCCCGCTACAGTTGAAACCCGTATTCCTCCGTGAAGAGCACACTTCTCCAGCATGCCAGTGGCCATCGAAGGTGAGCATTTGCCCACTGAAGTCGGTTACGACTCCGAACTGCAGTCAAGTCAAGACCCTGGTGAGGACGACAAGCACGCAGATGAGCTTTCCTGATACAGTTTGTACAGAAAGTCTTTGGTTGTGCAAAACCACAGTTTCCTGCAGGTGAAGAAGCCAGATGTGGAGGTCCTGGGCTGGTGTGGTTACATGTGGTCTGCGGTTGTGAGGCCTGTTGGAAGTAATGCCAAATTCTCAAAAAATACTTTGGAGACTGTAGTGTTCATTTCTCAACCATAAGCATTCTCTAACAGCAGCTCTGGTGGACATTCTTGCAGTCAGCATGCCAATTGCACGCTCCCGCAAAACTTGCTACATCTGCATTGTTTTGTGACAAAACACATTTTAGTGGGCTTTTATTGTCCCCATCAAAAGGTGCATCTGTGTAATGATTTAATCACCTTTTTGATATGCCACACCTGTCAGGGGGATTCATTATCTTCGTATAGGAGAAATGCTCAACTAATAGGGATGTTGTGAGAAATAAGCTTTTTGTGCATACGGAACATTTCTGGTATCTTTTATTTCAGCTCATGAAACACGGGACCGACACTTTACATGTTGTGTTTATATTTTTGTTCAATGTAATTTGGAAAATGTTCTATTTCACTTTGAAAATGTGGAGAAGGTTGTGTATATTGTCAGCTAAATGTAAAAACGGCAAGGGGTGTGTAGACTTTCACAAGTTACACACACTCCACGGCTGTTGCTATTGGACTTCTATGCTAAAATATTGCACAAAACACTTAGCTCTCCAGATCCACATTCCCTGGCAGACCTGTGAATATAGGACTGTACATTTGTTTGCCTTACTAAATTTGTATTATGTTTATATTCCATTGAGCTTCTATTTTTATTTATTTTCTGTCTTGCAGCACAGAAATCAACAAGTGTATTGAGATTGTGTTCACAGCTACAGTATGTTCAGGAGAGCAAACTCCTCACTGTAAACACCAAGGTACAAGTATTTAGTAGATGTTATTATCCAAAGCGACTAAGTCATAATTTTTTTTGGGGGGGTGGCCCCAGTAGGGAATAAAACCCACAATCCTTGGCATGGTGAGCACCATGCTCTACCAACTGATTCACACAGGAGTCATACCAGGCCTGTGCCCTGAGCACTGCTTTACGGCAGCGAGTGTGAGGCGAACGGCTTCACTTCCTTTATTGTCCCTGTCCCCTTACCAGGCTCGAACCAGTGGTTCTCTGATTCTTCTCTCTGTTACACTAGCAACAAGCACAACAGACACCCAGCACTGCACTTCAAAGATGCCTGCACACGGGACCGGAAGGCCTGTGATATCAACCCAGGGGACAACCGCCTCATCTGGCTGCAAGCAGTGAGGACTCAGCAGAAGCGGACAGGCTTCAGATGTGTCAGTGTGTGTGTGCAGAGGCATCATGCCCATAGGGGGCACAGGGCCGTATGCCCCCTCATATTTTTCCTATTAAAACATATAATAATACTAGCCCCCCCAGCAATATTCTGAAGTTGGCTTTAGCTAGCCTAGAAATGTTCCCAATCTCCCAACCTCATAACTAGCCACGGAGAAGCCATTTCAGGATATCAATCAAGTTCGATTAGCTAGATTCTCTGACTGTCTCAGCTGGCATGCCTGCTGGCAAGGTTGGTAGACTTTAGAAAAGCAAGCAATAACTAAATGAACTGAATAAGACTTGCATTCCTTTCAATCTTTTACCTGGATTTTACCCAGAGCTACAGAGAAGCATATTTAGTTTCTTTAAAAAATAACCACCAGTCAGGATACAGACAGCTCAAGAGGTAACCTTTCAGATATGCAGAAAAAAAAAACTATATATATTTTACATAGAATTAAGCAGAATGATTATGGCTCTAGATTGCAGGAAAAAGCGATTTCAGCTAAATTCTCCAACTTCAGATGTATCACGTAAATCAAGTGTTGTATGCATGTGAAAATGTCATTGGATGTATTTGCTCCATTGTAAAAAAAATGTGGGTGGTGCAGTCTTTGGCTAGTCACAAATTAAACCAATCACAAAGTACCACGACAGCATGACAAAAACAGACACAGTATTTAAATAGCAGTTAAGGAAAATACTATACATAACAACATCTAAGGTACATCAGGAATGTTGAGTTACACTAGGTCAGAATTGAGTGACATTTAATTTGAGGCATGCAGTTAATTTCATCTTCATAATTATATGTTTGTCCATACATTGCTATTAAAGGAAAACTCCACCCAACTTTGATATGATGCAGAATACATCATACCGGCTGTATTTTAGTATTTTTAAAGTTTTATATATCTTCAGTTTGATTGCTGACATGCAAAACTTTTTGGGACTATATCAACAATGGACTTATGAAACAAATACCAAAAGATTTGTGGTGGAATTTTCCATTAAATATCAATTGGAAGTTTTGGTGAGCTCTATCCACTGAAAAAAAGGTCAAGTGCCAACAAGGTCAAGCAGTATTTTAAATTATTTCCAATTGTATTTAAACCCAGGTCTGACAGTAATGACTAGCAATAGTTTATGGTTACGGAGGTGAGAGCATTCCACACCCACTCAAACTTTACTCTGGGCATATTCTGTCAAAAAATTTATAAATGCCATGTACACCTATTTTATGCTCACTAGTGCCAAAATTAAATGTCACTTGCTGCATCATGTGTGGGTGTGGGCACACACCAATCAGAGTGCTGAATTTGCCGTCATGTTGAAAGAGCCTGAAAGTCTTTTTTTTAAATGCCATGCTCGCTAGTGTCAAAATTAAATGTCACTTGCCTGATAAATTAAATGTCACTCAATCCTCACTCTGTCACTCAACGTTCCTGATGTACCTTAGATGCTGCTATGTACAGTATATGCCCTCACTGCTATCTAAATACTGTGTTTATGTTTTTTTTTTGTCATGTTGTCATAGTTTGTCATAGCTGCTTTGTGATTTGTCTAATTTGTGAATACCCTCAGACTGGGCCATCAACAAAAAATTTAATAATTTATCAAATTGATCCAGTGACATTTCCAAATGCAAATAACACTTAATTGACTTGATACATCTGTAGTTCTTAAGTAATGACTCAGTGGCAGATTGAGAGTTCATCCGAGTGGCTAGCATGCAGGCTCTTTCAACATGATGGAAAATTCAGCACTCTGATTCGTGTGTGCCCACACCCACACATTATGCTTATTTTTCTTTTCAACAAAGGCACCATGCGTAGTAAACTAAGATTTCATACACTCTGACCACATTCCCAACACGTTAGATAAAAACAAAGTAGCTGATTTGTGTCAAAAGTCACATTGTTTACTAATTGTCTCATTTTTAGAATGTGCTCCCCCAGTACTGTAATTTGAAATTCCTGAAGGTTCAATGGCATTTAATTCAACAGTGGGAAGTTGGCTTAATGTAAGTAGTTGATGTGGTTATTAAAACTGCTCTACCTCTTGATTGGTAGTTTATATTTCTGTTCTGATTTCAGATTTGAATGGCAGAGAAGTAGACCAAAATTTCATACACTAAGTTTTTGCGGTAAAAATATCCGTTACACAGTACCAGTCAAAAGTTTGGACACCTACTCATTCAAGGGTTTTTCTTTATTTTTACTATTTTCTACATTGTAGAATCATAGTGAAGACATCAAAACTATGAAATAACACATATGGAGTCATGTAGTAATCAAAAAAGTGTCAAACAAATCAAAATATATTTTATATTTGAGATACTTCAAAGTAGCCACCCTTTGCCTTGATGACAGCTTTGCGCACTCTTGGTATTCTCTCAACCAGCTTCTCCTGGAATGCTTTTCCAACAGTCTTGAAGGAGTTCCCACATATGCTGAGTAATTGTTGGCTGCTTTTCCTTCACTCTGCAGTCCAACTCATCCCAAACCATCTCAATTGGGTTAAGGTTGGTTGACTGTGGAGGCCAGGTCATCTGATACAGCACTCCATCACTCTCCTTCTTGGTCAAATAGCCCTTACACAGCCTGGAGGGATGTTGGGTCATTGTCCCGTTGAAAACAAATTATAGTCCCACTATGCGCAAACCAGATGGGGTGGCATATCGCTGCAGAATGCTGTGGTAGCCATGCTGGTTAAGTGTGCCTTGCATTCTAAATAAATCCCTGACAGTGTCACCAGCAAAGCACCATCACACCTCCTCCTCCATGCTTCACGGTAGAAACCACACATGCAGAGATCATCCGTTCACCTTCTCTGCTTCCCACAAAGACACAGTGGTTGGAACCAAAAATCTCAAATTTGGACTTATCAGACCGAAGGACAGATTTCCACCAGTCTAATGTCCATTTCTCGTGTTTCTTAGCCCAAGCAAGTCTCTTATTATTATTGGTGTCCTTTAGTAGTGGTTTCTTTGCAGCAATTCAACCATGAAGGCCTGATTCACGCAGCCTCCTCTGAACAGTTGATGTTGAGAGGTGTCTGTTACTTGAACTCTGTGAAGCGTTTATTTGGTGCTGCCATAGATTTACATTAGAAGTGCCCATCCAAGGAGGCTCAAGGTCATTGCTCACAGATAAAATGACGTCAAATCACGTTATATCTACCGTAGCTTTGACTGGACTGATCATGTCAACATCATCATTTCAAAATCTTAGCTAGCAAGCTAGACAAGCAGTCATCGTCATGAAACAAGTTGACAATCTACTGGCAAATCCTTTTCAATCCTTGTAATCTGAAGAGAAATTATAGATAAAATGTATCGGTGCTCATTGGCCGTTGGACATAAGTTGGAAATCACAAATTCAACAAGGAGTGGTTTGGAAGGAATTAGTGGCTAAGTGCAAACAATGCAAAGCAGTCACTATTTTGCTTCCCGTGCTATTCGGTGGAGAGGATGTGTGGTCCATTTCTGGGTTTAAGTGTGTCTTTCTAAGCTTAAAAGGATAAACATTTACACGCAACACCATTGGCCAGAAAAGGTTGAATATATTGGCCATGCTGTCAATCCAGAATGACTTCTGCACGTTCAAAACAACTGGAAACTCAGAACTTGGAAATCTCAGACTTCAGAAAGCACTACAAATCCAGAGACTGACAGACTTTGATGACAAAGTTGAGTCCAGAAATGTTTTGTGTGCTGCTGCATAAATTCTGTAATATGCCAGGGAGATATGTATACTGTAGCTAAGAAAGTAATACTAAGTGGATGTTGTGTTTTAAGCTGTTAGGAGCCCATGTGCCACACCCTAATAATTTGGTCCTTCCCCCTTATAACTTAGCCTACTGTTCTGACTTGGTGGTGCACATGTAGTTTATATCCTGTTTTAGAGAAATGTCATCATCGAATATCGTAAGAGCTTTCATTGTCTGCTTATATGCCCCCTTTATTTATCTTATGGTTCTGACTTGGTATACAGGGAGAATACTGTAAGAGCGGTCCATGTTCTGAATTCTGTCGCTGTACGTTTCAAAAGTGATGAACAAATAGTTATATAGCCCATCATAGCTCGCTCATTAATGTCAGACAAGGCTCCGCTGATAGCCAGGTTTAGTGGTGGTAAGGATTCACTCGATGGTGCTGAAAAGAATACTCTGCTGTTGGGACAGCTTTATGTACTGTAGGCCCTAACAGTTTGTGGGCACCGTTTGTCACCATTATAGTGCAATTGATGTATTCTTTAGTATTGTGTTATGTACTGGCTTTGCTGGCATGCATAAAACATTTTTGGGGAGACATGCTAAAATTGCCACTGAGTAGAGGCTGCTGAGGGGTCATAACATTTTGCTGTAATGGAGTCAATGGAATGGTAACAAACACACAAAAACATGCTTTCCATGTCATTGATACCACTCCATTGACTCCATTCCAGCCATTATTATGAGCCGTCCTCCCCTCAGCAGCCTCCACTGTTTAAATCACAATCCCCAGATCCAGAACAAATTCATGGAAATGTACAGTATTATACAGAGCCGTGATTGCATGGAACTCCCTTTCATTTCATATAGCGCAAGTGAACAGTAGACCTGCTTTCAAAAACAAATAAAGCAACACATCACGGCACAACGCCTCTCCCCGTGTGACCTACTTTTTGTGTGTATGTACTGACATGTATGTGTAACTGATAGATACGCACGCACACACACACTACATGTTAATGTTTTTAAATAGAAAGTATTTTGTCTGTAATGTCTTTTTCGTTATGTGTCTGACCCCAGTAAGAATAGCTGTCGCCATTGGCGATGGCTAATGGGCATCCTAATAAAATAAAATAAATAAATAAAAGATCCTTATTGAGGCAAAGTGAAGGCAGCCCTCACCAGATATGGGCTGCTGATACTGGGCGCATTGCCCACATGAAAGAATACTACAGTTTACTGTAGAATACTATACTACACACTGTAATATTCCTCGATCGGGTAGGGCTTAATGTAGAATTTTGTAGCACACTGTGGAATACACTACACACTGTAGTATCCCTCGGTCATGTATAGTACTTGCTATATCATTTTGTGGTATACTGTAGAATACTATAGCAAATACTACAGTATTATCCCCCAAAAACCTCTGTAGAAAATACTACAGTAATATCTGCAAAAACATTAGTCTTTTTTAACTATAGTAATACTACAGTATTTAATGTGCATATACCCCACACATTCCCTTCCCCCATATCCCAATGCATGCCACCCATGAGTGAGAAACCTGCATGCCTAAGTAAAGACCAATATTATAAAAAATAACAGAAACTCTGACTCCAGTCCTACCTACCGACAGGTTATGGAAAATTAGCTCTTTTAGTATTTGTCCAGTAGGTGTCCTCAAGGAGATAGCCCCCACTTCTGTGTCAAAGCTAATAAAGCAAAAATTCTATAGTAAATAATACAGTACATAAATATAGTAATACTACAGTATACTATAGTATTTTTTCATGTGTTTGGGCCCACATCGTGCCAATCTTGTGCATAGCCTAAATACTCATACCTCATTCTGAAAATTGGATGGATACGAGTCCAGCTGGTATCTTAACAGTAAAACAAACCAATACAGTTATATTTGATTGTATTTGACTGCAATGTTTGTTTATGTATATGCAAATAGACATGTTGAATTACAATAATGTTGAATAGTGATGATTTTCTAATACAATTGATGGGCTGATTCCTAACTTGATACACCATGCATGCAACTCAAACCTCTTGCGCGAATTAACATGGCTACCATTGGCTCTCATTCCATCTATGTTTAATGTATGGTCGGAGTCACTTCAAAGTAACTGATTAGTTATTTCCCTAGTCTTATCATATATATTTAGACAGTGTTTTAGATTTTGAAGTATTTCCTCTGTCGCTTATCTTAAATACATAGTCTTGTCAGGGTTTTGAAGACGGGATGTACAGTAGCCTACCTTATATCCAGTTAATAATTATTGTCTGAGTATCAATATAATGCGTTTTGCATTTAGAGTTGTGATAAACATGCAAGGCTGTCTATCAGCATGGGTGTTAAGACGGCTGTGGGTGTGCATCAAAATCCAACGTCCGACAAGATGGCAGTTTTTCAGTTTACAGTGAAGTAATAGGAAGCAGGGTTGGAGGCGTGTCATCTTATACCTCCCAATATCATGAATAAATTTCACCCATAGTCTGTCAGAAAGTAAGGAACTATGAGAAGTGAAATATAATGTCACCCACCAGATGGCAGACTTACCTTACTTTTGTTTCTTCATCCTTTCCTTGTCAACCACTGAGCAACTGAAGAAGACAGTGTGGTTCAGTTGGCTGTTTTTAGAACTGTGTAATACAGTTTAGGTAGTATGATATGGATCATCATCACTCCACTACTACAGATCATGTTAAATCAAACATGTCTTCTTGATGTTTCCAGGATGAGGGAAGCTAAATATTATTTATTCAGTTCATGCTGTGAGCGATCATGTTTGTGTTAGTATCCAGTTGAGTTTCTTTTTGTTCCTCTTGCACATACTAATCATTTATTTTAGAAGAACATAGATTAAATTGCGCATGCTTGGAGTTTATCTTCACCTGGAAACTTACAGCTTTAATTGAATAGCGACACTTAGCCTGGTGGTTAGTGTTGGGCCAGTAACGGAAAGGTTACTAGATCGAATCCCTGAGCTGACAAGGTAAAAATCTGTCGTTCTACCCCTGAACAAGGCAGTTAACCCACTGTTTCTAGGCTGTCATTGAAGATAAGAATTTGTTCTTATCTGACTTGCCTAGTTAAATAAATATAAAGTAGGAACTTCTTGCACTTATCCACCACATTTAAGTTCCCATGTTTATAGTCACGGGAGGTGGTTCCGGCGCCGACAGAGATGGCAGCCTCGCTTCACGTTCTCAGGAAACTATGCAGTATTTCGTTTTTTTATGTATTACTTCTTACATTGTTACCCCGGGAAATATTACGTTTTATTACATACAACCGGGAGGAACTATTGGATATAAGAGCAACGTCAACTTACCAACATTACGACCAGGAATACGACTTTCCCGAAGCGGATTCTCTGTTTGGTACCCCAACTAAGACAATAGACTGGATCCCAGCCGGCGACTCAAAACAACGGCGGCGCAGGAGAAGGGGGAAACCGGCGGTCTTCTGGTCAAGCTACGTCGACGGTCGCATCGTGCACCTCTCCCAAGTATTTTAATCGCCAATGTCCAGTCTCTGTACAACAAAGTGGGCGAAATCAGAGCGAGGGTTGCCTTCCAGAGAGACATCCGAGACTGCAACGTTCTTTGCTTCACGGAAACATGGCTCACTCAGGACACGTTATCTGAGTCGGTACAGCCACCTGGTTTCTCCACGCATCGCGCCGACAGAAACAAACTATCTGGTAAGAAGAAGGGTGGGGGTGTGTGTTATGATTAACGAGACGTGGTGTGATCATAACAACATACAGGAACTCAAGTCCTTTTGTTCACCTGACATAGAATTCCTTACAATCAAATGCCGACTGCATTATCTACCAGGAGAATTCTCCTCGATTATAATCACAGCCGTGTACATCCCCCCTCAAGCTGACACATCGACGGCACTGAAAGAAATTCATTGGACTCTATGTAAATTGGAAACCACATATCCTGAGGCTGCATTTATTGTGGCTGGGGATTTTAATAAGGCTAATTTGAAAACAAGGCTCCCGAAATTTTACCAGGATATCGAATGTGCCACCCGGGCTGGTAAAATCCTGGATCATTGTTATTCCAACTTCCGTGATGCATACAAGGCTATTCTCCGCCCTCCTTTCCGCAAGTTTGACCATGACTCCATTTTGTTGCTCCCAGCCTACAAACAGAAACTAAAACAGGAAACACCCGTTCTCAGGTCTGTTCAACGCTGGTCCGACCAATCTGATTTCATGCTGCAAGATTGCTTCGAGCACGTGGACTGGGATATGTTCCAGACAGCATCTGACCACAACATTGATGTATACGCTGATTTGGTGAGCAAGTTTATTAGCAAGTGCATTGGTGATGTGGTACCCATAGCAACTATTAAAACCTTCCCCAACCAGAAACCGTGGATTGATGGCAGCATTCGCGCAAAACTGAAAGCGCGAACCACTGCTTTTAACCAGGGTAAGGCTACCGGAAACATGACTGAATACAAACAGTGTATATTCCCTCCGCAAGGCAATCAAACAAGCTAAGCGTCAATATAGAGACAAAGTAGAGTCACAATTCAACAGCTCAGACACGAGAGGAATGTGGCAGGGTCTACAGTCAATCACGGACTACAAAAAGAAAATCAGCCCCGTCGCGGACCACGACGTCCTGCTCCCAGACAAACTAAACAACTTCTTTGCTCGCTTTGAGGATAATACAGTGCCACTGACACGGCCCGATACCAAAACCTGCGGGCTCACCTTCACCGCAGCCAACGTGAGGAAAACATTTAAATGTGTTAACCCTCGCAAGGCTGCTGGCCCAGATGGCATCCCTGGCCGTGTCCTCAGAGCATGCGCAGACCAGCTGGCTGGTGTGTTTACGGACATATTCAATCAGTCCCTATCCCAGTCTGCTGTTCCCACATGCTTCAAGTGGGCCACCATTGTTCCTGTTCCCAAGAAAGCTAAGGTAACTGAGCTAAATGACTATCGCCCCGTAGCACTCACTTCCATCATCATGAAGTGCTTTGAGAGACTAGTCAAGGATCATATCACCTCCATCCTGCCAGACATCCTGGACCCACTCCAATTTGCTTACCGTCCCAATAGGTCCACAGACGACGCAATCGCAATCACACTGCATACTGCCCTAACCCATCTGGACAAGAGGAATACTTATGTAAGAATGCTGTTCATCGACTACAGCTCAGCATTTAACACCATAGTTCCCTGCAAGCTCGTCATTAAGCTCGAGACCCTGGGTCTCGACCCAGCCCTGTGCAACTGGGTCCTGGACTTCCTGACGGGCCGGCCCCAGGTGGTGAGGGTAGAAAACAACATCTCCACCTCGCTGATCCTCAACACTGGGGCCCCACAAGAGTGCGTTCTCAGCCCTCTCCTGTACTCCCTGTTTACCCATGACTGCGTGGCCAAGCACGCATCCAACTCAATCATCAAGTTTGCTGACGACAGTTGGTAGGCTTGATTACCAACAACGATGAGACGGCCTACAGGGAGGAGGTGAGGGCCCTCGGAGTGTGGTGTCAGGAAAATAACCTCTCACTCAATGTCAACAAAGCAAAGGGGATGATCGTGGACTTCAGGAAACAGGAGAGTGAGCCCCCCCCTATCCACATCGACGGGACAGTAGTGGAGAAGGTGGAAAGTTTTAAGTTCCTCGGCGTACACATCACAGACAAACTGAAATGGTCCACCCACACAGACAGCGTGGTGAAGAAGGCGCAACAGCGCCTCTTCAACCTCAGGAACTTCTACAGATGCACAATCGAGAGCATCCTGTCGGGCTGTATCACCGCCTGGTACGGCAACTGCTCCGCCCACAACGGTAAGGCTCTCCAGAGGGTAGTGAAGACTGCACAACGCATCACCGGGGGTAAACTACCTGCCCTTCAGGACACCTACACCACCCGATGTCACAGGAAGGCCAAAAAGATCATCAAGGACAACAACCACCCGAGCCACTGTCTGTTCACCCCGCTATCATCCAGAAGGCGAGGTCAGTACAGGTGCATCAAAGCTGAGACTGAAAAAACAGCTTCTACCTCAAGGCCATCAGACTGTTAAACAGCCATCACTAACATTGAGTGGCTGCTGCCAACATACTGACTTAAATCTCTAGCCACTTTAAAAATAGGAATTGGATGTAACAAATGTATCACTAGCCACTTTAAACAATTTTGTATATAATGTTTACATATCCGACATTACTCATATCAAATGTATACACTGTACTCTAAACCATCTACTGAATCTTGCCTATGCCGTTCGGGCCATCGACTCAAATCTCTAGCCACTTTAATAACTATAATTGGATGAAATAAATGTATCACTAGCCACTTTAAACGATGCATTTATATAATGTTTACATATCCTACATTACTCATCTCATATGTATATACTGTACTCCATACCATCTACTGCATCTTGCCTACGCCGATCAGCCATCGCTCATCCATATATTTATATGTACATACTCGTATTCATTCCTTTACTCTTGTGTGTATAAGGTAGTTGTTGTGAATTTGTTAGATTACTTGTTAGATACTACTGCATGGCCGGAACTAGAAGCACAAGCATTTCGCTACACTCGCATTAACATCTGCTAACCATGTGTATGTGACAAATACAATTCGATTTGAAGCTACTTCCCTAAAATAACTTTGCTTACCATACTGCTTGTCTCCATAATTACAGTAGGGTCTGAAATTATTGACAGCCTTGATAAAAATGTGCTAAATAACTGTATAAAATAAATAATTCAAATACTGAACAATATTGTATGTGAAACAGTTTTGGGGTAATTTAAAGAATTGTATACTATTACAATTGCTCAGAGAAAGAAATTTTGTTTAACAAGTTATATATATATATATATATACACACATACACACGTTTTCCATGTTCAGAGACTGAGATGACCATTGCAAAATGTTGATCTGGTGGCCAATTAACCCTTTCTTTGTGGATTTTGATGTGTGCTTGGGGTTATTGTCTTGCTGGAAGATCCACTTGCGGCTAAGTTTTAGCCTCCTGGCAGAGACAACTTGGTTTTTGGTTAAAATATCATTGTACTGGGTATGATGATGCTGTTGCCTTAACAAGGGCCCCCAGGACCAAGGGAAGCAAAATAGCCCCATAACATCAAATATCCACCACCATGTTTTACAGTAGGGTTTTTTTCTGCTCATGCATTCTCATTTCGACACCAAACCCACCTGTCACGATCTTCATAATGGACAGACCAAGACGCAGCGAGGCATCCAGTATACATGTTTATTATACCAAAAACGAAACTCACGTAACTGGGTAAAACAACAAAAGGTAAACGTAACGAAGATCGTGAAGTCGAACACACTAATCACAAACAAGCTATGCTCAAACAATCACCCACAAAACCTAAATGAAAACCCCAAATATATATATGGTTCCCAATTAGAGACAACGACACACAGCTGCCTCTAATTGGGAACCATTACCCCAACATAGAAATATAACCCCTAGAACATAAAAACCCTACACCAAAACCAAAGCAAAAACACGCCAGCCTGTCATTTCAGGCCTGGACGTGACACCACCACTGGTGTGCGTGGCCAAAGAGGTCTATTTTCATGTCATCCAACAAGTCCGGAGTTTGCTAAACGCCATTGGCACTTGGATTGGAACCGGTGCTTTGGTCAGATGACATGAAAACAAAGATGTCAGGCGAAGGATTATGTTTGGAGGAATGGTCTAAGATCCCTCCCAAGGTGTTCTCCAACTCATAAAACATTTTAGAAAAAGTGGCGTTATCCTCACAAGGTGAGGTATTGAAAACAGGGGTGTCAATAATTTTGACCCCTACCTTTTTGATAAAAAAAGTAAACAACTCTGTCCTTCAAAGATAATTAGTTACAATTAAAATAACTTCACAGATCTTCATTGTAAAGGGTTCAAACACTGTTGCCCATGCTTGTTCAATGAACCATAAACAATTAATAAACATGCACCTGTGGAATGGTCGTTAAGACACTAACAGCTTACAGACGGTAGGCAATTAAGGTCACAGTTATGAAAACTTAGGACACTAAAGAGGCCTTTCTACTGACTCTGAAAAACACCAAAAGAAAGATGCCCAGGGTCCCTGCTCATCTGCGTGAACGTGCCTTAGGCATGCTGCAAAGAGGCATGAGGACTGCAGATGTGGCCAGCGCAATAAATTACAATGTCTATACTGTGAGATGCCTAAGACAGCGCTACAGGGAGACAGGACGGACAGCTGATCATCCTCGCGGTGGCAGACCACGTGTAACAACACATGCACAGGATCGGTACATCCGAACATCACACCAGGTACAGGATGGCAACAACAACTGCCTGAGTTACACCAGGAATGCACAATCCCTCCATCAGTGCTCAGACTGTCCGCAATAGGCTGAGAGATGCTGGACAGAGGGCTTGTAGGCCTGTTGTAAGGCAGATCCTCACCAGACATCACCGGCAACAACGTCGCCTATGGGCACAAACCCACCGTCGCTGGACCAGATAGGACTGGCAAAATGTGCTCTTCACTGACGAGTCACGGTTTGTCTCACCAGGGGTGGTGGTGGGATTCGCGTTTATTGTCGAAGGAATGAGCGTTACACCGAGGCCTGTACTCTGGAGCGGGATCGATTTTGGAGGTGGAG
Source organism: Brachymystax lenok tsinlingensis (assembly GCA_030435695.1). NCBI lineage: Eukaryota > Metazoa > Chordata > Actinopteri > Salmoniformes > Salmonidae > Brachymystax > Brachymystax lenok. The sequence goes on along the minus strand of CM059813.1, from coordinate 18,157,040 downwards.
GGTCCGTCATGGTCTGGGGCGGTGTGCCACAGCATCATCGGACTGAGCTTGTTGTCATTGCAGGCAATCTCAACGCTGTGCGTTACAGGGAAGACATCCTCCTCCCTCATGTGGTATCCTTCCTCCAGGCTCATCCTGACATGACCCTCCAGCATGACAATGCCACCAGCCGTACTGCTCGTTCTGTGCGAGATTTCCTGCAAGACAGGAATGTCAGTGTTCTGTCATGGCCAGCGAAGAGCCCAGAGTTTATTACTTGTTTTTTAGGTTTTTTTTAAATGGAACCTTTATTTAACTAGGCAAGTCAGTTAAGAACAAATTATTATTTACAATGACGGCTTACCTCGGCCAAACCCGGACGACGCTGGGCCAATTGTGTGCCACCCTATGGGACCCCCAATCATGACTGGATGTGATACAGCCTTGTTAAACAAAATATTTATTTCTGAGCAATTGCATTACTATAGCTAAGTATTAGATTTTTTTTTTATACAGTCATTTTTGCTGATCTTTATCACGGATGTCAATAATTTTGGACCTGAATGGATGTCCTTCTGTGAGAGTAATGACACTTTGGACTTCATTTTCATTACAATGTCTTAAAAGTAAGAAATGGAGCCTAACATTGAAAATGCTGAACCAGACCACAAGATCAAAATGGCAGAGTCAGTAGACTCTCACCCAGAAAAGGTTAGTGGGTAATTTCAGGATCTTTTCAGAAGAAGTAATATCTTTGTTTATGGCTTGTCACATGGTGGCTTATCACCAATACATTTTTGTTAATCATTCATGTGTGATGTTATGAGTGATCCTGACACCAATGTGGGTCACGGTTTCATGTTTACATGTCATCTCAATTATGTTTTCTGAAATATTTACAAATGAATTAAAAATGAAAAGCTGAAATGTCTTGAGTCAATAAGTAATCAACCACTTTGTTAATGCAAGCCTAAATAAATTCAGGACACCATTTGTTCTTAACAAGTCACATAATACGTTGCATGGACTCACTCTCTGTGCAATAATAGTGTTTAACATGGTTTTTGAATGACTACCTCATCTATGTGCCCCACACATACAATTATCTGTAAGGTCCCTCAATCGAGCAGTGAATTTCAAACACAGTATCAACCACAAAGACCAGGGAGGTATTCCAATGCCTCGCAAAGAAGGGCACCTTTTGGTAGATGGATAAAAAAAAGAAGCAGACATTGAATATGCCTTTGGGCATGGTGAAGTTATTAATTACACTTTGGATGGTATCAATACACCCAGTCACTACAAAGATACAGGCATTCTTCCTAACTCAGTTGCAAGAGAGGAAGGAAACCGCATAGGGATTTCACCAAAACGTGCATCCTGTTTGCAATAAGGCACTAAAGTAAAATTTCAAAAAATGTGGCAAAGAAATTAACTTTATGTCCTGAATACAAACTGTTATCTTTGGGGAAAATACAGCACAACACATCACTGAGTACAAGCATGGTGGTGGCTGCGTCATGTTATGGGTATGCTTGTCATCGGCAAGTACTAGGGAGTTTTTTAGAGTAAAAAAAACGGAATAAAGCTAAGCACAGGCAAAATCCTAGAGGAAAACCTGGTTTAGTCTGCTTTCCAACAAACACTGAGACAAATTCACCTTTCAGCAGGACAATACCCTAAAACGCAAGGCCAAATACACACTGGAGTTTATTAACAAGACGACGTTGAATGTTCCTGAGTGGTCTAGTTACACTTTTGAATTATCTATGGCAATACTTGAAAATGGCTGTCTAGCAATGATCAACAACCAATTTGACAGAGCTTAAATAATTTGAAAAGGTATAATGTGCAAATATTTTACATTCCAGGTGTGCAAAGCTCTTAGAAACTTAGCTGTAATAGCTGCCAAAGGTGATTCTAACTTGTACTGATTCAGGTGTGTGAATACTTTCTGAAGGCACTGTAACCCCACCTGTTCTTATAAGAATATATATTATAAGAATATACACTGCTCAAAAAAATAAAGGGAACACTTAAACAACACAATGTAACTCCAAGTCAATCACACTTCTGTGAAATCAAACTGTCCACTTAGGAAGCAACACTGATTGACAATAAATTTCACATGCTGTTGTGCAAATGGAATAGACAACAGGTGGAAATTATAGCCAATTAGCAAGACACCCCCAATAAAGGAGTGGTTCTGAAGGTGGTGACCACAGACCACTTCTCAGTTCCTATGCTTCCTGGCTGATGTTTTGGTCACTTTTGAATGCTGGCGGTGCTTTCACTCTAGTGGTAGAATGAGACGGAGTCTACAACCCACACAAGTGGCTCAGGTAGTGCAGCTCATCCAGGATGGCACATCAATGCGAGCTGTGGCAAGAAGGTTTGCTGTGTCTGTCAGCGTAGTGTCCAGAGCATGGAGGCGCTACCAGGAGACAGGCCAATACATCAGGAGACGTGGAGGAGGCCGTAGGAGGGCAACAACCCAGCAGCAGGACCACTACCTCCGCCTTTGTGCAAGGAGGAGCACTGCCAGAGCCCTGCAAAATGACCTCCAGCAGGCCACAAATGTGCATGTGTCTGCTCAAACGGTCAGAAACAGACTCCATGAGGGTGGTATGAGGGCCCAACGTCCACAGGTGGGGTTGTGCTTACAGCCCAACACCGTGCAGGACGTTTGGCATTTGCCAGAGAACACCAAGATTGGCAAATTCGCCACTGGCGCCCTGTGCTCTTCACAGATGAAAGCAGGTTCACACTGAGCACGTGACAGACGTGACAGAGTCTGGAGACGCCGTGGAGAACGTTCTGCTGCCTGCAACATCCTCCAGCATGACCGGTTTGGCGGTGGGTCAGTCATGGTGTGGGGTGGCATTTCTTTGGGGGGCCGCACAGCCCTCCATGTGCTCGCCAGAGGTAGCCTGACTGCCATTAGGTACCGAGATGAGATCCTCAGACCCCTTGTGAGACCATATGCTGGTGCGGTTGGCCCTGGGTTCCTCCTAATGCAAGACAATGCTAGACCTCATGTGGCTGGAGTGTGTCAGCAGTTCCTGCAAGAGGAAGGCATTGATGCTAAGGACTGGCCCGCCTGCTCCCCAGACCTGAATCCAATTGAGCACATCTGGGACATCATGTCTCGCTCCATCCACCAACGCCACGTTGCACCACAGACTGTCCAGGAGTTGGCGGATGCTTTAGTCCAAGTCTGGAGGAGATCCCTCAGGAGACCATCCGCCACCTCATCAGGAGCATGCCCAGGCGTTGTAGGGAGGTCATTCAGGCACGTGGAGGCCACACACACTACTGAGCCTCATTTTGACATGTTTTAAGGACATTACATCAAAGTTGGATCAGCCTGTAGTGTGGTTTTCCACTTTAATTTTGAGTGTGACTCCAAATCCAGACCTCCATGGGTTGATAAATTTGATTTCCATTGATAATTTTTGTGTGATTTTGTTGTCAGCACATTCAACTATGTAAAGAAAAAAGTATTTAATAAGATTATTTCATTCATTCAGATCTATGATGTGTTATTTTAGTGTTCCCTTTTTTTTTGAGCAGTGTATATTACCATGTGTGATCCGGATGGAACCAGACAGATATTCCTTGATGTACAAGTTCGAAGTGCTGATTTCACCAGAACAATCACGTTACTTAGAGCATTTCAAGCGTACAGCATGAGTCTACGTGCCCTGCTGCTTGCCATCTTTGAAAGTTGTGAGGGTCAATTGATGCACTACCATTCAGTGGATATAAAGTGAATATACCCTAAATCATTGGATATCGGAGGATAAAATAATGATATCACCTGGTAAAAATGTGGTCATTCAAAATGTTGCATGCATGTATTCTTGTCTGATACATACACCTGTTCAAAAATAATGGAAAGCATTGAAGTTTCAACCATTCTGGCCTTGCATGCAATTTTTGCTTTGTCAAGCAAGCTTTTCTCTACACTTCCTAAAGCGACTTTTACTTATTGTCAAACACTAGCATCCATTATCTTTTATGGCCATTTACAGGAAGCACAATGGACTCTATTTCTGTAACCCACTGTGAAATAAATACATGTTCAAGATAGAGTTCATTTTACCATCAGCTTATTCTTTTTTCCAAATGTACAGCATTTAAAGGGCAATTCTGCCACTTTTCAACCTCATATTCATTATCTCCAGCAGCAAACCATTGTCTACGTGTGAAAACAGTGCGTTTCTATAATTTGTAGTTAGAAAGTTAAGAACAAAGGTCATAAAAAAATGCTTATCTGTGACTGTGACGATGTGGATTTATTCCCAATCTTCACGAACGCACACACTGTCTAATCTGCCATTATGCCCTATTTTAGAATAGGTTGTTCTATTTCCCTTATGCATTTTCCCATTTCTTTCTAGAAGCATTATACTATATTATTCTTTAGCTCCTTTGTTAGCAGTAAGTTACTGTTTAGCCCAAACCATAAAAATCAACCCCAGACCATTATTCTTCCTCCACCCAACTTTAGAGTTAGCAGGCACTATGCATTGGGACAGGTAGAGTTTTCCTGGCATCCGCCAAACCCAGATGGTGAAGCTATATGAAGATCCTGATGAACAGTTCTTGTGCTGACATTGCTTCCAGAGGTAGTTTGGAATTTGGTAGTGAGTGTTGCAACCAAGGACAGACGATTTTTTTATTTTTACACACTAAGCGCTTCAGCACTCTGCGGTCCTGTTCTGTTGTGTGGCCTATCATTTCTCGGCCGAGCCATTGTTGCTCCTAGATGTTTCTACTTCACAATAACAGCTCTAGCAGTTGACCAGGGCAGCTCTAGCAATTTGATGAACTGACTTGTTGGAAAGGAGGCATCCTATGACGGTGCCATGTTGAAAGTCACTGAGCTCTTCAGTAAGTCCAATCTACTGCCAATGTTTGTTTATTTTTTATTTATTTATTTATTTCACCTTTATTTAACCAGGTAGGCCAGATGAGAACAAAATCTCATTTACAACTGCGACTTGGCCAAGATAAAGCAAAGCAGTGCGACAAAAACAACAACACAGTGTCTATGGAGATTGCATGGCTGTGTGGTCAATTTTACTCACCTGTCATCAACAGGTGTGGCTGAAATAGCCGAATCCACTAATTTGAAGGTACAGTACCAGTTGGACACACCTACTCATTCAAGTGTTATTCTTTATTTTCAATATTTTCTACATTGTAGAATAATAGTGAAGACATCAAAACTATAAAATAACACATATGGAATCATCAAGTGACCAAAAAAGTGTTAAACAAATCAAAATATATTTTATATATTAGATTCTACAAAGTAGCCACCCTTTGTCTTGATGACAGATTTGAACACTCTTGGAATTCTCTCAACCAGCTTCATCTGGAATACTTTTCCAACAGTCTTGAAGGAGTTCCCACATTTGCTGAGCACTTGTTGGCTGCTTTTCAATTCACCTTGCGGTCCAACCCATCCCATGGGTTGAGGTCGGGTAATTGTGGAGGTGAGCTCATCTGATGCAGCACTCCATCACTCTCCTCCTTGGTCAAATAGCCCTTACACAGCCTGGAGGTGTGTTGGGTCATTGTCCTGTTGAAAAACAAATAATAGTCCTACTAAGCGCAAACCAAATGGGCTGGCGTATTGCTGCAGAATGCTGTGGCAGCCATGCTGGTTGTGTGCCTTGAATTCTAAATAAATCACTGACAGTGTCACCTGCAAAGCACCCCCAAACCATCACCCCTCCTCCTCCATGCTTCACGATGAGAACCACACATGCGGAGATCATCCGTTTACCTACTCTGCGTCTCACAAAGGCACAGCAGTTATATCCAAAAATCTGATCAAAGGACAGATTCCCACTGGTCTAATGTCCATTGCTCGTGTTTCTTGGCCCAAGCAAGTCTCTTCTTCTTATTGGTGTCCTTTAGTAGTGGTTTCTTTGCCGCAATTTGACCCTGAAGGCCTGATTCACGTAGTATCTTCTGAACAGTTGATGTTGAGATGTATCTGTTACTTGAACTCTGTGATGCATTGTTTTGGGCTGCAATTTCTGAGGCTGGTAACTCTAATGAACGTATTCTCCGCAGCAGAGGTAACTCTGGGTCTTCTTTTCCTGTGGCGGTCCTCATGAGAGCCAGTTTAATCTTAGGGCAATTGTTTCACTGCAAGATGGGAATACATTTTTCAAATAAAATAAATAAACTGCTTGCTGAGGGAGGGAAATTGAAATACACTATATAAACAAAAGTATGTGGACATACAGTACCAGTCAAACGTTTGGACACACCTACTCATTCAAGGGTTTTTCTTTATTTTTACTATTTTCTACATTGTACAATGAAGACATCGAAACTATGAAATAACACATATGGAATCAAGTAGTAACAAAAAAGTGTAAAAGTAGCCACCCTTTGCCTTGATGAAAGCTTTGCCCACTCTTAGCATTCATACATGGATTGTCATTTCCAGAATACCCCTGCGTCTCACCCTGACCTTGATTGGATTGTACATGCACATGAAATGCAACTGTACAATGACATGACCTCTGAAGTGGCTAAATGTGGTTTGTGTGTCTTTACTTTTAGCCACAGCGCATCACAGCCTGTCTGGTGAATGCAGCCTTCTTCGGTGCCTTTGGCTCATCTTATTTCTATCGTTACAACCTGTCTTTTGAGTCAATTTATTGTGTCACCTCGGATGTACTCCCTTGTGAAACCTTGTTGGCACTCTTCGAAAACCTATAAACCATGAAGACAAGCTGTACTTTAATGGCTCAACCTTTAGCCCATTAATGTAGCTACAGGTGTAAAACGTTCAGTTTTACACTGAAATCTAAAGGGAATCCCACCATTTGGGATTAGACCAGATTAGATTGCCTATCCATCCTCTTCAAAAAAGTAATTGGACAAAGCTCAGTAATCATCACAGTTTTTGGTTTATTGGGTGTGCCACTTCTCTCCAAACGCCCACTCTTAGCATTCTCTCAACCAGCTTGTTTTTGCGACTGCACTTGAAGACACTTTCAAAGTTCTTAAAGTAATGATGGACTGTTGTTTTTCTTTGCTTATTTGAGCTGTTCTTGCCATATTATGGACTTGGTATTTTACCAAATAGGGCAATCTTCTGTATATCACCTCTACCATGTCACAACAAAACTGATTGGCTCAAACGCATTAAGAAGGAAAGAAATTCCACAAATTAACTTTTAGCAAGGCACACCTGTTAATTGAAATGCATTCGAGGTGACTATCTCATGAAGCTGGTTGAGAGAATGCTAAGAGTGGGCAAAGCTTTCATCAAGGCAAAGGGTGGCTACTTTTACACTTTTTTGTTACTACTTGATTCCATATGTGTTATTTCATAGTTTCGATGTCTTCACTACTATTGTACAATGTAGAAAATAGTAAAAATAAAGAAAAACCCTTGAATGAGTAGGTGTGTCCAAACGTTTGACTGGTACTGTATGTCCACATACTTTTGTATATATAGTGTATTTCAATTTCTCTCCCTCAGCAAGCAGTTTATTTATTTTTATTTGAAAAATGTATTCCCATCTTGCAGTGAAACAATTGCCCTAAGCTTAACTCAGTTGTAACCACAAGAACTAAGCAACATTTTCACAAGAAATTAGTTCACTGTAATGTGAAAAACACATTAACAGATTCTAAACCAACTTTTAGAATGTAATGGGATTCCATATTCTATACACGCCTACAACGTCTCTGTCAGATCCAATTGAAAGATTAGCCCAAGCGCACTTTTCAGCGGTCCTCCTTTGTCCCCTCTTCATGGCCATCCCCTCTCCTCCCCTTACTCCCTTCTTCCCTTCCTCCCTTTTTCCACATGTGTTGTGTGATGCTGACAAAGGCTCTTTGTACTGCATTGTGGCTTGGTCTTGTTGAGTCACCCACAGTAGAGGCCGGTTTCCTGGGGAATAGTACACTGCATTTTTACCTCAGATGTAATTCCTAATTTCATCCTCCTGAGATTCAGATACATTTCTGCTCATACACTAGATGGGTATTGCTCTTGGAGTTGAAGAAAGCGTCGAAAATGCAATCAGCCAAAAACAGAGAGGGGCAATGATTTGCTTTCCTGCTAAGATTTCTCTGGGGTTTCACTTGCTGATCAGATAACTGCGAGGAACCTTGCAATTTGTTTGATTTGTTGACAAATATATAACCACAAATCTATTGTACCTATGCTATAATCAAAAGAGTGATTCATCCACATGCATTGTTATGTATAGTTTTTAGTTGTTTCATCTCTACTGGGATTTCTAATATGGCTGTGAGGAGTGGATTACCCAGAATGAATAAGCAACCAAAAGGTTGTGATGTAATGGTTCACTGATTAAATTTAGAAAACAACATAATGAAGAGCTTTAACTGTACTATATTTAGCTATAACTGGTTAAGTTTTTAAAAGCTGCAACGTTTGATCATTACTATGGGGATACACTGCATTCTGTCACAGTGACAGTAATATAATAGTACAATGTTCTAGTCCCCCCCTCCTTGCCCTAGCACTATGCAGCTGATTCAAATAACCAACTCATCATCAAGCTTTGATTATTTGAATCATCAGTGTAGTGCTATGGCAAAAAACTAAAGGTGCACCCAGGACAGGGTTTGGGAAACCCTGCTCTAGGAAATATGGGGGGTGCCCTGGACTTGTGGCCCAGATACATACATGGATTGTCATTTCCAGAATACCCCTGCGTCTCACCCTGACCTTGATTGGATTGTACATGCACATGAAATGCAACTGTACAATGACATGACCTCTGAAGTGGCTAAATGTGGTTTGTGTGTCTTTACTTTTAGCCACAGCGCATCACAGCCTGTCTGGTGAATGCAGCCTTCTTCGGTGCCTTTGGCTCATCTTATTTCTATCGTTACAACCTGTCTTTTGAGTCAATTTATTGTGTCACCTCGGATGTACTCCCTTGTGAAACCTTGTTGGCACTCTTCGAAAACCTATAAACCATGAAGACAAGCTGTACTTTAATGGCTCAACCTTTAGCCCATTAATGTAGCTACAGGTGTAAAACGTTCAGTTTTACACTGAAATCTAAAGGGAATCCCACCATTTGGGATTAGACCAGATTAGATTGCCTATCCATCCTCTTCAAAAAAGTAATTGGACAAAGCTCAGTAATCATCACAGTTTTTTGGTTTATTGGGTGTGCCACTTCTCTCCAAACGCACGCAAGCACACACACACACACACACACACACACACACACACACACACACACACACACACACACACTAAAGTAATGGATTGCTGTACTCCTTGACAGTCAGTTCCATTGAAAAAAAGGAAACCACTTATCTCTATGGTTGCAACCTGTCTGTCATCAACGCTCCTGCACCGGTGAGATTTATTGTGTCACCTCGGATGTACTCCTGTAGCTAAAGGTGCCATCTAACATTGATTTCTCCCCTGTGAAACCTTGTTGGCACTCTTCAAAAATCTATAAACCATGAGCCCCATGTGTAGTTTTTTTTGGGGCCACAAAATGGGCAAGGATAATATCTTATCTTTTGACACTCACCCGATTAATCAACTCATGATATACCCTTAAACCATAAAAGTGCATGATATAGTCTCAGAAGGAAAGTTGAGAAAATAATCTCCCTGTCCATCGGGAGCTCTTTTGAGGTTTAAGAAATAGTTAGAATTTAGCAGACTGAGTGTAGGGGTTGCGTAACTGGTTGCAGAGAAGTCAGGCGCAGAAGAGCAAAACTGGGTAATTAACTTAGTCATTTATTAAACAACCCAACGGTTCAAACAACACGAGAGAAAATGGGCACAAAATAGCCCGTAACGCACCAGTAAATAATATGCACAAACACTAAAAAGAACAATCCCACACAAAGACATGGGGGGGGGAACAGAGGGTTAAATACAAAACATGTAATGAGGGAATTGAAACCAGGTGTGGAAAACACAGACAAAACAAATGGAAAATGAAAAGTGGATCGGTGATGGCTAGAAGACTGGTGACGCCGGCCGCCGAACACCACCCGAACAAGGAGAGGCACCGACTTTGGCGGAAGTCGTGACACTGAGGCAAGTGAAAAAGGCAATTTTGGCAAAGACCGAATTAGTTTGAAACACATCAGAATTTAAATTAACCTATGCATCAGAAAAAACTTCTGAGTTTTTGGGAGATGCCATCACCTTTGATATTTAGGGAGGTGAGTGGTATTTCAGTCTTAAAGCATTTCTGTCTGCTAGACTTTGAGCTTTCCATTTGGCACGTAAGCAAGACATCACAAGGAAGCAACAATAGCCGGCAGGAAAATAGTGTTGATTTACCGTTGTATTGGCACAGGGCCCAGAGTTATCAGGGACTGTAAATTCTCCACTTCAATCTGAACAAGTGTGAAATGTGTGTAGCCCTTCAAATTGTCATGGAGACAAGAGACTTGCCCCCATTTATATTTTATTCAACATACAGCTATGGCTCTCTGTTATGTTGAAATGTGTATCATTCCCAATCTTTATTTAACTAGGCAAGTCCGTTAATAACAAATTCTTATTTTACAATGACGGCTTACCCCGGCCAAACCCTCCACTAACCCGGACGACGCTGGGCCAATTGTGCACACAAACATATACAGTTGGCATTGCTGTTATGATTTTAGTTGTCCTTGATTGTAATGTCTGTGGTTCAATAGTAGAAGGAGTCAGGCGCAGGAGGTAGGTTGTGTGTGAAAAATGTATTTAATAATGTCGCCAGATGAAACCACAATGCACACTGGCAAAAGCAAAAATACCCACACGAACATATAAATAAACGGGCGCAAACACAAGCCACCCGGAGTACCGAGAACCAAAATCAAATACTCACAGTATACAGACTGGGAACGTAGCGATAACACAGAGTACAACTATCACAATCATGCACAAGGAAAAGAGTGGAAAGGAATATAACAGTCGTGATTGGGAGAAAATGAATAACAGGTGTGACACTCAAGACAAAACCAACAGACACACGAAAAGGGGAGCGGTGATGGTTAGAAAACCGGTGACGTCGAACGCCGAACACCGCCCGAACAAGAAGAGGGACCGACTTCGGCGGAAGTCGTGACATTGATGTCCTTTGTTTTTTAATTTTTATATATATATTGTTTTTGGTTTAAGAAAAAAAAATGGCATTGTTTGCTGTTTTCTTCTGTCTTTTTTCTCTTTAGTTCATTCTCTTGGTTGTTGGTGCATTGGGGAGTTCTTTGGGTTGGGGAATGGAATTAATTGTATTTTTTATTTGTATTTTTATTCTGGGGAGGGGGGTCTGTGGGAGGGACAGCTATTTGGGAACTGTGGAGGGATCTTGGAGGGTTCCGGTTCACGTTTTTTGGCCTGGTGGGAGATCTGTCAACGTGCCCTTGAGCAGGGCATTGACGCTGGATGCTTCTGTGTGTTGCTCTGAATGGGAGTCTGTTGGATGACTGGTTTGATGAAGTTGTTGAGCGGCTTCACTGGAAGTATATTGTATGTTTCAGATATTCAATTTTTTTTTTTTTAAACACATTCTTATTTTACAATGACGGCTTACCCTGGCCAAACCCTCCCCCAACCCAGACGACGTTGGGCCAATTGTGTGCCACCCAATGGGACTCCCGATCACGGCCGCTTGTGATACAGCCCGGGGTCTAACCAGGGTCTGTAGGGACGCCTCTAGCAATGAGATGCAGTGCCTTAGACTGCTGTGCCACTCTGGCCTATTTCTGGGCAATTTCTAAGGATTCACATACCCTTATAATTGGTTTCACAATAAAGGGCCAGTGACTAAACCTAGAGAGAAACTTGTAGAGACCATTATGTAATTCGCTGTGTTACCACTTTTAACAGCTTCCCTCTGCTAATTTAGATACAGTGGTGCAAACATGCCTTTTGATTCCCTTTATAACAGGAAAGATCATAGAGTAATTAGACTGTGGAGTATGAAAGAAAGCCCAAGAGGCACCTCCCGATCATCCCAGAACAGTGGGGTTCCTCTGATAATTGGCCCTATTGTGGACAAGCTGAGAAAACCAAAGATCAGAGTGTCAGCCTTGATTACAGGCTTGTATCATAGAGGGAAGACAATGACACACACAACAAAGTAGTAATTGGCAGAAGTAAAGTCTGAACTTTTTCTGTCGTCTGGCTTTATTAACTGCCTTCTCTCTACCAAATACGTCGTAAGGACGCCCTCCTTTTGTGTCTTGTGTCTTGACAGTCGCTATAGCTAATTTCAGCTGTATACAGTGTGGCTTATGACACTGACCTACTAGTACTATGTCAATATCATAGACGCATTATAATGACTGTCCTGTACTATACATTGCCTTGCAAAGGTACTCATCCCCCTTGCCGTTTTTCATATTTTGTTGCATTACAACCTGTAATTTAAATGGATTTTTATTTGGATTTCATGTAATGGACATACCCAAATAGTCCAAATTGGTGAAGTGAAATAAAAAATGTAAAAGAAAATGATGTATATGTATTCACCAGCTTTGCTATGAAGCCCCTAAATAAGATCTGGTGCAACCAATTACCTACAGAAGTCACATAATTAGTTAAATAAAGTCCACCTGTGAGCAATCTAAGTGTCACATTATCTGTCACATGATCTCAGTATATATACACCTGTTCTGAAAGGCCCTAGAGTCTGCAACACCACTAAGCAAGGGGCACCACCAAGCAAGCGGCACCATGAAGACCAAGGAGCTCTCCAAACAGGTCAGGGACAAAGTTGTGGAGAAGTACAGATCAGGGTTGGGTTATAAAAAAACATCAGAAACTTTTAACATCCCTTGGAGCACCATTAAATCCATTATTCAAAACCTTTTAGGATTATCGCCTAAAATGACGTACCAAAATCTAACTGCCTGTAGTTCAGGCCCTGAAGCAAGGATATGCATATTCTTGGTACCATTTGAAAGGAAATACTTTGACGTTTATGGAAATGTGAAAGAAATGTAGTAGAATACAACACAATAGATCTGGTAAAAGATAACACAAAGAAAAAATAAACCGTTCTTCTGTATTTTTTTGTACCATCATCTTTGAAATGAAAGAGAAAGGCCATACTGTATTATTCCAGTCCAGGTGCAATTTAGATGTTGGCCACTAGATGGCATCAGTGTATGTGCAAAGTTTTAGACTGATCCAATGTACCATTGCATTTCTGTTCAAAATGTTTGTATCAAGACTGCCCAAATGTGCCTAATTTGTTAATTAATAACTTTTCATGTGCACTCTCCTCAAACAATAGCATGGTATTATTTCACTGTAATAGCTACTGTAAATTGGATGGTGCAGTTAGATGAACAAGAATTTAGGCTTTCTGCCAATATCAGATACAGTGAGGGGAAAAAAGTATTTGATCCCCTGCTGATTTTGTACGTTTGCCCCCTGACAAAGAAATGATCAGTCTATAATTTTAATGGTAGGTTTATTTGAACAGTTAGAGACAGAATAACAACAAAAGAATCAAGAAAAACGCATGTGAAAAATGTTATAAATTGATTTTAATGAGGGAAATAAGTATTTGACCCCTCTGCAAAACACTTAGTAGACTTAGTACTTGGTGGCAAAACCCTTGTTGGCAATCACAGAGGTCAGACGTTTCTTGTAGTTGGCCACCAGGTTTGCACACATCTCAGAAGGGACTTTGTCCGACTCCTCTTTGCAGATCTTCTCCAAGTCATTAAGGTTTCGAGGCTGACGTTTGGCAACTCGAACCTTCAGCTCCCTCCACAGATTTTCTATGGGATTAAGGTCTGGAGACTGGCTAGGCCACTCCAGGACCTTAATGTGCTTCTTTTTGAGCCACTCCTTTGTTGCCTTGGCCGTGTGTTTTGGGCCATTGTCATGCTGGAATACCCATCCACGACACATTTTCAATGCCCTGGCTGAGCGAAGGAGGTTCTCACACAAGATTTGACGGTACATGGCCCCGTCCATCGTCCCTTTGATGCGGTGAAGTTGTCCTGTCCACTTAGCAGAAAAACACCCCCAAAGCATAATGTTTCCACCTCCATGTTTGACGGTGGGGATGGCGTTCTTGGGGCCATAGGCAGCATTCCTCCTCCTCCAAACACGGCGAGTTGAGTTGATGCCAAAGAGCTCCATTTTGGTCTCATCTGACCACAACACTTTCACCCAGTTGTCCTCTGAATCATTCCGATGTTCATTGGCAAACTTCAGACGGGCATGTATATGTGCTTTCTTGAGTGGGGGACCTTGCGGGCGCCGCAGGATTACAGTCCTTCACGGCGTAGTGTGTTACCAATTGTTTTCTTGGTGACTATGGTCCTAGCTGCCTTGAGATCATTGACAAGATCCTCCCGTGTAGTTCTGGGCTGATTCCTCACCATTCTCATGATCATTGCAACTCCACGAGGTGAGTCTTGCATGGAGCCCCAGGCCGAGGGAGATTGACAGTTCTTTTGTGTTTCTTCCATTTGCGAATAATCGCACCAACTGTTGTCACCTTCTCACCAAGCTGCTTGGCGATGGTCTTGTAGCCCATTCCAGCCTTGTGTAGGTCTACAATCTTGTCCCTGACATCCTTGGAGAGCTCTTTGGTCTTGGCCATGGTGGAGAGTTTGGAATCTGATTGATTGATTGCTTCTGTGGACAGGCATCTTTTATACAGGTAACAAGCTGAGATTAGGAGCACTCCCTTTAAGAGTGTGCTCCTAATCTCAGCTGGGAGCCAGAAATCTTTCTGATTGAGAGGGGGTCAAATACTTATTTCCCTCATTAAAATGCAAATCAATTTATAACATTTTTCACATGCGTTTTTCTGGATTTTTTTGTTGTTATTCGGTCTCTCACTGTTCAAATAAACCTACCATTACAATTATAGACTGATCATTTCTTTGTCAGTGGGCAAACGTACAAAATTAGCAGGGGATCAAATACTTTTTTCCCTCACTGTATATCTATGTCCTGTGATTTTTTTTTTGTTACTTACAACCTCATGCTAATCGCATTAGCCTACGTTAGCTCAACTCTCCCCTTGGAAGGCACACCGATCCAGAAGAAGTAAAAAAAAATAGAAAGAATATGGCACCGCAATAAACTTTCCATGAGAATGCCGCCCACCAAAACACACAGACCAGTCAAGGAGGGCATTAATCAGAGGCAACAAAGAGACGAAAGATAACCCTGAAGGAGCTCCACAGTGGAGATTGGAGTATCTGTCCATAGGACCACTTTAAGCCGTACACTCCACAGAGCTGGGCTTTACCGAAATAAATAAGCAAACACGTTTGGTGTTTGCCAAAAGGCATGTGGGAGACTCCCCAAACATATGGAAGAAGGTACTCTGGTCAGATGAGACTAAAATTGAGCTTTTTTGGCCATTAAGGAAAACTCTATGTCTGACGCAAACCCAACACCTCTCTTCACCCCGAGAAAACCATCCACGTAGTGAAGCATGGTGGTGGCAGCATCATGCTGTGGGGATGTTTTTCATCGGCAGGGACTGACAAACTAAATCATTCCGAAGCTGTTCTCTTTTGTCTGTTTGGTAACGAGACTAAAAACCGGACACTTTGGTAGGCTTTCAGCTGAAATTGCAATCAGCTGTGTTTGGAATGATTAAATATTCTGCTAAGATTTTCTTTATGTTTCAATCTGTTTACTGCAGAAAGGCATGACATTTGCCATCATTCTGTTTTGAATGTGTTTTTAACGGTTTTGGAAACAGCGTGTTAGCATTTGAAAACATGTGCTGCAAATATATAGTTTTGCAGGTAGTGGAGTATGAATGAGAAAAGAGTTCATGGATTTTGGAGAATGTGGTCATTGAATGCATTTTGTGTGAAAGCAATGAAAAATGATTCACAGTTTGGTCCACATGCACTTCTGTTTTGCTGACTGTGTGAAGAGTTTTGACAATGTGACTTCAGTTTTGACCAATTTGTGTTATCAATTTAAAAAAACTTTAAGACACATCAAGACACCTGCACCTTTATGTGTCTTAATATGTGCTGTTGTTTTTGTATAATGTGTTTGGAGAGAGAGAGAGAGAGAGAGAGAGAGGAACACATTTCAAGTCTAAATTGGGCAAGTTTACACAAATAACCACTGTATATAGCCACACAAATATATAGCCACACACAAAAATAAACACACTTTGAGTCAATATTCCCTCCCGGGGAGAGTAACGTATAAAGTAAATTTAACACGAAGCCTCCATTAACTGAGATGTACAGCTTCATGCCTCAGTCCCCCTTTCCCTCTCTAAGTTCATCGGAGATACTAGTGGGTGTGAGGCTGAACATGACTTAAAGGCCTGTTGACAGAAATGGTACGTGACGCACGGGAAAACATGTGATCCACCTTTCAGCTCCAGCATTTAAAACCCCTTGTATTCAGGTACTGTTTAGTGCATGTGTCAAAAATAATAGCAGGGAATTATTGAGATATTCATTGTTCCAGTACGCCGGGTCAGGGAATTTGTCACCAGACATTTTATGACATCATAGAAAGTGTGGGAGAAGACACATTCCCTCGGATGTCTCATTCCTTTCACTTGACCCTTGATTATTGTTTTGTTCCTCAACTCATGGAAAAAGTATAGCAAATGAGCATTTTCTGAAATGAACCAATTCAGAATTGTTTAGCAGAGTGAATCAAGGTTTGTAAATGTAAGTTACCCAGAGCCTGTATGTTCCATTGCTCCAGTTTAACCAAGTCAATTACACAGACAGTATTATGTGACAATACATTGCCTACTCTCTAAATGACATAATGAACCTCTAGAATAGTAAAGGTTTTCCCCTTTATTCTGTCATTCCAACCCTGCCTGTTCATAAACAAAAGTTATCTTTGGCAACTCATGGCTCAGGCAGTTAACCCACTGTTCCTAGGCCGTCATTGAAAATAAGAATTTGTTCTTAACTGACTTGCCTAGTTAAATAAAGGTAAAAAAATACATAAAATAGCAATGCAGCTACGGCAAATTTCCCGTTGCAGACGCTTGGGAATTAGTCACGCGCTGCGGCCAGTAATGATTTTGAGAGTCCAATTGCAGCTCTTGACATTGTTGGAGAGGGATAATGTAGACTCTGGAGGCGTGTTGACATCGCCAAGCAATCATTCCTTGTTTGCCCTCCGTGATTTGTGGGCTAAGTGAATGAGCGGTTAAGACTACTGCATGTGTTAATAAATAGCCTTCGGATGAGATTCATAAATACATTAATTTATCATACGACTAATACAACATAGGTTGATTACTTTCTGCATGGCCTAAAAGGAGTCAATTAACAAGACAGAAAATATTATTAGGAATACAAAAAGGTTGCGTTTAGACAGAATTGGAACAGAGAAAAGCAAGTGTGATGGCCAATGTGAAAGGACCCAGCAGCAAAATATGGCACTTGACATCTTAACGTCATTATTTTCTGGTTGAGAAGACATTTTATAACCAGAACACAACCAGATTTTTCTGGTTGCTAAAATAATGTTAATAAGAACCAACCTGTTTTCCTGCTAAGGAAGCTTATGTGGGTAAAGGAGGCAGGGAGGTCTGTTAGCTTACATGTTATTGATAATATTTTTGGCCGGAGGGTATGACAGGAAGCAGGATCAATACGATAGCTAACTAAGTATACCAGTAACATATAAGATGAAGTTAGAAATAAGTAGGACATCATCAACTGGAAAAATTCCTTACAATCGACCGAAACATTACGAGAAGGATTTGTTCTTCTATTAGGGAAAACAAAGTTTCAACACAAGCTCTCTCACTCAAGGGCAGATTGAAACAACGTTTTTGGGGGTGAAAAGTAATGTTCTTTCTCAGAAGTCTGTAGACCAATTCCAGTCCCTCATATCTAACTTAGGTGAAAATATGATGAGTTAGCAAGATTGTTGTGCTCAGTGTCATTTTGTCAGACAGTGCCTCGACTGCAGTGTCAATGCCCCTGCTACCTACTTTTCCCTCATTACTTCAACAAATGTACATTTCAAAGAATCCATTTTCTACTAATGATCAGACTGTCAATCTGTCTGTGCAAGTGGAACTTTTTCATCCTTTTCCCAAATAATTTGTTCCAACTTAACCATCATATTAAAATAACAAAATCAAGGTCTTGGTTTAATGCTAATAGATAAACATTGCTAATAGATAAACAAGTGCGACATTGCACATTTGTGAGAGTTTCCAACTGTAATTCCAACTTTTTGAGAGGAAAAGAAAGCCTAACCAGATGAGATTTAGCAAGCCTCATACCAAAGGGTGGATGAGAGCCTTGTGGAAAATCCTTTATGGTAAATAGATGTTGTGACCGTTGTAATGAAGAGATTTACAGTATACTTCTGACACTGGGGACTATTGTTTATTTGTTTGGGGGATATAACCAGAAAACAAAATTCACACTTTTCTTCGTTGTGTTGTAGTTGTAGTTGTTTTGTGTCTTGTCAGTGCATCCAGTTGTCGATACAAAAATAGTATGCAATTGTGTGGAACAATATGCAGACCGGCAGACATCACACTCTGTGTGTGTTGAATGGTGACATAACATGAGGGAAGCGTTGCATTCAGTAGGCCATGAAATGGTCAAATTTGGATGATTCATTCAATAACAGTGTCTCAAGTCTGTTTCTCCGACATCTCCCCTTGCAGACACAGTAGTAAAAAAGAAAACAAACGGAGAAATGGAACACACACGGTACTGTATATCTGTGGTTCCACAGACTGAAGGAGGATTATGGAATCCCAGTGACTGTTTAATTTAGCTAATGGATGAAATGGCCCCATGGTGTGATGAGAGAACAGACTAATGATAACCTCTATGTTCTTTCCCTTTCCTCCGCCAGGAATCCATTACGGCCTTTCAAAGGCCTTTTTCAGCCTCATTAAAAGATTACTTTTCCTTACTTTGAGAATTATTCATAAAAACCGCGGAGAGTCTTATTTCCATTCATTTCTACCAAGTGAATAACGATTACTGTTATTTTATTCATTTTATTTATTTAATGAATTGCTCCACATTTCTTATTTCCAACAAAGTGCGTGTATAAATCCAATTCTAATTTCGTTCGCTGTCCTCTTGAAGCAGATTTGAGTGAACGGGATGTTATTATACCTGCTTATACACCTAATTTTAACATTTTGCCCAATACATTATCAGTTCAGTCATATACATTTTGTAAACAACTCAAAACATTTTGGAGAGATGTGCTTTATTTGAAAAGTGAAGTCACTAAAGGAGCTGTGACTTCAATAATAAAAAGTCATCATGGGCTGACGTTTTCAGCCTCTGTTTGGGGAAAAATGCTGCATTGAGCACTTGTGCATTCAGAAGGGATCATTTGAAGGCAGAGATCAAGGGACATCAGAGATATGTTTTTCTCCCACTCAGTATATGTTTTTCTCCCACATCAGAGATATGTCATCTCCCACTTAAAAAAGGCATCAAAACAAAGGCACATGTGCCGTTCCCTTTTAAGTGGTGTTGTTTGTAATTAGATTGGATGGACTTGGTCAAGTGTGCAAAATGTTATTCACTAGCTGAGGCAAATGCATTAAAACAGGCATGGGAAACGACATGACAAACCTAATGAGCTATGTTCCCTGCTCTATTCTCTTATCTACACAGAAGGGATTGAAACATAATTAAATCCTACTGCACCTGACATTAGGATTCTGCATGTCATTGCTATCATGCCACAATTGACACTGAGGCAAATCATACAAATACTTTACTGTCACCTGTGTAGATGAAAAAGTGTGCAGACGTAATTGTTTTGCCAAACTATTTGACGTGGTGTGTTTACTCCTGGAATACGTTGACAATACATAT
Source organism: Brachymystax lenok tsinlingensis (assembly GCA_030435695.1). Taxonomy (NCBI): domain Eukaryota; kingdom Metazoa; phylum Chordata; class Actinopteri; order Salmoniformes; family Salmonidae; genus Brachymystax; species Brachymystax lenok. The sequence continues at coordinate 18,137,237 of CM059813.1, read as the reverse complement.
CAACTACCCTGATACATTTATTGACAGCTACTTTATGGATGAGGTCATTTGTTAAGCTTATTGAATTAATAATGTCAGAGTAGAAATCTTCAGCCTGTAATCATGATAAAGTAGTCAATTAATTAAAGCTACAATCTGGATTCGTTTTTTAACCAGTTTTTTATGAATATCCAAGGACACCAAACTCAGTGAGCTGTAAGGTTTGAGGCACGTGTACAGGTTGTCTCACTGACTGAAGGAAATAAGATGTATTCATTAGTTCAACCCTTTTTCTTCTATCATAAGAAGGTGTTTCAATATTGCAAAACGCTCTGTGGAGTAAAAATTTCACCTGTGACTATTCTGAACACATCCCTTCTTCCTTATCTCGCTCTTTCCCTCCCCACCTCTCTCTCTCTAGGAAGGGCACCTTGCTCCTGAATAACGGCTTTGCAGTTATAGCTGCTCTGTTGTTGGCCCTGGGGGAGAAGGCAGGCTCTTTCGAGATGCTCATAATTGGTTGTTTCGTCATGGGGGTAGACTCTGGTGAGTGCTCTTTCTGCTAGGCTGGAGAAATCTAACCATTATCCCCAAACTATCTAAAAATAGTCTCAACCAGCAGATTCTCAAGACTCTTAGATGACTCATCAACGACATACTATTATACAATACACTACATAACCCAAAATATGTGGAGACCTGCTAGTCGAACATCTCATTCCAAAATCATGGGCATTAATATGGAGTTGGCCCCTCTTTTGCTGCTATAACAGCCTCCACTGTTCTGGGAAGGCTTTCCACTAGATGTTGGAATTGCTGCGGGGACTTGCTTTTATTCAGCCAAAAGAGCATTAGTGAGGTCGGGCACTGATGCTTGCAGTCGGCGTTCCAGGGCTCTGTGCAGGCCAGTCAAGTTCTTCCACGCCGATCTCGACAAACCATTTCTGTATGGACCTCGCTTTCTGCATGGGGTCATTGTCATGCTGAAACAGGAAAAGGCCTGCCACTCAATGTCTGCACAGAGCCTGACATACTCATTGCTGTGTTCGAAGATGCACTGCGTCAGTGCACAGACCAGACTCTGCCTCCCAGTGAAATAACCTTGGCCTGTCTTCCTCTACACACATAACCTCATCACTGCCTATAGCCTGCTGGGAAGGTACAATGCAGGCCTGGAGCTGTGCGAGTCCCTGTTGGCACTGTGCCTGCAGTCCTGTGCCCTGTTAGATGCCCTGTCAGGTCTGTACGTGGGGAAGGGGGACAGTGAGCAGGGTGTTGGGGTGTGGCTACGGGCACTGTCCCAGTGTTCACACAACACATAGGTCTTCTACCACAAGTGCAAGTTCCTCATGGCTCAGGAGTTGCATCACTCCTCTGTTCCAGAGGTTTGTCCTGTCTTTCTGTGACGAGGAGAGAAGTGGTCAAACAAGGAAATTGTTCCAATCGTTTTTCCACCATTCATTTTTCCCATAGTGGATATTACAAACACTTAAAATAAGGGCTGTGTTTCGTGTAGGCTTACACTGGCATGACGTTTTAATAACCATGTAAATCTCTTTAGGACAAGGTGAGACACCACAACACTACATAAAGAGAGACCTAAGACAACAACATAGCGTGGCAGCAACACATGACAACACAGCATGGTAGCAACACCACATGACAGCAGCACAATATGGTACAAACATTATCGGGCACAGACAACAGCACAAAGGCAAGAAGGTAGAGACAACAATACATCACGCGAAGCAGCCACAACTGTCAGTAAGAGTGTCCATGATTGAGTCTTTGAATGAAGAGATGGAGAGAAAATTGTCCAGCTTGAGTGTTTTTTGCAGCTCTTTCCAGTCGCTAGCTGCAGCGAACTGAAAAGAGGAGCGACCCAGGGATGTGTGTGCTTTGGGGACCTTAAACAGAATGTAACTGGCAGAACAGGTGTTGTATGTGGAGGATGAGGGCTGCAGTAGATATCTCGGGGGACGGGGGTCATCTGAATCAGGGTTAGTTTGGCAGCTGCGGTGAAAGAGGAGCGATTACAATAGAGGAAACCAAGTCTAGATTTAACCTTAGCATGCAGCTTTGATATGTGCTGAGAGAAGAACAGTGTACCGTCTAGCCATACTCCCAAGTACTTGTATGAGGTGACTACCTCAAGCTCTTAACACTCAGAGGTAGTAATCACACACTTCTTACCAAACCACATGACCTTTGTTTTGGAGGTGTTCAAAACAAGGTTAAGGGCAGAGAAAGCTTGTTGGACACTAAGAAAGCTTTGTTGCAAAGCGTTTAACACAAAATCCGTGGAGGGGCCAGCTGAGTAAGACTGTATCATGCATGTAAATGGATGAGAAAGCTTCCTACTGCCTGAGCTATGTTGTTGACTAGTAATGGCTGGCACTTCAAAACGACAAGGGTTTGTTGGATAAGTGCAAGGTAAAGCAGAGGTTGATATTAATGCTTGTCCACTTTTCTGAGACAAGTAGCCTACAATTTATGATCAGTCAAGAAAGAAAAAAAACTAAAATTTTCCTTAAACTGATGAACATTTCCCTCGACTTTGCAGTCAGTGTTTCAGTGTTCAATCAATGACAAATAAATACTGTAAGAACTGCACTGCAGGTTTACTCAGATTGTTAACACCATATTGGAGGTGTTAATTAACTGCCTAATTAACACTGGAAAGATTACACTATATATACAAAGGTATGTGGACACCCCTTCAAAATAGTGGATTTGGCTGTTTCAGCCAGACCCGTTGCTGACAGGTTTATGAAATTGAGCACACACCCCCAAAAAAACATTGGCAGTAGAAAGGCCTCACTGAAGAGCTCAGTGACTTTCAACGTGGCATCAGTTTGTCAAATTGATGCCCTGCTAAGAGTTACTGGTCAACTGCTGTTATTGTGAAGTGGAAATGTCTAGGAGCAACAACGGCTCAGACACAAAGTGGTAGGCCACACAAGCTCACAGAACGGGGCCGCCAAGTGCTGAAGCACAGCGCGAAAAAATCATCTGTCCTCGGTTGCAACACTCACTACCGAGTTCTAAACTGCCTCCTGGAAGCAACTTCATCACAAGAACTGTTCGTCGGGAGCTTCATACAATGGGCTTCCATGGTCAAGCAGCCGCACACAGGCCTAAGATCCTTGTACGCAATGCCAAGCGTCGGCTGAAGTGGTGTAAAGCTTACCGCCAAATCTGGGTTTGGTGGATGCCAGAAGAATGCTACCTGCCCCAATGCATAGTGCCAACTGTAAAGTTAGGTGGAGTAGGAATTATGGTCTGGAGCTGTTTTTCATGGTTCGGGCTAGGCCCCTTAGTTCCAGTGAAGGGAAATCTTAACGCTACAGCAGACAATGACATTCTAGATGATTCTGTGCTTCCAGCATCTAGTGGAAAGCCTTCCCTGAAGAGTGGAGCAGCAAAGGAGGGACCTACTCCATGCCCATGATTTTAGAACGAGATGTTCGACATTCAGGTGTCCACATACTTTTGGTCATGTAGTGTACCTCTCGAGGGCATTGTCATTGGATATGAAACCACACACTCTTTCATCCAAATAATTTTAACTTTGATATTTTAACTTTGATATTACATTCGAGTTCAAAGGCAAAAGACTCCAAAGGCCTAAAAGCTATTCATTGATTCTGGACTTAAGGAAATTTCCCCACCAGTACAAACAGGAGTCTACCTCTTCCCCGGTCAAAAGCTGTCCTGTATTTTTCATCCTTGTCAATCCTGAGAGAGAATAATATTGCGGCCTAACAGTTTGCACGTTTTGGTGAATGTTTTTTCTGTTTGAAGAAACTAGGAAATACTGTTGACTGGGATTCTGTGATTGTGTCCTAATATGGATACTGTACTAAACTGAAGAGTTTAATGAATGTCAAATCCAAACATCAGATATGAGAGCAAAACTTTTTAAATCTCTGCATCATGTACCTTTTTTTCAAGTCAGGATGTGGCTAGTCAAATTACTAGGCCTCCTCAACCACATTTACCCTACCTTGGCCAGTGACACGCTTGCCCAACAGACCTGTGTCAAATACAAACAAAATATCAAAGACTTGAGAGACGCACTTGATTTATCTTGCCGGGCACACTTAAATCAAAGGAATAGACTCAACAGTGCAAACACCATCCACCCTGCATGTTGGTCAAGCTTAATAAAGAACACCTAATTATTTTTAAGTATTTGACATAATGTGTTTTACCTTGGCTGGCAGTCCAATCGTGTACTTCATCATATTTCCAATCCACATGATGAAGAAGGGTGTAAAATGTTTCACTGCCTCCCAACAATTCTCAGTAGAGCCCGATTCACTAATGTGATTCACTTCTTCCTATTGTGATTCACTTCTTAGCTATTTTCACTACTGCTGTAATGCTTTGCCCCAAGGGGATATTTATCTGCCAAATTCTGCCGGGTTATCTGTAGGACTGAACAACAGACACCTCCTCAGGATGTGTGTCTAACAACCCAAAATAGTGTACCGATAATGTCCATGGCTAGTACAGTATCCATATTAGGACACAATCACAGAATCCCAGTCAACAGTATTTCCACCTCTCAGTTTCACAAGCTATTGGCTTGTGTTGTGGTGCTTTCTATCTGGAATTGGCTTTTAGTTCTTTCTAGTTGGCTATTATACAGTAAATGGATGTATCCTTGTATTACCTTCACACTTTTCCAGCATCCAAGAATATGCTGTATCTGAAAACACCCCACATCAGTATCGTTCAGTGCTCTAATATCTGAGCTAGTCTGCACAAACATTTCCCAGCCAAACTCCCTATTTCCCATAAAAACGTATTGTGGTGCTCTCCACGGTTGACAACTGAGACTAGACAGCTCAGTTCAGTCAAGTTCATAGTAAAATACATCTAATTTGGGCTTTGGATCTCTTATACACCACTTGTAAAAACAGCAGCTCTTGTACCCCTCTTGTAATACTAACTGCACTCTTCTTTGACTAAGGAAAGAAGCTCTGTCTCAATCGATTGGAAAGTGAACACTCCAAAATGTAGTTCTGAATCTTCCTTGCACAAACAATGAGTGTTTTCCACTTAGTACTCAGGACTTGTGTTGATTTCGGTGAATTATCTTATCAATTTCCGGGTTTTTTTCTTAGTCTGTTTTAGTAGATTGGACCAGGTTGCACAAACAAGATAGTTCTTGTGTCATTTTCGGTCCGCAACGACATTTTATGTCAAAGGCTAAGCAAAGCGAAGTGTTTGCCAAGCCAGATCAAATTTTATTTACAAGGACTGGCTGGTCTCATCCATCAGTCTTGAAAACCTTTATAAATATCTTAACTATCAAGTTACATGCATCTGTAAAACACAGTCAATGTTTTGCCAAAATAGTTGGTTCTCGTCATTTTTGGACTGCTCCATCTTGTTTGTTAACATTTCATCCCGGCTTCCATGAGATATCCAACCAGGCAGATGATACTTTGAGACCCATTCGACGGGAGGTGGACTCTAATGTCAATGTCTTTCTGTGTGCAGTGCTGTGATAGGCTTTGATTAATTGCTATCACGGTAACCTTTATGTCTGTTCGCTGACCTTCTCCCAGCATGGAAACATGTTTATGTCAGCTTTACAACTGTAAACAAGCATTTAATTGAATTCCCTTCAGAGAGACGGGCACATCAATATTGTCTGGAAACTTCTGTTCAATCAAATAAGACCCCCACCCCCCCATGTCTTTTGGGTGGTGGACCATTCTCGATACACACGGGAAACTGTTGAGCTTGAAAAACCCAGCGGCGTTGCAATTCTTGACACACTCAAACCGGTGTGCTTGGCACCTAACACCATACCCTGTTCAAAGGCACTTAAATATTTTGTCTTTCCCATTCCCCCTCTGAATGGCACACATACACAATGTCTCAAGGATACATATATATATATTTTTTACCTGTCTCCTCCCCTTCATCTACACATATTGAAGGGGAAGTGACATCAATAAGGGATCATAGCTTTCAACTGAACTCACCAGGTCAGTCTATGTCATGGAAAGAGCAGCTATCTTTAATGTTTTGTTTACTTAGTGTATATCACGTTAGTGCTCTGGTATTGACGTTGCAATCCTGAAATATAGGGATGTCATAGCTGCAAGGAATAGCCTCTCAAGGGAAATTCATCTGTGTGTGTGTGTGTGTCTGCATGATAGAATAGTAGTGAATTCCTGTATGTATCTGCTTCGTGTATATGATTAGGTGTGCACAATGTGGATGATGGGTGTGTGTGTGTGTGTGTGTGTGTGTGTCGGTATGTACAGTGCATTCGAAAATAATTCAGACCCCTTCACTCCTTCACTCAAGGACATTCAAAGACTTGTCCCAAAGCTACTCCTGCGTTGTCTTGGCTGTGTGCTTGGGGTCGTTGTCCTGTTGGAAGGTGAACCATTGGCCAGTCTAAGCTCCTGAGCACTCTGCAGCAGGTTTTCATCAAGGATCTATCTGTACTTTACTCCGATCGTCTTTCCCTCAATCCTGGCTAGTCCCCCAGTCCCTGCCAATGAAAAACATCCACACCGTAGGGATGGTGCCAGGTATCCTCCAGACGTGACGCTTGGCATTCAGGCCAAAGTGTTCAATCTTGATTTCATCAGACCAGAGAATCTTGTTTCTCATGGTCTGAGGGTCTTTCAGTTGCCTTTTGGAAAACTCCAAGCGGGCTGTCATGTGCCTTTTACTGAGGAGTGGCTTCTGTCTGGCCACTCTACCACAAAGGCCTGATGGGTGGAGTGCTGCAGAGATTGTTATCCTTCTGGAAGGTTCTCCCATCTCCACAGTGGAACTCTGCAGCTCTGTTAGAGTGACCATCAGGCTCTTGGTCACCTCCCTGACCAATGCCCTTCTCCCCCGATTGTTGTAGACAGCATTGAAGGTCCCCAAGATCTGAAGGTCCCCAGATCTGTGCCTCGACACAATCCTGTCTCGGAGCTCTACAGACAATTCCTTCGACCTCATGGCTTGGTTTTTGCTCTGACATAAACTGTCAACTGTGAGACCTTATATAGAGAGGTGTGTGACTTTCCAAATTATGTCCAGTCAATTGAATTTACCACAGGTGGACTCCAACCAAGTTGTAGAAACATCTAAAGATGATCAATGGAAACAGGATGCACCTGAGCTCAATTTCGAGTCTCATAGAATAAGGCTGTAACGTAACAAAATGTGAAAAAAGTTAAGGGGTCTGAATATTTTCATAATGCACTGTACATTATGAGCTTTGGTGTGCTCAATGTGTTATGTGTGCGCATGTGTGCATGTGAGTGCGTATGTGTGTGTTGTGTGTGTCTGTGTGGGTGGGTGCTCTGAGGTTTTAGCTTTCAGGGTTTAGAGGGTATTTGAGCAGCCAGCAAAATCCCAGTATGCTTGGACATTACATCTGGAGTGTGTGTGAATGAAGTGTGTACATTTCGAGCTTGTATGTGTGAATGAATAAATGCCTGCAGTGTTTAGATTCTGAACCACTGTTCCTTTGCTCCTGCAAACCAAATCCCCCATATGAGAACACTGGGGGGACACAGAAAATATTAAGTGATGGATATTGATCCCTCAAGGCACATCCTGCCACGGACAGTCGGAGCAGAATGAGCTCAAGCATCTACCACTGTTCAGAGATGAACACAGATTGATAGAGCGAGTGAGGGGATACAGGAGAGAGAGTGAGGGGAAACAGGAGAGAATGAGGGGATACAGAAGAGAGAGTGAGGGGATACAGGAGAGAATGAGGGGATACAGGAGAGAGAGTGAGGGGATACAGGTGAGAGAGTGAGGGGATACAGGTGAGAGAGTGAGGGGATACAGGACAGAGAGTGAGGGGATACAGGAGAGAGGGTGAGGGGATACAGGAGAGAGAGTGAGGGGATACAGGAGAGAGAGTGAGGAGATACAGGACAGAGAGTGAGGGGATACAGGAGAGAGGGTGAGGGGATACAGGAGAGAGAGTGAGGGGATACAGGAGAGAGAGTGAGGGGATACAGGACAGAGAGTGAGGGGATACAGAAGAGAGAGTGAGGGGATACAGGACAGAGAGTGAGGGGATACAGAAGAGAGAGTGAGGGGATACAGGAGAGAGGGCGAGGGGATATAGGACAGAGAGTGAGGGGATACAGGAGAGAGAGTGAGGGGATACAGGAGAGAGTGAGGGGATACAGGACAGAGAGTGAGGGGATACAGAAGAGAGAGTGAGGGGATACAGGACAGAGAGTGAGGGGATACAGGACAGAGAGTGAAGGGATACAGAAGAGAGAGTGAGGGGATACAGGAGAGAGAGTGAGGGGATACAGAAGAGAGAGTGAGGGGATACAGAAGAGAGAGTGAGGGGATACAGGAGAGAGAGTGAGGGGATACAGAAGAGAGAGTGATGGGATACAGAAGAGAGAGTGAGAGGATACAGAAGAGAGAGTGAGAGGATACAGAAGAGAGAGTGAGAGGATACAGAAGAGAGAGTGAGAGGATACAGAAGAGAGAGTGAGGGGATACAGGACAGAGAGTGAGGGGATACAGGACAGAGAGTGAGGGGATACAGGACAGAGTGAGGGGATACAGGAGAGAGTGAGGGGATACAGGACAGAGAGTGAGGGGATATAGGAGAGAGGGTGAGGGGATACAGGAGAGAGAGTGAGGGGATACAGGAGAGAGATATTGAGGGGGAGAGTGATAAGGGGTCTCTAGCTACTGCAGGGCTGTAGCTTTTGCTCAGGCCACTGAAAATATAACCCACTGGGCAAGACCTGGTTGAATCCAAGTAATTTCAACAAAAATGTTTTATGTGATGACGTTGAATCAACGTGGAAAACTGATGGAATTTGCAACGCAAGATAATGTAGTCTTCTTTTCACCTAACTTTTAACGTAAATCCAATGACAGGATAACATTTTTGTTGTTGATTTCCCTTAGAATTTATGTTAGTTGACAACTCAACAGAATGTAAATCAAAACTAGACGTTGAACTGACGTCTGTGCCCAGTGGGAAGTAATTGCAATAGAAATACTCAAGGCTGTTTCCACTTGACACGAACACGAACACTCTCACACACACGCACACTCTCTCATTCTCACACACACACACACACACACACACACACACACACACACACACACACACACACACACACACACACACACACACACACACACACACACACACACACACACTCACACACATAGATCAGAGGGATTGGTATACTTACTAATCAAATTAAACACTTTAAGACGTTTTAATTGCTTGTTTAAGTATTCACTTGTTGCACACTTGCTAGGGTGATATTATGGCGGATGAGACATGACTACGTGTTGTTTTGACTGGAGTGGAGATGAAAGGATGAAGGTAGACAGGGAGATATTCAATGCATGCAGGTAGCCTTGTGGTTAGAGTGTTGGGCCAGTAACCGAAAGGTTGCTGGATCGAGTCCCTGAGCTGACAAGGTAAAAATCTGTCGTTCTGCCCCTGAACAAGGCAGTTAACCCACTGTTCCTAGGCCATCACTGTAAATAAGAATTTGTTCTTAACTGACTTGCCTAGTTAAATAAAGGTTAAATAAAAAATGCTAATATTAAAATGCTCTCATGGTACCTGTAATGAATGGTGTGTGTCTTACTACTGGGCTGGAAAAAAAATGGGCACACCCAGGGAGTTCTCCAGGAATAGTGAGAATTCTCTAGGAATAGGAGAAACACAAAATTACATGAACTGCTCTCTTAGGGCTCTACATTCCACAGGAATGCACAAGGTTAATACAACTGCAGGGTTCACCTCAACAGGGAAAAAATAGGACGTTACTACTTTGAGTCAACTGTCAATTTCTTCCTCCAAAAGAGCAGGGCGAGAAATAGATTGGCAAAAAATTGTTACAGCCAGGTGATGGTGCGATGATGGGTTTTCTCTCTACCCTGGCGAATCTCTCCCTGTAGCATTAGAAATGGTGAGATTGTGGACACATTACTTTTTTACCAATCAGTTTCTCCTCAGATGGGGGTTTGAGGAAGGGGGTCAGGGTGTTTCTATGGCGCTACAAACGACACAGGTCTGGGGGAGTTTTATATCACAGACATTGATCTAGTCTGGGAGACGCTATTTATTTTCCGTAGGGAAGAAACAAGGTTGATATAGATGCGCTGTCTCTGGGTCGTCAGAGACTACCCCAACACTTTTGTTATTGTGATACTTTGAGCAGCCTCTAGCTAACTTAAGCTTCCCTGGACCAAAAGCTTACCCTGGACCGAAAGCTCATCACAAGCTCTGAATTCCACACAAATTACCTACAATGCCCTCAGATGTTTTACTGTACATATGAACAGATATTGTAGCTGATGTTTTTTTTTGCAATAAACATTGACAATGTTTGGAGGAGACTTTTCGGAAAGAACAAATGGGGTTTTCCTTTTACTCTCACCAGCTGCAGGCCCTGTATGGTAGAATAGTTGAACCAGCAGCAGGCCCTGTATGGTAGTATAGTTGAACCAGCAGTAGGCCCTGTATGGTAGCATAGTTGAACCATAAGCAGGACCTGTATGGTAAAAAAGTTGAACCAGCAGCAGGCCCTATATTGTTGTATAGTTGAAGGAGCAGCAGGCCCTGTATGGTAGCATAGTTGAACCAGCAGCAGGCCCTATATGGTTGTATAGTTGAACCAGCAGCAGGCCCCATATGGTTGTACAGTTGAACCAGCAGCAGGCCCTATATGGTTGTATAGTTGAACCAGCAGTAGGCCCAGTATGGTAGTATGGTTGAACAAGCAGCAGGCCCTGTATGGTAGTATGGTTGAAACAGGGTTGGCACTGTATGGTTGTATAGTTGAACCAGCAGTAGGCCCTGTATGGTTGGATAGTTAAACCAGCTGCAGGCCCTGTATGGTAGAATAGTTGAACCAGCAGCAGGCCCTGTATGGTAGTATAGTTGAACCAGCAGTAGGCCCTGTATGGTAGCATAGTTGAACCATAAGCAGGACCTGTATGGTAAAAAAGTTGAACCAGCAGCAGTCCCTATATGGTTGTATAGTTGAACAAGCAATAGGCCCTGTATGGTAGCACAGTTGAACCAGCAGCAGGCCCTATATGGTTGTATAGTTGAACCAGCAGCAGGCCCAGTATGGTAGTATGGTTGAACAAGCAGCAGGCCCTGTATGGTAGTATGGTTGAAACAGGGTTGGCACTGTATGGTTGTATAGTTGAACCAGCAGTAGGCCCTGTATGGTTGGATAGTTAAACCAGCAGTAGGCCCTGTATGGTAGTACAGTTGAACCAGCAGTAGGCCCTGTATGGTAGAAAAGTTAAACCAGCAGCAGGCCCTATGTGTTTGAATAGTTGAACCAGCAGCAGGCCCTGTATGGTTGTATAGTTGAACCAGCAGTAGGCCCTGTATGGTAGCACAGTTGAACCAGCAGCAGGCACTATATGGTTGTATAGTTGAACCAGCACCAGGCCCTGTATGGTAGCATAGTTGAACCAGCAGCAGGCCTTGTATGGTAATATAGTTGAACCAGCAGCAGGCCTTGTATGGTAATATAGTTGAACCAGCAGATGGCCCTATATGGTAGTATAGTTGAAACTGGAGCAGGTCCCATATGGTAGAATAGTTTAACCATCAGCAGTCCCTGTATGGCTGTAGAGATGAACCAGCAATAGGCCCTGTATGGTAGCACAGTTTAACCAGCAGCAGGCCCTATATGGTAGTATAGTTGAACTAGCAGTAGGCCCTGTATGGTTGTATAGTTGAACCAGCAACAGACCCTGTATGGTAGTATAGTTGAACCAGCAGTAGGCCCTGTATGGTAGTATGGTTGAACCAGCAGCAGGCCCTGTATGGTAGTATGGTTGAACCAGCAGTAGGCACTATATGGTTGTATAGTTGAACCAGCAGTAGGCCCTGTATGGTTGGATAGTTGAACCAGCAGAAGGCCCTGTATGGTAGTACAGTTGAACCAGCAGTAGGCCCTGTATGGTAGTACAGTTGAACCAGCAGTAGGCCCTGTATGGTAGAATAGTTGAACCAGCAGCAGGCCCTGTATGGGTTGTATAGTTGAACCAGCAGTAGAACCTGTATTGCAGCATAGTTTGTCAGCAGCAGGCCCTGTATGGTAGCGTTGTTGAACCAGCAGCAGGCCCTGTAAGGTTGTATAGTTGAACCAGCAGTAGGCCCAGTGTGGTTGTATAGTTGAACCAGCAGTAGGCCCTGTATGGTTGTATAGTTGAACCAGCAGCAGGCCCTATATGGTTGTATAGTTGAACCAGCAGTAGGCCCTGTATGGTTGGATAGTTGAACCAGCAGAAGGCCCTGTATGGTAGTACAGTTGAACCAGCAGTAGGCCCTGTATGGTAGTACAGTTGAACCAGCAGTAGGCCCTGTATGGTAGAATAGTTGAACCAGCAGCAGGCCCTGTATGGGTTGTATAGTTGAACCAGCAGTAGAACCTGTATTGCAGCATAGTTTGTCAGCAGCAGGCCCTGTATGGTAGCGTTGTTGAACCAGCAGCAGGCCCTGTAAGGTTGTATAGTTGAACCAGCAGTAGGCCCAGTGTGGTTGTATAGTTGAACCAGCAGTAGGCCCTGTATGGTTGTATAGTTGAACCAGCAGCAGGCCCTATATTGTTGTATAGTTGAACCAGCAGCAGGCCCTGTATGGTAATATAGTTGAACCAGCAGCAGGCCCTGTATGGTAGTATATTTGAACCAGCAGCAGGCCCTGTATGGTAGCATAGTTGAACCAGCAGCAGGCCCTATATTGTTGTATAGTTGAACCAGCAGCAGGCCCTGTATGGTAATGTAGTTGAACCAGCAGCAGGCCCTGTATGGTAGAATAGTTGAACCAGCAGCAGGCCCTGTATGGTAGCATTGTTGAACCATAAGCAGGCCCTGTATGGTAGAAAAGTTGAACCAGCAGCAGGCCCTGTATGGTTGTATAGTTGAACCAGCAGCAGGCCCTATATTGTTGTATAGTTGAACCAGCAGCAGGCCTTTTATGGTAGTATAGTTGAACAAGCAGTAGGCACTGTATGGTAATATAGTTGAACCAGCAGCAGGCCCTGTATGGCAGTATAGTTTAACCAGTGCAGGCCCTATATGGTTGTATAGTTGAACCAGCAGTAACAGGCCCTGTATGGCAGCAGAGTTAAACCAGCAGCAGGCCCTGTATGGTTGTATAGTTGAACCAGCAGCAGGCCCTGTATGGTTGTATAGTTGAACCAGCAGCATGCCCTGTATTGTAGTATAGTTGAACTAGCAGCATGCCCTGTATGGTAGTATAGTTGAACCAGCAGCAGGCCCTGTATGGTAGTATAGTTGAACCAGCAGCACGCCCTGTATGGCTGTATTGTTGAACCAGCAGCAGGCCCTGTATGGTTGTATAGTTGAACGAGCAGCAGGCCTTTTATGGTAGTATAGTTGAACAAGCAGTAGGCACTGTATGGTAGTATAGTTGAACCAGCGCAGGTCCTATATGGTAGTATAGTTGAACCAGCCGCAGGCCCTATATGGTTGTGTAGTTGAACCAGCAGCAGGCCCTATATGGTAGTATAGTTGAACCAGCAGCAGGCCCTATATGTTTGTATAGTTGAACCAGCAGCAGGCCCCATATGGTTGTATAGTTGAACCAGGAGCAGGCATTGTATGGTAATATTGTTGAACCAGCAGTAGTCCCCTAATGGTTGTATAGTTGAACCAGCAGCAGGCCCCATATGGTAGCATTGTTGAACCAGCAGTAGGCCCTGTATGGTTGTATAGTTAAACCAGCAGCAGGCCCTGTATGGTTGTATTGTTGAACCAGCAGAAGGCCCCATATGGTTGCATTGTTGAACCAGCAGCAGGCACTTTATGGTATTATAGTTGAACCAGCAGTAGGCCCTGTATGGTAGTATAGTTGAACAAGCAGCATGCCCTGTATTGTAGTGTAGTTGAACTAGCAGCATGCCCTGTATTGTTGTATAGTTGAACCAGCAGTAGGCCCTGTATGGTTGTATAGTTGAACCAGCAGCATGCCCTGTATTGTAGTATAGTTGAACTAGCAGCATGCCCTGTATGGTAGTATAGTTGAACCAGCAGCAGGCCCTGTATGGTAGTATAGTTGAACCAGCAGTAGGCCCTGTATGGTAGTAAAGTTGAACCAGCAGCAGGCCCTGTATAATAGTAGAGTTAAACCAGCAGTAGGTCCTGTATGGTTGTATAGTTGAACCAGCAGCAGGCCCTGTATGGAAGTATAGTTGAACCAGCATTAGGCCCTGTATGGTAGTAAAGTTGAACCAGCAGCAGGCCCTGTATGGTAGTATAGTTGAACCAGCAGCAGGCCCTGTATGGTAGTATAGTTGAACCAGCAGTAGGCCCTGTATGGTAGTAAAGTTGAACCAGCAACAGGCCCTGTATGGTAGTATAGTTGAACCAGCAGTAGGCCCTGTATGGTAGTATAGTTGAACCAGCAGCAGGCCCTGTATGGTAGAATAGTTCAACCAGCATCAGGTCCTGTATGGTACTATAGTTGAACAAACAGCAGGCCCTGTATGGTAGCATAGATGAACACACAGTAGGACCTGTATGGTAGCGTAGTTGAATAAGAAGCAGGCTCTGTATGGTAGCATAGTTGAACCAGCAGCAGGCCCTGTATGGTCGTATAGCATGCCCTGTATTGTAGTATAGTTGAACTAGCAGCATGCCCTGTATGGTAGTATAGTTGAACCAGCAGCAGGCCCTGTATGGTAGTATAGTTGAACCAGCAGTAGGCCCTGTATGGTAGTAAAGTTGAACCAGCAGCAGGCCCTGTATGATAGTATAGTTAAACCAGCAGCAGGCCCTGTATGGAAGTATAGTTGAACCAGCATTAGGCCCTGTATGGTAGTAAAGTTGAACCAGCAGCAGGCCCTGTATGGTAGTATAGTTGAACCAGCAGCAGGCCCTGTATGGTAGTATAGTTGAACCAGCAGTAGGCCCTGTATGGTAGTAAAGTTGAACCAGCAACAGGCCCTGTATGGTAGTATAGTTGAACCAGCAGTAGGCCCTGTATGGTAGAATAGTTCAACCAGCATCAGGTCCTGTATGGTACTATAGTTGAACAAACAGCAGGCCCTGTATGGTAGCATAGATGAACACACAGTAGGACCTGTATGGTAGCGTAGTTGAATAAGAAGCAGGCTCTGTATGGTAGCATAGTTGAACCAGCAGCAGGCCCTGTATGGTTGTATAGTTGAACCAGCAGTAGGTCCTGTATGGTAGTATAGTTGAACCAGCAGTAGGCCCTATATGGTAGTATAGTTTAATCAGCAGAAGTCCCTAGATGGTTGTTGAGTTGAACCAGCAGTAGGCCCTGTATGGTAGTATAGTTGAAGCAGGAGTAGGTCCTGTATGGTAGCATAGTTGAACCAGCAGCAGGCCCTGTATGGTTGTATAGTTGAACCAGCAGTAGGTCCTGTATGGTAGTATAGTTGAACCAGCAGTAGGCCCTATATGGTAGTATAGTTTAATCAGCAGAAGTCCCTAGATGGTTGTTGAGTTGAACCAGCAGTAGGCCCTGTATGGTAGTATAGTTGAAGCAGCAGTAGGTCCTGTATGGTAGTATAGTTGAACCAGCAGCAGGCCCTGTATGGTAGTGTAGTCAACCAGAAGTAGGCCCTGTGTGGTAGCACAGTTGAACCAGCAGCATGCCCTATATGGTTGTATAGTTGAACCAGCAGTAGGCCCTGTATGGTAGTATAGTTGAACCAGCAGCACGCCCTGTATGGCTGTATTGTTGAACCAGCAGCAGGCCCTGTATGGTTGTATAGTTGAACCAGCAGTAGGCCCTGTATGGCAGCAGAGTTATACCAGCAGAAGGCCCTGTATGGTAATATTGTTGAACCAGCAGCAGGCCCTGTATGGTAGTATAGTTGAACCAGCAGCAGTCCCTATATGGTTGTATAGTTGAACCAGCAGCAGGCCCTGTATGGTAGTATAGTTTAACCAGCAGCAGGCCCTATATGGTTGTATAGTTGAACCAGCAGTAACAGGCCCTGTATGGCAGCAGAGTTAAACCAGCAGCAGGCCCTGTATGGTTGTATAGTTGAACCAGCAGCAGGCCCTGTATGGTTGTATAGTTGAACCAGCAGCAGGCCCTGTATGGTAGTATAGTTGAACCAGCAGAAGGCCCTATATGGTTGTATAGTTGAACCAGCAGTAACAGGCCCTGTATGGCAGCAGAGTTAAACCAGCAGCAGGCCCTGTATGGTTGTATAGTTGAACCAGCAGCAGGCCTTGTATGGTAGTATAGTTAAACAAGCAGTAGGCCCTGAATGGTAGTATAGTTGAACCACCGCAGGTCCTATATGGTAGTATAGTTTAACCAGCCGCAGCCCTGTTTGGTAGTATTGTTGAACAAGCAGCAGGCCCCAACTTTTTGTAGCTCAGGACTTGAAGCAAGGATATGCATATTCTTGATACCATTTGAAAAGGAAACACTGAAGTTTGTGGAAATGTGAAATTAATGTTGGACAATATAACACATTGGATCTGGTAAAAGATAATACAAAGAAAAAAACAACAGTTTTTTTTGTATTTGTTTTGTACCATCATCTTTGAAATGCAAGAGAAAGGCAATAATGTATTATTCCAGCCCAGGCGCAATTTAGATGTCAGACTGATCCAAAGAACTATTGCATTTCTGTTCAAAATGTTTTTCAAGACTGCCCAAATGTGCCTAATTGGTCACTCTCCTCAAACAATAGCATGATATTCTTTCACTATAATAGCTACAGTAAATTGGACAGGCATTTATATTAATAATAATTTAAGCTTTCTGCCATTATCAGATATGTCTATGTCCTGGGAAATGTTCTTGTTACTTACAACCTCAAGCTAATCGCATTGGCGCTCATTAGCTCAACCGTCCCGCGGGTGGGACACCGATCCGTAGAGATCCTTAAGAGGATTTAGTTGAACCAGCAGCAGGCCCTATTTGGATGTATAGTTGAACCAGCAGCAGGCCCTGTATGGTAATATAGTTGAACCAGCAGCAGGCCTTATATGGTTTTATAGTTGACATGTAAAGCCACGGCCACAACTTTGTGAAGACTGGATGCTTACAGGTCATGTGCTCTCAATGAAAAATAACAAAGCACATTTTCTTTTTTTAATGATTGGAACATGCCTCAAACAGACATTTCTTGGCCCACTCTTCTTTCTATTTCCTTTTTTGGTTTATATCCTGCCATCAGAAACGGACAGAAGGCCGAAGCTTTGGGGTGACTTTCAGAGCGCTGTAGCAACCACACAAATGCACAAACCCTCTGATCTGTTCATCCAACCCTCAAGCCCTTGAGATCTGTTTCCTCCTGCTTCTCTGTAATGAGATGGCATCAAGCCCCCACGTTCTCACTGAAAATAAAGAGTTGCCAGCAAAAAAAAGATGCTTAGAATATAGATGTCCTATTGCACTTCATGTATGGTGCATACTGACGTTGGAGTTATTTTCTCCCCAGCCTCAGCCAGGTGAATCCCCTTCTAGCTCGGTACTATAGTTGGCCATTTTGTTTTGTTTAGTTGAGAAATTATCCAAGTCAGCGGCCTAATTTCCAAACTGAAGTGTCTATTATCAGGGGCTCCATGTGGAGCTGAGATCAGGGCCCAGAAGGGAGCTTAGTTGATTCGCTCCAGTTAAATCTATATCCCTGTTAGCTATAGCCCTCACACTGAACATGGCTCACAGACTATTTTAACGATGAAAGTGACATTGGTGTGTGTTGTTTGGTCTGTGTTTATGTTATGTTGGTTTTTGCTGACTTGAACATTTAGTGCTTTTCTAAATGGCCATATTCAGTTGACATGAAAATATAAAGGACGTTTATAAAATGAAAATATATCTTTACCAATCTCCCTCTAATGTATTTACCATACTATTACCGAAGGTCCCTTATTTGTCGTTGAACGCTAACACAGATCGGTAAGCTCTTTTTCAATCAATAATATAACCTTATCTCCGTCAGGTGAGCAAGCATGCCCGGCTCCATTAGAGAACCCAACTCTCCTGTGTATGACATTGAGATAATGTAGGACAACACCTGACCCAATAATGCACTGCCCTAGTCTTGCTACAGACCGACAGAGGCTGGTCCCAGGTCTTTAGTAACGTAGCAACATACATTTTGGTTGTGGGAAATATGTTGACCGAGCATTTATGTTTTAGAGACGCATATGTGTGTTATTGTTTAATTGAAGCTTACAAATGAGGGGTTTAAACTAAACAACCAGTTTAGTAGTGTTATAGGTGCATAGATTAATAGTATGTTGGTGTTGCCTATCTCTCCTTATGATTAATTGACAATACCCAGGACCCCTATGACACCCTGGAGGCATTGGCAGCTGTTACCTATTGGACTAATTTAAATAAATACAATACAACTGAGCCTCCTCCACTCAATATAGTTGCAATATAAGTGTGTTTTTTAATTGAGAGTATGACAGATTCATTCAAGAAATCAATATATCATACCTTAAGGTGCAATCTGGAATATGGGAGTATGTTCAATGGTCATTTAAACTATTGATGTATGCCTATACCCATTTGATTCTTGAGTTCAACTGAGTTCAGGGGCTGTCTAACAGTTTGCTGAATAACTAATCCCAGATTGTAGCTTCAAAGATAGCTGAGTGAACCTCTCCTCACCTGAAAAAAAGGAACTGTGTGGGAGTATTTAAAATAGTGTTGGGATTTACTATGCTATCTCCGCACATTTCACAACTACTGCAATCCCCATAAAAAAATAATTGAGCTTCATCCTTTTATTGTTTTCCCAGCCACTCACTACCTTATGCTGAAACAGAAATACAGCACAGCTCCATTTTATATCAAGAAGTAATTCCAAGATGGCGTAGCAGTTCAGACGTCTATGTCTTTGTCTTGTCGTGTCCCGAGTGTATATATATATTTTTTTATTCGTATATATTTCGTATATATATTTTTTATATTTTTTAACTCAATTTCAACATACTCTCCTGCAACCCACCTCACCCAATGTGGTATGGATCTGCTATTTTCTATACTTTAGAACCAGAACCCCCAACAGAAGCTAGCCAGCTAACTAGCTACTAGCTAGTAGTCAGTTAGCCACTGCTAGCGGTCATCAGCTAACCTTAGCCCGGTCAACTCCTGCCAGTCTGCACAGCGCGATTCAACCCAGAGCATACCGGACTGCTTTTTCTCCACATCTACGGATTCCTACCGCAAGCTCTGAACCTTTTCACCTGGATCATCGCAGCTAGCTAGCTGCTAACCGAGTGGCTACTCCTGGCTAACTTCTCTGTCCCGAAGCAAGCACCAGTTAGCCTGGAACTATCCTCGTGCTAGGCCCATCTCCCGGGGTAGCTGAAGAGGTCCATCAGCCACTCCTTGGGCTACAATACCTATTTTGCCAATTAGCCTGGACCCCTTTTACTTCTGACACGGAGCCCGTGTCGGCAGTAAATGTGTCATTCAGTATGTGTGCCATTCAGAGGGTGATTGGGCAAGACAAAAAATGTAAGTGCCTTTGAACGGGGTATGGTAGTAGGTGCCAGGCACACCGGTTTGTGTCAAGAACTGCAACGCTGCTGTGTTTTTCACACTCAACAGTTTCCGTGTGTATCAAGAATGGTCCACCACCCAAAGGACATCCAGCCAACATGTATTTTTGATGTATACCATTTTCAGATCTGTATATCATACTTCTATCTGCAACCTTTAAATCTTGTACCCTCTTGAACAACTCCCGCTGTTGTCTGTTACCCCCCACTGCAAGCTTGGGAGCATGGCCAACTCAATTACTTGGGATAGGTACAGCTGTTAAACAAAGGGCCCCTCAGTTCCAGGTCACTGGAAGGGATCAAATGAAATGGTTGGCAAATGGTTGAGTGCTTTACTGTGCATAACTTTGTATTGTTCTACATGCAGAGATTACAAAAAATGGAAGTATTCACTTTCCAGGAACATAACATGAGTTAAAAAAAATATACACTGAGTGTACAAAACATTAGGAACACCTTCCTAATATTGAGTTGCACCCCATTTTGCCTTCGGAACAACCTCAATTCGTCGGAGCATGGACTACAAGGTGTCAAGTATTCCACATAGATGCTAGCCCGTACTGACTCTAATGCTTCCCACAGTTGTGTCATGTTGGCTGGATGTCCTTTGGGTGGTGGACCATTCTTGATACACACAGGAAACTGTTGAGCGTGACAACTACTACCATTCCCCGTTAAAAGGCACTTAAATCTTTTGTCTTGCCCATTCACCTACTGAATGGAACAGATACACATTTCACGTCTCAAATATCTCAAAGCTTAAAAAAACTTTAACCTGTCTCCTCTCCTTCATCTACACTGATTGAAGTTGATTTAACAGGTGACATCAGTACGGGATCAAAGCTTTCCCCATGATGCACCTGGTCAGTTTATAATGGAAAGAGCAGGTGTTCCTACTGTTTTGTACAGTCAGTGTATGTTTGTTTAGTGCTTGTGTTGTGAGCTAATTGGAGTGCGACAAATAGTACTGTTTTACCTCCACTTGTCCTGATGTTTACCTTTTGCATTCGTTTTTGTTGGATGTTGCTGTTACTGTGTGATTGTCTATACAAGAAGTACACAAACTACCTTAGAGTGAGAGGCATTTATTTGACTTCTGGCTTTAATTTGTCTCAAAAGACTTCACATGAGTTATTTCACTAGTTATTGCAATTACTGCACAGCTTTACCTCCAAGGCCTTATCACAGGCTTTACTTGAAACAGAAACATTTTATTCAGCATCACTAGACAGATATACTGTGGGTACCATTCAAGTCATTAAGATGCTTAAGGTAACTCACAACAAGCCTCAATGCCTTCGAAATAAACTGCTCTGAATGAAGGCATAGCTCTGTTTATTCTGTAGTCCAGTTCTCTCAAAAAACTGCTCTGAAAGAAGGCATAGCTCTGTTTATTCTGTAGTCCAGTTATTTTAATAAACTGCTCTGAAAGAAGGCATAGTTCTGAATAGTTCTGTCACGTCATACTGTAGTCCGCAGTGACTCACTTCACGTTGACTCGCAGGTGCAACAGAATTCGACCTTGTAGCATACCAAATCTTGAAATAAATATTAGAAATAAATGTGTCGCAGTTAACATCAATTCATCCAACCCACCAATGGGGCTGTAGAGCCACATACTATTGAAACCTGCATTGAATTGGAATGTCTGTTCTATGCTGGTTATCCTTCTTTCCCTCCTTCTGATGTTCTTTTTATCTCTTGTGTTTCCCACAGGAGTCCAGGTGGAACTTCCTCTTTGCCTTCCTGGCCTCTGTGTGCTGCCCTACATCCCCGGAAGCCCACACTTCCTTCTGATGGAGAAGAAGGAAGAGGCCAGTGCAGAGAAAGGGAAATTCTCTTAAATAAGCACACGCTCATATTGTACAAGTGTTTACATTGCCTTTGCACATTTGGCATGAGATAATGACTCGCCAAAAAGATGCTGCAGTGAATTAGTTTTGGTTTGTGGACGAGGTCTCACTGTGATATGTACTTACCGTATGATTATACTCATCACACATTGGAATAGATTACTTGTAAGGGGAACAATATGTTGATATAACACTTGAATAAATGATGTGATATCATGCCGCTGAACTAACCTACTTGCAGAAATGTTGCCAGAAACTCCTGCAGAGTGCTGAATTGCAGAAGTGCTTATATACATCTGCATGAAAGAGTATGTTGAATGCAAATGATTCTAGTGTTGACACAGTCACTTTAGCCAAACTGTCATACTTAACAAAATCAGTATGAATATTTTTTTTTATCTTCTTTTAAAGCTGGACTCCTTAATTGGTGGAACAGCCATGTCCGTTTGGGATATTACAACAACAAAGAAGTTACTGCAAACAAGGAAAACTGTTTGT
The DNA here is from genome assembly GCA_030435695.1 of Brachymystax lenok tsinlingensis. Taxonomy (NCBI): domain Eukaryota; kingdom Metazoa; phylum Chordata; class Actinopteri; order Salmoniformes; family Salmonidae; genus Brachymystax; species Brachymystax lenok. The sequence continues at coordinate 18,115,371 of CM059813.1, read as the reverse complement.
TTATTTACTGCTCAAGTGATAGCACAGCAGAATATGCAGCTCTATTTTATTTTTTACCTCACAGACGAATGCTCCTCTCCTACCTTTTTATCAACTAAACAAAAAACAATAACCAAGGCGCTGGGGTCCCCTAATACAAATTTGATCTTTAAACTTTGTGGGAAAGAACAGCATGGGCTAGCAAGGCACAGTACAAACCACTTTTTTAAATACTGTAATGTCAGATATCCCTAAAGGATTGTTTTATCAAGTCTATGGAGAAATATTGATCCCTGGTCTTTGTAGTCATGCTATACATTTTCCGTGGATACCCTTGAATGGACTGCCTTCTGCTTTTGTACACAAGAACACCCCACCGCCCTGTTTCCCGGGAACAGTTAGGTAGGTTGAGAGTTAAAACAAACTTGAATGTGCTTTTTGAGGAAGTTTTACTCTTGACAGAATGGGGCTAAGAACATCACGTTAACTTGAAGTCCAAAGGAGTATATTTGTTTATTTATTTCTGTACATCCAATACTGTGACATTTGCTCTCCATTGTTCATTTTGCCCATGCCTCAAAGTACCAAGTTCAGTCGTGTCCTGGACATAGAATCTGTTTTTCTTCCCGTAGGATTGACTGATTAGTACCCCCAGTGGCCAGCCGTCTCCTTTTACAACACTGGCTACTGTATTCGTCTCAGAGTCCATTATTGTTATTCTTTACTGGCTTAGGAGTGAACCTTAATGCAGCATACAGCACTCCTCATGCACTGAGTGTACAAAACATTAGGAACACCTTCCTAATATTGAGTTGCACCCCCTTTTGCCTTCAGAACAGCCTCAATTCGTCGGGGCATGACCTACAAGGCGACAAAAGTATTCCACAGAGATGCTAGCCCGTGTTGACTCCAATGCTTCCCACAGTTGTGTCAAGTTGGCTGGATGTCCTTTGGGTGGTGGACCATTCTACACACGGGAAACTGTTTAGGGTGAAAAACCAAGCAGCGTTGCAGTTCTTGACACACTCAAACCGGTGTGCCTGGCATTAACTACCATACCTCATTCAAAGGCACTTAAATCTTTTGTCTTGCCCATTCACCCTCAGAATGGCACATATACACTATCCATGTCTGAATTGTCTCAAGGCTTAAAAATCCTTCTTTAACCAATGTACCGTATACCAAGGGAATGGGTTCAGAATAGGAATCAATGTAGATTATTTAGAGTCAGGAAAGTATGTATGAATCATACACAAACAGGGTTGGGGAGCATTTAGGCACAAAATATATTGGTGAATCAAAAATACAGTGGTTTGATTAATCCTGAAAGTTGCCATATTAAATTGTTCAAATCATGAAGTATCGGAAGGTGAGAAAAGTGAACAATAGGGGTTGAACAACAGTCATATGAATCTACTCTATTCCTCATTGTGATGACAAAGGTCCAGTTGTTGTGAACTGTGCGCCAGGATCCAGGTTTAAACTGCTATGTATGGTCTGCGTTCCATAATGATTCAAATAGTCTACATGTCCCAAATTATTGCACATCTTTAGCTTAATATGATCCACTATTGCTAGCGACTTCCAAGAACAACCCCATGGACATGGCAGAGGAAAGAAAGGTAAACTAACAATGGAATGGAATGATGCAAAATGTATGATACAAATTGAAGGAAACTAACAGTCACTGCATTGACGTAACAGCTATTATGTATGTGGGTATTACTGACGGTGGCTACAGATAGTGGATAATGTTTAACTTCTTAGGGAGCGGCTCCTGAGGTGACGGTTTTGGAGAGTCTGGCGTGCCCAAAGTAAAATGCCTCCCACTCAAGCCCAGAAAATAGGATATGCACATAACTAGTACTATTGGATAGGAAACACTCTGAAATTTCTAAAAGTGTTAACATAATGTCTGTGAGTGAAATAGCAGGCGAAAACCCGAGAAATATCTATCCGGAATTACTGTTTTTTGTCACATTGGCTCTGTTTGACAGTCTACCTATTGAGTTCTATGGCAAGCAGCTCCAAGAGATTTCAGTACCTATAGCTTCCACTAGCTGTCAACAGTCTATATATAAAGCCTCAGAGAGATTGGAGAAAGCAGGAAGAATAGATACAGGAAATGGCCAAGGTAGCTCAGGTGTCAGCAAGTTTTCTTGTGCGCTAGTCTGGCTGCGCGCCCCACTTTATTTTACTTATATAACGTTTAGGTGACCATCCGAGTGAAATATTATCGCTCATATTCATAAAAGGATAGCTAAGGATGCATTTTAACTGGTATTTGATTTGTTTACGAAAAGTTTATAGGTATATTTGAACGCGTTCTCTTCACGTTTCAATGGGAGATTCGAAGTTGGATTTTCTGATCGTAACGCACCAACCAAATGGAGATTTATGGATATAATAAATTACTTTTTCTAACAAAAGAACCATGGATTGTCTTCGTTGGACACTTGGGAAGCCCTCAGCAGAAGTTCTTCAAAAGGTAAGGGATTTGTTTTTGCTGTGAAATGTGTTTTGTGTGAACCGCGATGGTTTATGAATTTATGCTAATGCAGAAATATTGGAGGTGCTACCCTCAAACAATCAAATGTTGTGCTTTCGCCGTAAAGCCTTTTTGAAATCTGACAACGCTGTGATATTGCTCCCATTACCTCACTGCTGAAGGGGGTACCGGTGCGTTTGCAGTGGTCGGCTGAGGCGGACAGGGCTTTTGGTCACCTGAAGGCTCTGTTTACCTCGCTCCCGTGCTGGCTCATCCGGATCCCTCTTCGGCGTTCATAGTGGAGGTGGATGCGTCCGAGGCTGGGATAGGAGCCGTGCTCTCTCAGCACTCGGGTCCGCCCCCAAAGCTCCGCCCCTGTGCCTTCTTTTCAAGGAAGCTCAGCCCGGCGGAGTGAAACTATGACGTGGGGGACCGGGAGCTGTTGGCTGTCGTCAAGGTCTTGAAGGCGTGGAGACATTGGCTTGAGGGGGCTAAACACCCTTTTCTCATCTGGACTGACTACCGCAACCTGGAGTACATCCGGGCGGCGAGGAGACTGAACCCTCGCCTGGCAAGGTGAGCCATGTTCTTTACACGCTTTGTTTTCACCTCTGTCCTACAGACCAAGTTCCCAGAATACGAAGGCAGACGCACTGTCCCAGATGTATGACACAGAGGAGCGGTCCATGGATCCCACTCCCATACTTCCGGCCTCTTGCCTGGTGGCACCGGTAGTGTGGGAGCTGGATGCGGACATCGAGCGGGCGTTACGTACAGAGCCCACTCCCCCCCAGTGTCCAGCTTGGCGCCTGTACATTCCGTCTGCTGTCCGTGACCGTTTGATCTATTGGGTCCATACGTCACCCTCCTCTGGTCATCCTGGCATCGGTCGGACAGTGCGCTGTCTTAGTGGGAAGTACTGGTGGTCTACTTTGGCTAAGGACGTGAGGGTTTATGTTTCCTCCTCCTCGGTGTGCGTTCAGTGCAAGGCCCCTAGGCACCTGCCCAGAGGGAAGTTACAGCCCTTACCCGTTACACAACGGCCGTGGTCGCACCTGTCGGTCGACTTCCTCACGGATCTTCCTCCCTCACAGGGTGACACCACGATCCTGGTCGTTGTGAATCGGTTCTCTAAGTCCTGCCGTCTCCTCCCATTGCCCATGATCTCCCTACGGACCTACAGACTGTGGAGGCCCTGTTTACACACGTCTTCCGGCACTACGGGGTGCCTGAGGACATAGTGTTTGATCGAGGTCCCCTTTTCACGTCAAGAGTCTGGAAGGCGTTCATGGAATGTCTGGGGATCTCGGTCAGCCTTACCTTAGGTTTTCACCCCGAGAGTAACGGGCAGGTGGAGAGAGTAAACCAGGATGTGGGTAGGTTTCTGCGGTCTTCTTGCCAGGACCGGCCGGGGGAGTGGGCGGCATTCATCCCCTGGGCAGAGATGGCTCAAAACTCGCTCCGCCACTCCTCCACTAACCTCTCCCCTTTCCAGTGCGTACTGGGGTACCAGCCAGTTCTGGTGCCTTGGCATCAGAGCCAGATCGAGGCTCCAGCGGTGGATGACTGGTTTAGGCACTCGGAAGAGACATGGGTCGCCGCTCATGTGCACCTTCAGCGGGCCATGAGGCGTAAGAAAGCGAGCACAGACCGCCACCGCAGTGAGGCCGGGTCTGGCTCTCGACCCAAAACTTGCCCCTCCGTCTGCCCTGCCAGAAGCTGGGTCCGCGGTTTGTGGGGCCATTCAAAGTCCTGAGGAGACTGAATGAGGTTTGCTACAGGTTACAGCTTCCCCCCAGATTACTGTATTAACCCCTCGTTCCATGTGTCTCTCCTCAGGCCGGTGGTGGCTGGTCCATTCCAGGAGTCTGAGGTGCGGGAGCTTCCCCCCCCCTTTTGGACATCGAGGGGGCCCCGGCATATGCAGTTCGAGCCATCCTGGACTCGAGGCTTTGGGCGAGGGGCCTTCAGTACCTCGTGGAGTGGGAGGGGTACGGTCCGGAGGAGAGATGCTGGGTGCTGGTGGAGGACATTTTGGATCCTTCGATGCTGCGGGAGTTCCACCGTCTCCATCCGGATCGCCCTGCGCCTCGTCCTCCGGCCTCGGGTCGTCCCCGAGGTCGGTGTCGGCGCGCTGCTGGAGCCAAGCATCAATGGGGGGGCGGGGTACTGTCACGACTTCCGCCGAAGTCGGTCCCTCTCCTTGTTCGGGCGGCGTTCGACGTCACCGGCCTTCTAGCCATTGCCGATCCACTTTTCATTTTTCATTATACACACCTGGTTTCATTTCCCCAATTACATGTTCATTATTTAACCCTCTGTTTTCCCCATGTTTGTGTGTGTTATTGTTCCTGATTTATGTCAGTCCGTATTGGTGGACTTGGTATTGTATCTACTTTGTTTATTCTTTTTTTTTCACCTTCATTTAACCAGGTAGGCAAGTTCAGAACAAGTTCTCATTTACAACTGCGACCTGGCCAAGATAAAGCAAAGCAGTTTGACACATACAACAACAGAGTTACACATTGGAGTAAACAAACATACAGTAGAATAAAAACTAATCTATATACAATGTGTGCAAATGAGGTAAGATACGGCAATAAATAGGCCATGGAGGCGAAGTAATTACAATATAGCAATTTAACACTGGAATGGTAGATGTGCAGTAGATAATGTGCAAAGTAAAAATACTGCGGTGCAAAGGAACAAGATAAATAAATGAATACGGTAGGGGAAGAGGTAGTTGGTTGGGCTATTAACAGATGGGCTATGTACAGGTGTAGTGATCTGTGAGCTGCTCTGACAACTGGTGCTCAGCTCTGCTGTCCTGCGCCTGACTCTTTTGCACCAACTACACCACGCATTCTGACATGTGCAAAGCTGTCATCAAGGAAAAAGGTGGCTACTTTAAAGAATCTCAAATATAAAGTATATTTTGATTTGTTTAACACTTTTTTGGTTACTACATGATTCCATATGTGTTATTTCATAGTTTTGATGTCTTCACTATTATTCTACTATCCTGTCACTATTATTCTATTATTCTTAAATGTTATTATTTTCTAATCCTCAAGTTTGCAGACTACACAACAGTGGTAGGCCTGATTACCAACAATGACGAGACAGCCTACATGGAGGAGGACCCTGGCAGATTAGTGACAGGAAAATAACATATTCCTCAATGTCAACAAAACAAAGGAGCTGATTGTGGACTTCAGGAGACAGCAGTGGGAGCATGCCTGTTTTGTTGGTTTATAAAGTTTTGAAAGTGTTCCATTAGAAAAGTTTGGTTACTAGCTCGCTACTTTTGATTTTGGATCCTGCGACGTGGTTGGCATCAGTTGCCGGGGCTGCTGCTATCTGTCCAAGGATCCTGCTGACCAAGGGTCTGATGAGCTGCTTGGCGTAGCAGCAAGCCTAGCTGCCACTGTTAGCTGCCTATCAACCTAGTGGGGTTTCCTTGAGGGCTTGAATGCAGCCCGTGATGCGGTCAAATCAAATCATATTTTATTTGTCACATACACTTTTTTAGCAGATGTTATTGCGGGTGTAGTGAAATGCTATTAGACGACCTGACCAGAGAGGTCCAGGACCTGAAGAACAGTTTGCAGTTCTCCCTAGGTCAGCTCGATTGAGTTTTTACAGGAAAGTGGCAAGTTGACAACAATCTGTAAGTCATTGAGAGAGGACATTAGTTCTGTATGTGAATCCATGATAACAATGACAGAGAAATCAGATGATCTTGAGGTACAATCAAGGTGGAACAACATTGTTGTAGACGGAATTACAGAATCTCAACATGACACCTGGACGGAGTCTGAGGACAAAGTGAGGGAAAGGATCTTGGAGAAACTGAAGATGGACTACAGGAAGACTGAGTTGGAGCGCACCTACAGGACTGGAAAACCCACCACCGGCACAGGTGCCAGGCCCAGGCTGATAATCGTCAAGTTCCTGAGGTTCAAGGACAAGGTAGCGGTTCTGGAAAAAGCCAAGAACTTGAGGGGAACGTACATCTTCCCCAATGAGGACTATCCTGAAGCTGTGTGCCAGAAGAGAAAATAACCCTGACATGAAAGCTGTCAGAGCTCGTGGGGACATTGCTTACATCCGATATGACAGGCTCATTGTCCACCCTCCCTCCCAAAAGCCTGGAAGGTATGAGAGAACCAATCCTATGGGTTCGTAGCTTTAAACCCACAGCACACACACACACACCAACTGACTAACGGACTACTAAATGTATGTTTTTTTTTCTATTGCTTACTTTGTTATTTTCCATATTATGTCTATCTCTGAGAAGCTACCCAGGAAAAAGCTAAAATTAGTCCATATTAATATATGTAGCCTTAAAAGTAAGGTTCATGAAATCAATAACTTGCTAACATCAGGTAACATTCATATATTAGCCATTTTTGAGACTCACTTAGATAATTCATTTGATGATACAGCAGTATCAATACAAGGATATAACATATATAGAAGAGACAGGAATACTTATGGGGAATGTGTTGCTATATATATATATATATATATATATATATATATATATATATATATATACACAGTGGGGAAAAAAAGTATTTAGTCAGCCAACAATTGTGCAAGTTCTCTCACTTAAAAAGATGAGAGAGGCCTGTAATTTTCATCATAGGTACAGTTCAACTATGACAGACAAAATGAGGGAAAAAAATCCAGAAAATCACATTGTAGGATTTTTAATGAATTTATTTGCAAATTATGGTGGAAAATAAGTATTTGGTCAATAACAAAAGTTTATCTCAATACTTTGTTATATACCCTTTGTTGGCAATGACAGAGGTCAAATGTTTTCTGTAAGTCTTCACAAGGTTTTCACACACTGTTGCTGGTATTTTGGCCCATTCCTCCATGCAGATCTCCTCTAGAGCAGTGATGTTTTGGGGCTGTCGCTGGGCAACACGGACTTTCAACTCCTCCAAAGATTTTCTATGGGGTTGAGATCTGGAGACTGGCTAGGCCACTCCAGGACCTTGAAATGCTTCTTATGAAGCCACTCCTTCGTTGCCCGGGCGGTGTGTTTGGGATCATTGTCATGCTGAAAGACCCAGCCACGTTTCATCTTCAATGCCCTTGCTGATGGAAGGAGGTTTTCACTCAAAATCTCACGATACATGGCCCCATTCATTCTTTCCTTTACACGGATCAGTCGTCCTGGTCCCTTTGCAGAAAAACAGCCCCAAAGCATGATGTTTCCACCCCATGCTTCACAGTAGGTATGGTGTTCTTTGGATGCAACTCAGCATTCTTTGTCCTCCAAACACGACGAGTTGAGTTTTTACCAAAAAGTTCTATTTTGGTTTCATCTGACATTCTCCCAATCCTCATCTGGATCATCCAAATGCTCTCTAGCAAACTTTAGACGGGCCTGAACATGTACTGGCTTAAGCAGGGGGACACGTCTGGCACTGCAGGATTTGAGTCCCTGGCGGCGTAGTGTGTTACTGATGGTAGGCTTTGTTACTTTGGTCCCAGCTCTCTGCAGGTCATTCACTAGGTCCCCCCGTGTGGTTCTGGGATTTTTGCGTGGAGCCCCAGATCGAGGAAGATTATCAGTGGTCTTGTATGTCTTCCATTTCCTAATAATTGCTCCCACAGTTGATTTCTTCAAACCAAGCTGCTTACCTATTGCAGATTCAGTCTTCCCAACCTGGTGAAGGTCTACAATTTTGTTTCTGGTGTCCTTTGACAGCTCTTTGGTCTTGGCCATAGTGGAGTTTGGAGTGTGACTGTTTGAGGTTGTGGACAGGTGTCTTTTATACTGATAACAAGTTCAAACAGGTGCCATTAATACAGGTAATGAGTGGAGGACAGAGGAGCCTCTTAAAGAAGAAGTTACAGGTCTGTGAGAGCCAGAAATCTTGCTTGTTTGTATGTGACCAAATACTTATTTTCCACCATAATTTGCAAATAAATTCATAAAAAATCCTACAATGTGATTTTCTGGATTTTTTTTTTCCTCATTTTGTCTGTCATAGTTGAAGTGTACCTATGATGAAAATTACAGGCCTCTCTCATCTTTTTAAGTGAGAGAAGTTGCACAATTGGTGGCTGACTAAATACTTTTTTTTCCCCACTGTATATGTATGTATGTATAGAGAGAGCCATATCCCAGTAATGCTTAGAGAATATCTCATGTCAAGTGTTATTGAAGTACTGTGGCTGCAGATTCACCTACCTCATCTAAAGCCTATTATTTTGGAGTGTTGCTATAGGCCACCAATTGCTAACAGTTAGTATCTATATAATGTTTGTGAAATGCTATATAGTGTATGTGATGTAAACAGAGAGGTCTGTTTTCTTGGGGACCTGAATATTGACTGGTTTTCATCAAGCTGTCCGCTCAAGAAGAAGCTTCTCACTGTAACCAGTGCCTGTAATTAGTCTGATTCAGGTTATTAATCAACCTACCAGGGTGTTTACAAACACTACAGGAACAAGATCATGTACTGATCATATTTTTACTAATACTGTAGAACTCTGTTCTAAAGCTGTATCCATACTCATTGGATGCAGTGACAACAATATAGTGGCTATATCTAGGAGAACCTAAGTTCCAAAAGCTGGGCCTAAAATATATGAGTATATGAGATCATACAAAATGTGTTGCTGTGACTCTTATGTGGATGATATAAACAATATCTGTTGGTTTGGTGTGATTAATAGGGAGTGGAAGCTGAGGGGTCGGTTTTGGAGAGTCTGGCGTGCCCAAAGTAAAATGCTTGCCACTCAGGCTCAGAAAATGGGATATGCACATAATAAGTACTATTGGATAGGAAACACTCTGAGGTTTCCAAAGGTGTTATCATTTAGTCTGTGAGTGTAACAGAAGTCATTTGGCAGGCAAAAACCAGAGAATTTTCTATCCGGAAATCTCATTCCTTGTGGCTTATAGCTCACTTTGAGACTGTGCCTTTAGAAAGGTTTTTATACCAGGACACTGAATGTAGTACCTATTGCTTCCACTGGATGTCAGCAGTGTATAGGTAAAGTTTAATGGAAATCAGAACCAATGTGTTCTATTGGGAGAAGTTTTAGTCGAGGGAGCTCTTTTTCAGTTGCACGTTTTTGGGCGCACGTTTGGCTGAGCGGTCCACTTTATTTGACTTATATAACGTTTAGGTGACCATCCAAGTGAAAGATTATCACTTTTATTCATAAAATATAAGCTAAGGAAGCATTTTAATTGGTTTTTGTTTTGTTGAGGGAAAGTTTGTAGGTATAGTTGAACGCGTTCTCGTCACATTGGATTTTCTGAACACAAGGTAACAACCAAACGGAGATTTAAGGATATAATAAATTACTTTTTCTAACCAAATACCCATGGATTGTCTTCGTTGGACACTTAGGAAGCCCTCTGCAGAAGTTCTACAAAAGCTAAGGCACAGGTTTTCCCTGTGAAATGCATTTTCTATCGACCGCGCTGGCTAAAGATTTCATGGTTATGGAAAATATGTGAAGTGCTAGCCTCAAACAATCAAATGTAGTGCTTTCGCCGTAAAGCCTTTTTGAAATCCGACAACACTGTGATATTGCCAAGAAGCAGAGCTTTTGATGAGTATGAAACACTTGTATATTGGTGCATTTTTAATAATTCAATTTTGGAATTTTGTCTTGCATTTCACCTGGTAGTGTTGGGAGTGGGGCGCTAGCGCCCCGGCACTCCCTGAGAAGTTAACAAGGAGCATCCAGACGCTGCACTGATGAATTCATGAAATTTCTTCTTCCAATTATTGATAAACATGCACCTGTTAAGAAATTTACTGTTAGAACTATTAATGCTCTGTGGATTGATGAGGAATTGAAAAACAGTATGGCTGAAAGAGATGGGGCAAAATGAGTGGCTAATTAGTCTAGCTGCACATCAGACTGGCTGACTTACTGCAAATTGAGAAATTATGTGACTAAACTCAACAAAAAGAAGAAACTGTAATATGAAGCCAAGATCAATGACATAAAGAATGATAGAAAAACACTTTGGTGTACTTTGAATGAAATTATGGGCAGAAAGACACATTCAACTCCCTCTTTCATTTAATCAGATGTCTTGTTCATCACAAAACCATTTGATGTTACCAATTATCTTAATGATTACATCATTGGTTAAAGTGGGCAAACGTCAGCAGGAAATGCCAACAACGAACAGTGAGTCATCGTATTCATGCTATCATGTGGTCTGTTGTCTGTGTGGCTTTTCGTGCCATGTTTCTCTGTCTGCATGCTATGTCTTGCTTGTCCTATGTTGCTCTGTGGATTCTCACTGCTCATTGATTTTCTGTATTGTAATTGTTTTTAATAATCTTCCCAGGGACTACGGTTGAAAATTTGCTGGTTGGCTAAAACCGGCACTTTTACTGAAACGTTGATTAACGTGCACTGTCCTAATAAAAATAAAATAAACTCAAAAATAAACTCGAACTCATGACTCTCCTGTGAGGATCCAAAGATCAGGTTTACAATGGATCTGCCTTCCACCAGACCCCCTTGGAGAGGGGAGAAGGGATTGGTGTGGGGGTTTTATGACACCTCACGTCAATCGTAAATTGTATGGAACAGACGACTCTTTTTGGTCTTCAGTAGTGGTGATTGGTATCTCTTTGTTACAGAAGCATTTTGTCGCCCAAAAAACTCTAATGTCCAAATGTGAACACTGGGACAGTATTTCTAACATCCGGATGTGGGAAATGATAAGAGATGGAATATGGGAAATTAATGTCTATTTGGTGATGTTATTAAAAATGGTATAAAAGTGATATAACAAAAATATTGTAACTTGAAGAGCTTTACATCCTTTACTTTGTGTAGGAAATATCAAGGATGAGGAGCACATTTTTGTTAAGATAGGAATGTGATTTTAGTTTTCAAACGAGATCATAGTTTGATCATACTTTGACCAGTAAGTAGCCACGCCTAAGGGAGCTCAGAGAGTGTGTCAGCATGACGGAAACACCCCTTTCTGTGAGAGTGTATAAAGGATGAGTTGAGAATTAACATACCAGACCAAAATTACTCAAGCTGCAGCTTAGGTCTCCATTGGTTACGACCCTGAAAATCAACACGAGGTGAAGATGACAAAGTAGCCTTTCTAACAATCGATGTTACGGCTGAGTAGCTGTCCTAACTACTGTATCTAAGAAAGTGAATTTAAGTAGGACCATCTTGTTACTCCAAATCATCGTCGACTACACTGCTCTCATCACCCCACTGGGAATCATCAACACAGCTTATTAGCTAACTAAGAGCATTGTATTTGGTACAAATCATTCCCTAAGATCTAGACCTCAGCTGAATCTAGTAATGAATGGTGTGGCTGTTGAACAAGTTATGGAGTGTCAAAGATCTCAGTGAGCAGGCAGGCAGAGTCAGGTGCAGGACAACAGAGATGAGTATTCACGTAATATTTTACTCAAAATCAAAACTACCAAAATTGGTAGTAGAAATACAAGCTCACATAACAAAGAACCTCTAACATAGAATAAACATGCACAAAACCATGGGGGGAAACAGAGGGTTTAAATAAGGAACATATAATTATGGGATAGGAACCAGGTGTGTATTATGAAGAAAAAAAAAACATAGAAAATTAAAAGTAGATCGGCGGTAGCTAGAAGACCGGTGACGTCGACCGCCGAACTCTGCCTGAACAAGGAGAGGGGCCGACCTCTGCGGAAGTCGTGACAGTACCGCCCCCTTGACGCGCGGCTCCAGCAGCGGAGTGAGTTTTGAGCCATCTCTGCCCAGGGGATGAAAGCCACCCACTCCCCCGGCCGGTCCTGGCAGTATGACCGCAGAAACCTACCCACATCCTGGTTAACTCTCTCCACCTTCCCGTTACTCTCGGGGTGAAAACCTGAGGTATGGCTGACCGAGACCCCCAGACGTTCCATGAACGCCTTCCAGACCCTGGACGTGAACTGGGGACCCCCGATCAGAGACTATGTCCTCAGGCACCCCGTAGTGCCGGAAGACGTGTGTGAACAGAGCCTCCGCAGTCTGTAGGGCCGATGGGAGACCGGGCAAAGGAAGGATGTGGCAGGTCTTAGAAAATCTATCCACAACGACCAGGATTGTTGGGGTTTCCCTGTGACGGAGGAAGATCCGTCAAGAATTCCACCGACAGGTGCGACCATGGCCGTTGTGGAACGAGTAGAGGCTGTAATTTCCCTCTGGGCAGGTGCCTAGGAGCCTTGCACTGGGCACACACCGAGCAAGAGGAAACATAAACCCTCACGTCCTTAGCCAAGGTGGACAACCAGTACTTCCCACTAAGACAGGGCACTGTACGACCGATGCCAGGATGACCAGAGGAGGGTGACGTGTGGCCCCAATAGATCAAACGGTCGCTGACAGCAGACGGAACGTACAGACGCCCAGCTGGACACTGAGCTGGAGTGGGCTCTGTACGTAACGGCCGCTGGATGACCGCGTCCAGCTCCACACCACCGGTGCCACCAAGCAAGAGGCTGGAAGTATGGGAGTGGGATCCATGGACCGCTCCTCTGTGTCAAACATCCGGGACAGTGCGCCTGCCTTAGTGTTTTGGGAACCTGGTCGGTAGGATAGGGTGAAAACAAAGCGGGTGAAAAACATGGCCCACCTTGCCTGGTGAGGGTTCAGTCTCCTCGCCGCCCGGATGTACTCCAGATTGCGGTGGTCAGTCCAGATGAGAAAAGGGTGTTTAGCCCCCTCAAGCCAATGTCTCTACTCCTTCAGAGCCTTTACGACAGCCAACAGCTCCCGGTCCCCCCACATCATAGGACTTCCGGCGCCGACAGAGATGGCAGCCTCGCTTCACGTTCTCAGGAAACCATGCAGTATTTTTTTTTTTATGTATTACTTCTTACATTATTACCCCGGGAAATATTAAGTTTTATTACATACAACCGGGAGGAACTATTGGATATAAGAGCAACGTCAACTTACCAACATTATGACCAGGAATACAACTTTCCCAAAGAGGATTCTCGGTTTGCTAACCCAAACACAACAATAGACTGGATAGCACCCGGCGACTCAAAGCAACGGCGGCGCCGGGAGAAGAGGGAAACGAGCCGGTCTTTTGGTCAAGCTACGTCGACGGGCGCATCGTGCACCTCTCCCGAGTATTTTAATCGCCAATGTACAGTCTCTTGACAACAAAGTAGACGAAATCCGATCGAGGGTTGCCTTTCAGAGAGACATCCGAGACTGCAACGTTCTTTGCTTCACGGAAACATGGCTCACTCAGGACACGTTATCGGAGTCGGTACAGCCACCTGGTTTCTCCACGCATCGCGCCGACAGAAACAAACATCTCTCTGGTAAGAAGAAGGGTGGGGGTGTGTGTCTTATGATTAAAGAGATGTGGTGTGATCATAACAACATACAGGAACTCAAGTCCTTTTTGTTCACCTGACATAGAATTCATTACAATCAAATGCAGACCGCATTATCTACCAAGAGAATTCTCCTCGATTATAATCACAGCCGTGTACATCCCCCCCTCAAGCTGACACATCGACGGCACTGAAAGAAATTCATCGGACTCTATGTAAACTGGAAACCACATATCCTGAGGCTGCATTTATTGTGGCTGGGGATTTAAGAACAAGGCTCCCGAAATTTTACCAGCATATCGAATGTGCCACCCGGGCTGGTAAAATCCTGGACCACTGTTATTCCAACTTCCGTGATGCATACAAGGCTATTCTCCGCCCTCCTTTCGGCAAGTCTGACCATGACTCCATTTTGTTGCTCCCAGCCTACAGACAGAAACTAAAAAAGGAAACGCCCGTTCTCAGGTCTGTTCAACGCTGGTCCGACCAATCTGATTCCACGCTGCAAGATTGCTTCGAGCACGTGGACTGGGATATGTTCCGGATAGCATCTGACAACAACATTGATGTATACGCTGATTCGGTGAGCGAGTTTATTAGCAAGTGCATTGGTGATGTTGTACCCATAGCAAATATTAAAACCTTCCCCAACCAGAAACCGTGGATTGATGGCAGCATTCGCAAGAAACTGAAAGCGCGAACCACTGCTTTTAACCAGGGTAAGGCGACCGGAAACATGACTGAATACAAACAGTGTAGCTATTCCCTCCGCAAGGCAATCAAACAAGCTAAGCGTCAATATAGAGACAAAGTAGAGTCACAATTCAACGGCTCAGACACAAGAGGAATGTGGCAGGGTCTACAGTCAATCACGGACTACAAAAAGAAAACCAGCCCGTCGCGGACCATGACGTCCTGCTCCCAGACCAACTAAACAACTTCTTTGCTCGCTTTGAGGACAATGCAGTGCCACCGACACGGCCCGCTACCAAAACCTGCGGGCTCACCTTCACCGCAGCCAATGTGAGAAAAACATTTAAATGTGTTAACCCTCGCAAGGCTGCCGCCCAGATGGCATCCTGGCCGTGTCCTCAGAGCATGCGCCAGACCAGCTGGCTGGTGTGTTCACGGACATATTCAATCAGTCCCTATCCCAGTCTGCTGTTCCCACATGCTTCAAGAGGGCCACCATTGTTCCTGTTCCCAAGAAAGCTAAGGTGACTGAGCTAAATGACTATCGCCCCGTAGCACTCACTTCTGTCATCATGAAGTGCTTTGAGAGATTAGTCAAGGATCATATCACCTCCATCCTGCCAGACACCCTGGACCCACTCCAATTTGCTTACCGTCCCAATAGGTCCACAGACGACGCAATCGCAATCACACTGCATACTGCCCTAACCCATCTGGACAAGAGGAATACTTATGTAAGAATGCTGTTCGACTACAGCTCAGCATTTAACACCATAGTTCCCTCCAAGCTCGTCATTAAGCTTGAGACCCTGGGTCTCGACCCAGCCCTGTGCAACTGGGTCCTGGACTTCCTGACGGGCCGGTCCCAGGTGGTGAGGGTAGGAAACAACATCTCCACTCCGCTGATCCTCAACACTGGGGCCCCACAAGAGTGCGTTCTCAGCCCTCTCCTGTACTCCCTGTTTACCCATGACTGCGTGGCCAAGCACGCATCCAACTCAATCATCAAGTTTGCTGATGACACTACAGTGGTAGGCTTGATTACCAACAACGACGAGATGGCCTACAGAGAGGAGGTGAGGGCCCTCGGAGTGTGGTGTCAGGAAAATAACCTCTCACTCAATGTCAGCAAAACAAAGGAGATGATCGTGGACTTCAGGAAACAGGAGAGGGAGCACCCCCCTATCCACATCGAGGGGACAGTAGTGGAGAGGGTGGAAAGATTTAAGTTCCTCGGTGTACACATCACGGACAAACTGAATTGGTCCACCCACACAGACAGCGTGGTGAAGAAGGCGCAACAGCGCCTCTTCAACCTCAGGAGGCTGAAGAAATTCGGCTTGTCACCAAAATCACTCACAAACTTTTACAGATGCACTATCGAGAGCATCCTGTCGGGCTGTATCACCGCCTGGTACGGCAACTGCTCCGCCCACAACCGTAAGGCTCTCCAGAGGGTAGTGAGGACTGCACAGCGCATCACCGGGGGAAACCTACCTTCCCTCCAGGACACCTACACCACCCGATGTCACAGGAAGGCCAAAAAGATCATCAAGGACAACAACCACCCGAGCCACTGCCTGTTCACCCCGCTATCATCCAGAAGGCGAGGTCAGTACAGGTGCATCAAAGCTGGGACCGAGAGACTGAAAAACAGCTTCTACCTCAAGGCCATCAGACTGTTAAACAGCCATCACTAACATTGAGTGGCTGCTGCCAACATACTGACTTAAATCTCTAGCCACTTTAACCTCTTAAGCATTCTCAATTACCAGTGGGTCGCTAGCGGGCTCATCCCGACACTACCAGCAAAAATCGAAAGCGCCAAATTCTAAATCCGATAGTTGAATTATTAAACATCCAGCAATATACAAGTGTTCCATACTCATCAAAAGCTCTGTTTCTTGGCAATATCACAGCGTTGTCAGATTTCAAAAAGGCTTTACGGCGAAAGCAGCACATTCATTTGTTTGAGGCTAGCACCTCACATATTTTCCAATAGCCATGTATCGATTAGCCATCATGGCACACACATAACACATTTCACAGCGAAAACAAATCAATTACCTGTTGAAGAACTTCTGCTGAGGTCATCCTAAGTGTCCAACGAAGACAATCCATGGTTCTTTTGTTAGAAAAAGTAACGTCTTTTATCCATAAATCCTCCATTTGGTTATAATCAGAAACGACAGCCTCCACTCCTCCTTTGAAACGCGGCGCCAACTCGTTCAAATTATACCTATAAACTTGTCCAAAAACAATCAAACATAGTTTTAAATGTATCCTTAGGAACACTTTTACGTATATTTACTATTATAAATCAGCGGAATATAAACTGAACGCTAAAGACGATAAATAAGGCACTGCGCGCTTTCTCGTGCAGCATAATCTGAAGAGTTTTCAGAAAGTGGTGTCCCATTGCCATGCTGTTTATCAATGGTCGAAATTCATCCAAGATGGAGTAAAACACCGTCTCGTGGTTGATGACATCATAAGGAAGCGACGCGCACTGCGTTCATATGCCTATATATGGTCATTTTCGATAGGGAGGGGTTCCAAAATGAGCAATGTGTCAAAATGACTTTTTCCAGGACAGAGATTCCTCAGGGTTTTGCCTGCTATATGCGTTCTGATTGACCCACAGACAAATGGTTAACAGTTTTGGAAAATTCAGAGTGTTTCCTGTCCAATGGTACTAAATATATGCATATCCCATTTTCTGGGCCTAAATGGGAGGCATTTTACTTTGGGCACGCCAGGCTCTCCAAAACGGTCACCTCTGCTGCTGGAGCTTGTGAGGTGGATGTAGATACTTTTAAATAATAGGAATTGGATGTAACAAATGTATCACTAGCCACTTTAAACAATTTTGTATATAATGTTTACGTATCCGACATACTCATATCAAATGTATACACTGTACTCTAAACCATCTACTGTATCTTGCCTATGCCGTTCGGACATCGACCCAAATCTCTAGCCACTTTAATAATTATAACTGGATGAAATAATGTATCACTAGCCACTTTAAACAATGCCATTTATATAATGTTTACATATCCTACATTACTCATCTCATATATATATATATATATATGTGTATATACTGTACTCCATACCATCTACTGCATCTTGCCTATGCCAGTCAGCCATCGCTCATCCATATATTTATATGTACATACTCATATTCATTCCTTTACTCTTGTGTGTATAAGGTAGTTGTTGTGAATTTGTTAGATTACTTGTTAGATACTACTGCATGGTCGGAACTAGAAGCACAAGCATTTCGCTACACTCGCATTAACATCTGCTAACCATGTGTATGTGACAAATAAAATTTGATTTGATTTGATTCATAGTTATGCTCCACCGAGCTGAGCTTCTTCAAAAAGAAGGCACAGGGGCGGAGTTTAACCTCTTACAGCTAGGGGGCAGAATTCCTAGTTTCCGCCTGTCTGATGTGCCCAAAGTAAACGGGCTGTCACCCAGGCCCAGAAGCTAGGATATGCATATCATTTAGCTTTGGATGGAAAAGACTCTGAATTTTCCAAAACCGTTAAAATTATGTCTGTGGCTTTAACAGAACTGATTTGGCAGGCGAAAACCCGAAGGAAATCCGACCAGAAAAAAAAAGCTCTTATTTTGAAAAGCTATTGAAAAGCATTGAATCCATCCACCATTTTCCTATTACTATGGCTTCCCCTATATGATAACAGTCTACTATTGATGGCTTTGGGATTGTATTTTGAAAAATATATATGTTTTTTCACATGAAGGAAAGAGTGAACCTGGAGGTAAAACAATGTTTGGGCGTGTTCTGGGGCACTTGCGAGGGGATTTGCCTTGTCTATTGAACATAATTGTTTCTGCGTGAAGTTTTATCGTTTTTTTTACATTTTAGACAACCTAAGGATTATATAGAGTCTTTGTTTGACAAAAATAGACAAAGTTTACCGGGAGCAATTTTGACTTTTCTGTCGTCGTTTTGACGGAGGTGTTTCCTGTGGATTTCTGAATTCAATGATTTCTGAATTCAATTTTTCGGATATAAATATGTACTTTATCGAACAAAACGAACATTGGTTTTGTAGCTGGGACCCTCCTGGTTGGAAACATCAGAAGAAAAGTAAGTGAGTTTTTATCTTTAATTTGTGATTTTGTGTCGCCAGTGCTGGTTGAAAAAGCAATTTTTGTGAGGTGTTGACCTCAGATAATCAAATGTTTAGCTTTCGCCGTAAAGCCCTTTTGAAATCTGACAACAGATTTAGATTACCAAGACGCTAAGCTTTGTAACCATGTGCAACACTTGTATTTCCATGAAGGTTAAATATTACGAATTCTTATTTTGAATTTGGCGTGCTTTGTTTTTATCGAAAATGATCCCGCTCACGGGATCCGGCAAGAAGTTAAGTGGCGTACCCGAGCACTGAGACAGCACAGCTCCTATCCCAGCCTCGGACGCGTCCACCTCCACTATAAATGCCAAAGAGGGATCCGGATGAGCCAGCACGGGAGCCGAGGTAAAGAGAGCATTCAGCTGACCAAAAGGCCAATTACGCACGGCTGAAATGCGGTCACTCTCCAACTCCACCCCTGACATGGAAATGCGGTACCCTAGGAAGGAGACAGACTGTTGGAAGAACAGACATTTCTCAGCCTCGATGTACAGGTCATGCTCCAACAGTCGACCAAGCACCCTGCGCACCAGGGACACATGCTCGGCGCATGTAGCGGTGTAAATCAGAATGTCGCTGATATACACCACTACACCCTGCCGTGCAAGTCCCGGAAAATCTCATCTACAAATGCCTGGAAGACTGATGGAGCATTCCTGAAACCGTACGGCATGACGAGGTACTCATAGTGCCCCGAGGTGGTACTAAATGCCGTCCTCCACTCGTCCCCCTCCTGAGATCCAATTTTGTGAAGAAGCGCGCCCCGTGCATTGACTCGATCGCACTAGCTATGAGAGGTAGCGGGTAACTGTACCTCACAGTGATCTGGTTGATGCCTCGATAGTCAATACACGGGCGGAGACCTCCATCCTACTTCTTCACAAAAAAGAAGCTTGAGGAGGCAGGTGAAGTGGAGGGCCGAATGTACCCCTGCCCCATGGATTCGGAGACATGTGTTTCCATAGCCGCCGTCTCCTCTTGTGACAGGGGATACACATGACTCCTGGGATCCCTAAACTATGGGCAAATGATCGGTCAATAAAATTCCCAGCTGCGCATGAATCTACGAGCGCCTTATGCTGGGAATGCGGGGAAAACTCAGGAAATTCTATAAACACAAACATGTGAGCAACAGGAGGCTCTGGGTGAGTCTGGTGCCTACTCACCTGGGGTGACACGACAGTGCTCTGCCTGCTGCCTCGCCTCCATGAGGAACCCCCCCTACACCGACCGGCAGTGTGCCCTCTGCGGCCACAGATGGTGCAGGGAATGGCCCCTCCTCCGACCAGGGTTCGGAAGTCCAATGCAAAGTCCTGTGCGCTCCTCGTCCCCTGCCGTAGGTGAAACAGGCGTTCACCCGCTGCTCTACCCTCAGGTGGATGGTCAAAAACTGCCCGAAAGTGGCGGGTGAAATCCTCATAGTGGTCCAATGCCGCTTCGCCCTCTCCCTGTACGGCGTTGGCCCACTCCAGGGCTTTCCCTGATAGGCAGGAGACGAGGGCGGACACGCTCTCACGTCCCGAAGGAGCCGGGTGGACGGTCGCCAGGTAGAGCTCCAGCTGGAGTAGGAACCCCTGGCACTCGGCAGCCGTCCCATCATATTCCCTCGGGAGCGCGAGTCTTATCCCACTGGGACCAGGTGAAGGAGGGGTGGACAGAGGTGGGGTTTGTTGAGGTGATGGTGGAGGCACTGGCAGACCTCTTCTTTCCCATCGCTCTATTGTTTGCAGCACGAAATCCATGGCTGTGGCGAGATGTTGCAACATGGTCGCGTGCTGCTGAACATGCTCCTCGACAGGTAAAGGAGGGCTGTGTGCTCCTGCTGACTCCATTACGAGGTGCGTGTTTCTGTCAAAGAGCTCAGTGAGCAGGTAGGCAGAGTCAGGCGCAGGACAACAGAGACGAGTATTCACATAATATTTTACTCAAAATCAAAACTACCAAAATTGGTAGTACAAATACAAGCTCACATAACAAAGAACCTCTAACATAGAATAAACACGTACAAAACCATGGGGGAAACAGAGGGTTTAAATAAGGAACATATCATTATGGGATAGGAACCAGGTGTGTATAATGAAGAAAAAAAATATATAGAAAATTAAAAGTAGATCGGCAGTAGCTAGAAGACCGGTGACCCCGAACACCGCCCGAACAATTTGAGGGACCGACCTCGGCGGAAGTCGTGACATGGAGACTAAATTACTTTGTGTTACCTTACATTGGGCTCCCGAGCGGCGCAGCGGTCTAAGGCACTGCATCTTAGTGCAAGACGCGTCAGTCACAACGTTCTCTGGTTTGAATCCAGGCTGAATCACATCCGGTTGTGATTAGGAGTCCCATAGGGTGGCACACAATTGGCCCAGCATCGTCCGGGTTTGGCCGAGGTACCAGAAGAGAGTGGCACGTCTTGCTCTTCATTGTAATCAGAGGGCTAATATAAATACTATGCATGCATCTCTCTTGGTTAAGAGTTGAGAAGAGACTGACTGCGTCACTTCTTCATTTTATAAGAAACATTAATGTGTTGAAAATTCCAAATTGTTTGCATAGTCAACATACGCACAGCTCTAACACACACCCTTACCCCACCAGACATGCCACCAGTGGTCTTTTCATAGTCCCCAATTCCAGAACATATTCAAGAAAGTGTGCAGTACTATATAGAGCCATTTTCAGTGGTGTTAAGTACTTAAGTAAAAATACTTGAAAGTACTACTTAAGTAGGTTTTTGGGGTATCTGTACTTTACTTTACTATTTATATTTTTACTTCACTACATTCCTCAAGAAAATAATGTACTTTTTGTTCTATACATTTTCCCTGACACCCCAAAATACTCGTTACATTTTGACTGGAAAATGGTCCAATTCACAGACTTAACAAGATAACAACACTGGTCATCCCTACTGCCTCTGATTGGCGGACTCACTAAACACAAATACTTTGTTTCTAAATGATTTATGCGTGTTGGAATCAGGGATGCCTGGCTATCCATCAATTTTTAAAAACAAGACAATTGTGCCGTCTGGTTTGCTTAAAATAAGGAATTTGAAATGATTATACTTTTACTTTTGATACTTAAGTATATTTTAGCAATTCCATTTACTTTTGATACTTAAGTATATTTAAAGCCAAATACTTTTATACTTACTCAAGTAGTATTTTACTGGGTGACTTTCACTTTTACTTGAGTAACTTTCTATTAAGGTATGTTTAGTCTTTTACTCAAGTATGACAATTGAGTACTTTTTCCACTACTGGCCAATAATGCATGGAACTCCCTTCCAGCTCATATTTCTCAAAAATCTAAAGCAACAACTCATGGCACAAGGCCTTTCCACTATTTGACATAGATATTTTGTGTGTATGTAGTATTGCAGTGGCGGATCTAGCATCTTGCTTGTATGTCATACCACACCACTGTAAAGATGCTGAAGCGGTATGATCCCACCTCCTCTGACAAGGACTGGGCCTCAATCTTTATCACAGGGTCTTTGGTTTGATCCCTCACCTCAATCAGTGCCTCTCTCACCACAGCTGCCTGATACCTCAGTGGCTCGACACTCTTAACTTTACTCTCCCACCTTGTCTCAGTCCAGATCTTCAAAGTGATGTCCACATGTTTTTTCAGGATGGCCCATCGCTGTGTGGAGGCTGAGAACAAGGTGTACAATTTGTGTAAGATGCCAAAATAACCTGTGGCATCGACATAACTTTTAGCAGCATCAGCTACAACCAGGTTCAATGTGTTAGCCCCACATGGCACAAATGGAGCTCTTGGATTCATTTCCAGGAGTCTGGTTTGGACACCTTTGTTTTTGCCTCTCACGGCCCCATTATCATAAGACTGTCCTCTTCAGTCCTCAAAAGGAATTTTTAGCTCCTCTAGTCTTTTGAGAATCAGGGATACCAAATGTTGGCCCGTGGACTCCTCTGCCTCCAAAAAAAGAAAAAACTTAAAATGATGTTCCTTTATGTGGGGCTCCTGCTTCAGTAACACCATTCTAATCACAACTGAGAACTGTTCAGTGTGGCTGACATCTGAGGTGCAATCTAAAATGATAGAGAATATTTTTGCCAGCTTGATGTCACTCACCAATATTGAAAAGACCTTGCTGCTAAAAATATCTATGAGTTCATTCTGTATTTGGTGGCCAAGGTAGCTGGTGGTGTGACTCAAGGTCCCTTTCTGGACATGGTTAAGGTGCTCTTTCATGACTGGATCAAATTGTGTCATTAGTTCAACCTTTTTGAGGAAATTTCCAATTTTTGTAACTTATTTTGTAAATAATGTTTCTGCAACCGTATCTTACAGCAAAAAGGAGCTGCTGGATATCAAGCAAGATGCACATAACATTCTCCAAACACCCGGCAGGGCTAACATCCCAGTTATCTTCAAGAGGAAGAGACACAGATACAGAGGACACAGAGCAGAATGCCTCGGGAGGACCCGCCGAAGGCGAGTGGGAAAGCTGCCGTTACCGTCAATATTACTCGCCAATGTGCAATCATTGGACAATAAACTAGACGAGGTACGATCACGAATATCCTACCAACTAGACAACAAAAACTGTAATATCCTATGTTTCATGGAATTGTGGCTGAATGACGACATGGATATTCAGCTAGCGGTATATACGCTGCATTGGCAAGATAGAACAGCACACTCCGGTAAGACGAGGGGGTGCGGTCTGTGCATATTTGTAAACAACAGCTGGTGCACGAAATCTAAGGAAGTCTCTAGATTTTGCTCGCCTGAAGTAGAGTATATTGTGATAAATTGCAGGCCACACAACTTGCCTAGAGAGGTTTCAGCTATACTTTTCGTGGCTGTTTACTTACCACCACAGACAGATGCTGGCACTAAGACCACACTCAGTCAGCTGTATAAGGAAATAAGCAAACAGGAAACCACTCACCCAGAGGCGGCGCTCCTAGTGGCCGGAGACTTTAATGCCGGGAAATTTAAATCAGTTCTACCAAATTTCTATCAACATGTTAAATGTGCAACCAGAGGGAAAAAAATTCTAGATCACCTGTACTCCACACACAGAAACGCATACAAAGATCTCCCTCGCCCTCCATTTGGAAAATCCGACCACAACTCTATCCTCCTGATTCCTGCTCACAAGCAAAAATTAAAGCAGGAAGCACCAGTGACTCAGTCTATAAAAAAAGTGATCAGATGAAGCAGATGCTAAACTACAGGACTGTTTTGCTATCACAGACTGGAACATGTTCCAGGATTCTTCCGATGGCATTGAGGAGTACACCACATCAGTCACTGGCTTTATCAATAAGTGCATTGAGGACGTCGTCCCCACAGTGACTGTACGTACATACCCCAACCAGAAGCCATGGATTACAGGCAACATTCGCACTGAGTTAAAGGGGAGAGCTGCCGCTTTCAAGATGCGGGACTCTAACCCGGGAAGCTTACAAGAAATCCTGCTATGCCCTGCGACGAACCATCAAACAGACAAAGCGTCAATACAGGGCTAAGATTGAATCATACTACACCGGCTCTGACGCTCATCTTATGTGGCAGGGCTTGCAAACTATTACAGGCTACAAAGGGAAGCACAGCCGCGAGCTGCCCAGTGACACAAGCCTACCAGACGAGCTAAATCTCTTCTATGCTCGCTTCGAGGCAAGCAACACTGAGGCATGCATGAGAGCATCAGCTGGTCCGGATGACTGTGTGATCACACTCTCCGTAGCCGACATGAGTAAGACCAACATACACAAGGCTGCGGGCCAGACAGATTACCAGGATGTGTGCTCCGGCATGTGCTGACCAACTAGCAGGTGTCTTCACTGACATTTTGAACATGTCCCTAATTGAGTCTGTAATAACAACATGCTTCAAGCAGACCACCATAGTCCCTGTGCCCAAGAACACAAAGGCAACCTGCCTAAATGACTACAGACCCGTAGCACTCACGTACGTAGCCATGAATTGCTTTGAAAGGCTGGTCATGGCTCACATCAACACCATTATCCCAGAAACCCTAGACACACTCCAATTTGCATAATGCCCAAACAGATCCACAGATGATGCAATCTCAATTGCACTTCACACTGCCCTTTCCCACCTGGACAAAAGGAACACTTATGTCAGAATGCTATTCATTGACTACAGCTCAGCGTACAACACCATAGTACCCTCAAAGCTCATCACTAAGCTAAGGATCCTGGGACTAAACACTTCCCTCTGCAACTGGATCCTGGACATCCTGATGGGCCGCCCCCAGGTGGTGAGGGTAGGTAGCAACACATCTGCCATGCTGATCCTCAACACTGGAGCCCCCCAGGGGTGCGTGCTCAGTCCCCTCCTGTACTCCCTGTTCACCCACGACTGCATGGCCAGGCACGACTCAAACACCATCATTAAGTTTGCAGACGACACAACAGTGATAGGCCTGGTCACCGACAACGACGAGCCTACAGAGAGTAGGTCAGAGACCTGGACGGGTGGTGCCAGAATAGCAACCTATCCCTCAACGTAACCAAGACTAAGGAGATGATTGTGGACTACAGGAAAAGGAGGACCGAGCACGCCCCCATTCTCATCGACGAGGCTCTAGTGGGGCAGGTTGAGAGCTTCAAGTCCCTTGGTGTCCACATCACCAATGGGGTCATTGTCCATTTGGAAGACCCACTTGAGACCAAGCTTTAACTTCCTGACTGATGTCTTGAGATGTTGCTTTAATATATCCACATAATTTTCCTCCCTCATGATGCCATCTATTTTGTGAAGTGCACCAGTCCCTCCTGCAGCAAAGCACCCCCACAACATGATGCTGCTTCACGGTTGGGATGGTGTTCTTCGGCTTGCAAGCCTCCCCCTTTTTCCTCCAAACATAACGATGCTCATTATGGCCAAACAGTTCTATTTTTGTTTCATCAGACCAGAGGACTTTTCTCCAAAAAGTACTTTTTTACCTGTTTCCTCCAGCATCTTCACAAGGTCCTTTGTTGTTGTTTTGGGATTGATTTGCACTTTTCGCACCAAAGTACGTTCATCTCTAGGAGACAGAACGTGTCTCGTTCCTGAGCATTATTACGGCTGCGTGGTCCCATGGTGTTTATACTTGCTTACTATTGTTTGTCCAGATGAACGTGGTACCTTCAGGCGTTTGGAAATTCCTCCCAAGGATGAACCAGACTTGTGGAGGTCTACAACTTGTTTTCTGAGGTCTTGGCTGATTTCTTTTGATTTTCCCATGATGTCAAGCAAAGAGGCGCTGAGCTTGAAGGTAGGCCTTGTAATACATCCACAGGTACACCTCCAGTTGAGTCAAATGATGTCAATTAGCCTATCAGAAGCTTCTAAAGCCATGACATAATTTTCTGTAATTTTCCAAGCTGTTTAAAGGCACAGTCAACTTAGTGTATGTAAACTTCTGACCCACTGGAAATGTGATACAGTGAATAATAAGTGAAATAATCTGTCTGTAAACAATTGTTGGAAAATGTACTTGTGTCATGCACAAAGTAGATGTCCTAACCAACTTGCCAAAACTATAGTTTGTTAACAAGAAATTTGTGTGGTTGAAAAACGAGTTTTAACTTCTTAGGGCTAGGGGGCAGTATTTTGAAGTTCGGATGAAAAACATGCCCAAAGTAAACTGCCTGTTACTCAGGCCCAGAAGCTAGGATATGCATAGAATTAGTAGCTTTGGATAGAAAACACGCTAAAGTTTCTAAAACTGTTAAAATAATGTCTGTGAGTGTAACAGAACTGATATGGCTGGCAGAAACCCAAGCAAAATCCATCCAGGATGTCTGAATCAGTCATGTCACACTGTTTTCAATTGGCATGCTATTCAATGCTGGGTATTTTAGCTCCCAGATTGCAGTTCCTATGGCTTCCACTAGATGTCAACAGTCTTTAGAAAAAGGTTGGAACATTCAATCATGAAAATCAAGGGAGTAAGACCCCTAGTTCCTGGGTTCACGTCAAGTGTACTGTTTTGGATTCTGCGCGTAACAGGGAATGCGGGCTCAGTTTTTGTTTCTCTTCTATTCAGCAGGTTATGTTCCGTCTGAAATATTATAGTGTATATTCATTTTAGGGTATCTGAGTATTGATTGCAAATGCCGTTTGACTTTTTTCCGCAAACTTTATGGGTACTTTTGGGATATCGTTTGTCTGCATGGATGAAAGCCTTTTGGGCAGGTGGATTACTGAACAAAACGTGCCAACCAAACGGAGCTATATGGACATAAAGAGGAACTTTATCGAACAAAAGGACCTTTTATTGTGTAACCTGGACGCTTTGATATGCCATCAGAGGAAGATCATCAAAGGTAAGCGATTTATTTTATGCTATTTTTGAGTTTTGTGACACCTCTGCTGGTTATGTTATTATGCTAAATTAGTTTTTGAGGGGGGGTGCTGTCCTCAGACAATCAAATGTTCCGCTTTCACCGTAAAGCCTTTTTGAAATCTGACAATGGTGTACGATCAACAAGAGTCTAAGCTTTTGAAGGGTGTGCAGCATTTGTATTTTCATGAATGTTTGAAATTAGTATTTTTGTAATTTGAATTTGGCGCTGTACATTTCACCGGATGTTGTCAAAATCGATCCTGTTCACAGGATTGGATCCATAACAGGTTAATGACTCCAACCTAAGTGTATGTAAACTTCCGACTTCAACTGTATGTATATACCGGACTCTGACATTGCTCGTTCTAATATTTCTTTATTTCTTAACTTCTTACAGAAGTGTCCCGCTACCGTGCCACCTCGACAACATCCGGTGAAATTGCAGAGCACGAAATTCAAAATACAAAAATCGTAATATTAAACATTCATGAAAATACAAGTTTCATACACCATTCTTTAGCTTAGAATCTTGGTAATCGAACCACTTTGTCTGATTTACAATAGGCTTTACGGCGAAAACATAGCATTTGATTATCTGAGGACAGCGCCCCGCATACTTCCTGCATATAAATATATTTCAAACCAGCACAGGTGTCACAAAAATCAAAAATAGCAATTTAATAAATCACCTACCTTTGAAGATCTTCCTCTGTTTGCAATCCCAAGGGTCCCAGCTACACAATAAATGGTTGTTTTGTTCGATAAAGTCCCTCTTTATATCCCAAAAACTCTGTTTGGTTGGTGCGTTTTGTTCAGTAATCCACCCGTTCAACTCGTTCAACATAAAGAATCCAAGAAATTACCAATAAACCTCGTCCAAACAAGTCAAACAACGTTTCTAATCAATCCTCAGGTACCCTAATATGTAAATAAACTATAAAATGTCATAGTATGTATTATGTTCCACAGGCCTACAGACCCAAGGAAGAACCAAATGATAAACTACAGCTACTTGTTAATTTTTCAAAGAACAAGCCTGAAACCTTGTCTAAAGACTGTTGACATCCAGTGGAAGCCATAGGTACTGCAATCTGGGAGCTATTCTTTTCATTGTGCAATAGGAAACCATACCAATTGCATGAAAGCTCAAAAAAGCTATTTTTTCAGATAGATTTTCCTCGGGTTTCCGCCTGCCATATCAGTTCTGTTATACTCACATACATTATTTTAACAGTTTTCGAAACGTCAAAGTGTTTTCTATCAATTACAACTAATGATATGCATATCCTAGCTTCTAGGCCTGAGTAACAGGCATTTTACTTTGGGCATGCCAGACTCTCCGAACTTCCGAACACTGGCCCCTAGCCCGTTTTGTATTGTTAGGTATTACTGCACTGTTGGAGATATGAACCGCAATAACATCTTCAAAATGTGTACGCGTCCAATACAATTTGATTTGAATGCAGTACTATTTTCCGAGTTCTACAGAACACATACACACACACTCTGTACACCGTTATAAGAGTTATACAGAACACATACTGAATTGTAATGATTGAACAACATTCCATCACCTAGAATAAAACAAAGAAGTTGTAATAGCTAGAATTCTCACTGATACATAGAACACTAGTTGGCTGCTTCTCAGGGAGGGCTGGCTGGCTTTAAGTAAAGGGACTACACAGGCTGCAAAAGATGGCTGAACACCACCAACAATATAAAGCACCCTGTAAGAGAGAGACAACACACGCCATCATGAGTCATAATTGAACAACGTCCCATCATCTGAAGCCTATAATAAAACAGAGATGGCATAATGGCTAGAATACTCACTGACACGTAGAACACTGTCTGGCTTCTGCTCAAGGAGGGCTGGCTGGCTTCACTCTGTCAAAGTAGAAGACATTGCTAAGTCACACAGTAAAGTAGTAGCCAGCACTACTACAGACAGCACAGTGAACCAGGAGAAAGAGAAGGCAGAATTGTGGGATTAAAGAGAATGTTAAGTAAGCAAGTTATAGAAAAATATGTCCTAACTGCTCCTCCAATAAGGTAGTCATCTCAGCAGCTCACTTTTCTCTCCAACTCTATCAATTATCATGTCAGTACCATTAGGATGTCCTTCTCTGTGGCCATTAGCAAGAAGCCTCTAGGTGTTCGTGTGAGCGATTGCTCCTGAGTCGTCTCTTGAAATGTCACTCAAGCTACCTAGGTGACTGAGAGGGTGACTAGAAACTTGTATCCAAGGATATGGTATGCATCAGTCAGCAAGTTGTACCATCTCAGTATCTGGTAACAACACAGTGGACACTCTTTGCAGGAGGAGCAGCTTTTATTAATAATTTCCACCTCCATCTTCTTCTCTATCAGGTCCATTCTCCTCTTTCCTAGCCATGTATTCCTCCAATCCTGAAGTTTTCAGTCTCTTCCAATGTACAGTGAGGCTCCTCAGCTCACACTGCAAATTGTCAACAGTTGTTCTGCTGTCAATTCTAAGCAAACATTTGCTGAGCTCTTGAAGGTTTGTGGCAGATCACTGAATGTGACTTGGGAGAAGTTTCTGGGGTCCAGAAGGGCTAGGTCAGCACACAGAGAGCCATGAGTTAGAAATCATCTGTGGATGATCCCTGACTGTATCCCTGATTTGATTGTGGACTTCAACTTTATAGGCGCTCTCTGCCTCTGACAAAGCCTCATCTTGAGCCATCTCTCCAGGCATGTTTTTCGTATTTCTTGCCCTATTCTGCAGCAGAGTGAGCTCCACCTCCTCCAGCTCTGTCTCCTCATCCTGTTCTTTGATCTTCTTAATTTCCCACTGAACAAAATTTGAAAAAGAAAAGTATAAACCAGACTTTGGTCGTGAAATCTTTCTTTGTTTAGCACATGGCCTCATGTGAATACCTTTAAGAGATGAGTGGGGCTAAGGTTTAAGAGGGTGTGAACGATGCTGAATGGGTGTAGACAAAGAAGAGATCTCTAGTAGATTTCCTGAAACGTTCAAGGGCCATTTTCTCAAAAGTGGGGTTACAAGTTTATACATTTTCAAAGCAGAATTAATTTCCCATTTGTTCCTCAACTGCAGTGTATGACATACCATTTTCTAGCTCTGAGTCTCTACTTTTATCCAATGTAAAAAACACAACAAAAAACACAACAACAAATGCCTTTTGACCCATAAGACCTAATCGAGGCAGTCGGTCACAAATGTGTTTGCAGCTGCCTCAATGGTGTCAAAGTCTCTTGCCATGCCTTTCAGGGTTTCCTGTATAGACACAACCATTCAGTGGGCAGACAGGATGTCCATCCCGCTTGTTTGCAGGTATTTGGACAGTGGAGACGTGTTCTCAAATATCCAGAGAAAGATTTGAGTCGTCAGTAAATGCTCTTGCCTTGACTAGTACAGTTTTCTTCATGTTTCCCTGGCTGACAGTGTGAGGAGTACTTCCGGAGCATCCAAAGAACTTCTTTAAAGCACTATCCTTAGCCCACCTGTGTTGCTTGTCCTGGCTCTGCTTCTCTCACACATTTGTTATTTGGTAGGATTGACAGAGTAACACAGAAATGTTGTTTAGGAGAGCAAACAGTAGCCCACTTGCTATGACAATTTCAGTTGTGTCAGCCAAAACCAGATTAAGGATGTGTGCATAGCACCAAACATTCATTTGATTGGGGGACTTTGAGGACAACAGAGCAGAGAAGACTTTATATTTGCCATGCATATATTTGCCTTTGCAATGGCCACAAACCTCACATGTATGACGTCCATCACAGATGACAGAGCATTGGTCTTGAGAGGTTAAGTCCTGAGTTGTATCGATCTAGACAGAGAACATTCCAGCTTCCTCAATTTCACTTGACAAGGTCTCCTGAATTGTGTTAATAATGTAATGACTGTATTTTTAGAGATCAGTGATGAGAGAACCTCTGCCTTTTGACCCAGACTGATGTAGTTTTCTGCTTTTCTCAATGCATTCATTGAGATGTTCTTTCAAGCAGACATCATACTTTCCAAGCAGTATTATCATCTAAATAAATGGCACCGTGATCAACACTGGTGTCCTCTACGCGGTGCCCCCAGAAGGCACTGCAAGTATTGTATTTCATTCTGTGGGCAGTACTGGCTTTGGTGGGTGTTCCTAGCTTTGGGCTTCATGCTGTTTGTCAGATGGTTTGTCAACTACTCCCAGGTTCGCAAAATGGCCGACCCGACGCCACACTGCCCCGAACGAGAGTCCTGTTCATCTACTGAAGCTAGTTTTTGAATAAACAAAATGTCCCTGTATCTGGATAAATAATCCTGGATGTTTGAAATGCATCATACCAACAAACAGCAACAAAACTGCAAAAGTCTAAAACCAAACAACTCAGATACCCATCATGACGCGTCAGGATGAAAAAAAACACAACAAAATCTTGATGAAGACAACACTTGTAACATTCAGGAATTAAATACATAAATTTGTTTATTATTTTATTTGAAAACTTAATTAATGGATAATGGTAGTATGTACTAATTAGTGGTGAACGTTAAGTGCAATTTTACATTTTCAGTTCATAATGAATGGGTAGTGCCTTATATCATTTGATCGTAGTGTTTTAGCAAAAAGTTATTTTTGGCTATTTTCTAGTGCTTAATCCTTTGTTCTTCTTTTAGACATTTGAATTGCAAGGGCCTTGTTCCTGCTGCTGAATTATATGCTCTTTTTTTGTTGTTGACCAATTCGCAACACTGTAGAGATGCACTTTGCTCAACATCATACATCAGTCGTTGCAATATTCACTCATCCCTTGATTGTTACAAAGAATCCTCAACAGTAATTGTCACGCCTGCTCCCGGTCTCCCTCTCTGGCGCTTGAGGGCGCCAGGCTGCACTTCATTACGCATACCTGTCACCATCACTATGCGCATCAGCGTTCACTGGACTCACCTGGACTTCTTCACTTTGTTGATTGCCCCATCTATATCTGTCTGTTCCTCCATTGGTTCCCCGTGTCAGAATTAATGTCATTGTGTTTTCATGTCAATTTGAGGTGTACCTGTGGATGTATTTCAAGGCCTACCTTCAAACTCAATGCCTCTTTGCTTGACATCATGGGAAAATCAAAAGAAATCAGCCAAGACCTCAGAAAAAAAATTGTAGACCTCCAGAAGTCTGATTCATCCTTGAGAGCAATTTCCAAACGCCTAAAGGTACCAAGTTGTAAAAACAATAGTAAGCAAGTATAAACACCATGGGACGACGCAGCCATTATACTTAAATAAAGGTTAAATAAAATACAAAAATACAGCTCAGGAAGGAGACGTGTTCTGTCTCCTAGAGATGAACGTACTTTGGTGTGAAAAGTGTAAATCAATCCTAGAACAACAGCAAAGGACCCACTGCTCCAAAACCATCATAAAAACCACCACAACGATCGTACTTTTTGGAGAAATGTCCTCTGGTCTGATGAAACAAAAATAGAACTGTTTGGCCATAATGACCATCGTTATGTTTGGGTGGAAAAGGGGGAGCTTGCAACCCGAAGAACACCATCCCAGCTGTGAAGCACTGGGGTGGAAGCATCATGTTGTGGGGGTGCTTTGCTGCAGGAGGGACTGGTGCACTTCACAAAATAGATGGCATCATGAAGACGGAAAATTATGTGGATATATTGAAGCAACATCTCAAGACATCAGTCAGGAAGTTAAAGCTTGAGTGCAAATGGGTCTTCCAAATGGACAATGACCCCAAGCATACTTCCAAAGTTGTGGCAAAATGGCTTAAGGACAACAAAGCCAAGGTATTGGAGTGGCCATCACAAAGCCCTGACCTCAATCCTATAGAACATTTGTGGGCAGAACTGAAGAAGCGTGTGTGAGCAAGGAGGCCATACACCTGACTCAGTTACACTAGCTCTGTCAGGAGGAATGGGCCAAAGTTCACCCAACTTATTGTGGGAAGCTTGTGGAAGGCTACCCAAAACATCTGACCCAAGTTAAACAATTTAAAGGCAATGCTACCAAATACTAATTGAGTGTATGTAAACTTCTCACCCACAGGGAATGTGATGAAAGCAATAAAAGATGAAAGAAATCATTCTCTCTACTATTAATCTGACATTTCACATTCTTAAAATAAAGTGGTGATCCTAACTGACCTAAGACAGGGAATTTTTACTAGGATTAAATGTCAGGAATTGTGAAAAGCTGAGTTTAAATGTATTTGGCTAAGGTGTATGTAAACCTCCGACTTCAACTGTACAGTGCATTCGGAAGGTTTCCAATCCTTTCCCCTTTTCTACATTTTGTTACAGCATTATTCAAAAAAAATAAAAAATAAAAGATCCCTCAATCTACACAGAATACCCCATAATGACAAAGCAAAAAAAGATTTGTAGAAATTATTGAAAATGTATTAAAAATAAAAAACATAAATAACTTACTTAAATAAGCATTCAGACCTTTGCTTTGAGACTTGAATTTGAGCTCAGGTGCATCCTGTTTCCATTGGTCATCCTTGAGATGTTTCTACAACTTGATCAGAGTCCAACTGTGGTAAATTAAATTGGTTGGACATGATTTGGAAAGGCACACATCTGTCTATATAAGGTCCCACAGTTGACAGTGCATGTCAGAGCGAAAACCAAGCCATGAGGTCGAAGGAATTGTCCGTAGAGTTCCGAGACAGGATTGTGTCGAGGCACAGATCTGGGGAAGGATACCAAAAAATGTCTGCAGCATTGAAGGTCCCCAAAAAACACAGTGGCCTCCATCATCCTTAAATGGAACACGTTTGTAACCACCAAGACTCTTCCTAGAGCTGTCCGCCCGGCCAAACAGAGCATTCGCGGGAGAGGAGCCTTGGTCAGGGAAGTGACCAAGAACCCAATGGTCACTCTGACAGAGCTCCAGAGTTCCTCTGTGGAGATGGGATAACCTCCTAGAAGGACAACCATCTCTGCAGCATTCCACCAATCAGGCCTTTGTGGTAGAGTGGCCTGAATCCACTCCTCAGTAAAAGGCACATGACAGCCCGCTTGGAGTTTGCCAAAAGGCACCTAAAGGACTCTCAGATCATGAGAAACAAGATTATCTGGCCTGAATGCCAAACGTCACGTCTTGAGGAAACCTGGCACCATCCTTACGGTGAAGCATCATGCTGTGGGGATGTTTTTCTAGCGACAGGGACTGGGAGACTAGTCAGGATCGAGGGAAAGATGAACGGAGCAAAGTATAGAGAGATTCTTGATAAAATCCTGGGTCTGAATACCTTTTTTTCTTTTTTTTTTATGTATTTGCTAAACTTTCTACAAACCTGTTTTTACTTTGTTATTATGGGGTATTGTGTGTAGATTGATGACGAGTAAAAAACAATTTCATCCATTTTAGAATAAGGCTGTAATGTAACAAAATTTCAAGGGGTCTGATTACTTTCCAAATGCACTGCAAGTTTTTACACCCTAAAAAAAAAAAAGTTTAAATAAAAAAAAGTATTCACACCACCTTGATTGGTGAGAAAAATATATATTTAATACGTTTTGAATTCAGACTAACACAACAAAATGTGGAATAAGTCAACGGTTATGAATACCTTCTGAAGGCATTGTTTGTCTCCCTCCCAACTCTGGCTAAACATTGCCTACTACTTCGGGTGCACTGCCTTTACTTGTGCTCACAATCGTCGGCTATGCTGTCGCTGTCCTCTTCTTCTGCTAGTGCTCATGGGACTTGATTTTTTTGTCACTTAACTTTTCATCCCCACCTTAGCGTTTTTTACTGTGTTGTTGTTGCTTTACCATGTTGATTTGGAGTTTTCTTGATAGCTACACCAACGTCTCGTGGCTATGTCACTGTCAGAGTGTGTGTGAGGGAAGGGGGCGGGGCTGAGGGTTGCAGCCGCTGCATAGAGAGAGTAATGGACCCAAAGGGCTGGGGCCAAGGCGAGCGATGGACCAGTGGCCTGGCTCACATCGCTCAACTTTCTAGCCCCCCTCCATAATTGTGATGATTGAGATGGACCAGTCTGGGCCGGGAGATACTTCTTTATTTGTTTTATTTTGTATTGGGCCAGCAGCCCACCGGCCCACAGGTCGACTGGCCCATGGGAATTCTCACGGTGCTCCAGATGGCCAGTCTGCTGCCTACGCCACACCTTCATTTATTTGATCTCCATCCCATGCTATTCTAGTGCTTAAGTTCAAGGTCAGAATACGAATAGAGGGAAAACTGCATAAAAAGGGAATTACATTCCAATTATGCACGCTTAACTCTGATCAGATTTCGCCCCTTTGTGCATTTGGACAGCATTTTGGTGTTACTACTTTTCACCACAAATGAGGTTAATAACCAGTAATGAGCAGACTTGTTTTCTGAAGGTGACAGGTAGGCTTGGTGTGGATAGGAAAACTCCTTCCCTTATAGTATTTGCAGGTACAGACCAAATTCTGTCAGTGAAGTTTAATTATCACAATCCCAGCGTGATAGTCAGACATACACAGTGTATTCTGTTACCCCAGCCCCTCTTGTCTTTCCATCTCCTCGCCTTACTGACAAAGTCTATCTGAATTACATGTAGAGATTTACTAGAGTTTGAAAACTATCAGGTTGAAGTCATGTTGCAATGAGAATGCATCAACACCTGTCTGTACATATTTTATTTTTTTACTGGCAAGTCAGTTAAAACTTCTCAGTATCCAATGGGTCCCTAGCGGGCTCATCCCGTCACTACCAGGTAAAAAGGTAAAGCGCGAAATTCAAATATCTAAATTTGAATTATTAGACATCCACCAATATACAAGTGTTCCATACTCATCAAAAGCTCTGTTTCTTGGCAATATCACAGCGTTGTCAGATTTCAGAAAGGCTTTACGGCGAAAGCAGCACATTCATTTGTTTGAGGCTATCACCTCACATATTTTCCAATAGCCATGTATCGATTAGCCATCATGGCACACACATAACACATTTCACAGCAAAAACAAATCAATTACCTGTTGAAGAACTTCTGCTGAGGTCATCCTAAGTGTCCAACGAAGACAATCCATGGTTCTTTTGTTAGAAAAAGTAACGTCTTTTATCCATAAATCCTCCATTTGGTTTGCGCGTTATAATCAGAAACGACAGCCTCCACAGCGAAAATCTACAGTGCCAAATTTAAATTCCGAAAGTTGAATTATTAGACATCCAGCAATATACAAGTGTTCCATACTCATCAAAAGCTCTGTTTCTTGGCAATATCACAGCGTTGTCAGATTTCAAAAAGGCTTTACGGCGAAAGCAGCACATTCATTTGTTTGAGGCTATCACCTCACATATTTTCCAATAGCCATGTATCGATTAGCCATCATGGCACACACATAACACATTTCACATGAAAACAAATCAATTACCTGTTGAAGAACTTCTGCTGAGGTCATCCTAAGTGTCCAACGAAGACAATCCATGGTTCTTTTGTTAGAAAAAGTAACGTCTTTTATCCATAAATCCTCCATTTGGTTTGCGGCGTTATAATCAGAAACGACAGCCTCCACTAGTCCATGAAACGCGGGGCGCCAACTCGTTCAAATTATACCTATAAAGTTGTCCAAAAACAATCAAACATAGTTTTAAATGTTTCCTTAGGAACACTTTTACGTATATTTACTATTATAAATCAGCGAATATAAACTGATCAATAACGACGATAAAACAGACGCTCCGTGACTTCACGTGCACGCGCATTGTGAAGAGTTCCCATAAAGGACCCCATGAGGGGTCCTCGTGGTTTCGTGGTTTTCTCTGAGATTACTCACCCAAAATGGAGGAAAACACCATCCAGAGGCTGGTGACATCACAAGGAAACTTCCCGCATTCCAAACATATGCCTATATATGGTCATTTTCAATAGGGAGGGGTTCCAAAATGAGCAATGTGTCAAAATGACTTTTTCCAGGACAGAAATTCCTCAGGGTTTTGCCTGCCCTATGCGTTCTGATTGACTCACAGACAAATGGATGACAGTTGTGGAAAATTCAGAGTGTTTCCTATCCAATGGTACTAAATATATGCATATCCCATTTTCTGAGCCTGAATGGGAGGCATTTTACTTTGGGCACGCCAGGCTCTCCAAAACAGTCACCTTTGCTGCCGGAGCTTGATATTAACTAATAAGGGAGCAGTGGGGCGCTAGCTCCCGACACTCCCGACACTACCCGGTGAAATGTAAGGCGCTAAATTCAAAATCCAAAAGTTGAATTGTTAAACATTCATCAATATACAAGTGTTGCATAGTCATCAAAAGCTCTGCTTCTTGGCAATATCACAGCGTTGTCAGATTTCAAAAAGGCTTTACGGCGAAAGCACATTTGATTGTTTGTGGATAGCACCTACAATATTTTTGCCATTAGCATAAATTCATAAACCAGCGCGGTTCACACAAAACACATTTCACAGCGAAAACAAATCACTTACCTTTTGAAGAACTTCTGCTGAGGGCTTCCCAAGTGTCCAACGAAGACATCCAACGGTTCTTTTGTTAGAAAAAGTCATTTATAATATCCATAAATCTCAGTTTGGTTGGCGCGTTATGTTAGAAAATCCAACGTCGAATCGCCCATTGAAACGTGAAGAGAACGCGTTCAAATATACCTATAAACTTTTCCTAAACAAATCAAATACCAGTTATAGTGCATCCTTAGCTATCCTTTTATGAATACTTGCGATAATATTTCACTCGGATGGTCACCTAAACGTTATATAAGTAAAATAAAGTGGGGCGCGCACCCAGACTAGCGCCCCGAGAAAACTTGTTGACATTTCAGGTCCCCTTACCATTTCCTGTTCCTATCCGTTCCTCTTACTCCAATCATTCCCAGTGTTTGTATATAGACTGTTGACATCTAGTGGAAGCCATAGGTACTGCAATCCAGGAGCTGGATTGCCTTGAAGTCAATGGGGAGAGTGTCAAACAGAGCAAAGGTCACCAAAAACTGCATTTCCGGATGGATTTTCCTCTGGTTTTTGCCTGCTAAATCAGTTCTGTTATACTCACAGACATTATGTTAACACTTTTAGAAACTTCAGAGTATTTCCTATCCAATAGTACTAATTATGTGCATATCCTACTCTCTGAGCGGCAGGCATTTTACTTTGGGGCACGCCAGACTCTCCAAAACCATCACCTCTGCTGCCGCTCCCTAAGAAGTTAAGAACAAATTCTTATATACAATGACGGCTTAACGTGGAACAGTGGGCTAACTGCTTTGTTCAGGGGCAGAACAACAGACTTTTACCATGTCAGCTCGGGGATTCGATCCTGCAACCTTTCAGTTACTGGCCAAACGCTCTAACCGCTAGGCTACCTGCCACCCCACTGTGATAGGTTGTCATAGCTGTTGACACAGTGTTTGTTTTTAATCGCATTGCAAAGACACAGTGAAAACTTCAGCCAAATTCAAATGTTTTTTTCTGTTATTGCATCACAACCACAAACGGGTAAGGTTGGTGTCGCCATGAATTGTCCTAAGGAATTAGGACTGGAGCTATACCATTCTTATAATGACCTTATTATGAAAGCACTACGTTTTTTTGCCTCAAGTTGTTACTATCAAACTTTTCTTTCCTTGTCAATAGGGCTTTTTTTCTGTGCTTTTGGCTGGGGCATTTTGTCAAGTGCTCTGTGACAATGGCATTGTGAGAAACGTTCAGCTCCATCTCCTTTCCGCCGCCCCTTCCCTTGGTCACTCTTTGTCAGCCTCTAAATATTGACTCATTTTCATAGAGATCTAGCTGAGATCACGGCATTGGGGATCTGTACTGAAAATACCCTGGTGTCTGGTGAGGTCCCTCCAGTAACAACCGATTGTTGTTTCACAGAGTCTGTCTGGCCTCGATAAGGCCCTTTTGCTGTGTTTACCACTCCTGCGCTGTTAGCTGGCTCAGTTTTGAGCACAGTCTCACATACAGTGCCGTAAAAACGTAGTTGGCCCCTTTCTGATTTTCCCATTTTTTGCATTTTTTGGACACTGAATGTTATCAAATCAAATCAAATGTTATTTGTCACATGCGCCGAATACACATCAAATCAAATCTAATTTTATTTGTCACATACACATGGTTAGCAGATAATGCGAGTGTAGCGAAATCCTTGTGCTTCTAGTTCCGACCATGCAGTAGTATCTAACAAGTAATCTAACAATTTCACAACAACTACCTTATACACACAGTGTAAAGGAATGAATACAAGTATGTACATATAAATATATGGATGAGCGATGGCTGACCGGCATAGGCAAGATTCAGTAGATGGTATAGAGTACAGTGTATACATTTGATTTGAGTAATGTCGGATATGTAAACATTATATACAAAATTGTTTAAAGTGGCTAGTGATACATTTGTTACATCAAATTTTCTATTACTATTATTATTAAAGTGGCTAGAGATTTAAGTCAGTATGTTGGCAGCAGCCACTCAATGTTAGTGGTGGCTGTTTTACCAGTCTGATGGCCTTGAGATAGAAGCTGTTTTTCTGTCTCTCGGTCCCAGCTTTGATGCACCTGTACTGACCTCGCCTTCTGGATGATAGCGGGTTGAACAGGCAGTGGCTCGGGTGGTTGTTGTCCTCAATGATCGTTTTGGCCTTCCTGTGACATCGGGTGGTGTAGGTGTCCTGGAGGGCAGGTAGTTTACCCCCGGTGATGCATTGTGCAGTCCTCACTACCCTCTGGAGAGCCTTACGGTTGTGGGCGGAGCAGTTGCCGTACCAGGCGATGATACAGCCTGACAGGATGCTCTCGATTGTGCATCTGTAGAAGTTTGTAAGTGTTTTTGGTGACAAGACAAATTTCTTCAGCATCCTGAGGTTGAAGAGGCGTGGTTGCGCCTTCTTCACCACGCTGTCTGTGTGGGTGGACCATTTCAGTTTGTCCGTGATGTGTACGCCGAGGAACTTAAAACTTTCCACCTTCTCCGCTACTGTCCCGTCGATGTGGATAGGGGGGTGCTCCCTCTGCTGTTTCCTGATTTCCACGATCATCTCCTTAGTTTTGTTGACGTTAAGTGAGAGGTTATTTTCCTGACACCACACTCCGAGGGCCCTCACCTCCTCCCTGTAGGCCATCTCGTCGATGTTGTTAATCAAGCCTACCACTGTAGTGTCGTCAGCAAACTTGATGATTGAGTTGGATGCGTGCTTGGCCACGCAGTCAATGGGTGAACAGGGAGTACAGTAGAGGGCTGAGAATGCACCCTTGTGGGGAGGAGATGTTGTTTCCTACCCTCACCACCTGGGGCCGTCCCGTCAAGAAGTCCAGGACTCAAGCTTAATGATGAGTTTGGAGGGTACTATGGTGTTAAATGCTGAGCTGTAGTCGATGAACAGCATTCTTACATAGGTATTCCTCTTGTCCAGATGGGTTAGGGCAGTGTGTAGTGTGATTGCGATTGCGTTGCCTGTGGACCTATTGGGACGGTAAGCAAATTGGAGTGGGTCTAGGTTGTCTGGTAGGATGGAGGTGATATGATCCTTGACTAGTCTCTCAAAGCACTTCATGATGACGGAAGTGAGTGCTACGGGGCGATAGTCATTTAGCTCAGTTACCTTAGCTTTCTTGGGAACAAGAACAATGGTGGCCCTCTTGAAGCATGTGGGAAGAGCAGACTGGGATATGGATTGATTAAATATGTCCGTAAACACACCAGCCAGCTGGTCTGAGCATGCTCTGAGGACATGGCCAGAGATTCCATCTGGGCCGGGCAGCCTTGCGAGGGTTAACACGCTTAAATGTTTTACTCACGTTGGCTGCGGCGAAGGTGAGCCCGCAGGTTTTGGTAGTGGGCCGTGTCGGTGGCACTGTATTGTCCAGAAAGCGAGCAAAGAAGTTGTTTAGTTTGACTGGGAGCAGGACATCGTGGTCCGCGACAGAGCTGGTTTTCTTTTTGTAGTCCATGATTGACTGTAGACCCTGCCACATTCCTCTCGTGTCTGAGCCGTTGAATTGTGACTCTACTTTGTCTCTATATTGACACTTAGCTTGTTTGATTGCCTTGCGGAGGGAATAGCTACACTGTTAGTATTCAGTCATGTTTCCGGTCGCCTTGCCCTGGTTAAAAGCAGTGGTTCGCGCTTTCAGTTTTGCGCGAATGCTGCCATCAATCCACGGTTTCTGGTTGGGGAAGGTTTTAATAGTTGCTATGGGTACAACGTCACTGATGCACTTGCTAATAAACTCGCTCACCGAATCAGCGTATACATCAATGTTGTTGTCTGATGCTGTCCGTTACATATCCCAGTCCACGTGCTCGAAGCAATCTTGCAGCATGGAATCAGATTGGTCGGACCAGCGTTGAACATACCTGATAACGGGCGTTTCCTGTTTTAGTTTCTGTCTGTAGGCTGGGAGCAACAAAATGGAGTCGTGGTCAGACTTGCCGAAAGGGGGGCGGAGAATGGTTTTGTATGCATCACGGAAGTTAGAATAACAATGATCCAGGGTTTTACCAGCCTGGGTGGCACATTCGATATGCTGATCAAAGTTAGGGAGCCTTGTTTTCAAATTAGCCTTGTTAAAATCCCCAGCCAAAAATAAATGCAGCCTCAGGATATGTGGTTTCCAGTTTACATAGAGTCCAATGAATTTCTTTCAGTGCCGTCGATGTGTCAGCTTGAGGGGGGATATATGCGACTGTGATTATAATCGAGGAGAATTCTCTTGGTCGATAATGCGGTCGGCATTTGATTTTAAGGAATTCTATTTCAGGTGAACAAAAGGACTTGAGTTCCTGTATGTTGTTATGATCACACCACGACTCGTTAATCATAAGACACACACCCCCGCCCTTCTTCTTACCAGATAGATGTTTGTTTCTGTCGGCGCGATGCATGGAGAAACCGGGTGGCTGTACCGACTCTGATAACGTGTCCTGAGTGAGCCATGTTTCCGTGAAGCAAAGAACGTTGCAGTCTCTGATGTCTCTCTGGAAGGCAATCCTTGCTCTGATTTCGTCTACCTTGTTGTCCAGAGACTGGACATTGGCAAGTAGTATAGTCGGGAGAGGTGCGCGATGTGCCCGTCTATGGAGCCTGACCAGAACACTGCCCCGTCTACCCCTTCTCCTCAGCCGCTGTTGTTTTGGGTCGCTGGCTGGGATCCAGTCTATTGTCCTAGTTGGTGGATCCGCATCGGGAAAGTCGTATTCCTGGTCATAATGTTGGTAAGTTGACGTTGCTCTTATATACAATAATTCCTCCCGGCTGTATGTAATAAAACTTAACATTTCCCGGGGTAACAATGTAAAAAGTAATCCATAAAAAAACAAAATACTGCATAGGTTCCTGAGAACTTGAAGCGAGGCTGCCATCTCTGTCGGCGCCGGAAGTGTATACCTTGCCTGCCGTGAAATGCTTAGTTACAAGCCCTAAATCAACAATGCAGTTCAGAAAAATAAGAGTCAAGAAAGAAAGAAAGAAACTTTAAATAAACTAAGGTAAAAAAATAAAAGAGCAAAAAAAAATACACTAACGAGGCTATATGCAGGGGGTACCAGT
Organism: Brachymystax lenok tsinlingensis; assembly: GCA_030435695.1. Lineage (NCBI taxonomy): Eukaryota > Metazoa > Chordata > Actinopteri > Salmoniformes > Salmonidae > Brachymystax > Brachymystax lenok. The sequence goes on along the minus strand of CM059813.1, from coordinate 18,072,841 downwards.
ACCGAGTCAATGTGTGGGGGTACAGGTTAGTCAAGTTAATTGAGGTAATATGTACATGTAGGTAGGGGTAAAGTGACTATGCATAGATAATAAACAGCGAGTAGCAGCAGAGTAAAAAGTAGGGGGTCAATACAAATAGTCTGGGTAGCCATTTGATTAGCTGTTCAGCAGTCTTATGGCTTGGTTAAGAAGCCTTTTGGACCTAGACTTGGCACTCCTGTACTGCTTGCCATGCGGTAGTCTATGACTAGGGTAGCTGAAGTCTTCAGCAATTTTTAGGGCCTTCCTCTGACACCGCCTGGTATAGAGGTCTTGGATGGTAGGAAGCTTGGTCCCAGTGATGCACTGGGCCGTATGCACTACTCTCTGTAGCACCTTGTGGTCGGAGGCTGAGCAGTTGCCATACCAGGCGGTGATGCAACCAGTCAGGATGCTCTCGATGGTGCAGCTGTATAACTTTTTGAGGATCTGAGGACCCATGCCAAATCTTTTCAGTTTCTTGAGGGTAATAGGCATTGTCATATCCTCTTCACGACTGTCTTGGTGTGTTTGGACAATGATAATATGTTGGTGATGTGGACACCAAGGAACTTGAAGCTTTCAAGCTGCTCCTCTACAGCCCCATCGATGATAATGGGTGCGTGCTCAGCCCTCCTTTTCCTGTAGTCCACGATCATATCCTTTGTCTTGATCACGTCTTGATCACACTACCAGGTCTCTGACCTCCTCCCTATAGGCTGTCTAAACGTTGTTGGTGATCAGGCCTACCACTGTTGTGTCGTCGGCAAACTTAATGATGGTGTTGGAGTCGTGCTTAGTCTTGGAGTCATGGCTGAACAGGGTGTACAGGCGTGGACTAAGCACACACCCCTGAGAGCCCCCCTGTGTTGAGAATCATTGTGGCAGATGTGTTGTTGCCTACCCTTACCACCTGGGGGAGGCCCATCAGGAAGTCCAGGATCCAGTTGCAGACGGGGGTGTTGAGTCCCAGGGTCCTTTGCTTAGTTATGCGCTTTGAGTACGCTATGGTGTTAAATGCTGAGCTATAGTCAATGAACAGCATTCTCACATAGGTGTTCCTTTTGTCCAGGTGGGAAAGGGCAGTGTGAATATGTTGGGGCGGTATGCAAATTGGAGTTGGTCTAGGGTTTCTGGGATGATGGTGTTGTGAGCCATGACCAGCCTTTCAAAGCAATTCATGGCTACAGACGTGAGTGGTACGGGTCGGTACTCATTTATGCAGATTATCTTGGTGTTCTTGGGCAGAGGAACTATGGTGGTCTGCTTGAAACATGTAGGTATTACAGACTCGGCCAGGGACAGGTTGAAAATGTCAGTGAAGACACTTGACAGTTGGTCAGCGCGTACTAGGATTACACGTACTGGTAATCCGTCTGGCCCTGCAGCCTTGTCCTGTTGACCTGTTTAAAGGTCTTACTCACATCGGCTATGGTGAGCATGATCGCAACAGCTGGTGCTCTCATGCATGCTTCAGTTCTGGTTGCCTCGAAGCGCGCATAGACGTAATTTAGCTCATCTGGGAGGCTCATGCCACTGGGCAGGTCGCGGCTGGACTTCTCTTTGTAGTCCGTAATAGTTTGCAAGCCCTGCCACGTCCGACGAGTGTCAGAGCCGGTGTAGTAGGAAATCAGATTTTCAACCAAAATATAATATTAGATAAAGGGTACCTGATTGAACAAAAATTCTAATTTTGAGACTTATTAAATTTTTTTAATTAACAAAGTTATGCAACACCCAATGTCCCTGTGTAGAAAAAGTAATTGCACCCTTACACTCAGTAACTGGTTGTGCCACCTTTTGCTGCAATGACTGCAACCAAATGCTTCCTGTTGCCGTTGTTGATCAGTCTTTCTTGCCACTGTGGAGGAATTTTGGCCCACTCCTCCATGCAGAACTTCTTCAACTCAGCAACATTTGTGGGTTTTCGAGAATGAGCTGCTCGTTTCAAGTCTTGTCACAACATCTCAATCGGGTTTAGGTCTGGACTTTGACTAGGCCATTCCAAAACTAGAAACAACTAGAAAGCATTTGGTTGCAGTCATTGTAGCTAACCAGTTATTGAGTGTAAGGGGGCAATAACTTTTTGACACGAGAATAGGGTGCTGCATAACTTTGATGCATTATTTTATTTATTAAATAAATGAAATAAGTATCAAATGTTGGTGTTTATTTGTTCACTCAGGTTCCCTTTATCTAATATTAGGTTTTTGTTGAAGATCTGATAACATTCAGTGTGAAAAATATGCAAAAATAAAGAAAATCAGAAAAGAGTCATACTTTTTCAAGGCACAGTAGCAACACACTGCCATCCAACTGAACACAAAATAGGCCATCCACGGGGATAATGTCACTGTTTATTATCTCCCCTAAAGAAAGAAAAACCACATGCCCTGCCACGTGCATGTAACTAGCAATATCAAGCAGTGACACTCACTCCTACAGACCCAGCGTGAAACTAGATTATAGCAGCTTTTAATCTTCTTGATTGCTGGGGAGAGAACGTCGTAATCCGGTACACCAATGCAAATTTGGCATGTCATTAAAGCACAGGTAGGGCAATGCTGTGAGCAACATGTTCAGTTATACAAAGTTCAAAGGTGAGCGTTGTTCAAACTTCTTTGCTGTCACACTATATATAGAGTTTTTGCTAAATTGGTGTGAAATTAAAGAGCAGGTGATTATGTGGGAAACATGTTCAGTTATACAAAGTTTTATAGTTGAAGATGTTTTCTGTCACCCACAGTGTTTTACAACACCAGTTTATTGCTTTTAGCAGTAAAGACTTTTACCTGTAAGATTTTCCAAGGTTGGTTAGTCAAGGTGAGGGGTTGAACAAACAGTTCAAAGAAAACACACACCTGTAAAAATTCTGCACAATGTACGGAAGTTACCAATTATTTTCTGTCATTTTATCAAACAACAGCTCAAACCGCATCTGGCTCTTTGTTTAATAAAATAAGCACTTTGGGAGTTATTGTGTGCTGAGTAGTGTGTGTGTGTTTGCTTCTGTGCGTGGGTGGGTGCATGCGTGTCTCAGCCTTCAGATCATTCTTAGTCAAGGATATTTTGTCCAAGGAGTTGGAGGAGATGCACGCTGAGAATCTTGTCCAGAACACACTACGCCGAGCTCCTGCTGAACTCCGCCATGCGATGACAGTTCATCACCGTCGTCGTCACCATGGCCTGCTACCAGCTGTGTGGCCTGAATGCCATAAGTGCCAGCTCCGAGAATACAGTGGACTATTCTGAGAAATAAAGACAGACAGACAGAGAGAGTGGGAGAGTGGGGCACCGGATAGTCGAGGTTATTGAGGTATTATGTACATGTAAGTAGAGTTAAAGTGACTATGCATAGATAATAAACAGAGAGTAGCAACTAAAAGTGCAAAAGAGCATTTTTAGGGCCTTCCTCTGACACCGCTTGGCATAGAGGTCCTGGATGGCAGGAAGCTTGACCCTAGTGATGTACTGGGCCGTACGCACTACCCTCTGTAGTGCCTTGCGGTCAGAGGCCGAGAAGTTGCCAGGCAGTGATGCAACCAGTCAGGATGCTCTCGATGGTTCAGCTGTAGAACCTTTTGAGGATCTGAGGACCCATGCCGAATGTTTTCAGTCTCCCGAGGGGGAATATGTTTTGTCGTGCCATCTTCACGACTGTCTTAGTGAGTTTGGACCATGATAGTTTGTTGGTGATGTGGACACCAAGGACCTTGAAGCTATCAACCTGCTCCACTACAGCCCGTCGATCAATGAGAATGGGGGCATGCTTTGTCCTCCTTTTTCTTGATCACGTTGAGGGAGAGGTTGTTGTCCTGGCACCACATTTCCAGGTCTCTAACCTCCTCTCTATAGTGATCAGACCTACCACTGTTGTGTCATTGGCAAACTTGATGATGGTGTTGGAGTCGTGCCTGGCCATGCAGTCATAAGTGAACAGGGAGTACAGGAGGGGACTGAGCACGCACCCCTGAGGGGCCCCCGTGTTGAGGATCAGCGTGGTGGACGTGTTGTTACCTACCCTTACCACCTGGGGGCAGCCTGTCAGGAAGTCCAGGATCCAGTCGCAGAGGGAGGTGTTTAGTCCGAGGGTCCTTAGCTTAGTTATGAGCTTTGAGGGCACTATGGTGTTAAATGCTGAGCTATAGTCAATGAACAGAATTCTCACGTAGGTGTTCCTTTTGTTCAGGTGGAAAAGGGCAGTGTTGAGTGCAATAGAGATTGCATCTTCTGTGGATCTGTTTGGGCGGTATGCAAATTGGAGTGGGTCTAGGGTTTCTGGGATAATGGTGTTGATGTGGGCCATGACCATTCTTTCATAGCACTTCATGGCTACAGACGTGAGTGCTACAGGTTGGTAGTCATTTAGGCAGGTTACCTTAGTGTTCTTGGGCACAGGGACTATGGTGGTCTGATTGAAACTTGTTGGTATTACAGACTCAGACCACCTTCATTTAGGCTGTCTTATTGTTGTAGGTGATCAGGCCTACCATCGTTGTGTCGTCAGCAAACTTAATGATGGCGCTAGACTCGTGCTTGGCCACGCAGATGTGGGTGAACAGGTAGTACAGGAGGGAACTAAGCATGCACCCCTAAGGGGCCCCCGTGTTGAGGATCAGCGTGGCAGATGTGTTGTTGCCTACCACTAATAATTTGCATGGACTCACTTATGTGTGCGATAATAGTGTTTAACATGATTTTAAAATGAATTCCTTGTCTCTGTACCCCACACATAATTGTTTGTAAGGTCCCTCAGTCGAACAGTGAATTTCAAACACGGATTCAACCACAAAGACCAGGGAGGTTTTCCAATGACTTACAAAGAAGGGCACCTATTGGTAGATGTGTAAAAATAAAAAAGCAGACATTGAATATCCATTTGAGTATGGTTAAGTTATTATTAACACTTTAGATGGTGTATAAATACACCTAGTCACTACAAAGATACAGGCATACTTCGTTTAATGTCTGTGATAGGAGAAAACCGAGGATGGATGAACAACATTGTAGTTTCTCCACAATACTAACCTAATTGACCGAGTGAAAAGAATAAAGCCTGTACATAATACAAATATTCAAAAACATTCATTGTGTTTGCAAAGAACTAAATTAATACTGCAAACAATGTGGCAAAGCAATTACCTTTTTGTCCTGAAGACAAACTGTTATGTTTGGTGCAAATCCAATACAACACATTACTGAGTATCACTCTTCATATTTTTAAGCATAGTGGTGGCTGCACCATGTTATGGGTATGCTTGTTATCGAAAGGACTGGGGAGTTTTTCAGGATAAAAAAGAGACAGAAAGGAGCTAAGCACAGGCAGAATCCTAGAGGAAAACCTGCTTAAGTCTGCTTTCCACCAGACACTGGGAGATGAATTCCCCTTTCAGCAGGACTATTGCTTACCAAGTTGCTTACCAAGAAGGAAGTGAATGTTTCTGAGTGGCCGAGTTACAAATTTGATTTAAATCTACTTGAAAATCTATCGCAAGACAGGAAAAAGGTCCTTCTATAAAGTATTGACTCAGGGCTGTGACTACTTACGTAAATTATTTCTGTATTTCATTTTCAATAAATATATTTTCCGAATTTTAGTTCTGCCCCTGAACAAGGCAGTTAACCCACTGTTCCTAGGCCGTCATTGAAAATAAGAATTTGTTCTTAACTGACTTGCCCAGTTAAATAAAGGTAAAATAAATAAATAAAATAAAACAAAAATTCTAAAAACATTTTGTCATTGTTGGGGTATTGTGTGTAGGTGGGTAAGAAAAAAATCAATTTAATCCATTTTGATTTCAGGCTGTAACAGAACAAAATGTGTAATAAGTCAAAAGGTAGGAATACTTTCTGAAGGCAATGCATATTCCATATGTTTTGCACATTCATTTACCACTCCTTGTGAAACGTCTTATCTCCCCAAAATTTTCTTTTCAGGAATTGAAATACATTTTTTATTTTCAGATCTATTGCCATATAGTAACGGAACTTTTTCCCAAGAAACTTCCAGCATTATGAATGCACTACTAGTGACTTTGCTGGGTGATAGAAACACGACAGAGAATAAATTATATGCTAATGATAGTGTATGAGGGCTCACAATGAAAAGGCTCGATTAGGATCAATCCAAGGACACAGTTGACCAGGAACAAAACGGACCTTAGTGCTTCATTAAATCACTAATCGACCTTTACACTGTAATTGGCATTAAATTGGCCTTTCTTTCCGGCCCGTTAGACAGACAGGAGATTGGGCTTGCCATTTAAAGGACAGGGATGTATCCTTAGAGATACAATATTTAAGTGTTCTATTTAATTCTGTGGATGTATACTGGGACTCTGGACATCGTTTAAACAGCAGCAGCTAGTGTCAAAAGTAATTTTATTTACTTTAGAATATAAATATGCCAGTGCCACCAATCGCTTTTGTTGGAATGTGGTGAACATAGCCGGAAATACCTATGTTCTTCCAAAAAGAGAAGAGGATAGCACCACACCTAAACATTTGATTTGTATTTACGTTACTGGTAGTGTTGCTTTTTCCTTTTTGTATGACAAATATTGTTTGTCCTACAAATTATTATTTTGTAGGATAAATAATAATTTCCAACCTGCATTTGGGCAAGATTTAAAAACAGAATGGTGCAAATCTGTGTTGAATCCCCCTTGCTCCTGACCTTAACGGTTGGATTGGTATTCCAGTCTTTTTTATTTAACTAGGCAAGTCAGTTAAGAAGAAATTCTTATTTACAATGACGGCCTACACCATCCAAAACCGGACGACGCTGGGCCAATTGTGAGTCGCCCTAGGTGTGCGCCATAACGAGCAGCCTGGTGACCTAGAGGCCGGAGAGGGTTCACACGTGACAGCCGGCTGTGATACAGCCGGTTGTATTCTCTGCATATTCTAACTACTTGCTACTGAACTGTTTTAATTCTGAAATTCAGAAAGGCATTAAACCGTATATCAATTTAAATTTGAAATCCAGTTGGTTCTCAATGGGTTGCTTCAATTGGTGGCCAATTCAGATGGACAATTTTGTAGGGTATAATTTATTCATAAGTATTTATTGATAGGGTGGGTGCACCGAAAGAGATATGAGCACATCCATGCCAAAGCATTAATGTGGCCAAAAAAGTCCACACTTTTCATTTGTGCTTTCAGTTGATTGTTGTTATCTCTTGACAGATCTGGTACTCCACCAATGGGATCATTAGGGACTCAGGCTTTGCAGAGATCGTGATCCCATACATTGTCCAGAGCACAGGAGGCATTATAACTCTGGCTGCCATTGAGTCGGTGAGTACACCCTCTCAGACAATCTTAAAAACAACTAAAAGCTAACTTTATCACACACACTCACCACCTTGTTTAGCAAAATGCTGAGAGTTGCCAGCTTCATTGCAGGTGGGTGAATAGGCTACACAGGAACCTGTGAAGAACCAGTAATTCTAGCAGGTATTGAGCTCAGAGTTATATCGTGCCACTCTCTGAGGTCTCTGGAAAGCAAACCACTTATTCTTCTCATGTAAAAACATGCATTTTCCTCTTTCTGGGTGCTGAGACTAGGCTGTAGATATACCATACAAGCTTTCACAAACTTCAAAAGCATCTCTACAATATGCTATCAGTTTAGAGAAGCCTTTTGTGGAAATAGATTATTAATCTCCTCTAAAAACTATTTCCTGGTGAACTATCCATGTACAGAAATTTACCAGGAATTCGAAACGAGGTGTGCAAGTTAAAACCACTCTGCCGCATCAGTTGCTCTGTGGGAGTGAACAGTTCTGTAGTCCTCAAAACACTGTGGGAAGTGTGATTACTGCTAGGATAACTATCACCTGAGGATACCTCTGTTTGCGTCTCTCTCTTGGGTTTTCATGTGTGAGCCCAGAAGCTGAGTGTAACACTGCAAACCATGCGCGCGTCTTTGATGCATGACGCTGAAGTAACAGTAAACACAAAAGTGACAAAATAGTATCTCATAATAGATAGTTTTGCAAACAGCAAGCTGGTCCACATTGTGGAGGGTTCTCCTCTTTCCTGTTGCTTCTTCCTATAGCCTGATTGGTGCACTAAGGACCTACAGTGGCTGTGATTTAGCATCACTCCCTCTTTGAAGGACTGTAAAACAGATTTTTTGATCTGCTCCAAATAAGCAGGATGAGAGGAAGCTACTAGCTGCCAGGTAGCTAGCTGCCTTCAAACACAGCTGCGACCCAGGGGACTCAGCTTCTCAGAAGGGGACCTCTCACCTAGGAGCCCCTCACCCCATCACTAGCCGTCAATCACAGCCACCGCCCCACCTACATCTCCAGCCAGCGCTGCTGACATCTGGTCAGTAAATACAACAACAGCATCAGGGGGATAAAGCATATTATAAATTGGGTGGTTTGAGCCCTGAATGCTGATTGGCTGACAGCATTATTTTTACGGTTCTAATTACGTTGGTAACTAGTTTATAATAGCAATAAGACACCTTGTGGGTTTGTGGTATATGACCAATCTACCACGGCTAAGGACTGTATCTAGGCACTCCGCGTTGCGTTGTGTGAAAAAAAAAAACCTTAGCTGTGGTATATAGGCCAAATACCACACCACTCGGGCCTTATTGCTTATACATAGCATGTTTTTATACTACTTAATGTATGATATGAACACATTGATTCTTGCCTCATGAGTTTAGTTTAACTGTCGTACCCCATCAGAATCCAAACTATAAGCTTTCTTTACTCCAATGTTTGTAAACAACATAAGTGTAAACAAACACTGTATAGCAAAACATGGTTAAAACTATAATTTTTATATAATGGATGGTCAGTCGCTCTTCTATGAATCTGAGAGTGGTTAGCTCTTCTATGAATCTGAGAGTGGTTACATGTCTCCAGGACTCTGGGACTAAACACCTCCCTCTGCAACTGGATCCTAGACTTTCTGACGGGCCGCCCCCAGGTGGTAAGGGTAGGTAACAACACATCTGCCACACTGATCCTCAACACCGTCAGTAGAGGATGCCTGGTTGCTCTTTAAAAGTGCTTTCCTCGCCATCGTAAATAAGCATGCCCCATTCAAACAATGTAGAACTAAGAACAGATATAGCTCTTGGTTCATCTCAGACTTGACTGCCCATGACCAGCACAAAAACATCCTATTTCGTTCTGCATTAGCATCGACTAACCCCCGCGATATGCAACTTTTCAGGGAAGTCAGGAACCAATATACTCATTTCAGTTAGGAAAGGTATAGCTAGCTTTTTCAAACAGAAATTTGCATCCTGTAGCAATAATTCCAAAACATTTTGGGACACTGTAAAGTCCATGGAGAATAAGAGCACCTCCTCCCAGCTGCCCACTGCACTGAGGCTAGGAATCATTACCACCACCGATAAATCCATGATAATTAAGAATTTCAATAAGCATTTCTCTACGGCTGGCCATGCTTTCCACCTGGCTACCCCTACCCCGGCCAACAGCTCAGCACCCCCTGCAGCAACTTGCCCAAGCCTGCCCCCCACTTCTCCTTCATCCAAATCCAGACATCTGATGTTCTGAAAGAGCTGCAAAATCTGGATCCCTACAAATCAGCTGGGCTAGACAATATGGACCCTCTCTAAAATTATCCGCCACAATTGTTGCAAGCCCTATTACGAGCCTGTTCAACCTTTTTTGTATCGTCTGAGATCCCCAAAGATTGGAAAGCTGCCACTAGCATCCCCCTCTTCAAAGGGGGAGACACTCCAGACCCAAACTGTTATAGACCTATATCCATCCTGCCCTGCCTTTCTAAAGTCTTTGAAAGCCAAGTTAACAAACAGATCCCCGACCATTTCTAATTCCACCGTACCTTCTCCACTATCCAATCTGGTTTCCGAGCTGTTCATGGGTGTACCTCAGCCACGCTCAAGGTCCTAAACGATATCATAACCGCCATAGATAAAAGACAGTACTGTGCAGCCGTCTTCATCAACCTGGCCAAGGCATTCGACTCTGTCAATCACAGCATTCTTATTGGCAGACTCAATAGCCTTGGTTTCTCAAATGACTGCCTCACCTGATTCACCAACTACTTCTCAGATAGAGTTCAGTGTGTCAAATCGGAGGGCCTATTGTCCCGGACCTCTGGCAGTCTCTATGGGCGTGCCACAGGGTTCAATTCTCAGGCCGACTCTTTTCTCTGTATATTTCAATGATGTCGCTCTTGCTGCTGGTGATTCTCTGATCCACCGCTACGCAGACGACACCATTCAGTATACATCTGGCCCTTCTTTGGACACTGTTAACAAACCTCCAACCGAGCTTCAACGCAAAACAACCCTCCTTCCGTGGCCTCCAACTGCTTTTAAATGCTAGTAAAAGAAATGCATGCTCTTCAACCGATTTGCTGCCCGCATCCGCCCGCCCAACTAGCATCACTTCTCTGGACGGTTCTGACTTAGAATATGTGGACAACTACAAAAACCTAGGTGTCTGGTTAGACTGTAAACTCTCCTTCCAGACTCACATTAAGCATCTCCAATCCAAAATTAAATCTAGAATCGGCGTCCTATTTCGCAACATAGCCTCCTTCACTCATGCTGCCAAACATACCCTCGTAAAACTGACTATCCTACCGATCCTTGACTTCGGCGATGTCATTTACGAAATAGCCTACAACACTCTACTCAAGAAACTGGATGTAGTCTATCACAGTGCCATCCGTTTTGTCACCAAAGCCCCATATACTATCCACCACTGCGACCTATATGCTCGCGTTGGCTGGCCCTCACTACATATTCAACGCCAAACCCACTGGCTCCATTTATAAGTCTTTGCTAGGTAAAGCCCCGCCTTATCTCAGCTCACTGGTCACCATAGCAACACTCACCCGTAGCATGCGCTCCAGCAGGTATATTTCACTGGTCATCCCCAAAGCCAACACTTCCTTTGGCCGCCTTTCCTTCCAGTTCTCTGCTGCCAATGACTGGTACGAATTGCAAAAATCTCTGAAGCTGGAGACTCATATCTCCCTCTCTAACTTTAAGCATCAGCTGTCAGAGCAGCTTACCGATCACTGTACCTGTACACAGCCAATCTGTAAATAGCACACCCACCTACCTCACCACCATATTGTTATTTATCCTCTTGTTCTTTTGCACCCCAGTATCTCTACTTGCACATCATCATCTGCACATCTATCACTCCAGTGTTAATGCTAAATTGTAATTATTTCGCCTCTATGGCGTATTTATTGCCTTACCTCCCTACTCTTCTACATTTGCACACACTGTACAGTGGGGCAAAAAAGTATTTAGTCAGCCACCAATTGTGCAAGTTCTCTCACTTAAAAAGATGAGAGAGGCCTGTAATTTTCATCATAGGTACACTTCAACTATGACAGACAAAATAAGGAAAAAAAATCCAGAAAATCACATTGTAGGATTTTTAATGAATTTATTTGCAAATTATGGTGGAAAATAAGTATTTGGTCACATACAAACAAGCAAGATTTCTGGCTCTCACAGACCTGTAACTTCTTCTTTAAGAGGCTCCTCTGTCCTCCACTCATTACCTGTATTAATGGCACCTGTTTGAACTTGTTATCAGTATAAAGACACCTGTCCACAACCTCAAACAGTCACACTCCAAACTCCACTATGGCCAAGACCAAAGAGCTGTCAAAGGACACCAGAAACAAAATTGTAGACCTGCACCAGGTTGGGAAGACTGAATCTGCAATAGGTAAGCAGCTTGGTTTGAAGAAATCAACTGTGGGAGCAATTATTAGGAAATGGAAGACATACAAGACCACTGATAATCTTCCTCGATCTGGGGCTCCACGCAAGATCTCACCCGTGGGGTCAAAATGATCACAAGAACGGTGAGCAAAAATCCCAGAACCACACGGGGACCTAGTGAATGACCTGCAGAGAGCTGGGACCAAAGTAACAAAGCCTACCATCAGTAACACACTACGCCGCCAGGGACTCAAATCCTGTAGTGCCAGACGTGTCCCCCTGCTTAAGCCAGTACATGTTCAGGCCCGTCTAAAGTTTGCTAGAGAGCATTTGGATGATCCAGATGAGGATTGGGAGAATGTCAGATGAAACCAAAATAGAACTTTTTGGTAAAAACTCAACTCGTCGTGTTTGGAGGACAAAGAATGCTGAGTTGCATCCAAAGAACACCATACCTACTGTGAAGCATGGGGGTGGAAACATCATGCTTTGGGGCTGTTTTTCTGCAAAGGGACCAGGACGACTGATCCGTGTAAAGGAAAGAATGAATGGGGCCATGTATCGTGAGATTTTGAGTGAAAACCTCCTTCCATCAGCAAGGGCATTGAAGATGAAACGTGGCTGTGTCTTTCAGCATGACAATGATCCCAAACACACCGCCGCAACGAAGGAGTGGCTTCGTAAGAAGCATTTCAAGGTCCTGGAGTGGCCTAGCCAGTCTCCAGATCTCAACCCCATAGAAAATCTTTGAAAGTCCGTGTTTCCCAGCGACAACCCCAAAACATCACTGCTCTAGAGGAGATCTGCATGGAGGAATGGGCCAAAATACCAGCAACAGTGTGTGAAAACCTTGTGAAGACTTACAGAAAACGTTTGACCTCTGTCATTGCCAACAAAGGGTATATAACAAAGTATTGAGATAAACTTTTGTTATTGACCAAATACTTATTTTCCACCATAATTTGCAAATAAATTCATAAAAAATCCTACAATGTGATTTTCTGGATTTTATTTCCTCATTTTGTCTGTCATAGTTGAAGTGTACCTATGATGAAAATTACAGGCCTCTCTCATCTTTTTAAGTGAGAGAACTTGCACAATTGGTGGCTGACTAAATACTTTTTTTCCCCACTGTACATAGATTTTTCTATTGTGTTATTGACTGTACGTTTGTTAATGTGTAACACTGTGTTGTTTTTGTCGCACTGCTTTGCTTTATCTTGGCCAGGTCGCAGTTGTAAATGAGAACTTGTTCTCAACTGGCCTGCCTGGTTAAATAAAAGTTAAAAAAATAAACACTTTGGCCCCTCAGGGGTGCGTGCTTAGCCCCCTCTTGTACTTCCTGTTCACCCACGACTGCGTGGCCAAGCATGACTCCAACACCATCATTAGGTTTGCTGATGACACAACAGTGGTAGGCCTGATCACCAACAACGATGAGACAGCATTTAGGTAGGAGATCAGAGACCTGGCAGTGTGGTGCCAGGACAACAACTTCTCCCTCAACTTGAGCAAGACAAAGAAGCTGATCATGGACTACAGGAAAAGGAGGGCCGAACACGCCCCCATTCATATTGATGGGGCTGTAGTGGAGCGGGTCAAGAGTTTCTAGTTCCTTGGTGTCCACATCATCAACAAACGATCATGGTCCAACCACACCAAGACAGTCGTGAAGAGGGCAAGACAACACCTTTTCCCCCTTAGGAGACTGAATAGTTTTGGCATGGGTCCACAGATCCTCAAGAAGTTATACAGCTGCACCATCAAAAGCGTCCTGACTGGTTTCATCACCGCCTTGTATGTTAACTGCTCAGAATCCGACCGTAAGGCGCTACAGATGGTGATGGGTACAGCCCAGTACATCACTGGGGCCAAGCTTCCTGACATCCAGGACCTATTTTCTAGACAGTGGTAGAGTAAGGCCCAAAAATGTTTGAAGACTTCTGTCACCCAGTCATAGACTGTTCTCTCTGCTACCGCACGGCAAGCAGTACCCAAGCACGAAGTCTAGGTCCAAGAGACTCCTGAACAGCTTCTACCCCCAAGCCATAAGACTGCTGAACGATTAATAAAATTGCCATCCGGACGATTAAATTGCCCCCTCCCCCCTTTGTTTTTACACTGCTTCTATTCACTGTTCGTTATCTATGCATAGTCACTTTAATGCTACTTACATGTACAAATTACCTCAACTACCTTGTAGTTTGACTCGGTACCAGTACCCCTTGTATATAGCCTTGTTTTTGTTATTTGTTTGTGTTATTTTTTTAATATTTTTTTAACTCTTTCTTGAACTGCATTGTTGGTTAAGGACTTGCAAGTAAGCCTTTCACGTTAAGGTCTACATCTGCTCTATTCGGTGCATGTGACAAATTATTTTATTTTATTTAACCTTTATTTAACTAGGCAAGTCAGTTAATAACAAATTCTTATTTACAATGACGGCCTAGGAACAGTGGGTTAACTGCCTTGTTCAGAGGCAGAACAACAGATTTTTACCTTGTCAGAAAATGTGATTTGATTTATTATGTTGATATTTCTACAGAATAAATAATTGACTTGCAGATAACCACTAAAAAATGTTTCTAAGTGGTGGCTGTGTCTCCAAAATCAGTGGTCACAAACCTTTTTTAAGTCAAGATCACTTTCGGAGTCAAAATGCATGCCGAGATCTACCACTCAGAATTTTTCAACATGACTTAAAAAATGTAAGCCTATGCAACAACCTAATAAAAATAGTTCTGTAGGAATGAGGTCTGTGCAGTATATTACATCATATTGGCTATGATTGGCCTGTCAATATTGGTCTTCTCAGACCATATTATATTATCTCTGCCTTGTGCACAAATTCATGTTGTTCATATGACCATAGAAAGTAAAAATTCCTTGATATTAAAATAGACACGATGAGCTGCTAATAATACAAATGCAGGCCTATCGATATACTTTGCCACTCATTCATTGCAGCAGCAGTGCTGGTTTTAGTGTGAGTGGAAGTAGGGTGAAGGCCATTTTTGTTTTGTCAGTGTTGACAGTGCATGAACATGAACACACTCATAAAAAAAGGCAGCTGTTTGCTGTATTCTTTGACTATCCCCCTCTGGTCATGGTTATGAAAGTTATGAAATCTCACATAGAATCAAACTTTGCTGTCGGGTCATGGAAGCTGTAGGCATGGTGATTTGAGCTATCTGATTTGCTAGCGCAGTAGGCACACTTGATTAAGCTCTCCTGGTCCCCCTGGTAGGCAGAGTTTGTCCCTTCAGACAAATGAAATGGTTCCAAATGGGAACACTTTGCCTACCCAGCGCACATGGCTTCTGAATCAAGTGCACCTAGCTAAAGATGCAAAACTAAAGCGGCATAGGATACTAAAACTTTGTTCGGCACAGTAGAAAAAAAGACAATCTAAAAACAAGTAAATGCCTTACTCTGATCCAATAAAATGCAAGTGTTAAAAGCAAGCGCTGCCGTTCAATAGTCAGGTCAACGAGATTTGAAAAGGATGGCAACGCGAGCCTATTGGAGTGCTACATATAAAATCTTAATTTGACCTACAGTGACCTCAGTAATTATTGTGACAGTGAATAATTTTTCTTATTTGGAAATCAACAATGACTATGAGGTTGAAGTGCAGACTGACAGCTACATTGTTTTGTGGGTATTTTCATTTAGAACTTACAGCACCTTTTGTACATCGTCCCACCATTTTGAGGCACCAAATGTATTGGGACAAATTCACTTACATTTGTAGTAAAAAGTTTAGTATTTGGTCACATATTCATAGAACACAATGACTACATCAAGCTTGTGACTCTACACATTTGTTGGATGCGTTTGCTGATTGCTTTGGTTGTGTTTCAGATAATTTTGTGCCCAATAGAAATTAATAGTAAATAATTTTTATTGTAAATAAGAATAGACACTTCTATATTAATGTTGATGCTACCATGATTACGGATAATCCTGAATGAATTGTGAATAATGATGAGTGAGAAAGTCACAGACGCAAAAATATCATCAGTTTGTATCAGGCCATACTTATTTCCTTCCAATAATGCCTTGAGAAATCTCACCATCCTCTAATAAGAGCTCACAGCTGATAATCTCTCATCATGATGACATTTGTAATATTATGCGGGGAAGCTTATGCACCTGTGTGGGATTCACAGTGCGTAATAGGCCCATGGAACCCCCTGGAGATGGATAATCTCTGCAACCAAACACTGAAATTGTATTTATTTTATTTTATTTCACCTTTATTTAACCAGGAAGGCAAGTTGAGAACAAGTTCTCATTTACAACTGCAACCTGGCCAATATAAAGCAAAGCAGTGCGACAAAAACAACAACACAGAGTTGCACATGGGATAAACAAACGTACAGTCAATAACACAATAGAAAAAGTATATGTACAGGGTGTGCAAATGTAGTAAGATTAGGGAGGTAAGGCAATAATAGGCCATAGAGGCAAAATAATTACTATTTAGCATTAACACTGGAGTGATTAGATGTGCACATGATGATGTGCAAGTAGAGGTACTGGGGTGCAAAATAGCAACAACAACAAAAAATAACAATATTGGGATGAGGTAGTTGGGTGTGCTATTTACAGATGGGCTGTGTACAGGTACAGTGATCGGTAAGCTGCTCTGACAGCTGATGCTTAAAGTTAGAGAGGGACATATAAGACTCCAGCTTCAGTGATTTTTTGCAATTTGTTCCAGTCATTGGCAGCAGAGAACTGGAAGGAAAGGCGGCCAAAGGTAGTGTTAGCTTTGGGGATGACTAGTGAAATATACCTGCTGGAGTGCGAAGATTTCGAAGATTTTAGAAAGGCAGGATGGATAAAGGTCTATAACAGTTTGGGTCTGGAGTGTCTCCCCCTTTGAGTAGGGGGATGACCGCGGCAGCTTTCCAATCTTTGGGGATCTCAGACGATACGAAAGAGAGGTTGAACAGGCTAGTAATAGGGGTTGGTAGCTTACAGCACGTGTATACAGAAGACAGACGGAAGAAAGAGCGACCATCTGCGCTAATTGGATATCGGGCATGTTCCGAACACCTGTGTGTAACGGAGGAAGGCTGCCAGAAACGTGTTGTCACTGAAAAATATTGTCGGCTGCAACTGTGATAAAGCCGGTTAAAAGAGTGGTACAGTAAGTGTGTATTTTGCATTTGTGATATTATTTTGATGTGATATGAAAGTAAAGGGATTAATGTTTTTAGAACAATACCGCAACTGAGAATCGATTCACATTTAGATTGAGTATTTGACTGTTCTGGCTGCCAGATCCAGTCTTCCTCTGAAAATAACATATCGACCTTAAGGAGTAACTGTATCGTTAGGGTCCTTAAGAGTACATAAAATAAAATAAAATAAAATGGTCACATACACGTGTTTAGCAAAGATTATTGCGATTGTAGCAAAATTCTTGTGCTTCTAGTTCCGACAGTGCAGCAATATCTAACAAGTAATATCTAACCATTTCACAACAAATACTTAATACACACAAATCTAAGTAACGGAATGGAATAAGAATATATAAATATATGGAAGAGCAATTTCAGAGGGGCATAGGCTAAGATGCAATAGATAGTATAGATTACAGCATGAGATGAGTAATGCAAGATATGTAAACATTATTAAAATGACATTATTAAAGTGGCCAATGATTTCAAGTCTGTATGTAGCTTCTCTGTGCTAGTGATGGGTATTTAACAGTCTGATGGCTTTGAGATAGAAGCTGTTTTTCAGTTTCTCGGTCACATCTTGGGCTAATGCTAAGATAGAGTTGTAAGGGTGCCTCTGCCCTTTTGCCCTCCTATGAGAAAAGTGCCCATTCAGATTGGTGGTGTTTTTTTAATTATTAAAGTTGTATTTCAGTTTTGATTTCTTGTAACTTAGAATTTATGATTTTGGAAACTTGGAAAATCCCCCACACTCCTCTGTACCCACGAAGTGCAAGTGCACACTGCACTCGTCCTGCAGGTTGAAGCTACGGGTACTATAGTAGCTAGTGGCTCCCCTTTGAGTTGCATGTGTCATCTCAATGTCAGGAACAGGGAAGGCTTCAATGTGAATGTTTGCAGATGAACAAACTCCAATTACAGGTAAAAAATAATTTAGATTGTTTCAACAGCATAGCTAACTAACTGATTAATTTCATCTACATTCACCATGATCAGATGAATGCCCTCTGTTTGAGCAGTAGACTATAAGTTTGCTTACAGTGAATGTGATTTTGCAGGAAAATGAAAGTCTATGCTAGAGAGAGAGAGAGAGAGAGAGAGAGAGAGAGACTACATGGACTTGTCCATAAAGAAACGCTAATTTTAGTTTGAATTCAATCACTTTTTGACAGCACCCGTTTTGATTTGAACAAAACTTCCCATACATATCTGCCCTTTGTAGAAGTGCTCTGAAAGTTTCTTTTTTGACCTGAATGCCAAAACATTCAAGAGATAAAGGTGCTCAAAGTTGACCCATTTTGCATAACCCATTATATCATGAGATATCCATGTCTTCATCACTGGAAAATGAAAATGGTTGAGATTGATTAAAAGCAGGGTTGTCAAACTATTTTATAATTTCTTGAAAAAAACGTTTTTATAACAGTTCTAGAATTGTTTTACCTTTAATGTCAATGATCTAAAAACTCGTAAACTCAGATTTATTTTCTTCATATTACCATATGTTGTAGCTTAGACCCTGTTTTACATCATCTAAGGTTTTTGTGTTTTCCCTGTCATCGGTTGAGACAACATGCTATTGAATAAAATGGGAAGAAAATGTACATTTGAACTTTCAAATGGTACCACAAGGACGGTTGAAGGTCCATACATCAGAGAATGTTGACTTGAATGGGAATATCTGTTGTTTTAAATTATACTGTCAATCCTCCGTAGGAAACCTATTGAAATCATAGAAATATAGATTATACATGACCATTTAAGTTGACATTTAACGGTAGGTGGATGGGGCGGGCAATCTTTGTCGTAGTAATTAGAAGTTTGTTCTGAGGAGTAGCAGGTAATGACATATGCAGTGACATCACAGGGGGTTGACTACAAGCATGATAAAAACAACTTTGACTTTTCCTATGTGGCAGAATTCAGGAGAGACATCAGTTGTATGTGTGATGTTTTATCTTTGACTTCTGTCTACAGCTGTATTTTGATTAAAATTGTTTTGATTTATAAGTGCACATTTTGAGTGTTCCTTATTTGTTAAGTATAGAAACGGAGCACAGAAAAACGGAACCAACAACTTCCCTGAAAAGTTGCATATCGTGGGGGCTATTCGATGCTAATGCAGTACACCACAGGATGTTTTTGTGCTGGTCATGGGCAGTCAAGTCTGGGGTGAACCAAGGGCTATATCTGTTCTTAGTTCTACATTTTTTGAATGGGGCATGCTTATTTAAGATGGTGAAGAAAGCACTTCACACCAGGGAGATTTTACACCACATTACACCAGGGAGATTATGAGCCTGTTTTCTCTGTGCCGGTTTCTGTTAATTAGTTTGGGGGAAGAGAGTATACCTAGGCCTGCACACACTCACGCATACACAGTGACTCAGGGACGGGGTCTCACTTCTCTGCATTTCTGCTCAAGGGAAATTAAAATGTGATTCTGGAAGAGAAGGGCAGGGAGGGGGGCATGACACAAGGGGTGTTGTTATGCTGTAAACAGTGACTATTATGGGATTTGCACTAGTGATGCGCAGGGGGTGATTCATAACCCGGAGTCCCCGAGGTTAAATCCGTGGGGCAGGCTGGTTTAGAGTTTAAAAAAATTGTGTGGATAAAAGGCTGGTGAGTGGCAGGTGTGCGGGTTGAATAAAGAGAAAACATTGCATAAAAAAATGTATACATTTAGATTTCTTGTGCAATTCATAACTATAGGCTACATTGAGGTTTTCCTTTCATAATTTTTATCTGGCATTAGTGTGTAAGAATACGATTTAGGGCCTAACTGTATGTCCGCCGACTGAAACCTAAGATGGTGGATAAATTATGATAGTTCACTCAGGCCGTGTACCATTTAAAAAAAAAATGTGTCAGTTCCGGTCGACTTAGTGTTGGATCTCCCATAAACCACATTTCCATCCACAGTTTTTATGCTGAGTATAATCATACCCTAGAAAATAAATAATGTTAACTGTGATGGAAAGTGGACATTTCGGTACAATTTTATAAATGTCAAATTAACAATACAAAAAGATAACGATGAGATATTTTTGTGTTGCGCAAATATTGAAATAATAACTATCATATTGAAGTCAATTTAGAGTCCCACAATATGGTGTGTGTGGTCCTCCCACTACAATTCGGGAAACCATGCAGTTTCCGGCAGATTAAAGTAATTATGATGAACTTCATAGGGTGGTGAAAGTGCACAGTGATGAGCTTGATGCTGCTTTCCAATAAATACCGCTGACATTTATTATTATTCTGGAACCATGATGACCAATGCTTAAAACCTCTCAGGGATTGCTGGGGCGCTAGCGGGCTGCTCCCGACACTACCAGGTAAAATGCAAGGCGCCAAATTCAAAATCCAAAAGTTGAATTATTAAACATCCACCAATATACAAGTGTTCCATACTCATCAAAAGCTCTGTTTCTTGGCAATATCACAGCGTTGTCAGATTTCAAAAAGGCTTTACGGCGAAAGCAGCACATTTGATTGTTTGAGGGTAGCACCTCACATATTTTTCCCATAGCCATGAATCCATTAGCCATCATGGCACACACATAACACATTTCACAGCGAAAACAAATCAATTACCTGTTGAAGAACTTCTGCTGAGGTCATCCTAAGTGTCCAACGAAGACAATCCATGGTTCTTTTGTTAGAAAAAGTAATGTATTTTATCCATAAATCTCCATTTGGTTCGCGCGTTATAATCAGAAACGACAGCCTCCACTCCTCCATTGAAACGTGACAAGAACTCGTTCAACTTATACCTATAAACTTGTCCAAGAACAATCAAACATAGTTTTAAATGTATCCTTAGGAACACTTTTATCTATATTTACTATTATAAATCAACCGGAATATAAACTGATCGATAAAGACGGTAAAAAAGACACTGCGCGCCTTGCCGCGCGCGCTGGGTACTGTTGACATAAAAAGTACACTTCCTGGTTTGCTCTTATTCTCTGGTCTAATTCATCCAAAATGAACATTTACACTGTCTCGAGACTGTTGACATCTAAAGGAAGCGATGGGTACTGCATTCATATGCCCTTATATGGTCTTTTTCATGAGGGAGGGGTTCCAAATGAGCAATGTGTCAAAATCACTTTTTCCAGGACAGAAATTCCTCGGGGTTTCGCCTGCCATATGCGTTCTGTTTTACTCACAGACAAATGGTTAACACTTTTGGAAAATCCAGAGTGTTTCCTATCCAATGGTACTAAATATGTGCATATCCTATTTTCTGGGCCTGAATGGGAGGCATTTTACTTTGGGCACGCCAGGCTCTCCAAAACCATCACCTCTGCTGCCGCTCCCTAAGAAGTTAACTGCCGTTTAACAATTAAAAAGATTCTCGCTCTAATCCATAATGATCTCATAATGTAGACTAGCCTACCCACATTGCTTGTTCTAATATTTCTTGATTTCTTTCTTTTATTTTGGGGGATTTGTGTGTATTAATTTGTATTGTTCTGTATTACTGCACTGTTGGAGTTAGAAACAAGCATTTTGCTGCACCTGTGATAACATATGCAAAATACTGTATGTATACGCAACCAATAAAATTTGCTAGCTAGCTGGTTAATGTTAACCTTCCTTAATACAACACGGATTTGGCTTGGAAACACGATAACATTTCAAAAGAAGGCAAATAATTATCAGGAAAACATTTTGTTGTGATTGTGATGTTGGCAGATTGACTTTTGATGCAGTATAACGTAGCCAGCTAACTAAGATTGAGCGGACCACTGTGTTTAGCTAGCTAACATTAGCATTGCTAGCTATTTTTTTTACAAGCTTTGCTAGTAACAGTAATGGCAACATTGCCATCTCACAGAAGTAAATTTGAAGACATCATAATATATTAAAGTTGTTTGCTATGAATTATTTGCCTACTTTAGAAATGTAAGCGTATTTCATTGCCCATAAATTAATGTAATTTAGACTAAAATTCAGGCACAAACAAATATTTGTTGCAGCTATGGTGGTACTAGCTAATTCATGTTGGACTACAACAGTGTAGTCACTAGCAGCAACAATCTCAAACCAACCTATGGCCATAGAAAAACATGTCACAGTTGGTTGTATAGTGTAACTCGTCACCGGCCTGAATCTAATCCAATCTGGAGCCTGTCTGTCTACTTCTGTTAAGCACAGAATCAGCTTCCAAACGAGATTACGTTATTTCTCGAGCTATAAATAAATTAGGGATGATGACAATCGTTGATTATTATTGATTAGTTATTTTTATCCTAGCTATGTTACTTCAGCTGCATTACATGGCAAATATAAGCAAGGCAAGCTTACACAATTGTACATTCAATTAGATTCTTTACATCCACTGTTTCACAAGACGACAGCCTGGTTTGCTGGTTTTCTCAGGTGTCCCTAAAACATTAAACAACACAAATTACAATTTCATACTCATGTCATAACACTAGCTAGCTATCTGGCTAATGTTAGCTAGTCAGCTAACTTTCTAAATAGTGATTTTCGTAAATTAACTTTGACAAAAAAATATGCACAATCATTTGTCTCTATATTAACTAAAATATTGCTCTCAATTGTACATTTTTTGATTGACTCGTTGTGACATAATTACTTACATTTACTTCCACCGTAATGTTTTGTCAGCCATATTTGCTGAAGAAAGTCACCAGCGACGGATGGCTTGCGTCAAATTCGTCATTGGAACCACACGATATGATTGGTCATATAAAAACCTTGGGACCCAAATGCATAATGAGTGCTCTAACTCCCCTTTGCGGTGGTCAGGATCAATGAAGCCATGATGCTGGGTACCTCTAAGTCCTGCAGTGTAAGCTCGCAACTTTTAAAGGAGGAACCACTGTACCCGAGTTTCTGCCCTGATGACACCGATGGTTTCATCAACAACGATAGGTAATGTGTGTTATGTAAAAAGTTGTATTAAAAAATACCTGGCTTGATAAAATAGTAGGTTAATTCCCCAGCCAAACAGATACATTTTGCTTGTGAAGTGCATTAGCAAAACTTTTTGTCCTTTCTTTAGAACAAAATGAAATTGACCACTTGGCTGTCTATTATGTCACCCTGTCAGAAGCCCTCCCAGGCAACACCACCTCATAAGATTGCCTGCTGCAGTTGTTCGAGAGCTGTCCAGTTTTCTGCCAAACATGCAGCATAGAGAAGACCAACAGCGGGGCCCTCATCAGCATCATGCAGACATGCCCTCACTGTGAGCATTCCTATGAATGGAACAGTCAGCCACATGTTGGCAAGTATCCGGCCAACAACCTTCACCTATCAGCGGCAACAGCTTTCACAGGCTCATCATTTCTAGAAATACAGAAGGTAACCCACATCATTACTTGAATACATTTGATAACCCAATTGTGAAACATAATTAATATAAACTGACATTATTTGTTGCTTATTTTCTACTTTTTAGATGTAGTGGTGGAAAAAGTACCCAATTGTCATACTTGAGTAAAAGTAAAGATACCTATATAGAAAATGACTAATGTAAAAGTGAAAGTCAACCAGTAAAATACTACTTGAGTAAAAATCTAAAAGTATTTGGTTTTGAATATACTTAAGTATCAAAAGTAAATATAATTGCTGAAATATACTTAAGTATCAAAAGTAAAGGTATAAATCATTTAAAATTCCTTATTAGGCAAACCAGATGGAACGATTTTCTAGTTTTTTTATTTACGGATAGCCAGGGGCACACTCCAACACTCAGCCAATTTAGAAACAAAGTGTGTTTTTTGTGAGTCTGCCAGATCAGAGGCAGTAGGGATGACCAGAGATGTTCTCTTGATAAGTATGTGAAATGGACCATTTTCCTGTCCTGCTAAGCATTCAAAAAAGTATTTTTGGGTGTCAGGGAAAATGTATGGAGTAAAAAGTACATTATTTTCTTTAGGAATTTAGTGAAGTAAAAGTTGTCAAATATATGAACAGTAAAGTAAAGTACAGATACCCCGAAAAACTACTTAAGTAGTACTGTACTTTAATGCATTTTTACTTCAGTACTTGACACCACTGCTGAGATGCATATAATGTCCAGGGTATGACCTAGTCTGGTAGAACCAGACTGTTCACTGTGTTCACCATTCTATTTCACTTCACATTTAATCATAACCACCATTGATAATGTAATCAGTGATGTGTGTGTGTGTGTGTGTGACCGACCAGTATCTTTGATAAAGGGTCAGGAGCTGATCCACACTGCTATGCTCATCAATGGAATGATGGCAAAGGCCTCAATTCCAGCCTCACCTTTTGCCTGCTCAACAATGGTCATCGATGAGGAGAACAGAATTAAGTAGGTTTAGTGTGATCTGTTCAAACTTCAACATAGTACCTGTTTGTGCACCAGATATTACCTATTCTAACTGCAATTGAAATTAGAACAGTGACTGTGTGTATGTGTTCACAGACGCATGAGATGCAGAGAGACCTGGCACTCAACACTGTCGTGACGTGACTATCATTAATGTGATGTCTGCTATTCATCGAATAATTACCTACTACGTTTAAAAATTACTAGATTAAATTAATCATGTAACTATTAACCTATTAGAAATTTGGGGCACGATGGGAAAAGTTTGTTTAATGAGTCACCATTTCCCGAATTAACTCAAGAATATATAGATATGATACCAGTCATCAATGAATAATTTCGCCAAAATATGCCAGTATAGTCTATTAGCTCACATGATGTCCATTTATTGTTTTGTTTTGTTTCAGCAAAAGGGTAGGCTACTGTTCAATATGTCTTTTCAAATGAACTGGCCTAAATAGTCAAGAAAAACACAATTGTTAAAGAAATTAAAGGGTAAAGTAGTCTAATTGTACAGTGCATTTTCACAGAAGCATTTGCAAGATGTGATTTATTGTTCAACTTTTTTTTCACAAAAGCAATGTGTCAATTTAGGGTAATGTTTGACTTTTTTTTGTCTCTGCAGAACATTAGGCTATATTCAATAGGCCTAAATAAATCATTATTGTTAAATAGTGTTCAAGATAAAAAAAAATATTAAGTGAACTGTACAGCGCATTTTCTATATTTGCAGCTTAGGGTCGGATGCGGGCCTCCGATTTCCCCGTTATCACCTATAGTCGGGCGGATCACTAATACGCACATTGTAAGTGGTGATATGTTTGGGTGTCTCTCAAAGGCCAAAGGTAATGGAATGAATGTGGCGAAAGTTGAATTGATGTTTTGAGATATAATCTTTAGGTAACTTGGTTAATTGAAGTCAGAACTATGGGATCTTGAGTTACGTATCTAATATGATTCCTAACTGAAATTATTTATTTTGGAGAACTATTTCAGGTAGAACTTTACTTGACACCCAGCATCATAAAATTTTATGACACGGTCATAACCACGTCATAAAATGTCATAAAAGCTGAAAAAATATTTAGAGACCACTGCAAATTGATCAGTTCCTCTGGGTTTACTATTTATAGGCATGTGTTTGGGCAAAATTTAAATTTTTGTTTTATTAAGCACCCCCAGATCATCACCGATCCACCAAATTTCACAGTGGTTGCGAGACCTGGAGAGGCCTACAAGCCACAGTGTCTCGTACACACTGTGAAATGTGGTGGAGGATCCATGATGATCTGGGGGTGCTTCAGCAAGGCTGGAATTGGGCAGATTTGTCTTTGTGAAGGACGCATGAATCAAGCCACGTACAAGGTTGCTCTGACAATGTTCCCCAACTCTGAGGATTGTTTTTTTCAGCAGGACAATGCTCCATGCCACACAGCCAGGTCAATCAAGGTGTGGATGGAGGACCACCAGATCAAGACCCAGTCATGGCCAGCCCAATCTCCAGACCTGAACCCCATTGAAAACCTCTGGAATGTAATCAAGAGGAAGATGGATGGTCACAAACAATCAAACAAAGCCGAGCTGCTTGAATTTTTGAGCCAGGAGTGGCATAACATCAATGTGAAAGACTGGTGGAGAGCATTCCAAGACGCATGAAAACTTGTCATCCAATATGTCATCCAATCAGCAGAAAGCTCAACCTCTTCATTATTTACTCTTCGAAGTGGCAGCTTTTAAGGACCGTTTCTAAATCAAATTCAAATCAAATGTTATTTGTCACATGCTTCGTAAACAACAGGTGTAGACTGACAGTGAAATGCTTTCCTACAGGCCCATCCCAACAATGCAGAGAGAAAAACAATAGAGAAATAATAGGAAAGTAAAACATGTAATAATAAAAGTAATAATAAACAAACAATGAGTAACGATAACTTGGCTTTATACACGGGGTACCAGTCGATGTGCAGGAGTACATGGTAATTGAGGTAGATACTCTAGGCTCTGTAGCCACTTCTAGCTCACTAGCAATATGCCTAAAGATTTTGGGGAAGCCAGTCTACTGAAGTGCTGACTGAGATACATTTGAGTGCACACTATTCCAAGTTGAACAACTACACAGTGAAAAAAGTTTGAAGCTTCTGTGTTGTGTAAGAGGTCCACTGCGAAATAGCTTTAAGGAGAAGTAAATAATTGACAGCTGAGCGTGTTTTGCTTATGCAAAAATAACACTGGGAACCCTTTCATCTTGTCCTGTCAATCCACTGCGAGGTTTGTGAAGCATCAGCCACTCTCTTTTAATATGAGATCAACGCATTGTTCGTTTTAATAATATTTTTTCTAGTTTAAACTTTAATTCCACACTCATACATTACTACTGTGGAAAATGCCCATCTCCGTGTCCTCCAGTAGTGGGTTATGGATTTAGTTCTCAAACCTAGCTTATTTCATTATCTATACTGTATATCCTATTGTATCAGGTTACTACTATGCGTGCTACCTCTTCTATTACTAGTTATTTTCTACTTGATTTTTATTATTGATATTGATTGACTGCACTGTTGAGGGAGCTAGCACACAAGCATTTCACTGCACCTTTAATAGCTACTGTAAACGGTGTATGTGACGAATGAAATTATTTGATTTGAGTGAGAGGATAGAGGAACCAACTCATTATTTACTGTAGTCTCTAAAAGAGCAGTGACTGGACTTGGCGTGGAAGATGAAGTGATGATATTTGTCTTCACACGCTCTATGCCCACTTCTGCATCGCTGCTTTGATGTACTGGGCTTTAGAAAACCCCTGCTGACTTTTTTGCTTCTAATTGGACTTGCAGGGTGTGTTTGTGTGTGTGTGTTTGTGTGTGTGTGTTTGTGTGTGTTTGTGTGTGTGTGTGTCTTCTCCACTGATTTATTTATATCCTGATGCCACTGTCATATCCCAGCAGATCTGCACAGGCCAGAAGGCCACAACAGCGAGTTATTGTCACTGTTAAATAAGGCTGGAATACGGTCTTAAAGGGGCAATTTGCAGTTGCTACATCCATTTTCAGACTTGTGAATTAATTATATGTACCCCTTGATTCTTGAAGAATAGAACTTATAATTGACTCATGAGCTTAGTTCAACTGTCGTACCCCATCAGAACTCAAAATGTGTTTGCATCCAAAGCTCTGTCTTTGAATTTGAGCGAGATCACATTTCTTCAGCCCCATCCCTCAGCTTTTTAACGGAACAGGGGTGGGGAGATCGCTTTGTTATTGTTTTGATTGTTGATTGCTGCTTTAATTTATATTTTTTAAACTTTATTTAACCTTTATTTAACTCAGCAAGTCAGTTAAGAACAAATTAGAATTTACAGTGACGGCCAACTCCATCCAAATCCTAAACCCCAACAGCGCTGGGCCAATTGTGTGCTGCATTATGGGACTCCCAATCACAGCCGGTTGTGATACAGTCTGGAATCAAACCACGGTCTGTTGTGATGCCTTTAGCACTGAGATCCAGTGCCTTAGACCGCTGTGCCACTCGGGAGTCAAAATTCTGTTGTCCTGTGTTTTGTATCAGCTGATGAAACTAATAGTGTTAGAGTGTGAAAACATTTTGTCTGTGTTATTTCCTGACAGTTGCTTATTGAAAATTCTAATCAGTAGGTTGGTTTTCATGGGTGGGAGTTTCGGCTTTCCATGGTGAAATCTCCACGCTGTAAATTGATTAATGGAGCCATAGCAAAGAGAGTTCGAAGCCTCTCTGCCAATAACAGCTAGTTTTCATTCTCCCTAGACTAAAGGAGGATAAATTCAAATTTATTTAAACGTCAATTTCCATTAATACACGGATAAGCATAATTAACACCCCTAGTTATAGCAGAAAATATTGTCTAGGTTGCTGTTGTTGCAACTATATTGGACATTCATCAAATTGAAAGCATAAAGTTGAGGGTTTTCATTGATAACCGCATTTCACATACACACACACACAGATGTACAGATAGACCCATTGTCATGCAGTGTGCCATTATCCTTTTGCTGTTTGTCTCTGTTGTTGGGGAAACACCTGATGCGTGCCATGTCAGAGCGATGATGTTACATAGAGTGTGCGCTGGCACATCACATAAGGGTTAACATTGCTCCACATGGCCTCCGGAGCCTGAAAAGCAAAACAAACGAGTCATTGCCCAGATATGTGTTAATAATAACTGACCATCTATGAGGGCCTGGGCAGTTTGAATGGATACTGGTTTATTTTTAAAACCATTCTGCTAGGACTAGAAGCTTATGCCAGTTGACGCTGAGAGAAAACTGGTCAGGTCCATGAAGATGTTATGTATATAAATGTACTTTGCATGTCTTCCAAAGGATTTGATATTGGGACTTGCAGATATGGCAAAGTGGTAAAGAGATTAAATTACTAGAGGCCAGTAATTCTGTATCCTCATATTCCTCTAGTGTAGATGACTATTGCCCTGAAGTGTCTAAAATCAGACAGTGGGCCTTAGAGACGGTGTCAGTCACCCTTTTCCACACAAGCACACACGTCCCCTTGAATGTCCAAAGGCCCATGTCTGAGTGCTGTGACATAACCATCAGTGGTGTGCGCACAAACACACACACCACACACACCATTTGGAGAGCTGGACAACGGTGGCCCTGGCAGTGACCCCACTCCCTGCGGGTGTCTCTGGGGGAGTTGGGATATGCAGAAGAACAAACTCCAATTACAGGTGTAACAGGACAAATATAAGCACCCCCCAAATTATTAATTAGCATCACACACAAAGACAAATGGACAGTGGTCCATGTGCAGAGACTGAACGAAATGTTATAATATCTGTACATGTACATTCTACCTGTGATTACAAACATACAATGATTAATGTTTTGCTTCAGCTTGAGATGAAGAATCAGTGGTAAAGGCTTTGTAAGTGCATGAAGAGGTTAAATGTACAAAAGTCATATGCCTGTTTGTTGAAACTACACTTTTAGTTCCTGTTGATACTATGTTCCAGTCTTACTTCTGCTAGAACATGATAGCAATAGGAGGAAGAAGGATTGGGAAACTGCAAATAGCAATAAGCTGAACTCTGCCTAAGCAGAGACATCTTTGTATTAGCAACTATTAATTATGAGCTTATATTGTATTAAAGTTAAGGGACATCAACCTGGGCGGGGTGGAAAACACCATCTTTGTACTGAGTGTGTTTCGTGCAAATTACTGTAAGTGTATACTCCGGCTTGCAATCCGGCTTGCAATCCTTATTAAACAAACTAACCTCTGATCAAAGAAGTTTCCTGTGGTCTCTTGTAAAAACATAGGGCAGAATTCCCTTACAAGACTTGGAGTGCAGCGACATGAACAGAAGTGTGAAGATTCTCACGCTACTACCAGACGGACTGAGATCACTAAGCCACTGCTGGTGCAGGACCAACACACTGCTGTTCTACAAACCACACACACACACACAAACAAAACGCTAAACAAACAAACACACATGCACTGGCACACGTACACACACACACAACACAAACACACCCGCAAGCAAACATACAAAATCTGCTTTTTAACAAACACACATGCTTACACATAAATATATGTACACATACAAAGACACACCGTACACATAAACAGTCCTTGCAAACATGGCTCACACCAAAGCTAAAGCACATTTCCTACGGGAGGTAAAGTGCTACCAGATGGATCATCTTAAAATATCTAATTTGAAAAAGAACAATACAAACAAAATAAAAACATGACAAAATAATTTTCCAAAAAGCCTGGTCTTGATCTGCCCACGGTGGGCTTTAATTATATACCTTAGTTCAGCATTGACAATACTACCTCGCCCACAAAACAAGACCACAAGAAAGGCATGGGTAAAGCTCCTCTCTCTCTCTCCTTCCACCCCTGAAGTGGGGCTTTAAAATAACCAGTGACCCTTGAACAACCTTGCAGAATCCCACTGCATGGGATAGGCTAGATGGTGGTGGTGCTGTGAATACTTTCAGGCTCAGATTCTCGCCCCTGCTGTGGAAGGGAAAACCCTGGGCTTTGGCTAAGCTTTCGGCAGAGGGTTTCAATATCCGGTCGCACACTCCGGTCTCGACCCCTAGAGCAGAACACCTGGATGGAAAGAAGGAGAATATGTTTTTCTGCATAATTTATGAAGTGTGTGTGGGTGTGCTATGCATTATGTATTGCAGGTCTACCTTGGAATAACTGATTTTGGGACATCCGGGTTGACTAAAGGTCATATAAAAATGTATGGACCTACATCAATGCACATAAACTGTATGCTGTTACTCACCACAGACCTGTTTGGAATGAATCATTAATGAATGTATAGCCTTTAAGAGATAATTGACAACTCTGCACAGCTCTATGAAGGCATACAAGTGGTGTGATACAGCTTCCAAGGTTTCTAGCTGAAAATAAACCAGGAAAGTTGTATATTCCTTGAACTGTACAGAGTTTATTATCCCCTTTACCACAACTATAGCCATAAAACACAATATTAACGCACACATTAACCAGTAAAAATGTATTCACCTTTGGAAAAAACCTGTTGTCTATACCCTGTTCTAATTCTAGAATGCCACTGGTATGCCTGTGTCCAAAAAACATGTTATGAAATTGTGTACTCATGTAATGTCACTTACAAACAGTATTGTCAAACTATTTTATTATTTATTGAAAATCATTTATTAAATAAAACATTTTCATTTTAACCTTTAACGTCAATTATCAAAACATTCGTAAACTCAGATTTGTTTTCATATTTTGCTTATGTTGTAGCTTAGACACTATTTCACATCTTCTGAGGTTTTTATATTGTGCCAGCCATCGATTGAGACACAACATGCTCTTGAGTGGGTGTCATTCCACAGGGTGGGTGTCATTCCAATCATATAAATACAATTCATAGAATGGACTTATCCCTTCAGACCACTGCAATTTAGCTGCTACACCATTGAAATGTAAACTCAATTGAAATGTTTACTTCTAATTACTACGACAAAGATTGCCTGCCCCATCCACCTACCGTTGAATGTCAACTTATTCTATATTTCTATGATTTCAATAGGTTTCCTATGGAGGATTGACAGTATAATTTAAAACAACAGATATTCCCATTCAAGTCAACATTCTCTGATGTATGGACCTTCAACCATCCTTGTGGTACCATTTGAAAGTTCAAATGTAAATTTTATCCCCATTTTATTCAATAGCATGTTGTCTCAACCGATGACAGGGAAAACACAAAAACCTTAGATGATGTAAAACAGGGTCTAAGCTACAACATATGGTAATATGAAGAAAAAAATCTGAGTTTACGAGTTTTTAGATCATTGACATTAAAGGTAAAAAAAAATTGAATTGTTATAAAAGCGTTTTTTTCAAGAAATTATAAAATAGTTTGACAACCCTGTTTGTAATCTTTTAATACATTTTCCAAGTTTCTAAAATTATAAATTCTAAGTTACAAGAAATCACTGAAATACAACTTTAATAATAAAAAAAACACCACCAATCTGAATGGGCACTTTTCTCATAGGAGGGCAAAAGGGCAGAGGCACCCTTACAACTCTATCTTAGCATTAGCCCAAGATGTGACCGAGAGACTGAAAAACAACTTCTATCTCAAAGCCATCAGACTGTTAAATACCCATCACTAGCACAGAGAAGCTACATACAGACTTGAAATCATTGGCCACTTTAATAATGTCACTTTAATAATGTTTACATATCTTGCATTACTCATCTCATACTGTATTCTATACTATCTATTGCATCTTAGCCTATGCCCCTCTGAAATTGCTCTTCCATATATTTATATATTCTTATTCCATTCCTTTATTTAGATTTGTGTGTATTAAGTATTTGTTGTGAAATGGTTAGATATTTCTTCCGTCTGTCTTCTGTATACACGTGCTGTAAAACTGAGATATGGCCATGTGGGAACACTAAACCTAACCCTATAAAGGTGTGTATCAAATTAAGTTTTTTTTTTTTTGAAATTGTTTCTTTTGAAGGTCCTTATGGTTTCAAAACTGTACCGAATGTGATGCGTGCTTAGTCCTCTCCTGTACTCCCTGTTCACCCATGACTGCGTGACTGCGCACGACTCCAACACCATCATTAAGTTTGCCGACCACACAACGGTGATAGGATTGATCAGCAACGGTGATGGGACAGCCTATAGGGAGGAGGTCAGAGACCTGGCAGTGTGGTGCCAGGATAACAACCTCTTTCTCAACGTCAGCAAGACAAAGGAGTTGATCTTGGACTACAGGAAATGGAAAGCCGAGCACACCCCCATCCACATCAATGGGGCTGTAGTGGAGCGGGTCAAGAGCTTCATGTTCTTAGGTGTCGACATCAATTAAGAATCATAATTGTCCACACACACCAACACAGTTGTGAAGAGGGCACAACAACGCCTCTTCCCCCTCAACAATGCCTCTTCCCCCTCAACAACGCCTCTTCCCCCGGAGGAAGGCTGCTGGGGCGGCAGGTAGCCTAGTGGTTAGCGCATTGGGCCAGTAACCGAAAGGTTGCTAGATTGAATCCCCGAGCGGACAAATCATATTTTATTTGTCACATTCACATGGTTAGCAGATGCAAGGTTAGTGAAATGCTTGTGCTTCTAGTTCCGACCATGCAGTAATATCTAACAAGTAATCTAACAATTTCACAACAACTACCTAATACACACAAGTGTAAAGGAATGAATACGAGTATGTACAGTGGGGCAAAAAAGTATTTAGTCAGCCACCAATTGTGCAAGTTCTCCAACTTAAAAAGATGAGAGGCCTGTAATTTTCATCATAGGTACACTTCAACTATGACAGACGAAATGAGAAAAAGAAATCCAGAAAATCACATTGTAGGATTTTTAATTTATTTATTTGCAAATTATGGTGGAAAATAAGTATTTGGTCAATAACAAAAGTTTATCTCAATACTTTGTTATATACCCTTTGTTGGCAATGACAAAGGTCAAACATTTTCTGTAAGTCTTCACAAGGTTTTCACACACTGTTGCTGGTATTTTGGCCCATTCCTCCATGCAGATCTCCTCTAGAGCAGTGATGTTTTGGGGCTGTCGCTGGGCAACACGGACTTTCAACTCCCTCCAAAGATTTTCTATGGGGTTGAGATCTGGAGACTGGCTAGGCCACTCCAGGACCTTGAAATGCTTCTTACGAAGCCACTCCTTCGTTGCCCGGGCGGTGTGTTTGGGATCATTGTCGTGCTGAAAGACCCAGCCACGTTTCATCTTCAATGCCCTTGCTGATGGAAGGAGGTTTTCACCCAAAATCTCACGATACATGGCCCCATTCATTCTTTCCTTTACACGGATCAGTCGTCCTGGTCCCTTTGCAGAAAAACAGCCCCAAAGCATGATGTTTCCACCCCCATGCTTCACAGTAGGTATGGTGTTCTTTGGATGCAACTCAGCATTCTTTGTCCTCCAAACACGACGAGTTGAGTTTTTACCAAAAAGTTATATTTTGGTTTCGTCTGACCATATGACATTCTCCCAATCCTCATCTGGATCATCCAAATGCTCTTCAGACGGGCCTGAACATGTACTGGCTTAAGCAGGGGGACACGTCTGGCACTACAGGATTTGAGTCCCTGGCGGCGTAGTGTGTTACTGATGGTAGGCTTTGTTACTTTGGTCCCAGCTCTCTGCAGGTCATTCACTAGGTCCCCCCGTGTGGTTCTGGGATTTTTGCTCACCGTTCTTGTGATCATTTTGACCCCACGGGTGAGATCTTGCGTGGAGCCCCAGATCGAGGAAGATTATCAGTGGTCTTGTATGTCTTCCATTTCCTAATAATTGCTCTCACAGTTGATTTCTTCAAACCAAGCTGCTTACCTATTGCAGATTCAGTCTTCCCAACCTGGTGCAGGTCTACAATTTTGTTTCTGGTGTCCTTTGACAGCTCTTTGGTCTTGGCCATAGTGGAGTTTGGAGTGTGACTGTTTGAGGTTGTGGACAGGTGTCTTTTATACTGATAACAAGTTCAAACAGGTGCCATTAATACAGGTAACGAGTGGAGGACAGAGGAGCCTCTTAAAGAAGAAGTTACAGGTCTGTGAGAGCCAGAAATCTTGCTTGTTTGTATGTGACCAAATACTTATTTTCCACCATAATTTGCAAATCAATTCATTACAAATCCTACAATGTGATTTTCTGGATTTTTTTTTCCTCATTTTGTCTGTCATAGTTGAAGTGTACCTATGATGAAAATTACAGGCCTCTCTCATCTTTTTAAGTGAGAGAACTTGCACAATTGGTGGCTGACTAAATACTTTTTTGCCCCACTGTACATATAAATATATGGATGAGCGATGGCCGAACGGCATAGGCAAGATGCAGTAGATGGTATAGAGTACAGTATATACATATGAGATGAGTAATGTAGGATATGTAAACATTATATCAAGTGGCATTGTTTAAAGTGGCTAGTGATACATTTATTACATCCAATTTTTTTATTATTAAAGTGGCTAGAGATTTGAGTCAGTATGTTGGCAGCAGCCTCTCAATGTTAGTGATAGCTGTTTAACAGTCTAATGGCCTTGAGATAGAAGCTGTTTTTCAGTTGCTTGGTCCCAGCTTTGATGCACCTGTACTGAGCTCGCCTTCTGGATGATAGCGGGGTGAACAGGCAGTGGCTCAGTTGGTTGTTGTCCTTGATGATCTTTTTGGCCATCCTATGACATCGGGTGGTGTAGGTGTCCTGGGGGGCAGGTAGTTTACCCCCGGTGATGCGTTGTGCGGACCTCACTACCCTCTGGAGAGCCTTACGGTTGTGGGCGGAGCAGTTGCCGTACCAGGCGGGGGCATCTGTAGAAGTTTGTGAGGGTTTTTGGTGACAAGCCTTCATCACCACGGTGTCTGTGTGGGTGGACCACTTCAGTTTGTCCGTGATGTATACGCCGAGGAACTTAAAACTTTCCACCTTCTCCATTACTGTCCCGTCGATGTGGATAGGGGGTTGCTCCCTCTGCTGTTTCCTGAAGTCCACGATCATCTCCTTTGATTTGTTGACGTTGAGTGGTTATTTTCCTGACACCACACTCAGAGGGCCCTCACCTCCTCCCTGTAGGCCGTCTCGTCGTTGTTGGTAATCAAGCCTACCACTGTAGTGTCGTCTGCAAACTTGATGATTGAGTTGGAGGCGTTCTTGGCCACACAGTCATGGGTGAACAGGGAGTAGAGGAGAGGGCTGAGAATGCACCCTTGTGGGGCCCCAATGTTGAGGATCAGCGGGGTGGAGATGTTGTTTCCTACCCTCACCACCTAGGGGCGGCCCGTCAGGAAATCCAGGACCCAGTTGCACAGGGCGGGGTCGAGACCTTTGGTCTCGAGCTTAATGATGAGTTTGGAGGGTATTATGGTGTTAATAAGTGCTGAGCTGTAGTCGATGAACAGCATTCTTACATTGGTATTCCTCTTGTCCAGATGGGTTAGGGCAGTGTGCAGTGTGATTGCGATTGCGTTGTCTGTGGACCTATTGGGACGGTATGCAAATTGGAGTGGTTCTAGTGTGTCAGGTAGGGTGGAGGTGATATGATCCTTGACTAGTCTCTCAAAGCACTTTATGTTGACGGAAGTGAGTGCTACTAGGCGATAGTCATTTATCTCAGTTACCTTAGCTTTCTTGGGAACAGGAACAATGGTGGCCCTCTTGAAGCATGTGGGAACAGCAGACTGGGAGAAGGATTAATTGAATATGTCGGTAAACGCACCAGCCAGCAGGTCTGCGCATGCTCTGAGGACGCGGCCGGGGATGCAATCTGGGCCGGCAGCCTTGCAAGGGTTAACACGTTTAAATGTTTTACTCACATTGGCTGCGGTGAAGGAGAGCCCGCAGGTTTTGGTAGTGGGCCGTGTCGGTGGCACAGTATTGTCCTCAAAACGAGCAAAGAAGTTGTTTAGTTTGTCTGTGAGCAAGACATTGTGGTCCGCGACGTGGATGGTTTTGTTTTTGTAGTCCGTGATTGACTGTAGACCCTGCCACAAGGTAGCAATATGTCATTCTGCCCCTGAACAAGGCAGTTAACCCACTGTTCCTAGGCCGTTATTGTAAATAAGAAGATGTTCTTAACTGACTTGCCTAGTTAAATAAAGGTAAAAAAAAGGGCGCTGAAAAGATTCAGCATGGGCCCTCAGCGTCTCAAAAGGTTTGACAGCTGCACTATTGACAGCATCTTGACTGGCTGCATCACCTCTTGGTATGGCAACTGCTTAGCATCCATCCGCAAGGTGCTACAGAGGGTAGTGCGTACAGCCCAGTATATCGCTCCCTGCTATCCAGGACCTCTGTACCAGGCGGTGTCAGAGGAAGGCCCTAAAAATTGTCGAAGACTCCCAAGTCATAGACTGTTCTCTCTGCTACCGCACGGCAAGCGGTACCGATTCAACAAGTCTGGAACCAACAGGACCTGAACAGCTTCTACTCCAAAGCCATAAGACTGTTAAATAGTTAGTTAAGTAGTTAACCAATAGCTATCCGGACAATCTACATTGACTCTTTTTTCACTAACTGTTTTGACTCACGTACGCTGCTGTTACTGTTTATTATCTAGCCTGTTGCCTAGTCACTTTATCCCTATATGTACTATACAAACAGATGAATGTAAACTTCCGACTTCAACTGTATCTACCTCAACTACAGATGAAGTCGGAAGTTTACATACACTTAGGTTGGAGTCATTAAAACTCGTTTTTTAACCACTCCACAAATTTCTTGTTAACAAACTATAGTTTTGGCAAGTCGGTTAGGATATCTACTTGGTGCATGACAAGTAATTTTTCCAACAATTGTTTACAGACAGATTATATCAAATATAATTCACTGTATCGCAATTCCAGTGAGTCAGAAGTTTACATACACTAAGTTGACTGTGCCTTTAAACAGCTTGGAAAATTCCAGAAAATGATGTCATGGCTTTAGAAGCTTCTGATAGGCTAACTGACATAATTTGAATAAATTGGAGGTGTACCTGTGGATGTATTTCAAGGCCCACCTTCAAACTCAGTGCCTCTTTTCTTGACATCATGGGAAAATCAAAAGAAATCAGCCTATTGTTGACCTCCACAAGTCTGGTTCATCCTTGGGAGCAATTTCCAACCACCTGAAGGTACCACGTTCATCTGTACAAACAATAATATGCAAGTATAAACACCATGGGACCACGCAGCCGTCATACCGCTCAGGAAGGAGACGCGTTCTGTCTCCTAGAGATGAACATACTTTGGAGCGAAAAGTGCAAATCATTTCGAGAACAACATCAAAGGACCTTGTGAAGATGCTGGAGGAAACGGGTACAAAAGTATCTATATCCACAGTAAAACGAGTCCTATATTGACATAACCTGAAAGGCCGCTCAGCAAGGAAGCA
Source organism: Brachymystax lenok tsinlingensis (assembly GCA_030435695.1). Classification (NCBI taxonomy): domain Eukaryota; kingdom Metazoa; phylum Chordata; class Actinopteri; order Salmoniformes; family Salmonidae; genus Brachymystax; species Brachymystax lenok. The sequence goes on along the minus strand of CM059813.1, from coordinate 18,035,161 downwards.
CTAACCTGTTATGCGTGCTCAGTTGATGGGTCTCGAGCACTGCGCCAGTGGAAAGATGAAATGGAATTTATGGAACTCCCTTGCATGCTTCTGTTATGGGGAAAGTCTGCAATGAAATTGACATTAAACGTGGCATCTGTTGGCCATCAATTGATCAATTATTTATTTATGTGCTATTGTAAGCTACTGTAGCCTACCGTTTGATATAATAAATATGTTGAAATGACGATATCACTGGAATCATTGCAAATCAATTTATTCCACTTGTATAGCCTATCTGGAGCTGCCAAACGGATTCAAATCAAATCAAATTGTATTTGTCACATGTAGACCTTACAGTGAAATGCTTACTTACAAGCCCTTTACCAACAATGCAGTTTTAAGAAAAATACCTAAAAACGAAATAAAAGCAAAAAATAATTAAAGATCAGCAGTAAAATAACAATAACAAGGTTATATACAGGGGGTACCGGTACGGAGTCAATGTGTGGTTAGTCGAGGTAATTGAGGTAATATGTACATGTACGTAGAGTTATTAAAGTGACTATGTATAGATAATAAAAGAGAGTACTGTAGCAGCAGCGTAAAAGAGGGGGGGGCAGTGATGTACTGGGCCGTACACACTAGCCTCTGTAGTGCCTTGCGGTCGGAGGCCGAGCAGTTGCCATACCAGGCAGTGATGCAACCAGTCAGGATGCTCTCGATGGTGCAGCTGTAGAACCTCTTGAGGATCTGAGGACCCATGCCAAATCTTTTCAGTCTCCTGAGGGGGAATAGGTTTTGTTGTGCCCTCTTCATGTATTGGTGTGCTTGGACCATGTTAGTTTGTTCATGATGTGGATGCCAAGGAACTTGAAGCTCACCCTACGACCTTGTGAAAAGTAATGTGTTTGTTTTTTGCCAATTTTAACTGCCACTTGTTTGTGTACATGGATTTTTTAATGTCGTATGTTTTTCATCCATAAAGAGTTTAAGTATAGCCAACTGAAATTTGTGGTCTGTATATTTTATCATTTCATTGAGGAGACCATCCACACCACAGGCCTTTTTGGGTTGGAGGGTTTGTATTTTGTACTGTAGTTCATTCAATGTAATTGGAGAATCCAGTGGGTTCTGGTAGTCTTTAATAGTAGATTCTAAGATTAGTTTTTGGTAGATTTCTACTACTTTCCTTCCATCTATAGCATTTCTTAATAATATTCAGTTCCTTTGGCTTTGATGCCTCATGATTGAGTATTGCTCTGTTCAAGTAAACTGGGATTTTGCTGTGTCAGTGGGCTGACTGTGAAACGCTCTGAGACTCTACGATGGGGTCAGTGATAAAGTAGTCTACAGTACTACTGCCAAGAGATGAGTTATAGGTGTACCAACAGTAGGAGTCCCCTCAAAGCCTACCATTGACTATGTACATACCCAGCAGACAAGACAGAGCTGCAAGAGTTGTGACCGGTTTTTGTTGGTTATGTTGTCATAGTTGTGCCTAGGGGGGCATATGGCGGAGGGAAAGCTGTCACCTCCAGGTAGGTGTTTCTCCCCCTGTGTGCTGAGGGTGTCGGGTTCTTGTCCAGTTCTGGCATTTACGTCGCCACAGACTAGTACATGTCCCTGGGCCTGGAAATGATTGATTTCCCCCTCCAGAATGGAGAAGCTGTCTTCATTAAAGAATGGGATTTCTAGTGGGGGGATATAGGTAGCACACAGGAGGACATTGTTATCTGTTATGATAATTTCCTTTAGAATTTGTAGCCAAATGTTCCTGTTTTGACAAATTTATTAGTGAATTTATTTTATTTATTCCCTGTGAGTCCCTTCCCTGTTTCACACCTGTTTTTTTGGTGGATGGGACTATCAGCTCTCTGTAACCAAGAGGGCAACCAGTGGGTCTCTCTCTCTCTCTCTCTCTCTCTAGGCCTCTCTCTCTCTCTCTCTCTCTCTCTCTCTCTCTCTCTCTCTCTCTCTCTCTCTCTCTCTCTCTCTCTCTCGTTGGAGTGCATGCTGGGAGTGAGAGTCGGGAAGCAGGAGTGATTATGGGAGCGACTGCAATTATTTTCACTCTATTGGGTTTCAGTGTCAATATCAATATATATACACTACCGGTCAAAAGTTTTAGAACACCAACTCATTCAAGGGTTTTTCTTTATTTTTACTATTTTCTACATTGTAGAATAATAGTGAAGACATCAAACCTATGAAATAACACATATGGAATCATGTAGTAACCAAAAAAGTGTTAAACAAATCACACTATATTTGAGATTCTTCAAATATCCACCCTTTGCCTCGATGACAGCTTTGCGCAATCTTGGAATTCTCTCAACCAGCTTCACCTGGAATGCTTTTCCAACAGTCTTGAAGGAGTTCCCACATATGCTGAGCACTTGTTGGCTGCTTTTCCTTCACTCTGCGGTCCGACTCATCCCTGTCACGATCGTCTTGTGCATAAATGGACCAAGGCACAGCGTGTGTAGAGTTCCACATATTTATTAAATGTGAAACATACAAAAAACAACAAAGAAATAACTGATCGGACAATACGTAGCGCTCAAACTGCACTAACAAAAACAATATCCCACAAACACAGGTGGGAAAGAAACACACTAAGTATGATCCACAATTAGAGGTAACGAATAACAGCTGCCTCTAATTGGGAACCATACACAAAACCAACATAGAAACAAAACAACTAGAAAAAAAAACTTAGTCACATGCTGACCTAAAACACCATAGAGAACCCCAAGGGCTCTCTATGGCCAGGACGTGACAATCCCAAACCATCTCAATTTGGTTGAAGTCGGGGGATTGTCGAGGCCAGGTCATCTGATGCAGAACTCCATCACTCTCCTTCTTGGTCAAATAGCCCTTAAACTGCCTGGAGGTGTGTTGGGTCATTATCCTGTTGGAAAACAAATGATAGTCCCACTAAGCCAAACCATATGGGGTGGCGTATCGCTGCAGAATGCTGTGGTAGCCATGCTGGTTAAGTGTGCCTTGAATTCTAAATAAATCACTGACAGTGTCACCAGCAAAGCACACCCACACCATAACACCTCCTCCTCCATGCTTTACTGTGGGAAATACACATGTGGAGATCATCCATTCACCTACACCGCGTCTCACAAAGACACGGCGGTTGGAACCAGAAATTTCCAATTTGGCTTCCAGACCAAAGGACAAATTTACACCCGTCTAATGTCCATTGCTCGTGTTTCTTGGCCAAAGCAATTTTCTTCTTCTTATTGGTGTCCTTTAGTAGTGGTTTCTTTGCAGCAATTTGACCATGAAGGCCGGATTCACACAGTCTCCTCTGAAGAGTTCATTTTGAGATGTGTCTGTTACTTGAACTCTGTGAAGCATTTATTTGGGCTGCAATTTCTGAGGCTGGTAACTCTAATGAACTTATACTCTGCAGCAGAGGTAACTCTGGTTCTTCCATTCCTGTGGCGGTCCTCATGAGAGCCAGTTTCATCATTGCGCTTGATGGTTTTTGCGACTGCACTTGAAGAAACTTTCAAAGTTCTTGACATTTTCCATATTGACTGACCTTCATGTCTTAAAGTAATGTTGGACTGTTGTTTCTCTTTGCTTATTTGAGCTGTTCTTGCCATAATATAGACATGTCTTTTACCAAATAGGGCTATATTCTGTATACCACCCCTACCAACACAATTGATTGGCTCAAATGCACGAAGAAGGAAAGAAATTCAACAAATTAACTTTGTTAATTGAAATGCATTCCAGGTGACTACCTCATGAAGCTGGCTGAGATAATACCAAGAGTGTGCAAAGCTGTCATCAAGGCAAAGGGTGGCTATTTGAAGAATCTCAAATATAAAATACATTTTGATTTGTTTAAAAAAAAATTGGTTACTCGTGGAGGTTTGGAGTTCGAAATACTTAGTCGGCGGCATGGGGTAAAGATTCCTGCTGCGGCAGGGTGTTCCGTGGAAGAATGTGGCTTAGCAGGGGGCACTATCATATCATTGAGAATGAAAGCATAAAATCAGCCTCAAGGATGAATAGCGCTGTGGTAGTATTCTTAGATTCCATTGTAAAGGTAAATACGATAGTTGAGAGTGTTGTTGTGTTGTTACAGGAGACACAGATGTCGGTATTTCCTCTAATGAATCCGGCAAAGAAAGTTATACTTACTAACGTGTTCCCATTTGTTAGAGAATAAGTGTTGGAGCGAGAGTTAACTCGTCATGGTCAACTTGTATCTGCAATAAAGAAGGTTTTGGATGTAAATCCCGTTTGCTGAAACATGTTGTGTCTCATAGGAGACAAGTGCATATTATTGTAAAGAAGGATACTGACAAACTGAATTTAGCATTCAGTTTTAAGATTGATGGATTTGATTATGTGTTCTACGCTTCTAGTGAATCAATTAAATGTTTTGGTTGTGGAAGAGAGGAACAGTTGATACATTATTGTCCAGAGAACAAGCGTGCAGAGCCCGGTGGCAGCTCTACTGCTGGTTCAGCTAAAGCACCACCGAGAAGGGATGAACAGGCTAAGCTGGGTTCAGGGGAAGGAAGAAGGTGGGCAGATGTGGTGGGAAAAGTAGGAAAGGAAAGCAGTGTGGTTACGGTGGCAATTGCCGTAGATCAGGAAAAAGAGGGGGGAAACAGTCGGTGAGACTGCGATTGAGGTTGCTGAGGGGGTGCTGGAAAATTAAATGGGAGTCCAAAAGGAGAGTGAAACAATGGAAAATGAAGCCGAGGAGTAAGAGTAAGAATTTAAGGAGTGGCGAAGGTTCTAATTCTGAGGAAGGTAGAGATTGATAAATCTGTTGAGGATAAACAGGTTGTAGAGATGGTGGAGTTTTCTTCTGGGGACGATAGCGATAGTGAACCATCTGATGCGTCACAACAAATTGTGAGAGAAATGGGTGCAAGGGAGGTACAGTTGAAGTTGGAAGTTTACATACCCCTTAGCCAAATACATTTAAACTCAGTTTTTCACAATTCCTGACATGTAATCCTCGTAAATATTCCCTGTCTTAGGTCAGTTAGGATCACCGCTATTTTAAGAATGTGAAATGTCAGAATAATAGTAGAGAGATTAATTTATTTCAGCTTTTATTTCATTCATCACTTTCCCAGTGGGTCAGAAGTGTAAATACACTCAATTAGTATTTGGTAGCATTGCCTTTAAATTGTTGGGTCAAACGTTTCAGGTAGCCTTCCACAAGCTTCCCACAATAAATTGGGTGAATTTTGGCCCATTCCTCCTGACAGAGCTGGTGCAACTGAATCAGGTTTGTAGGCCTCCTTGCTCACACACACTTTTTCAGTTCTGCCCACAAATGTTCTATCGGATTGAGGTCAGGGCTTTGTGATGGCCACTTCAATACCTTGACTTTGTTGTCCTTAGGCCATTTTGCCACAACTTTGGAAGTATGCTTGGGGTCATTGTCCATTTGGAAGACCCAATTGCGACCAAGCTTTCACTTCCTGACTGATGTCTTAAGATGTTGCTTCAATATATCCACATAATTTTTCTTCCTCATGATGTCATCTATTTTGTGTAGTGCACCAGTCCCTCCTGCAGCGAAGGACCCCCACAACATGATTCTGCCATTCCCGTGCTTCACGGTTGGGATGGTGTTCTTCTGCTTGCAAGCCTCTCCACTTTTCCTCCAAACATAACGATGGTCATTATGGCCAAACAGTTCTAATTTTGTTTAATCAGACCAGAGGACATTTCTCCAAAATGTGCAGTTGTAAACCGTAGTCTGGTTTTTTTATGGCGGTTTTGGAGCAGTGGCTTCTTCCTTGCTGATCGGCCTTTCAGGTTATGTCGATATAGGACTTGTTTACTGTGGATGTAGATACTTTTAAATAATAGGAATTGGATGTAACAAATGTATCACTAGCCACTTTAAACAATTTTGTGTATAATGTTTACATATCCGACATTATTTATATCAAATGTATACACTGTACTCTAAACCATCAACTGCATCTTGCCTACGCCGGTCAGCCATCGCTCATCCATATATTTATATGTACATACTCATATTCATTCCTTTACTCTTGTGTGTATAAGGTAGTTGTTGTGAATTTGTTCGATTACTTGTTAGATACTACTGCATGGTTGGAACTAGAAGCACAAGCATTTCGCTACACTCTCATTAACATCTGCTAACCATGTGTATGTGACAAATAACATTTGATTTGATTTGATTTGTACCTGTTTCCTCCAGCATCTTCACAAGGTCCTTTGCTGTTGTTCTGGGATTGATTCGCACTTTTCGCACCAAAGTATGTTCATCTCTAGGAGACAGAACGCGTCTCCTTCCTGAGCGGTATGACGGCTGCGTGGTCCCATGGTGTTTATACTTGCGTACTATTGTTTGTACAGATGAACGTGGTACCTTCAGGCATTTGGTAATTGCTCCCAAGGATGAACCAGACTTGTGGAGGTCTGCAATCTTTTTTCTGAGGTCTTGGCTGATTTCTTTTGATTTTCCCATGATGTCAAGCAAAGAGGCACTGTGTTCGAAGGTAGGCCTTGAAATACATCCACAGGTACACCTCCAATTGACTCAAAATATGTAAATTAGCCTTTCAGAATCTTCTAAAGCCATGACACCATTTTCAGTAATTTTCCAAGCTGTTTAAAGGCACAGTCAACTTAGTGTATGTAAACTTCTGACCCACTGGAATTGTGATACAGTGAATTATAATTGAAATAATCTGTCTGTAAACAATTGTTGGAAAAATGACTTGTGTCATGCACAGAGTATATGTCCTAACCGACCGACTATCCAAAACTATAGTTTGTTAACAAGACATTTGTGGAGTGGTAGAAAACTAGTTTTAATGACTCCAACCTAAGTGTATGTAACTTCCGACTTCAACTGTATGTCAATTTCCCGAATTTTTCGAAATGGAAGAAACGTATGCAGGATTATAATATAACAGATTTTTTTCCGGGAAAGTGAATTGTTTCTTGAATCAACAAAATTTCTGATGTAAAGAAATAACGGGGGGAGGTTTGACAAGGCCTGAAATCACTAGCCTCAAGAAATTGGTCACGAGAGTGACAGGTGATTTCAATTCTAAAGAAATGAAAGAATTCAGTCGCAGCCTTAACTCTGTATTTTTTTTTCAGCCATGAGCAGTTTTAAGATTTCTTCTTTAAACATAAATGGGGCAAAAGACGTTAAAAAAAGAGCCGTAGTGTATGAGTTAATAAAGGGAAAGGGTACGTTTTTGTAAGTTGTAAAAACCCTCAAGAAACGCATAGTACAGTCATGTAACGACCCTGGGTTTATAAGCGCGGATATCGACCCTGGGTTATTAGTAATATGAAAAATTAAGTTATATGGCAACAGGAGTGGTGTGTAGTCACAAAAACTCAAAAACTGGGGGTGTGGCCATCCTGTTTTCAAGTGGGTTTTTGCCTTTGTCTTATGAGGTTGAAGAGGTGGTTGAGGGGAGGTTATTAAAAGTTAGAGCGAGATATGAAAACATCACAATGTGTCTGATAAATGTACACTACCATTCAAACTCAGTTGTGCACCGGGGCCTCACACTCCTCTTTCTATTCTTGTTGAAGACAGTTTGCCCTGTTCTGTGAAGGGAGTAGTACACAGCGTTGTACGAGATCTTCAGTTTCTGGGCAATTTCGTGCATTGAATAGCCTTCATATATCAGAACAAGAATAGACTTACGAGTTTCAGAATACATTTCTTTGTTTGGCCATTTTAAGCCTGTAATCGAATCCACAAATGCTGATGCTCCAGATACTCAACTTAATCAGGACAACAGTTTTCAGCTGTGCTAACATAATTGCAAAAGGGTTTTCTAATGATCAATTAGCCTTTTAAAATTAAAAACTTGAATTAGCTAACACAACGTGCCGTTGGAACACAGGAGTGATGGTTCCAGATAATGGGCTTCTGTATGCCTATGTGTTAAGCGGAGCGACACAGGGGAACCCAAGAGCAGACTGAGATGAGGAAACAGGGATGAATGAATCAAAATATTTATTGTTACACAGGGAGATATGGAGTGCAGATCCAGGGAAGCTCGGATGAGTTGCAGAAAACCAGATGTGGAGACTGAGGTTGGAGTTAACTGAGAAGAACAGGGTAAACAGGTCCTGAGGGGAATCCAAGGTAGTGTTGGTGAGTAAAATCCAGAGCAAGGTAGTTGGGTGGTGAGATGTGGAACGGGAGACAGGAGCCAGAGACAGAGCGGTAAATGAGCAGAGATTACGCCCTGGCAGAGTGAAAGTGGCAGGACTGAGTATATGTAGAAGTCTTGATTATGGAACGAGTTGCAGCTGGTAGGGATCTGTCTGACTCCAGCACACCTGTCTCCAACCACACAACCACACAGAGAGGGAGAGAGAGTATACAGGGGGAGTAACTGCAGGTCAAGAAGACACCGGATGAACACCAGAGGGCGTAGCAGGAGCAGATGTGACACCTATGTAGGTATTCCATTCAAAATCAGCCATTTCCAGCTACAATAGTCATTTACAACATTAACAATGTCTACACTGTATTACTGATCAATTTGATGTTATTTTAATAGTAAAAAAAGTTGCTTTTCTTTCAAAAACAAGGACATTTCTAAGTGACCCCAAACTTTTGAAAGGTAGTGTATATGCCCCAATAGTGGCAGTTGAGAGGGTATGTTTCTTCGAGACATTATCAAATACCATTGAATAGTGTAATACTGAGGATTGTTTATTTCTTGCTGGGGATTTTAACTGCACAGTCAGTGATTTAGATATAAATAGAAAGAACCTCATCTAGCCTGAAGGACTTTTTAAAATCTCCCTATTGTAACACATGAACTGTGTGATATGTAACGGAGCAAACATGGAGGCACGAGACAGTACACATTGGTCCAAGTGAGAGAAAACACCATCTCGCTGGCCAGGTTAGATAGATTTTATTGTTTTGAGCATCAATCTCAGGTCTGTAAATCAAGTGTGATAACCCCAGTGGGATTTTCTGATCATTGTTTAATAACAGAGGTGGTGTACATTAATGCAGTAAAACCCAAAAGCGCATACTGGCATTTTAATATAACCTTATTGAGTAATGCTCACTTCAGGAAATGTTTTAGTTTTTTGGGGGAGAGGTGGAGGTCTCAAAAGACCAGTTTTGTATCCCTTCAACAGTGGTGGGATATAGATAAAATCCAGATTCAACAATTCTGTAGTCAATACACGATGAATGTCACCATAGATATCACCAGATCAATGAACGTCTTAGAGTCTGAGATAGTGGAACTCCTGACATTGGTTGAGACCACAGGCGACCGAGGTCATACTCAAGAGAGAAAAAGAGAAAAAAATTGGCAGACCTGCTGGGTATCAGAGCACAGGGGGAATTGGTGAGAAGTAAGTTTAAGGGAATCTCTGAAATTTTTCTTTGGTTTAGAGAAAAAGAATGGACAAAGAAGAAGTATTCATTGCCTCAAATCATATGTTGGACAGGAGCTCACTATCCCTAGTGAAATTAGAAAGAGGGCAGTAGAGTTCTATGCTGAGCTCTACCAGTGTGAGCACAAAGAGGATAAAACAGTGACACAACAGTTCTTCGATGGGTTCCCACAGGTGGCAGCAGAAGCTCAGGTTGAGCTAGAACAACCATTGTCTTTGCAGGAGCTATACACTGCATTAAAAGGCATGGAAAATGGAAGGGCACCGGGCATTGAAGGGAATCCCGCTTTCTTTTTAAAGTATTTTTGAGCTATGTTGGGAGAGGATTGGCTAGCAGTAGTTAACGATAGTTTGACCGGAGGGTTACTATTGATAAGCTGCAGGTGAAGAACTGGAGGCCGGTGGCCTTATTATGCACTCATTGTAAGATCCTGTCCAAGGCTTTGTCCACCAGGCTGAGGGAGGTGATGGGGCAAATCATACACACGGACCAGTCCTACTGTGTTCCCTGCAGGCAGACAGGGGATAACATTTCCATGATTTTGGATTTATTGGATGTCTCTAGGGCTATTGGGTTGGATGCTGGTCTAATTTCAATTGATCAGGAAAAGGCATTTGACCGAGTTGAACATCAATACTTATGGCGCACTTTTGAGGCATTTGGTTTCAGCTCTGGTTTTATTGCCATGATCAGGGTGATATATGGTGACATTGAAAGGGTATTGAAAGTTAATGGTGGCTTGAGCGCCCCTTTTAAAGTGTCTAGAGGTATTAGGCAGGGGTGTTCGTTGTCGGGAATGTTATATGCCATCGCAAAAGAGCCACTACAAAATAGCATTAGATGTTGCATTGAAGGGGTGTACCTTTCCTCTGCAAAGGTAAATTGGGAAAAAGTTGTGCTTTACAGATTGGGAAATGGTCTGGAGGGATCATGGCTTTGCCAGGGGGGCTGGAATGCTGTAAGGAAGGTTTTAAATATCTTGGAGTGAAACATGAGGATGAGGGACTATGGAAAAATTTGGAATGGGGTGGTTGAAATGGTGGAAGGGAGGATGAGGAGATGGCGTTGGTTGTTATCTCTTATGTCATATAGGGGGCGCACTATTATTGTTAACAATGTGGTTGCTTCTGCACTGTGGCATTGATTGGCATGTTTAGAGCCACCGTCTGGCCTTCTGGCTAAGATACAGGCAATTATTGTAGATTTATTTTGGCATAAATATCATTAGGTTCCACAAAAGGTTCTGTATTTGTCAAAAGAGGAGGGGGGACAAGGTCTTGTACATCTTGCTATAGGGCTGCTGCTTTCCTGTTCCAGTTTATTCAAAGGTTGCTTTATGGACCGGAAAATGTGGTTTGGAAAGGGGTGGCAGGTCTTGTATTACAGCAGGTAGGGGGATTAGGTTTAAAGAAGGCTTTATTTTTGGTTGATAGTAGCTAGATTTCCAGGGAGGAAGTAGTCTCTCTCTCTCTCTCTCTCTCTCTCTCTCTCTCTCTCTCTCTCTCTCTCTCTCTCTCTCTCTCTCTCTCTCTCTCTCTCTCTCTCTCTCTCTCTCTCTCTCTCTCTCTCTCTCTCTCTCTCTCTCAACAAGCATTATCCCATTTGAATAGCAACACTAGCTGGGATGCTTAATCCATGCGCCCTCTCCCATCCATCCGTCTCAGAAAGGCATAGCACATCAAATGAGCCCCTTTGCCACTAAAGAGATGGCAAACGGTGGCAAAGAAAACACAGACAAGGTATGACCTCGAGACTGCTTTGTGTGAAAACGAGGAGAATTCACTTCACCATAGAAACCATGGCTCAGATATTTCGAAGTTGGACAAAAAGAAGAAAGTATGACAAGGGCTGCCGTCAGAGGCACACTAATGTTTTTTTTTTACCATGATGCATTGCAATGGAAGTTAATTCCTTTTAAAGGACTTAATTCTCACCAGAACTAGAACATTACATTCATTTGACTAAGGTCTTGCCTTCAGCTAAGCCAGTCAGGTGTAGGCTATTGCTCAATACATAGTTCCTAACTTTGTTAAAGAAAAAAAGTAAAGATTTTTTTGTTTGTATTTCTTTCTAGTTGTCCTGCAGAAAATAATAATTCCACAGGTGACAACCCTCCATTCATTTGATTTGTAGTGTTAGATTGCAAAAACCAGAAAAGTGGGTTCTATTCCCGGGACCACCTGTACGTTAAATGTATGCACGCATGACTGAGAGTTGTTTGGATAAAAGCGTCTGCTAAATGGAATATATTATTGTCATCCCAGTCCTCATTTAAATTTCATTATGGCAGTACAGTGACAATGAGTGAAAGTGAAAATGAATGGGCTTCTCTCAGCTTACATTCGGAAACAAGCACCATCACATACATTAAAAACACCCTGGGCAATTTCTGCAGTGCCATGGTCGGAACAATTGCGTCAGATCAGGTCCGATTTTGACTGAATCCCTAATGTCTGTTGAGGAAATGACGATTAAGGAACATTCCAGCTAAATTGGCAATGTCAGAACACCCAGCAGATGTTTTGCATCGCATTCTGGGTGACTGGTGAATCTCATTTTGCACAGACTCCCCTTGGAACGACCACATTTGAATATTCATAATAGACCACACACAAACAGTTTGAATGAGCAATTGCATGTGTGCTAGTTTACTTCTGCCCAGTGTTTTGTGGCAACTCAGTTATGCATCTTACAACACAACAGGTGAACTCTGTTGACGCGTTTAGCCCCAGAGAGTTGGAGAATCTCATTAAGAACAAAAGCGAAACATATTCAATGAGCTTTGTAGTGCCTTGATACAACTCCTCATTGACAACAGAGAGCGGAATAGAGAATGTGAGGTTGAATACAGATAAAGTGAAGACATTCAGAAGTGTGTTTTGTCCTCATGGGTTTTCCTGTAGCAATAGAATCAGACAGGATGTCTTGAAGGGTTGTTAAATGTGTAATCATGGTAATATAGTCCAATGTTAACATACAGTATACAGCAATAACAGCATAAACGTGATGTGCAGATGCAAGCAATTGTTATGTTGCAAGCATAAAGTGCCATTGATAATAGTTTCTTTCACATGTATTGACGGTTGCTAAGTATAGCTACTGGCTGTCATAGTAAGGATTGATGATGATGCCACTGATGATGCAATGAAGTCAGTTCTTTGCCATTCAAGATCTGAGAGATTACAGAGTTATTCAGTGGTTATTTAAAGTTTTACAGACAAGGGAAATTAGGGGAGATGGAAAGAGAGGAAAGGAAGAGTGGAGTAGGAGAGTGATGAAGGGATAGAGAGAGAGAGAGTTGATGATTGTGCCAGTTGACATATTCAGAGCACATTCCATCAGGTGCTATCAGCGAGGTGCAGTTGGATGTTCATAAGAACTGCAATAACAATTTCTTGCTTTATATAAATCAATGCACTCAACAAGAAATACAAATAGACAGTTCTGTAACACACTGTAAGAGCAAGCAGGGTATAATACATTATGACTTAATTCATTATTGCAAGTGCCTTCACTGCTTTCCATCAATCCACAATGAAAAAACGTACTATATGTACTTGTAACAGCCTTTATACATATGTCAAGACTCAAAATGCATAAATCATTTATTACACAGAGATGGTGCGTTATTCGATCTGCATTCATAACAGCTCATGGTTCCTTATAACAGCCTATAAAAGTATACTGTAAATATAATGAATGACAGACCGTACGTGGACGTGGACAGATGTGTATGGGGACGGGAGCAGTTCCAGAACGCGGACACGAGCATTGCCACACTTAATAAACTAATCTAAACCCATTCTTTACAGGGGGTTAAACATACTGTAAATATAATGAATGGCACAAAGGGGATTGATAAAAAATGGTGACAGCAACCTATCTTGATGTATTTCTCTGAATTCAGATGGAGCTGTTATTGAAGCTATAGATGAAGTGACTCATACCTTGTCCCCGTCACCATACAGTAATAATAAGAGAAAAGACGAATGCATGTCACAGGTTGACTTTAGAAGAATGTATGTCACAGGCTGACTTTAGTAGAATCCTCGTCACAGGCTGACTTTAGAAGAATGCACGTCACATGCTGACTTTTGAAGAATGCACGTCAAAGGCTGACTTTAGAAGAATGCACGTCACAGGCTGACTTTTGTCACTTTAAAGATTTGTGTCTGCATAATTCGGTGTGTGTGTGTATCCACTTGCACACCTGTGTGTGGAGACGGGAGTAGCTTGTGTTTCAGTGGGTAGAAAAGCTGTGTGTTTGTGAAAGAGAGGTGTTATCAAATTTGTTTGGCCACTGCCCGCACTCACAATAATAATTAGACTACTTGAGTGAAGAGATGGCATTTAGAGAGCTCCCAGCTCCTTGTTCACATGTGGTTGAACTGTTGCTAATGACTAGCCTATGTGGTTAATGAACTGGCGGGACAGTCAGTTAGTGGACTGACTGCCTTATCGATTGCACTTCATACGAAGAAACAAAATGTCTCTCTCTCTATCTCGTGGTCTCTCTCTCGTGGTCTCTCTCTAGGTGTCTCTCTCTAGGTCTCTCTCTGTCTTGTTCTCTGTCTCTCTCTTGGTCTCTCTCTCTCTCTAGATCTCTCTCTCTATCTCTGTCTCACATGCACTCTGTGTCTACTCTCTCACACACTGTCACCTGCTAAGTGCTATATCACACCTTGAATATATAAAGTACCATTCAAAAGTTTGGACACACTTACTCATTCTTTATACTATTTTCTACATTGTAGAAAAATAGAGACGAAATCAAAACGATGAAATAACACATATGGAATCATGTAGTTATATTTGAGATTATTCAAAGTAGCCACCCTTTGCCTTGACAGCTTTGCACACTCTTGGCATTCTCTCAACCAGCTTCACCTGGAATGCTTTTCCAACAGTCTTGAAGGAGTTCCCACATATGCCGAGCACTTGTTGGCTGCTTTTCTTCCACTCTGCGGTCCAACTCATCCAGCACGCCATCACTCTCCTTCTTGGTCAAATAGCCCTTCCACAACCTGGAGATGTGTTGGGTCATTGTCCTGTTGAAAAACAAATGATAGTTCCACTAAGAGCAAACCAGATGGGCTGGCGTGTTGCTGCAGAATGCTGTGGTAGCCATGCTGGTTAAGTGTGCCTTGACTTCTAAATAAATCACTGACATTGTCACCAGCAAAGCACCCCCACAAAATCTGACCTCCTTCTCCATGCTTCACGGTGGGAACCACACACGCGGAGATCATCCGTTCACTTACTCTGCGTTTCCCAACGGCGGTTGGAACCAAAAATCTCAAATTTCGACTCATCAAACCAAAGGACAGATTTTCAGCAGTCTAATGTCCATTGCTCATGTTTCTTGGCCCCAGCAAGTCTCTTATTATTATTGGTGTCCTTTAGTAGTGGTTTCTTTGCAGCAATTCGACCATGAAGGCCCGATTCACGTGGTCTCATCTGAACAGTTGATGTTGAGTTGATGTTGAGATGTGCCAAAAGTGTGCAAAGCTGTCATCAAGGCAAAGGGTGGCTACTTTAAAGAATCTAAAATAGAAAAAAAAATGTGGACACAAAAGTATGGACAAAGCCACCCTTTGCCTTGATGACAGCAGTGCACACTCTTGGCATTCTCTCAACCAGCTTCATGATGTAGTCACCTGGAATGCATTTACATTAACAGGTGGGCCTTGTTAAAAGTTAATTTGTGGAATTTCTTCCTTCTTAATGCGTTTGAGCCAATCAGTTGTGTTGTGACAAGGTAGGGGTGGTATACAGAAGATAGCCCTATGACTACCTCATGAAGCTGGTTGAGAGAATGCCACGAGTGTGCAAAGCTGTAATTAATGCACAGGGTGGCTACTTTGAAGAATCTAAAATACATTTTGATTTGTTCAACACTTTTTTGGTTGGTACATGATTCCATATGTGTTTTTTAATCGTTTTGATGTCTTCACTATTATTCTACAACGTAGAATACTGTATATATACAAACTTAGTGAACAGTTTATTAGGTACACCCATCTAGTACCGGGTAGGGCCCCCCTTTGCCTCCAGAACACCCAGAATTCTCTGGGGTGTGGATTCTTCAAGGTTTTGGTCAATGGGCATCAAGGGACCTAACGTGTGCCAGGAAAACATTCCCCACACCATTACACCACTGTCACCAGCCTGTACCGGTGACGCCATGCATGGTGGATCCATGGACTCAAGCTGCTTATGCCAAATTCTGACTCTGCCATCAGCATGACACAATAGGAACTGGGATTCTGCACACCACTGCACAGTTATTTGCCTGTTAGCTTGCACAATTCTTGCCATTCTCCTTAGACCTTTCTCATCAACAAGCTGTTTTCGCCCACAGGACTGCCGCTGACTGGATGTTTTTTGTTTGTCTCAACAGGAACTGGGATTCATCGGACCAGGTGATGTTTTTCCTTTCCTCAATTATCCAGTGTTGGTGATCACGTTCCCACTGGAACTGCTTCTTCTTGTTTTTAGCTGATAGTAGTGGAACCCGGTGTGGTCATCTGCTGCAAAAGCCCATCTGTGACAAGGACCAACGAGTTGTACGTTCCGAGATGCCATTCAGTCAATACAGAACTAAGATTGAATCGTACTACACCGGCTCCGATGCTCGTCGGATGTGGCAGGGCTTGCAAACTACTACAGACTACAAAGGGAAGCACAGCCACGAGCTGCCCAGTGACACGAACCTACCAGACAAGCTTAATTACTTCTATGTTCGCTTCGAGGCAAGTAACAGTGAAACACGCATGAGAGCATAAGCTGTTCCGGACGACTGTGTGCTCACGCTCTCCGTAGCCGATGTAAGTAAGACCTTTAAACAGGTCAACATTCACAAGGCCGCAGTGCCAGACGGATTACCCCAGGACATGTAGCTGGAGGCAGGGCTTTCTCCTATAGAACTCCATGTTTATGGAAGGTCTGCTTGTCCATGTGAGAGACACAGATTCGGTCTCGACCTTTAAGTCTTTATTGAAGACTTATCTCTTCAGTAGGTCCTATGATTGAGTGTAGTCTGGCCCAGGGGTGTGAAGGTGAACGGAAAAGCACTGGAGCGAGGAACCGCCCTTGCTGTCTCTGCCTGGCCGGTTCACCAATCTCCATGGGATTCTCTGCCTCTAATCCTATTACGGGGGCTGAGTCACTGGCTTACTGGTGCTCTTCCATGCCGTCCCCAGGAGGGGTGGGTCACTTGAGTGGGTTGAGTCACTGACGTGATTTTCCTGTCCGGGTTGGTGCCCTCCTCAGGTTCGTGCCGTGGGGGAGATTTCATGGGGTATATTTGGCCTTGTCTCGTAGATATCCCTCTAGTGGTGTGCTTTGGTGATGTCGGTGGGGTTATATCCTGCCTGTTTGGCCCTGTCTGGGGGTATCGTCGGACAGGGCCACAGTGTCTCCCGATCCCTCCTGTCTCAGCCTCCAGTGTTTATGATGCAGTAGCTTATGTGTCTGGGGGCTAGGGTCTGTCTGTTATATCTGGAGTATTTCTCCTGTCTCATCCAGTGTCCTGTGTGAATTTAAGTATGCTCCCTCTAATTCTCTCTTTCTTTTTCTCTCTTCCTCTCTCTTTTTCTCTCTCTCTTCGCTCGGAGGACCTGAGCCCTAGGACCATGCCTCAGGACTATCTGGCCTGATGACTCCTTGCTGTCCCCAGTCCACTTGGCCATGCTGGTGCTCCAGTTTCAACTGTTCTGCCTGCGGCTATGGAACCCTGACCTGTTCACTGGACATGTTACCTTGTCCTGGACCTGCTGTTTTGGACCTTCTCTATAGAGCATCTACTGTCTTTAACTCTGAATGATCGGCTATGAAAAGCAAACTGACATTTACTCCTGAGGTGCTGACCTGTTGCACACTGTGATTTTTATTATCTGACCCTGCAGGTCATCTTTGAATGTTTGAACATCTTGGCCATGTTCTGTTATAATCTCCACCTGGCACAGACAGAAGAGGACTGGCCACACCTCAGAGTCTGTAATACCAATATGTTTCAAGCAGACCACCATAGTCCCTGTGCCCAAGAACACTAAGGTAACCTGCTTAAATGACTACCGTCCCGTAGCACTTACGTCTGCATCCATGAAGTGCTTTGAAAGGCAGGTCAAGGCTCACATCAACACCATTATCCCAGAAACACTAGACCCACTCCAATTTTCATACCGCCCCAACAGATCCACAGATGATGCAATCTCTAATTGCACTCCACACTGCCCTTTCACACCTGGACAAAAGGAACATGTGAGAATGCTATTCGTTGACTACAGCTCAGCGTTCAACACCATAGCGCCCTCAAAGCTCATCACTAAGCTAAGGACCCTGGGACTAAACATCTCTGTCTGCAACTGGATCCTGGACTTCCTGACGGGCCGCCCCCAGGTGGTAAGGGTAGGGAACAACACATCCGCCACACTGATCCTCAACACTGGGGCCCCTCAGGGGTGCGTGCTCAGTCCCCCTCCTGTACTCCCTGTTCTCTCATGACTACGTGGCCAGGCACGACTCCAACACCATCATCAAGTTTGCCGATGACACAACACTGGTAGGCCTGATCACCGACAACGATGAGACAGCCTATAGGGAGGAGGTCAGAGTGCTGGTCGTGTGGTGCCAGGACAACAACCTCTCCCTCAATGTGATCAAGACAAAGGAGATGATTGTGGACTACAGGAAAAGGAGGACCATGCACGCCCACATTCTCATCGACAGGCTGTAGTTGAACAGGTTGAGAGCTTCAAGTTCCTTGGTGTCCACACCAACAAACTATCATGGTCCAAACACACCAAGACAGTTGTGAAGAGGGCACGACAAAGCCTATACCCCCTAAGGAGACTGGAAAGATTTGGAAGGGGTCCTCAGATCCTCAAAGGTTCTACAGCTGCACCATCGAGAGCATCCTAAATGGTTGCGTCACTGCCTGGTATGGCAACTGCTCGGCCTCCGACCGCAAGGCACTACAGAAGGGTAGTGCGTATAGCGCAGTACATCACTGGGGCCAAGCTTCCTGCCATCCAGGACCTCTATACCAGGCGGTGTAGAGGAAGGCCCTAAAAACTGTCAAAGAGGTCCAAAAGGCTTCTTAACAGCTTCTACCCCCAAGCCATAAGACTCCTGAACAGCTAATCAAAGGGCTACACAGACACCTCTTTTATGCGGCTGCTACTCTCTGCTTATAATCTATGCATTGTCACTTTAACTCTGCCTACACGTACATATTACCTCACTTACCTCAACTAACCGGTGCCCCCGCACATTGACTCTATACCAGTACCCTCTGTATATAGCCTCTCTTGTCATTTTACTGCTGCTATTTGTTACTTAATTTTTTTTAAGTATCTATTTTTTTAATTAAAACTTTTTTTATTTTCTTTTTTACTTCTTAATTAAACATTGTTGGTTAAGTGCTTGTAAGTAAGCATTTCACTGTACGGTCTACTTTTTTTGACTGTTTTTAATTAACACTTTTTTTTTTTTTTTTACTTCTTAATTTAAACACTGTTGGTTAAATTGCTTGTAAGTAAGCATTTCACTGTAAGGTCTGCTTTTTTTTATCATTTAGACTTCCATAATAACTATACTAAGACCCCATGGAATGTTGCTATTCATTTCAATGGTCTCTGCTCATTAGCAATCACGCCATAAAAAGTACCATTATATTCCATTTTGTCAAGTTCCGTTATACAGGCCGACTGGAATAAAGCCGTAAGATGTGATTCTACTTTTCTACACCTGCATTGCCTGCTGTTTGGGGTTTTAGGCTATTTTATGTATTTGTATATTGACCCAGTAAACATGTTTGTTAGTGCAGCTGGTGTGGTGATTAAGGACAGGTGGCGGAATTAGCGATAATCTAACCAAGATTAAGTAGGAAGACCACTGTATAGGAGGATGTTAATTTTTCTCTCCCCACACTGGAAGATAACCAGGACAGGGATGAGCTGAGAGTTTGATGAGATGCCTCGTGAGCATCATCATTTCAATACTTGTGGTATATTGTTTTTTTCTGTGATGGAGCAAACATAAGTTTAGATAAGAGAAAAATGTAATGAAATGCAACAATAATTGGATGGCTGAAAAAAATATGGGATATGTGGGGCGCATGCTTACTGAGCATCAATTTGGTCTGTGTGACAGCAGACACAGAAAAACCGACCCAGACTAAATTGAGAATGCAGACAGACAGATACAGCCAATAAATACAGTAGATAGATATGCCAAGCATGAGAAAAAGATGAACCACTAATAGAAAATTATATACAACCACATCCCTCACATGCAGGCATTGGTCTGCACTCTGCAGACCAGTGGTAACAGTCACAGCAACCTCTCTAAAGGGAGATATTATCCACTCCACTGTCCGTCCCCCTTAACCAACGTAGAATGCCCTTGACACAGAGCAAGAGAGGCACGGCCAAGGTTAATTGGGATGTTGTGCTGCCGGATACTATAATTGAGACCGATGGCCTACTGTTCGGCTCAAGCCTGGGGAAAAAAGCCAGTTTGCATTGAGGGTTTAGCACACTGAACGGGTTGTGTTTAATTTGCTGTCATAATAGTGGTTTGAAGTAAAATCATTGTTTCAACATGATACTGTAACGGTGCCCCATAAGGTTGTGGAGAGTGGTGATAATAAAATCTGTGTGATGTGTAAGAGATTTGTCATTGGTCAGGGAATCTGATCGCACAAAGGGGATGATCCCATTGGGATTCCAAATTGGTGACTTGTTGCTGCAGGCCATTCAATTTATGTAAGGGTTAAAATACTATTTTACTTGACTTTTTTTCAATCACTGCCCAAGGTGAGGTCAAAGCATTTCCAAAGGGATCCTAATGTTGAAATCTGTGACTCCATTGAGACTGCCACCATCTATGTCGTACTCGTAACCCCATACTCGTAATCTCAGGCCTCAGTAGGGAAGTTATACAGTGGGGAAAAAAAGTATTTAGTCAGCCACCAATTGTGCAAGTTCTCTCACTTAAAAAGATGAGAGAGGCCTGTAATTTTCATCATAGGTACACTTCAACTATGAAAGACAAAATGAGGAAAAGAAATCCAGAAAATCACATTGTAGGATTTTTTATGAATTTATTTGCAAATTATGGTGGAAAATAAGTATTTGGTCACATACAAACAAGCAAGATTTCTGGCTCTCACAGACCTGTAACTTCTTCTTTAAGAGGCTCCTCTGTCCTCCACTCATTACCTGTATTAATGGCACCTGTTTGAACTTGTTATCAGTATAAAAGACACCTGTCCACAACCTCAAACAGTCACACTCCAAACTCCACTATGGCCAAGACCAAAGAGCTGTCAAAGGACACCAGAAACAAAATTGTAGGCCTGCACCAGGTTGGGAAGACTGAATCTGCAATAGGTAAGCAGCTTGGTTTGAAGAAATCAACTGTGGGAGCAATTATTAGGAAATGGAAGACATACAAGACCACTGATAATCTTCCTCGATCTGGGGCTCCACGCAAGATCTCACCCGTGGGGTCAAAATGATCACAAGAACGGTGAGCAAAAATCCCAGAACCACACGGGGACCTAGTGAATGACCTGCAGAGAGCTGGGACCAAAGTAACAAAGCCTACCATCAGTAACACACTACGCCGCCAGGGACTCAAATCCTGCAGTGCCAGACGTGTCCCCCTGCTTAAGCCAGTACATGTTCAGTCCCGTCTAAAGTTTGCTAGAGAGCATTTGGATGATCCAGATGAGGATTGGGAGAATGTCAGATGAAACCAAAATATAACTTTTTGGTAAAAACTCAACTCGTCGTGTTTGGAGGACAAAGAATGCTGAGTTGCATCCAAAGAACACCATACCTACTGTGAAGCATGGGGTGGAAACATCATGCTTTGGGGCTGTTTTTCTGCAAAGGGACCAGGACGACTGATCCGTGTAAAGGAAAGAATGAATGGGGCCATGTATCGTGAGATTTCGAGTGAAAACCTCCTTCCATCAGCAAGGGCATTGAAGATGAAACGTGGCTGGGTCTTTCAGCATGACAATGATCCCAAACACACCGCCTGGGCAACGAAGGAGTGGCTTCAGAAGAAGCATTTCAAGGTCCTGGAGTGGCCTAGCCAGTCTCCAGATCTCAACCCCATAGAAAATCTTTGAAAGTCCGTGTTGCCCAGCGACAGCCCCAAAACATCACTGCTCTAGAGGAGATCTGCATGGAGGAATGGGCCAAAATACCAGCAACAGTGTGTGAAAACCTTGTGAAGACTTACAGAAAACGTTTGACCTCTGTCATTGCCAACAAAGGGTATATAACAAAGTATAGAGATAAACTTTTGTTATTGACCAAATACTTATTTTCCACCATAATTTGCAAATAAATTCATAAAAAAATCCTACAATGTGATTTTCTGGATTTTTTTTCCTCATTTTGTCTGTCATAGTTGAAGTGTACCTATGATGAAAATTACAGGCCTCTCTCATCTTTTTAAGTGAGAGAACTTGCACAATTGGTGGCTGACTAAATACTTTTTTTTTCCCCACTGTATATAACATCTGGCATACTGATAAAGCATACTGGAACGATGGTAACACTTGGGAAGGAATTTATTAGAGGACAACTAACGTGAATAAATTGTGCGCACATGTGGCCATGCACCTTTGTTTTAAACGCAGTGCTGGGGTGTAGGCTATCCGATGTGATCAACTAATACGCGTTTACGTAGTTACAAATGATCAAAACTCTCTCTATTTCTCATTTTGCCTCTAGGAAACATTAGTTAATGGACCTTTCTTACATTGCTGGTCTTGTGCAGAAAATTTTCCCTTTTCCAAGCTTCTGAGCAGTAAAGGAAACACAGCCTTGAGATTGCTTCTCTATTCGCAATCAGTTTCTCATTAAAATAAAATAACGGCCCTCATGCACAAATGCCAGGCTCAGTTTGTATCTTCTGACATAGTATGCAATTTAGTCCTCACACACACCCGCAAACATGCATGCACACTATGTACAGTACATTCGAAAAGTATTCAGACCCCTTGACTTTTTTCCACATTTTGTTACTTTACAGCCTTAATCTAAAATGTATTCATTTGTTTTTTTTTCTTCATCAAGCTACACACAATACTCCATAATTGCAAAGCAATAACAGGTTTTGAGATGTTTTTGCAAATGCAGATAAATGAAATAAGACAAGTATTCAGACCCTTTACTCAGCACTTTGTTGAAGCACCTTTGGCAGCGTTTTCAGCCTCTTTTTGGGTATGACGCTACAATAACAGTCAAAAGTTTGGACACACCTACTCATTCAAGGGTTTTTCTTAATTTTTACTATTTTCTACATTGTAGAATAATAGTGAAGACATCAAAACTATGAAATAACAAATATGGAATCATGTAGAAACCAAAAAGGTGTTAAACAAATCAACATATATTTTATATTTTAGATTCTTTGAAGTAGCAACCCTTTGCCTTGATGACAGCTCTGCACAACCAGCTCCACCTGGAGTGCCTTTCCAAAAAAAAAGGCCTTTCCAAAAGTCGAAGGAGTTCCCACATATGCTGAGCACTTGTTGGCTGCTTTTCCTTCACTCTGCAGTCCAAATCATCCTATACACTTGTCCAAGAACAATGAAACATCATTGATAATGTATCCTTAGGAACACTTTTATGTATATTTACTATAATATTTCAACCGGATTATAAACTGGACGATAGGAAAGGAAAAAACCACAGCGCGCGTGAGCCCGTGAACGCGCATCCTCTTCTGTTTACATCCGATGACCAGTTCAAAATTCTTCTTCTATTACCATCCAGAGCAACTATAACATCACCAAACACTGTCTAGAGACTGTTGACATCCAGTGGAAGCAATGGGTACTGCAATCTTACTCCCAGAAATGGCTGTTTTCAATAGGGGAGGGGTTCAAAATGAGGCAATGTGTCAAAAGCACTTTTTCCAGGACAGAAATTCCTCTGTTTTTCGCCTGCTATATCCGTTCTGTTATACTCACAGACATAATGTTAACACTTTTAAAAACTTCAGAGTGTTTCCTATCCAATATTACTAATTATGTGCATATCTGATTTTCTGGGCCTGAGTGGGAGGGATTTTACTTTGGGCACGCTCCAAAACCGTCACCTCGGGAGCCGCTCCCTAAGAAGTTAAAGTAATAATGGATTGTTGTTTCTCTTTGCTTATTTGAGCTGTTCTTGTCATTATATGGACTTGGTCTTTTACCAAATGTTTATTTCATTTTATTTCACCTTTATTTAACCAGGTAGGAAAGTTGAGAACAAGTTCTCATTTACAACTGCGACCTTGCCAAGATAAAGCAAAGCAGTTTGACACATACAACAACACAGAGTTACACATCGAGTAAACAAGCCGAACAAGGCTCCCGAAATTTTATCAGCATATCGAATATGCCACCCGGGCTGGTAAAATCCTGGATCATTGTTATTCTAACTTCCGTGATGCATACAAGGCTATTCTCCGCCCTCCTTTCGGCAAGTCTGACCATGACTCCATTTTGTTGCTCCCAGCCTACAAAAAGAAACTTAAACAGGAAACGCCCGTGCTCAGGTCTGTTCAACGCTGGTCCGACCAATCTGATTCCACGCTGCAAGATTGCTTCGAGCACGTGGACTGGGATATGTTCCGGATAGCATCGGACAACAACATTGATGTATACGCTGATTCGGTGAGCGAGTTTATTAGCAAGTGCATTGGTGATGTTGTACCCATAGCAACTATTAAAACCTTCCCCAAACAGAAACCGTGGATTGATGGCAGCATTCGCGCAAAACTGAAAGCGCAAACTACTGCTTTTAACCAGGGTAAGGCGACCGGAAACATGACTGACTACAAACAGTGTAGCTATTCCCTCCGCAAGGCAATCAAACAAGCTAAGCGTCAATATAGAGAAAAAGTAGAGTCACAATTCAACGGCTCACACACGAGAGGAATGTGCCAGGGTCTACAGTCAATCACGGACTACAAAAAGAAAACCAGCCCCGTCGTGGACCACGACGTCCTGCTCCCAGACAAACTAAACAACTTCTTTGCTCGCTTTGAGGACAATACAGTGCCACCGACACGGCCCGCTACCAAAACCTGCGGGCTCACCTTCACCGCAGCCAACGTGAGGAAAACATTTAAATGTGTTAACCCTCGCAAGGCTGCTGGCCCAGATGGCATCCCTGGCCGTGTCCTCAGAGCATGAGCAGACCAAATGGCTGGTGTGTTTACGGACATATTCAATCAGTCCCTATCCCAGTCTGCTGTTCCCACATGCTTCAAGAGGGCCACCATTGTTCCTGTTCCCAAGAAAGCTAAGGTAAATGAGCTAAATGACTATCGCCCCCGTAGCACTCACTTCCGTCATCATGAAGTGCTTTGAGAGACTAGTCAAGGATCATATCACCTCCATCCTGCCAGATACCCTGGACCTACTTCAATTTGCTTACCGTCCCAATAGGTCCACAGACGACGCAATCGCAATCACACTGCATACTGCCCTAACCCATCTGGACAAGAGGAATACTTATGTAAGAATGCTGTTCATCGACTACAGCTCAGCACTTATTAACACCATAATACCCTCCAAACTCATCATTAAGCTCGAGACCAAAGGTCTCGACCCCACCCTGTGCAACTGAGTCCTGGACTTCCTGACGGGCCGGCCCCAGGTGGTGAGGGTCGGAAATAACATCTCCACCCCGCTGATCCTCAACACTGGGGCCCCACAAGGGTGCGTTCTCAGGCCTCTCCTGTACTCCCTGTTCACCCATGACTGCATGGCCAAGCACGCATCCAACTCAATCATCAAGTTTGCTGACGACACTACAGTGGTAGGCTTGATTACCAACAACGACGAGACGGCCTACAGGGAGGAGGTGAGGGCCCTCGGAGTGTGGTGTCAGGAAAATAACCCCTCACTCAATGTCAACAAAACAAAGGAGATGATCGTGGACTTCAGGAAACAGGAGAGGGAGCACCCCCCTATCCACACCGACGGGACAGTAGTGGAGAAGGTGGAAAGTTTTAAGTTCCTCGGCGTACACATCATGGACAAACTGAAATGGTCCAATGGAATTTCACTACTCTCCGACACTGATTTTTAATTTGCCGTTGCATTGCATCAGCCCTTTATCATATTTGTTTTTCAAAAAGCTAATCGAAGAAAGTGGCAGCTTTCAGGTGCGTAACAATAGTGCTCCCCTCCAGCAATATACTACCATATGACTTTTATATTAGTTGCTAAGACATTTATTAGCTTGAAATGCAAAATTGCACAGCTGTTTGTTGGAGATAGGCACACAATGGAGGTATCAGACATAATGGTTAGTGCTATGGTTAGTGCAGACATAATGGTTAGCGCCCTTTGGGCGTCCATACCCTAAACCCTAACCCTGACCTTAATCCCTACCTTAACTCTAACATTAACCATAGCCATAACTTTAACCTTAACCCTTAACATTTTAAATGTCAATTTCAAATGGGGTGACGTCAGAGTTGGGACGTCCCAAGGATTACGTTTAGACTTTTCCCAGACCGAAGTAGACAGCCGCGCTCGCCCTGTTGTGACGAGGTTTGCTAGCTGCCACTGAACGTGATGAAACTACGGTAGCCATTAATTTCTAATGGAAAAGAAGCGAAGTGGGCGGGGCCTGTTGGGCGACCCGATCATTGCAGAAAACTGAATATTATGCAAATACTCAGTGACACTATGTTTTGACCATATCAATAATCTTGCATTAAATCCAAGCGACAGAAAGGCTTTTTTAAATTAAAAGTGTCCTGGAGCAGTAGGGTGGTTGTCACGACTTCCACCGACGGTGGCTCCTCTGCCTGTTCGGGTGGCGTTGGGCGGTCGTCGTCACCGGCCTACTAGCTGCCACCGATCCGCTATTTTCTTTCTGTTGATTATTCTTATTGTTTGCACCTGTTTTTGTTTTGTGTTTGTTAGGGCTATTTAAGCCGGTTAAGCCCACCTCCTTTCGTGCGGGCTTGTTAGCTGTTCTGTTGGTGTATAGTGCATGTCCTGTGTTTGGGCTGCTCATATTTGTGTTCTGTTTTTTTTCACCTGTGTGTTCTGGTTCTAGTTTTACGACCGCATTAAAGTCGGTTGTTCCGTACACTCTGCTCTCTGCGCCTGACTCCACACCCACCACTCCTAGCTGTCGTGACAATGGTTCTGGCTGTTGATATTTGGCTTCATTAGTAGAAGGTCTGCACTCAGTAAAGTTATTTTATGCTTTTTTATACATTGAGGCAACAAGACCAAAAGAATGGTTTAGGTTGTTAGACAATAACAGTTTCTGCAACACATTAATACAATGGTTTGACCTTTGGAGAATTTGGAGACTTTGCAGTTGGTGGCAGGTTTACAATATTATAACTAAACATAGTTCTAAAGGTTTTGTCTCATATTGAAATGCTTTGAATATGAATGGATGGATGAGAAACCTACACTTTGCTGGTAAATACATGAAAACATGGTCCCAAATGGGAAATAGATATTATAACATAATTTCATTGTAGTACGCCATGTGTGTCGTCTATGCAATGTGTTATTGACAACATTGTGACAGATTCTTTCTCTCCACTTCCCATCATCTCATGCGATTGTACTGATCTATTGCGCTATTATTAAGTGGCAGCTGGTCTCTTGGATTTTATTGGAAAGTTGCTGGATGGCTTATTCTCCTCTGCTGTCAGTAAGGATACATTAAGTGGTCTGGTGGCAGCAGACCATCCATAACCACAATACACACCTGATCGCATTTGATCAGTCATTGATGTGTCACTCTCAGAACAAAATGGGATATGAGGAGAGAGACATCTTTTGGGCTCCATTGTTTATAATGCATCACTTCTAATGTGCGTCTTGGATTAGTGGCAACGGACTGGAGACTGAGAGAAAGGGCCTATTCATAATAAAAATGCCAGCTGCTGCGTATAGGGTGTTAAAGAGCTTGATAGCTCAACCTGACGGAGCACAAATTGAAATCCCTTTGAAAATGAGTTGGCCATCCACAATGCTAGGCTACATCCTCTGTGTTTAGGCTGAGAGAGCTACTTTTTAATACATCAAAGGGGTCATTCAGGTTAGTGTCTCTTGGCTTTTGGCCTTGTGGAAATGGGACTTTAATTGAAGCGGTGACTGCTGTGGCCTTCAGGACTAGTCCAGTGTCAAAAGCTTGAGACCCCCTTGGCTAGGGTTCAAAGATATGAGTGTGGAGGTCAAATCCATTCTTGTACAATTGTTTATCATTACAAAGGGTAAAATAGGTGAGCAGTACCACACACTAGGCAAAAATTCTAAAGTTCCTGTCATTGAAAGGAGTCTTTGAAGAACCCACATTTTGTCCTGGATAGTCACTCTCTAAGTATGCACCTGGTTGGCAACAACATAGTCAATAAACACTCACATCAAACCACACCTCCAAGACACAAATCTCGTCTTTTCAGTCCCATTCCTTAATGAGCAGGAGGAAAACCAAGGCAACATCAGCTATTACAGTCCCCTTTCTCTGATATCCATAGCCACGGGAAGTAGGGGTGCTGAGGGTGCTGCAGCAACCCCTGAAAAATAGTGCACTGGGCCTTTAACAGTGCTGAATTAACAGACCGGTATAGCGTCTGTTGCACGGGAAATACACCCTTGAAAATACAATAAGCATCCCTACCCCCACTACTACCCTCGGCTATGCTGATATTAGCACTCAGGTTTCGAGAGTCCAAGAGCGCAGAATAATTTCTGAATTTACAAAATTCCTACACCTGGTTGGTACGATAGGTTTCAGTAAATATTGGCTAAAAAGTCTATGGAATTGTTGCTAGTAACACAGTATCAGTCACTAACCCTCTAGATAACATGAAAACAGTCTAACCAGCTCTAGGGTGAGTAAAATGGTCAGAGTGAGGTTTTCTCTCATTTGTGTTGGCTAGTAGCTAGCTAGCTTCTGTGCTTGAAATCACTTTTCAGCCGGAACATCCAGTCTGCGCTGTGAGCGCTTGGAAAGAGAATTTACTTGCCCTGTGTTACTGTGCATTACCTAGTGAATCACAAGATATATGGATAATTATGGAGTAAATTACTAGGGGAGTTAGGTTTGAGAGAGAGAGAGAGTGAGATATATATATATATATATATATATATATATATATATATATATATATATGAGAGAGATGAAAAGTAGAATAGAGGCTCAGTTAGTTTTAATTTCAGTTTATGGCCCCATTTGTTTCACAGGTTTTGCTCGAGCCTTCGACCTTGGGGGTACAAACAGCAATTATATAAATTTTCTGAAATTAAGGCCTTTCTCATACCAAAAGGAAACAACCCAATGCACTTAATCTTTCTGTTCCCTCACTGACTATGAAGGAATATATTTTTAAGAGATGTGAGATGTTTGGTTACTTATTTGTCGCAAACAAAAATCTTTCTACTGTTGCAAATCAAAATGTACAAATGTAGGATATTACCAGGTAATCTTTGGCAATCTATGGTAACTTTGGTATTTTTTATATCTGTATTATATACAAAGTGACCCTCAGACAGGTGTAGCCCCAGGAGGAAACTGGGGCCGCAAGGTACGTTCGAAGTGTTGATGATCAGTGTGTCCTGCAATTCACATTAGTTCTCGCAGCTAGCTGCGTTCTTCATTGACGCACGAGCCAAGTGATCCACCGCTAAGAGTTGTACTCTTTTGTTTTGTTGTTTTACACAGAGGCTAGTGGCTAGGCAGGGTTGGGGAGGTTGCCCTCCTTTCCCCCGCCCGCCCTTCGCCAGAGCGAGAGGCCACAGTTAACGGAGCAAAAAGGTTTGAGGTTGAACGAAAGGGTACTCCACCGTCACCGAGGCGACGGGAGGGGAGACATTCAATTCCTCCTGTGCCGGGGCGCAGAGCGGTTGGCTAGGTTCCCAGAGCCGTGCGAAGGTCCAGGGCAAGACCCAAGCAGCTTAATGTTGGAGACCGAGGCGGAAAGACCCGGTTCACCCGCAACCCCCAGTCCCCATCAGAAGCGGCCGACGCACCTGCCCACAGGTGCGCCATGCGGCCGTGCATAATGAGGAAAGGGGGGGTGGAGTCGGTCGGGCGCAACCCAGGAGACATGGAGATGCGGGGAACCGGGCTCGGGCTGGGGCCGAGGCCACACTCCCGGCCAAGAACCCCGCACCGAGGCAATGGAGAGGCGAGGGGCGTCACCAGCCCACAGCAGAGTTTTGTTTTTGGAGCACAGCCCCGCGTCGGCGGCTGGCAACGCGTTAATGATCCTTCCGCAGGTTCACCTACGGAAACCTTGTTACGACTTTTATTTCCTCTAGATAGTCAAGTTTGATCGTCTTCTCGGCGCTCTGCCAGAGCCGTGAACGACCTCGGCGGGGCTGATCCGAGGACCTCACTAAACCATCCAATCGGTAGTAGTGACGGGCGGTGTGTACAAAGAGCAGGGATTTAATCAAAGCAAGCTTATGACCCACACTTACTGGGAATTCCCCGTTCATGGGAAATAATTGCAATCCCCAATCCCTATCACGAGTGGGGTTCAGCGGATTACCCACGATTCTCAGCAAAGGGTAGACACACGCTGAACCGCTCACTGTGGGGTGCGTGCAGCCCCGGACATCTAATGGCATTACAGACCTGTTATTGCTCAATCTCGTGTGGCTGAACGCCTCTTGTCCCTTTAAGAAGTATGATCACTACACCAAGTAGGAACGGCCATGCACAACCATCCACAGAATCGAGAAAGAGCCTTCAATCTGTCAATCCTTTCCGTGTCCGGGCCGGATTGACAGATTGAATATTATATTTCAGCGTTGCAACCATACTCCCCCCGGAACACAAAGACTTTGGTTTCCCGGACGCTGCCCGGCAGTTCATGGGAATAACGCCGCCGGATTGCTAGTTGGCATTGATTCTGGTCGGAACTACAACGGTATCTGATAGTCTTCTAACCTCTGACGTTCGTTCTTGATTAATGAAGACATTTGTGGCAAATGCTTTCGCTTTCATCCGTCTTGCGCAGGTCAAAGAATTTCACCTCCAGCAGCACAATACAAATGCCCTCGGCCGTTCCTCTTAATCATGGCCCCAGTTCAGAAGAAAAACTGACAAAACAGAACCGGAGTCCTATTCCATTATTTATAGCTGCGGTATTCAGGCGACCGGGCCTGCTTTAACTACTTACAGAGTGGTGGGGCGCTAGCTCCCGACACTACCCGGTGAAATGCAAGGCGCCAAATTCAAAATCCAAAAGTTGAATTATTAAACATTCATCAATATACAGGTGTTGCATAGTCATCAAAAGCTCTGCTTCTTGGCAATATCACAGCGTTGTCAGATTTCAAAAAGGCTTTACGGCGAAAGCACAACATTTGATTGTTTGAGGGTAGCACCTCCAATATTTCTGCATTAGCATAAATTCATAAACCATCGCGGTTCACACAAAACACATTTCACAGCAAAAACAATCCCTTACCTTTTGAAGAACTTCTGCTGAGGGCTTCCCAAGTGTCCAACAAAGACATCCAATGATTATTTTGTTAGAAAAAGTCATTTATTATATCTATAAATCTCTGTTTGGTTGGTGCATTATGTTCATAAAATACAGCGTCCACTCGCCCATTGAACCTTGAAGAGAACTCGTTCAACCTATACCTATACAATTGTCCAAGAACAATCAAACATCATTGATAATGTATCCTTAGGAACACTTTTATGTATATTTACTATAGTATTTCAACCGGATTATAAATAGGAAAGGAAAAAACCACAGTGCCCGCGAGCCCGTGAACGCGCTTCCTCTTCTGTTTACATCCGATGACCACTTCGAAATTCTTTTTCTTTTACCATCCAGAGCAAATAAACATCATCAAACACTGTCTAGAGACTGTTGACATCCAGTGGAAGCAATAGGTACTGCAATCTTACTCCTATATATGTATGTTTTCAATAGGGAGGGGTTCAAAATGAGGCAATGTGTCAAAAACACTTTTTCCAGGATAGAAATTCCTTGGGTTTTCGCCTGTTATATCAGTTCTGTTATACTCACAGACAATATTTTAACAATCTTAGAAACTTCAGAGTGTTTCCTATCCAATAATACTAATTATGTGCATATCCTATTTTCTGGGCCTGAGTGGGAGGCATTTTACTTTGGGCACGCCAGACTGTCCAAAACCGTCACCTCGGGAGCCGCTCCCTAAGAAGTTAATGAGACATTCGCAGTTTCACTGTACCGGCCGTGTGTACATATGACTTGCATGGCTTAATCTTTGAGACAGGCATATGCTACTGGCAGGATCAACCAGGTAGCCCCCCGCAATGTAGAGGTTGAACCTGGGCGCGCTGAGCGGAGAATGGCCGGGGCACAGTCCTACCCCGTGAGGGGAGGAGGCCCCGGTGCAATCCACTGCGCACCCAGCGGGAGGCCCTGAACTGCCCGTGGCCGGAGCCACGGGAAACGGGGCGTCGCTCGAGAGGTCTTTGTCTAGCTGGAGGGTTTAGTAGGAACCGCACAACCTAGGCAACAACAGGGTTTTAGAAACACACGTGTCTCTGGCACCCGTGCTAAGCGGGGTGGCCCCCACCTCAAGCATCGCTGCCTGGTTGTGCCACTCCCCGCACCGGAACACTAATGTAGGACAACTGGGTCAGACAGGTCGGCTGGGTCTCGCTCGGACAGGGCTCGGCTGAAGCGTATCGGAGAAACGGGGTGAACCGTCTCGGAAAGGGGCTCCACCGATAGAGGCAAATCCACATGGGGCAGGAGGAACCGTCCGTCTGAAGACCGGCCGGCCAATGGTGGCCCTCCTAGGTGGATAATGGATGCCAATTGGTCAGAAGGAACGAAACTGGCTAGACAACAGAGAGGAACCTGCCAAGGACAGAGTGCAATATCCACCCAAAACCAAGCTGTGGACTGGGCTCGAGAGCCAGGCCCTCCCCGGGGCTAAACAACCACCAATCGGTCGCCGAAGGGATGGTCACCTTGCTGCAAAAAAAACACCATCAAGATTGGACTTTTACTTTTCGAGTTATTAACTTTAAAAGACGAAAACGGGTGTCAAATCCCCCAATCCCCATTTTTGTCTATAACTCGAAAAGTAAAAGTACAATCTGCATGTTTTCTTTTTAGCATGTATGTTTATATGTTTCAATATGTTTCCTAATCACACAAAATGTTTTTTTATTGTCATTGGGGTACAATTAAGACTATCCCAGTGTATCTAACCTGCTGTCCCAGTTTACCTAATGTGAACTGAAAATATGGTTTTGGCTCAGTGTACACAAATGGGTGTGTCATGCCTCCTGTGAATATGATATCAACATTTTGTGTGATCAGGAAACATCTTGAAGATTTCAGAAATGTATCATGTGTTGAGGTAATATGTTGGATAGATGTCAAGAGGTTACAGAAGACGGAAATGTAAAAGGTGTCCCACTTATTCTGAATTTACCCTATATTTGTCCATGAACTGACAGTCCTGCTTTGGGCTCCATGCAGCTAAGATGACGATTTTTCAACAGCAGTCTGCTAAATAAAATGTATGAAATGGGAGAATGAAACCTCTTGGTATTTTATCATCCTTAAGTGAGAAGGATTTTTTTCTTAATATTTTCAAGCTATACGGAGCCCTCCGCATTGTTACAAAATTTGAAGTACAGATGAGGTACATAGCTTGATTTGGCCTCCAAAGGATCCACAATCCGTCACACCCTCCATATGATGCCCCCGACCACATTTTCTATCAAGAATAATGTAACAATGTGCGCTGAGAGTCAGTAAGCAAGTTCAGGGAGTGAGTGTTTTAATAAATAAATTAAACATAATACAAAACAAGACACACAAACAACGCACAGACAGGAAACAGAAACAATGACGCCTAGGGAAGGAACCAAAGGAAGTGACATATATAGGGCAGGTTTTTCTGAGGTCCTGGCTTTTCCAATGATGTAAAGCAAAGAGGCACTGAGTTTGAAGGTAGGCCTTGAAATACATCCACAGGTACACCTCCAATTGACTCAAATGATGTCAATTAGCCTATCAGAAGCTTCTAAAGCCATGACATCATTTTCTTGAATTTTCCAAGCTGTTTAAAGGCACAGTCAACTTGTATGTAAACTTCTGACCCACTGGAATTGTGATACAGTGAATTATAAGTGAAATAATCTGTCTGTAAACAATTGTTGGAAAAATTACTTGTGCCATGCACAAAGTAGATGTCCTAACTGACTTGCCAAAACTATAGTTTGTTAACAAGAAATTTGTGGAGTGGTTGAAAAACGAGTTTTAATGAGTGTATGTCAACTTCCGACTTAAACTGTAATACAATGCAAGACACAAACAATTTACAGACAGGAAGCAGAAACAATAACGCCTAAGGATGGAACCAAAGGGAGAGACAGGTAATCAAGGAAGTGATGGAGTCTATGTGAGTGATGACGCGCAGGTGCGTGTAATGATGGTGTTAGGTGTGCGCCATAACGAGCAGCCTGGTGACCTAGAGGCCGGAGGGAGCACACGTGACACATAAATTGCCCCCCCGGCTTAGACAGGGTTTAGACTCTTATGGGTTATTCAGCTTCTTGATACACCACACGTTTCAGGTGGATGGATTATCTTGGCATAGGAGAAATTCTCATTAACAGGGATGTAAATAAATGTGTACACAATATTTTAGAGAAATAAGCTTTTTATGCTTATGGAACATTCCTTGGATGTTTTATTTAATCTCCTGAAACATCGGACCAACACTTTACATGCTGCGTTTGTATTTGTGACCACAGGCTCGATTTTATGTAACAAAAATTGAAATAGTGTTTCTTTTTTTTTTACATTGGATACATTTTTTGAGCTCTTTTTTGTCTTTAACCATTCAGCATTGTTCACACCGTTTTAAACTGTAGGGCCACCCATCTCTTTAAGGATTCATATGTGAGGTTATGTAATAAACAACCAAAGATTTCAAAACTAAAGGCAGGCTTACTCTATGGGTGTGTTCATGAATGTAATCTGGAGTGCCAAAGTGTGCTCTGAGCATTGGTAACAGATTTTCCATATGTAAATTCAGAGCGTTTCGCTCTCGGAGCATTCAGAGAGCACACTGGCCGAAAAGTAGGGTTACTCCGAGTGTAATGACCTAACAACAGCAGTCAAGCACCAAAGCTATCTGGCTAACGTTGGCTAGCTTGATAGCTATTTCCAGACACAAATGAGAGAACAGCTCACTCAGACCATTTTACTCACCCCAGCAGAGCTCGTTAGGTTGTTTTTATGCTATCCAGAGCGCTGCAACTGTGCTGCTGGTAACAATTTAATTACGCTTTTTTTGCCAACGTTTACTGACACCGGCCATATTCAACGGGTGTTGAGCGTTCGTAAATTCATCAGTTATTCTGCACTCTGGCACACTCAGAAGAGAGTGCTCTGAAATTGGAGTAGATAGACATAGCTGGTAAATTTGCTCTGTCACAGTGACATCATAGTGACATCATAAACATTCTATTGAAATATTTACTTGCATAGTGGAGTCTTTTGTTTAGAGTTGTAGCTAGCTAGCTAAACAATGAACCATAATCCCAACTCTGTCACATGGAATGACGCTGGAGAGACGAAGCAGGAATGGGGAGTCAAACATTTAATATATAACGAACGAGAAAGGAACAGCGTCAGCAAACGGGTAACACAGACAAAAGCCAATCAATGCAGCAGCAGGGAACAGAGCTGGGGAACTGACACATATAGGGGAGGTAATAACAAGTGATACGTGATTCCAGGTGAGTCCAATATTGCTGATGCGCGTAACGAGGGAAGGCAGGTGTGCGTAATGGATGTCAGGAGTGCATGATGCAGGGCAGCTTGGCGCCCTCAAGCGCCAGGGGGGGAAGAGCGGAAGCAGACGTGACAAACTCATAACGTTACTACCCTGCATTAATCTGCAGGTAGCTAACCAACCAGGTTCAATGTTAGCTAGCTAGCATTAGGCTATAACTAGCAATGTAAATGGCTCTGAGATACAAATATTACTTCATAGATCATACACATAACGTTAGCTGTCTAGCCAGCCAATTACGTTAGATAGCCTGCTAACAGTACACTTGAACTTGAAATCCAGCCCACTTATCTCCAAGTTGATGATGTGGTTGTTACTGACAAGAAGCACATGGCTGAGCTCTTTAATCACCACTTCATTAAGTCAGGATTCCTAATTGACTCAGCCATGCCTCCTTGCCCGTCCAACATTTCCTAATTT
This sequence comes from Brachymystax lenok tsinlingensis, assembly GCA_030435695.1. NCBI lineage: Eukaryota > Metazoa > Chordata > Actinopteri > Salmoniformes > Salmonidae > Brachymystax > Brachymystax lenok. The sequence goes on along the minus strand of CM059813.1, from coordinate 17,999,498 downwards.
CCCACCCCTTCTAATGCGACTAGCCCTGATCCTCCTTCCTCTTTTCCCCCTGCCCCACTAACTAACCTCCAGACGAGCTTCAATGCCATACAACTCTCCTTCCGTGGCCTCCAACTGCTCTTAAATGCAAATAAAACTAAATGCATGCTATTCAATCGATCACTGCCCACACCTGCCCGCCCGTCCAGCATCACTACTCTGGACGGCTCTGACTTAGAATACGTGGAGAACTACAAATACCTAGGTGTCTGGTTAGACTGTAAACTCTCCTTCCAGACTCACATTAAGCATCTCCAATCCAAAATTAAATCTAGAATCAGCTTACTATATCGCAACAAAGCATCCTTCACTCATGCTGCCAAACATACCCTCGTAAAACTGACCATCCTACCGATCCTCGACTTCGGCGATGTCATCTATAATATAGCCTCCAACACTCTACTCAACAAACTGGATGCAGTCTATCACAGTACCATCCGTTTTGTCACCAAAGCCCCATACCCTACCCACCACTGCGACCTGTACGCTCTCACTGGTTGGCTCTCGCTTCATAATCTACAAGTCTCTGCTAGGTAAAGCCCCGCCTTATCTCAGTTCACTGGTCACCATAGCAGCACCCACTCGAGCAGGTACATCTCACTGGTCACCCACAAAGCCAATTCCTCTTTTGGTCGCCTTTCCTTCCAGTTCTCTGCTGCCAATGACTGGAACAAACTGCAAAAATCACTGAAGCTGGAGACTCATATCTCCCTCACTAGCTTTAAGCACCAGCTGTCAGAGCAGCTCACAGATCACTGCACCTGTACATAGCCCATCTGTAAACAGCCCATCTATCTACCTCATCCCCATACTGTATTTTATTTATTTATTAATCTTGCTCTTTTGCACCCCAGTATCTCTACTTGCACATTCATCTTTTGCACATCTACCATTCTAGTGTATAATTGCTATATTGTAAATATTTCGCCACCATGGACTATTTATTGCCTTAACCCCCTTATCTTACCTCATTTGCACTCATCTGCACTCACTGTATATAGACTTTTTGTTTTCTTTTTTTTCTACTGTATTATTGACTATGTTTTGTTTATTCCATGTGTAACTCTGTGTTGTTTTATGCGTTTAACTGCTATGCTTTATCTTGGCCAGGTCGCAGTTGCAAATGAGAACTTGATCTCAACTAGCCTACCTGGTTAAATTAAAGGTGAAAAAAAAGAATGTCATGGCGTTCTTGTGTAGCTCTTATTGGGACAAATTCCAGCTTGAGATCTCTATGTGTTTTTAATGATCTGTCATGCACTGATGTTCATGACTGATTTGCAGGGAAATATATCAGCACTGATTTAAAGGTAGGCACATTTGGTCCATTGAGGGTAACTGTCCATTTTTACTGAAAATGGTTTGGTAGTATGGCAACACATCACTTGGCCCTATATTGCGGTTTGTGGGTGTTTCAACTCTAGCTTGAGAGACCTTCCCTATCCAGATTGAATACCCTCTGCAGTGTCATCAATAATTTTCATATTTGCACTACGCTCAACTTCGCTGAGCAAAGTTCTCAATACCATGGCTCTCATCACTCCTCAAGCCGCGTTCGCATTGCCAATGATTGCATCGCTCAAGGCTCCTCATGTTGTAGGTAGTTGTCCACTGTCTGATTTGGTGGAAAATGGCCAGTGATACAACAGGAATATGAAAATAGTCTGTTGCATCAACTTTTAATGCCCATATGGATTATTTTATGTTCTACCTGGAAGCTGCCAGTAATACATATGGCAGCAAATACACTGACTTATATGGGTGGTTAACATTTAGACATTACAGAAATGTTGCATGTATTATATAAACATACAGAAGACATGTAAGGTAAACCTTCTAAGGTTTCACATACATGGGACATACACATTTAAAGGCACTTGCATACCACTGTCTGAAGTCATTGATGCATGCAAAATGACTTTTATTGTAAAAAGAAGCAATGTCTGCCCTTAGGAGGAGCAGGAAGAGGAGGAGCAGGAGCGGGAAGGGAGGAGGGGGTAGGAGGAGGGGGGAAGAGGACAGGGGGGAGGACATGAGGAGGAGGGGTAGGAGGCGAGAAGAGGAGGACAGGAGGAGGGGTAGGAGGAGGAAGAGGAGGAGAAGGAGGAATGACTTTGATAGCAGCAGTGAGTCTATTTAGTTATTAACTGGAGATCTCTCAACAACAGTTCTCACAATAGCACATTGGTAGTAGTCAGTGACAAATATCAAAGCTAAGCAGGGATTAGTTATAAACCCTGGATGGGAGACCAAAGACATAACTGTAGATGTATCAAATGCCCAGCCTTAACCATGGAAACTTGTACCTGAAAAGGAAAATGTATATACAAATATTGTATTTTTGTTATAGTAATTGTCATGTTGAATTATAAAAATAGTATGAAACTTATAAGGAAAGCATTTATTTCGTAGAGGTTACATTCTCAGAACATCCACTTTTCTTATAATATTCATAAATTACTCATATAATTAATATATTTTGTCTCAAAAATGTAATATCAGTGCACCACAATCATGTATTCAATTGTCAATAAGTCATATAGGTCAACACATAAAAATTCACCACTGACATAAGAAAAATAATTATACTTATTAGAAATTTGTACAAATATTCTTCTGCTATACAAGATTGTTATTTGATTTACGTGTTTATTTTCCATATTAGAGCAACACTATTATACCTTTTGTTTTGAGTGCGTGTGTGTTTTGTAGATGGGAAGGGGGGGATTGCGTTCTGCTGCTGTGCCTCTATCTTTATTATGTAATTAGTTTTTTTTTATAGTGTCTGTGTTTGTGGTTAGATAATATCTCTAGCCTTCAACTGAAAACCACTGAAGCAGGAGCAATTGCAGTACAGCATTATGCGATGCTCACTAGAGGATGAATAGGTAGGACGTACTGGAATTCAACAGAGTTATGGAAACCATGTCCAAGTCCAGTGCATTCGCAAAGAATTAAGACCCGTGGATATTTTCCACATTTTGTTATGTTACGGCCTTATTCTAAAATGGATTGAAGAAAACATTTTCCTCATCAATCTACACACAATACCCATAATGACAAAGCGAAAACATATTTTTTGAAATGCTTGTAAATGTAAAAAAATTAATATATATTTTTTTACTTATTTGCATAAGTATTCAGACCCTTTTCTATGAGACTCGAAGTTGAGCACAGGTACATCCTATTTCCATTGATCATCCTTGAACTGTTTCTTGTTATAACGTGCTATGACACTGGGTATCAAGTAAAGTTTTACAAAATTTTGCTAGGACTGTCTGGGAGTGGTCTGAGTTTGAGAGTGATTACATTTCTCCAGCCCCATCCCTCTGCTTTTTACCGAAACAGGGGCGGGGAAGACGCATTGTTATTGTTTCAACTAGTGATTGCTGGTTTAAAGCATATAGCCTGATCTACACAACAGATGGTGTGGCGCATGGCTTTATCTTGTCATTGAGGTCTGAAAACATCTGAATTTTTTTTTGTCATGTTTAGTTCCATTAAACCTCCCTAACTGTAACTACAATGTACCATCCCAGTCTCTGTATGATAGTCACCCAAGCAACTGCCAAGAGGACAACACCCTTCATCGAAATTAAACTCTTGTTTCTTGTCTTGTTTTTCATATTTCTTCATTAAAGCTGGAATCCTTCATGGTGAAACAGCCACGTCCATTTGCGATATAACAACAACAAAGAGGTTACTGTAAACAATGAACACAGTTTTTCCTCTCTGACATCATTGCACGTGTGATAGAATGGCACAATATGTACTGCAAGTTGTTTTGCCGTGCTGCGTGACACTCCTCAGCTGGGCAACAAAAACAATAACAGCAGTGGTGGGGCTGCCGGTGGCGCTGTTTCTCCCCAAACTGCAGATTCCATCTTTAACAGTCACACCTTTCAGCGCTATCCATCCCTCACCACTCAAGGGTCAGCCAAGTGAGTGGCTTAGCAGAGGAGAAACCAGAGTTTTTCTCACCCTCTCTTCGCAACACCTGCCACCTCACGCCACCCCCTCAGAGGCCCTGCAGAAACATCTGTTAGTGGTACAGATGACACACACTACCTAGTTACTGGCCGGCATCCCAACATCACCAGGAGGAAACCGCCAAGCTGTGACAACCAGCCGTGAACTCTTTCTGACCTCTTATCAGTTCACCTTCATCCAATAGGAATAGTTTACAGTTTCATTTTAGGCACGCTCTTATCCAGAGCGACATACAGTAGAGAGTGCATATATTTTCATACATTTTTATACTGGTCCCCCGTGGGAATCAAACCCGAAAACTCTTGCATTGCGAGCACCATGCTCTATCAACTGAGCCATACTGGACCCTATTAAATTAAACGGCACCTGAACAAGAATTTAGCCTACTGTATGAGATGGAATATTCTGGATGTATTTTTTTGTGATTATGTGAATTGGACAGATAAAGTTGAACATACAACAGGAAAACATCTAGTTTAATGATGATTGCAACAATTATTCGAAAGGCAGGATGAAATCAGACCACATCCATGGATTGAATAAGCAAACCCAGCTGTGGACATGTCATAAATGTAAAAAATAATTATAACAACTTTGCTGAGAAGACGGTTCAAAGGCACCTCTGTGGTTTATATGTTTAATGATTCAGTTTTTACACAGCAAGATACATCCTGATGCAAATGTTCCAGTAATTAATGATGGCCCCGAAGGGTAGGGTTGCCATCTTATCGTCTCTCAACCAATCATGCTATTTTGTTAGTTTTTTCGCGTCGTTCGTATCTTGTTTTGTACATAATATTGCTGCTACCGTCTCTTATGACCGAAAAGAGCTTCTGGACATCAGAACTGGGATTACTCACTTCAAATTGGACGAGGAGATCTTCAATGAGTCGGACGCAAGGGATATACTGCAGACACCCGACCAGGCCCCGATCCCCGTAATTTGCTGGGGAAGGAAACAGAGATTTTGAGGCAAAAGATCCGGGTGCCTTGCGAGGATCAGGCGACAAGTGACTAATCAGCTAGCAGAATGGAAGGCAAGGGCAAGCGTTCAATCACTGGAAAATAAATGGGATGAACTGAAAGCACATATATCCTACCAACAGGACATTAAGAACTGTATATCTTAACCAGGAAGCTTTAAGAAATCCCTCTATGCCCTCCGATGAACGATCAAACAGGAAAAGCGTCAATACAGGACTAAGATCGAATCGTACTACACCCGGCTCTGACGCTTCGCAGGGCTTGCAAACTATTACAGACTACAAAGGGAAGAACAACCGAGAGCTGCCCAGTGACACGAGCCTACCAGACAAGCTAAGTAACTTCTATGCTCGCTTCGAGGCAAGTAAAACTGAAACATGCATGAGAGCATCAGCTGGTCCGGATGACTGTGTGATCACGCTCTCCGCAGCATAAGACCTTTAAGCAGGTCAACATTCACAAGGCCGCTGGGCCAGATGGATTACCAGGACATGCACTCCGAGCATGCGCTGACCAACTGGCAAGTGTCTTCACTGACATTTTAAACCTCTCCCTGTCTGAGTCTGTAGTTCCAACATGTCTCAAGCAGACCACAATAGTCCCTGTGCCCAATAACACTGCCTAAATGACTACCGTCCCGTAGCACTCACGTCTGTAGCCATGAAATGCTTTGAAAGGCTGGTCATGGCTCACATCAACACTATTATCCCAGAAACCCTAGACCCTAGATTTGCATACCGCACCAACAGATCCACAGGTGCACTCCATACTGCCCTTTCCCATCTGGAAAAAAGGAACACCTATGTGAGAATGCTGTTCATTGACTACAGCTCAGCGTTCAACACCATAGTGCCCTCAAATCTCATCACTAAACTAAGGACCCTCCCTCTGCAACTAAAACACCTCCCTCTGCAACTGGATCCTAGACTTCCTGACGGGCCACCCCCAGGTGGTAAGGGTAGGTAACAACGCATCTGCCACGTTCACTGGGGCCTCTCTGCGGTGCATGCTCAGTCCCCTCCTGTACTCCCTGTTCACTCATGACTGCAACTCCAACACCATCATTAAGTTTGCTGATGACACAACAGTGGTAGAACCTGAACACTGACAACAATGAGACAGCCTACAGTGGCTTGCGAAAGTATTCAACCCCCTTGGCATTTTTCCTATTTTGTTGCCTTACAACCTGGAATTAAATTTTATTTTTGGGGGGTTTGCATCATTTGATTTACACAACATGCCTACGACTTTGAAGATGCAAAATATTTTTTATTGTGAAACAAACACAAAGTCAATACTTTGTAGAGCCACCTTTTGCAGCAATTACAGCTGCAAGTCTCTTGGGGTATGTCTCTACAAGCTTGGCACATCTAGCCACTGGGAATTTTGCTCATTCTTTAAGGAAAATCTGCTCCAGCTCCTTGAAGTTGGATGGGTTCTGCCTGTGTACAGCAATCTTTATACTGCAGATTCTCAATTGGATTGAGGTCTGGGCTTTGACTAGGTCATTCCAAGACATTTAAATGTTTCCCCTTAAACCACTCGAGTGTTGTTTTAGCAGTATTCTTAGGGTCATTGTCCTGCTGTAAGGTGAACCGCTGTCCCAGTCTCAAATCTCTGGAAGACTGAAACAGGTTTCCCTCAAGAATTTCCCTGTATCTAGCGCCAATTCTGACCAGTTTACCAGTCACTGCCGATGAAAAACATCCCCCAGCATGATGCTGCCACAACCATGCTTCACTGTGATGGGATGGTGTTCTCGGGGGGTGATGAGAGATGTTTGGTTTGCGCCAGACATAGCGTTTTCCTTGATGGCCAAACAGGTCCCACATGCCTTTTGGCGAACACCAAACGTGTTTGCTTATTTTTTGCTTTAAGCAATGGCTTTTTTCTGGCCGCTCTTGGCAGTTTTTGTGGGCGGCCCTCTCTTGGCAGGTTTGTTGTGATGCCATATTCTTTCCATTTTTAAATATTGGATTTAATGGCGCTACGTGGGATGTTCAAAGTTTCAGATCTTTTTTTATAACCCAACCCTGAACTGTACTTCTCCACAACTTTGTCCCTGACCTGTTTGGAGAGCTCCTTGGTCTTCATGGTGCCGCTTGAATGGTGGTGCCTCTTGCTTAGTGGTGTTGCAGACTCTGAGACCTTTTGGAACTGGTGTATATATACTGAGATCATGTGACAATTAGATTTTATTTTATTTATTTATTTAACAAATTATGTGACTTCTTAAGGTAATTGGTTGCACCAGATCTTATTTAGGGGCTTCATAGCAAAAGGGGGTGAATACATATGCACACACCACTTTTCCATTTTTATTTATCAAAAAGAAAAATAGTTTCACTTCACCAATTTGGACTATTTTGTGTATGTCCATTACATGAAATCCAAACAAAAATCTATTTAATTTACAGGTTGTAATGCAACAAAATAGGAAAAATGCCAAGGGGGGTGAATACTTTTGCAAGGCACTGTATAGGGAGGAGGTCAAAGACCTGATCGTGTGGTGCAAGGACATAAACCTCTCCCTCAATGTAATCAAGACAAAGGAGTTGATTGTGGACTACAGGAAAAGGAGGACCAAGCACCCTCCCATTCTCATTGACGGGGCTGTAGTGGAGCAGGTTGAGAGCTTCAAGTTCCTTGGCGTCCACATCACCAACAAACTAACATGGTCCAAGCACATCAAGACAGTCGTGAAGAGGGCAAGACAAAACCTAGTCCTCCTTAAGAGACTGAAAAGATTTGGCATGGGTCCTCAGATCCTCAAAAGGTTTTACAGCTGCACCATCGAGAGCATCCTGACGGGTTGCATCACTGTCTGGTACGGCAATTGCTCGGCCTCCAACCGCAAGGCGCTACAGAGGGTAGTGCGTATGGCCCAGTACATCACCGGGGCCAAGTTTCCTGCCATCCAGGACCTCTATACCAGGAGGTGTCAGAAGAAGACCCTAAAAAATTGTCAAAGACTCCAGCCCCCCTAGTCATAGACTGTTCTTTCTGCTACCGCACGGCAAGCGGTACCGGGGTGCCAAGTCTAGGTCCAAGAGGCTTCTAATCAGCTTCTAGCCCCAAGCCAAAAAACTCCCTAACAGCTAATCAAATGGCTACCCAACCTTTTTGCACACCCTCTCCTACGCTGCTGCTACTCTCTGTTATTATCTATGCATAGCCACTTTAATAACGCTACCTGCATGTACATAATTACCTCGACACCGGTGCCCCCGCACATTGACACATTGACTCTGAACCGGTACCCCCTGTATATAGCCCTATTTGTTTTTCTTACTTTTTTTGAGCAAAGCACATGTTCTAAACATCAGGGGTGGAGGTGATTTTGCATCCCAGTGTCTGCCGGAAAGCAGACTGAACCAGGTTTTCCTCTAGGATTTTTCCTGTGCTTGACTCTATTCCATTTCTTTTTATCCCCCCAAAAACTCCCTAGGCCTTGCTGATGACAAGCATACCCATAACACGATGCACCCACCACCATACTTAAAAATAATAAGAGTCCTAGTCAGTTATATGTTGTGTTTGATTTGGCCAAAACATAACACTCTGTATTCAGGACATAGCTAATTCTTTGCCCATTTTTTGCAGTATTACTTTAGTGCCTTATATCAAATAGGATGGATGTTTTAGAATAGTTTTATTCTGTACAGGCTTCCTTCTTTTTACTCTGTCATTTATGTTAGTACTGTGGAGTAACCACAATGTTGTTGATCCATCCTCAGTTTACTTCTATCACAGCCATTAAACTCTAACCGTTTTAAAGTCACCATTGGCCTCATGCTGCAATCCCTGAGTGGTTTACTGAGTGATGAAGGACACCTGCATCTTTGTAGTGACTGTGTGTATTAATACACCATCCAAAATTGTAATGAATAACAACATGCTCAAAAAGATATTCAATGTCTGCTTTAAATGTTTACCCATCAACAAATCGGTGCCCTTCTTTGCGAGGCATTGGAAAACCTCCCTGGTCTTTCTGATTGAATCTGTGTTTGAAATTCACTGCTCGACTGAGGGACCTTACAGATAATTGTATGTGCAGGGTGCAGAGATGAGGTAACAAAAACTATGTTAACTTCTTTGGGAGCAGCGCACGAGGTGACGGTTTTGGAGAGCCTGGCGTGCCCAAAGTAAAATGCCTCCCATTCAGGCCCAGAAAATAGGATATGCACATATTTAGTACCAATGGATAGGAAACACGCTGAAGTTTCTAAAAGCGTTAACATTTGGTCTGTGAGTATAACAGAACGGATAGGGCAGGCAAAAACCCTGAATGCAGTACCAATTGCTTCCTCTGGATGTCAACAGTCTCGAGAAAGTGTTTTGATTCTTTTTAGATGCTTTTAGATTGTAGAAGAAGATGAATAAGGAAGTGGCCAAACAGATGTCAATAGAAGAAAATGCGCGTTCACGGCTGGCGCACTCTGTGGTTTTTTCCTTTCTTATCGCCCAGTTTATATTCCGGTTGAAATATTATACAACATATACATAAAAGTGTTCCTAAGGATACATTTACAATTATGTTTGATTGTTCTTGGACAAGTTTATAGGTATAAGTTGAACGAGTTCTCTTCACGTTTCAATGGAGGAGTCGACGATGTATTTTCTCATTATAATGCGCCAACCAAACGGAGATTTATGGATATAATACATTACTTTTTCTAACAAAAGAACCATGGATTGTCTTCGTTGGACACTTGGGAAGTCCTCAGCAGAATTTCTTCAAAAGATAATTGATTTGTTTTTGCTGTGAAATGTGTTTTCTGTGAACCGTGAAGGCTTATGAATTTATGGTAATGGCAAAAATATGTGGGGTGCTATCCTCAAACAATCAAATGTGGTGCTTTCGCCGTAAAGCCTTTTTGAAATCTGACAACGCTGTGATATTGCCAAGAAGCAGAGCTTTTGATGACTATGCAACACTTCTATATTGATGCATGTTTAATAACTTCTTGGGGATTGCTGGTGCGCTAGCGCCCCAATCCCGACACTACCAGGTGAAATGCAAGGCGCCAAATTCAAAATCCAAAAGTTGAATTATTAAACAGAGTTTAGGTCACCTAACAGAACAAACTCTGAGGATAGATGGGGGGCAATCAATTCACATATGGTGTCCAGGGGGGTGAGGGGGGTCTATAACAGGCGGCAACAGTGAGAGGCTTATTTCTGGAGAGATACATTTTTAAAATATGAAGTTCGAACTGTTTGGGCATAGACCTGGAAAGTATGACAGAACTTTGCAGGCTGTCTCTGCAGTAGATTTCAACCCCCTTTGGCAATTCTATCTTGATGGAAAATGTTGTAGTTGGGTATGGAAATCTCAGAATTTTTGGTTGCCTTCCTAAGCCAGGATTCAGACACGGCAAGGACATCAGGGTTGGCGGAGAGTGCTAAAGCAATGAGTAAAACAAACTTAGGGAGGAGGCTTCTGATGTTAACATGCATGAAACCAAGGCTTTTTTGATTACAGAAGTCAACAAATGAGAGTGCCTGGGGACACGCAGGGCCTGGGTTAACCTCCACATCACCCGAGGAACAGAGGAGGAGTAGGATGAGGGTACGGCTAAAGGCTATCAGAACAGGTCGTCTAGTGTGTTGGGGGCAGAGAATACAAGGAGCATATTTCTGGGCGTGGTAGAATAGATTCAGGGCATAATGTGCAGACGGGTATGGTGGGGTGCGGGTACTGTGGAGGTAAACCCAGGCACTGAGTGATGATAAGAGAGGTTGCATCTCTGGATGTGCTGGTTCTACTGGGTGAGGTCATCGCATGTGTGGGAGGTGGGACAAAAGAGGTATCTGAGGCATGTTGAGTGGGACTAGGGGCTCCACTGTAAACTAAAACAATGATAACTATCCTAAACAACAGTATACAATGAATTCCAAATGCCTGAAGGTACCACGTTCATCTGTACAAACAATAGTACGCAAGTATAAACACCATGGGACCACGTAGCCATCATACCGCTCAGGAAGGAGACTGTCTCCTAGAGATGAACGTACTTTGGTGCAAAAAGTGCAAATCAATCCTAGAACAACAGCAAAGGGCCTTGTGAAGATGCTGGAGGAAATAGGTACAAAAATATCTATATCCACAGTAAAACAAGTCCTATATCGACTTAACCTGAAAGGCCGCTCAGCAAGGAAGAAGCCACTGCTCAAAAACCGCCATAAAAAAGCCAGACTACGGTTTGCAACTGCACATGGAGACAAAGATCATACTTTTTGGAGAAATGTCCTCTGATCTGATGAAACAAAAATAGAACTGTTTGACCATAATGACCATCGTTATGTTTGGAGGAAAAAGGGGGAGGCTTGCATGCCGAAGAACACCATCATAACTGTGAAGCACGGAGGTGGCAGCATCATGTTGTGGGGGTGCTTTGCTGCAGGAGGGACTGGTGCACGTCACAAAATAGATGGCATCATGAGGGTGGAAAATTATGTGGATGTATTGAAGCAACATCTCAAGTCATCAGTCAGGAAGTTAAAGATCTGGTCGCAAATGGCTCTTCCAAATGGACAATGACCCCAAGTATACTTCCAAAGTTGTGGCAAAATGGCTTAAGGACAACAAAGTCAAGGTATTGGAGTGGCCATCACAAAGCCCTGACCTCAATCCTATAGAAAATGTGTGGGCAGAACTGAAAAAGCGTGTGCGAGCAAGGAGGCCTACAAACCTGACTGAGTTACACCAGCTCTGTCAGGAGGAACGGGCCAAAAGTTACCCAACTTACTGTGGGAAGCTTGTGGAAGGCTACCCGAAACGTTTGACCCAAGTTAAACAATTTAAAGGCAATGCTACCAAATACTAATTGAGTGTATGTAAACTTCTGACCCACTGGGAATGTGGTGAAAGAAATAAAAGCTGAAATAAATCATTCTCTCTACTTTTATTCTGACATTTCACATTCTTAAAATTAAGTGGTGATCCTAACTGACCTAAGACAGGGAATTTTTACTAGAATTAAATGTCAGGAATTGTGAAAAACTGAGTTTAAATGTATTTGGCTAAGGTGTATGTAAACTTCCGACTTCAACTGCACTGTATAGGCTATGTGTTTAGTCCAAAAATGGTCCAAGAGTGTATGTTCTCCATGGTGTGTCTTAAAGCGTCCTGCTTAATAACTAATCATTAGCCACGCACATTTCATTTGTATTGGAATTGGATTTTATTTGTGATTGTTATCCATGCAGAAATGTGTATGTCTAGAGTCTGAGCTGGAATTGGTAGGGAAGTGAAACTAATATTTGCAATTCTTGAATGAGTCCAAGATAAATGTAATTGCTCATTTCCATACTCAGGTGTGTGCCTGCAGAATCCATAATCTGTAACTACAAACTAGAGTGGGATATTTTCGATTCGGTCCTGGCTGAGATAAGGAGAGCCCTGATATTAGACCTCCAGGTGTGGTTGAGTTAGTCCAGGGCTAGGCATGCGTGGACACACACACACACATTACACTTAAGTTTTTATGGCACATTAAGGCATATTATTGAGTATTAACACATGCCAAATTTTTCACAAGCAATTAAGTCCAAGATATTTTGAAGTGAACCACTGTTCCCTCCATTTAGCCGCTATTACAGAAGAGGAGCACTCATTAATACCTTATTTACAAAACATTTACAGGGTCTGTGTGTTGTAAGTAACAAGAACATTTCCCAGGACATAGACATATCTGATATTGGCAGAAAGCGTAAATTCTTGTTAATCTAACTGCACTGTCCAATTTACAGTAGCTATTACAGTGAAAGAGTACCATGCTATTGTTTGAGGAGAGTGCACAATTTTGAACATGAAAAGTTATTAATAAACAAATTAGGCACATTTGGGCAGTCTTGATACAAACATTTGAACAGAAATGCAATGGTTCATTGGATCAGTTTAAAACTGTGCACATGCACTGCTGCCATCTAGTCGCACAAATCTAAATTGCACCTGGGCTGGAACGCATAGTTGTTTTTTTCTTTGTATTATCTTTTACCAGATCTATGGTGTTATAGTCTTCTACATTCCTTTCACATTTCCACAAGGTTCAAAGTATTCCCTTTCAAATGGTACCAAGAATATGCATATCCTTGCTTGAGGCCTGAGCTACATATCCTTGCTTGAGGCCTGAGGCCTTGCTAACGGCCTGAGCTACAGGCAGTTAGATTGTCATTTTAGGCAAAAAGTTAAAAAAGAGGTGGATCCTGATTCCATATGTGTTATTTCATAGTTTTGATGTCTTCACTATTATTCTACAATGTAGAAAATAGTCAAAATAAAGAAAAACCCTTGCTTGAGTAGGTGTGTTCAGAATTTTGACTGGTACTGTATATTGACCAATACAACAATATAACTTCCAATTTTGTCTTTCACATTACATGATCATCAGTATGACAAGTAATATACTGTAGCTGGGGTCATGAACAGGCTCTACCTGTCAATAATACAGTTCCTCTTGCTCTGTTTGAGCTTTTAACTTTGCACAGTCCTGAAATATTAATCCATGCACATTAAACAGATGCCATATATAAAATATGAAAACTTGAATGTGGATTTAGAAAGGGGGAAAGTGTCCCTGTGGCATGTTACTTATTTGAAGTGATCTTTGATGTTGTTGAATGCTATAATGCAAAACATTGCAGGCCATAATAAACTTGTGTGTGAGCGGTTACAGATTGGTGCCTGTGGATGCATGCCTGTGTAAGTGTGTGTTTGTTTATACATTTTAGTCATTTAGCAGACACTCTTATCCAGAGCAACTTACAGTTAAGTGCATTCATCTTATGATAGCTAGGTGGGACAACCACATATCACAGGCATAGAAAGTACATTTTTCCTCAATACAGTAGCTATCAGTAGTCAGAGCTAGAAGGGTGGGGTGGGGGTTAAGGTGAAGAGGAAGATGTTTCAGATGTTTTCAGATGTTTTCAGACGATGGGCGGGGGCTCGGCTGTCCTAGCTTCAGGGGGAAGCTGTTTCCACCATTGGGGTGCCAGGACAGAGAAGAGCTTTGACTGGGCTGAGCTCCCATGGGAGGGCCAAGAGATCTGAGGTGGCAGAACAGAGTGCTCGGGTTGGGGTGTAGGGCATAGCCTGAAGGTAGGGAAGGGCAGTTCCTCTTGCTGTTCCGCAGGTAAGCACCATGGTCTTGTAGTGGATGAGTGCTTTGACTGGAAGCCAGTGTGCAGAGGAGCGGGGTGACATGAGAGAACTTGGGAAGGTTGAAAACTAGGCAGGCTGCAGATAAGTTGTGGGGGTTTGATGGCTTAAGTGCTGCCTGTCTTCTCACATCAACCAGATTTATCTGCAAATTATGAGCAGTCAGCAGTTCGCATTACCAAGTAGGCCACTGAGAAGACAGGCAGCATTGTCCAGGGTCACGCCAGCGGGAGGCCCAGCCAACAGTGAGTTGCAGTAGTCCAGACCGGAGAGGACAAGTGCCTGGATTAGGACCTGCGCTGCTTCCTGTGTGAGGTAGGGTCGTACTCTACGGATGTTGTAGAGCATGATCCTGCCGGAGTGAGTCACTGCTTTGATGTTTGCAGAGAACGACAGGGTATTGTCCAGGGTCACGCCAAGGTTCTTTGCACGGGCAGGCCTTCCCCAGGAAGAAGAGCAGCTCCATCTTGTCGAGGTTGAGCTTGAGGTGGTGGGCCGACATCCAAGTTGATATATCTGCCAGGCACGCAGAGATGGGTGTCACCACCTTGCCCCCTGGGTGTCAGAAGGGGGGAAAGAGAAAAGCATTTGAGTGTCATCCGCATAGCAATGATAGGAGAGACCATGTGAGGATATGATGGAGCTGATTGACTTGGTGTATAGAGAGAAGAGGAGAGTGCCTGGTACAGACACAGATCTTCTCCACGTCACCTGGTAGGAGCGGCTTGCCAGTCCAAGAGTGTACGCAGTCCAAGAGTGTGCAGAGCCTGAGACGCTCAGCCCTGAGAGCATGGAGAGGAGGATCTGATGGTTCACGGTGTCAAAGGCAATGGATTGATCTAGGAGGATGAGAGCAGAGGAGAGAGAGTCAGCTTTGTCAGTGCGGAGAGCCTCCATGACACAGAGAAGTGCAGTCTCGGTTGAGTGACCCATCTTGAAGCCTGACCGATTAGGGTCAAGAAGATAGTTCTTAGAGAGAACATGAAAGTTGATCAGAGACCGCACGCTCAGGTGTTTTGGAAAGAAAAGAAAGGGATACAGATCTATAGTTTCTGAAGTGAGATGAGTCGAGTGTTGGTTTCTTGAAGAGGGGAGCGACTCGGGCCATTTTGAAATCAGATGGGATGCAGCCAGTGGTCAGGGATGAGTTGATGAGGGAAGTGAAGAATGGGAGAAGGTCTCCAGAGATGTGGGAGGAGGAGATGGTGTCGAGTGGGCAGGCCAAGGGTAGTTATGTGTGAGTGAGACCAGTGGACTCAATAGGCTGAGTAGATGAGTAGCAGGTGTCGTCATCCTTCTTTTCAAAGTGGTTGACAAAGTCGTCCACAGAGAGGGGGGAGGGATGGGGAGGAGGATTAAGGGGGAGGAGAAGGTGGAAAAGAGTCTCCGAGGGTTAGATGCAGAAGCTTGACATTTAGAGTGGTAGAAGGTGGCGTTAACAGCGGATACAGAGGAAGAGAAGGTAGAGAGGAGAAAGTGAAAGGATGATAGGTCCTCCAGAAGTTTAGTTTTCCTCCATTTCTGCTCAGCTGCCCACAGCCCTGTTCTGTAAGCTTGCAATGAGTCACTCGCCACGGAACAGGAGGGGAGGGCCGAGACGGCCGGGAGGAAAGGGGACATTGTGAGTCATAGGATGCGGAAAGGGAGGAGAGCAGGGTCGAAGAGGCAGAATCATGAGACAGGAGGGAGAAGGATTTAGCAGAAGGGAGAGATGATAGAGGAGAGAGTGGTGTGAGAGAGAGCAAAGATGACCATCTGGGTAGAGGCTGAGTGGTTAGGGTTGTTTAGGGATAGTGATCAGAGACATGGAGGGGGGTTGCAGTTAGATGAGTAGGCGAGCAGCCTCTAGTAAAGATGAGGTCAAGTGTATTGCCTGACAAGGAGGGAGAGATTTGGAAAGAAATTAATCGAAGGCAGACATTGGGAGGTTGAAGTCGCGAAGAGCAGTGAGCCATTGTCAGGAAATTAGCTAATCAAGGTGTCAAGCTCCAAGGGCACCTGGTGGGCGATAGATGACAATAATATTAAGCTTGAATGGACAAGTGACAGTGACAGCAAGGAATTCAAATGAGGAGATGGACAGGTAAGAGAGGGAGGAAAGAGAAAATCTCCACTTAGAAGAAATAACTAGACGTAAATAACTAGTCACCACCGTGACGACCAGATGCTCTTGGACTATGAGAGAAAACGTAGTCAGATGAGAAAAGAGCAGCTGGAGTAACAGTGTTCTCTGGGATGATCCATGTCTCCTTCAGGGCCAAAAAGTCAAGGGACTGAAGGGCAGCATAGGCTGAGATTAACTCAGCGTTCTTTACCGCAGATCGGCAGTTCCAAACGCTGCCAGAGACCCGGAATTCCACATGGGTTGTGTGCGCAGAGTACACTAAATTATAAGGGTTGTATCCAAGGGGTGTGGAGCGTCTGTAAAGCCTACAGGGAGAGGAGCAAGCAGGTGTAGAAAACACACACTAGCCAAAGCTACAAAAAGAGCAAAAATCTGATCTGAAAATAACTAGGCAAGTTACTCAAGTGAGAGAGTGGTGTGGAGATTCCCTTTCTTTCCTTCCTCGAACAACTCGGCAGCACTGTGTTTGTTTCGGCGACGGTCTTAGATTAGTGACAAAACCGCTACTGACACAACCGCCGCTTACACGGCTGCAGCTTAGAAAACAGGGGAGACTGAAGTACTAACACTAATTGCTGATTGCCTAGGAGAGATGAAAGCACTCCTCCTCCAATACAACCACTGATTACTATAGTATCTGTGATCTACATCTGTTTATTATAGTTACTATGCTGTTACTAAGCAGTAATGTATTACGGCAGTGTTACATTACTACACATAATAGGAAATGCACATGCGCACTATTATGCCGGGAACTGTTGAGCACGAGGGTTTTCGACTAAACGAGACTAACTGTTCTCCCGTCTCCTGCCTGGTCATTTCTCCACAACACAAATATTACAATTACCAAAACAAGTCACAAATTGCCAGGCCCCTTAGTTGACACATCAACCAGAATTATCTGCAAATTATGAGCAGTCAGCAGTTCGCACACCAAGTAGGCCACTGAGAAGACAGGCAGCACTTAAAGTAGATGGCCCTAGCTAGCAAAGAGACAGTACTAGACCACAAAAGTTAAAGACTAATTATACTTATCACTCCTGGTGATATCAGGAGTACTCTAGCTATAGAATGAAGCACCATTTATGTGTTAGTTGATCTGTGTGGAAATGAAATGAAAATGCAAACTTAAAAATTTTGCATCTCTTCAGCCATCTGTGTTCCTTGAGGGCCTCTAGGGTCAACTTGGAAAATTTTCAGTAGCATGTGTCTGACTGAAAAACTGGATGAAATCTACAAAATGTAATGTTACGTGGGTTGAAATGTTGGCTTCTTATTTTTATGTCACTAGAGCCGACCTGGGTTCAAGCACATTGCAAATGTATTTTAAAGTAATTGTAACCGAAATAGTCTTTGAACCCAGGTCAAAACCAATGTTAGAATAGTGTTTTTTAATCCTGGTCCTGGCGACCCAAAGGGTGCGTTTGTTTTGCCTTAGCATAACACACCCGATTCAAATCATTAAATCTTCATGATAAGTTCAATTTAATCAGCTGTGTAGTGCTAGGGGAAAAACTAAAATGTGCACCTTTTTGGGTCCCAAGGTTTAACAAACTGACAAATCGTCCGAGTCTATCTGTTGTGTGGCACACCTTAGGGGGTGGGCTGTAGTAAGCCATATGCTTTAGTTTTCGAGATAATTGATCTCTGTTGAGGGAGGAGTTGGTTTTTACATATTGTGTATATTTGTTTCTTTGTACACATTTCTGTTTGTTGGCAATGTAAATTCTTGCCAACATTTTTATATTCTCAAACACCGGTGAGTACTAAACTTTAAATCAATCAAAACTTGTGTACTATCCATGGTACTGTGTCTGGTGATCACGTCTGACAATCACGTTATCCGTATCTAAGGTAGTAGACAGCTGGTAACATCTCGAAAGAGAACTCCATCTGACAAACTGCTATCAGGTAAAGTATATATATTTTTTGTAATCAATTTAGTTATAGAATCGTGATATCATCAATGCAAGCTGTAAAATGGTGCCCGACTTAGAACACAGCAACCTCAGTACTGTAGCTAGCTTGCTAGTTAGCTACAAAAAGTATACAGTATCTGTTGCTAGCTATCAGCAGCAAATAGCTTTACCACTAGCTAGCGTGTCATTCTGGTACAATAACCATTTTAGCTATCAGTTAATTCCAAGTAATGATTAAAGACTACAAAAATCTATATGACAAGTAGAGTAAATCAAATTCAGTCATCAAGGCAGGACCCACTAATTTCATTCATACTGACAAATAAGAAATGCCACATTATCCATGCAGGATGATTGCAGAGCACCCTGCTTCAGACTGTCAGGATGTTCATTTTATAGCTCACAAACTACTACAAAAAATATTAGAAACTTTGAACATCCCACAGAGCACCATTAAATCCAATATAAAAAATTGAAAGAATATGGGACCACAACAAACCTGCCAAGAGAGGGCCGCCCACCAAAACTGCCAAGAGTGGCCAGAAAAAAGCAATTTCTTAAAGCAAAGAATAAGCAAACACGTTTGGTGTTCGCCAAAAGGCATGTGGGAGACTCACCAAACATATAGAAGAAGGTACTCTGGTAAGATTAGACAAAAATGAGCTTTTTGGCCTTCAAGGAAAATTATATTTCTGGTGCAAACCCACCCCGAGAACACCACCAGCATGGTGGTGGTAGCATCATGCTGTGGGGATGTTTTTCATTGGCAGGGACTGGGAAACTGGTATGAATTGAAGGATGATGGATGGCGCTAAATAAGGGAAATTCTTGAGGGAAACCTGTTTCAGTCTTCCAGAGATTTGAGACTGGGACAGAGGTTCACCTTCCAGCAGGAAAATTACTCTAAGCATACTGCTAAAACAACACTCGAGTGGTTTAAGGGGAAACATTTGCAATACACCAGCGTAACCCAACCAACTTGAATAAGCTGGAGCAGTTTTTCCTTAATTAATGGGCAAAAAATCCAGTGGCTAGATGTGCCAAGCTTATAGAGACATACCCCAAGATACTTGCAGCTGTAATTGCTGCAAAAGGTGGCTCTACAAAGTATTGACCTTGGGGGGGTGAAGAGTTATGCACGCTCAAGTTCTGTTTTTTTGTCTTATTTCTTGTTTGTTTCACAAAAAAAGATTTTGCATCTTCAAAGTGGTAGGCATGTTGTGTAAATCAAATGATACAAACCCCCCCCAAAGTCAATTTTAATTCCAGGTTGTGAGGCAACAAAATAGGAAAAATGCCAAGGGGGGTGAATACTTTCGCAAGCCACTGCATATTGTCACCATCAGAAGCCCAGGCTTCTGTCGTAGATGGTAGAGTTCTCAGCTCTGGACCACACAAGCTTAAGATTGCATTCTAAGGCACTTGTCTCTCTACATCGGTCAGCTGCATTGGTGACCAGATTGGGATCCTTTCGACACGCCTATTGGGCCTGGGCACACAACTGCTCCTAGAGAGAAGGGGGGATACTGAAGATATAAGGGCACAAGGCGAGACCCATATGCAGACACAGGAGGCAGATCGCAAGTCTTTGAAGTTTATTAAATCCAAAAAGGGGTAGGCAAAGTAATGGTCGTGTACAGGCAAAAGGTCAAAACCAGTTCAGAGTCAAGGAGGTACCGGAGGGCAGACAGGCTCGAGGTCAGGGCAGGCAGAATGGCCAGGCAGGTGGGAATGGAGTCCAGAAAACAGGCAAGTGTCAAAACCGGGAGCACTAGCAAAAAGAGAATAGAAAAGGAGTACGGGAAAACACGCTGTTTGACTTGAAAACATATAAGACAAACTGGCACAGAGAGACAGGAAAAACGGGGATAAATACACCAGGGAAAATAAGTGACACCTGGAGGGGGTGGAGACCATCACAAGGACAGGTGAAACAGATCAGGGTGTGACAGAAGTATGGGTTGATGAGAATTCTACAGTGCTTATTTCATAAATGGTAAAGCTATCATTTCAATGTATAAAAATAAAAAACTGAAACACCTTATACCTTAAGTATTCAGACCCTTTGCTAGGAGACTCAAAAATGAGCTCAGGTGCATCGTGTTTCCATTGATCATCCTTGAGATGTTTCTACACATTGATTGGAGTCCACCTGTGGTACATTCAATTGATTAGACATGATTTGGAAAGGCACACACGTGTCTATATACGGTCCCACAGTTCACAATGCATGTCAGAGCAAAAACCAAACAATGAGGTTGAAGGAATTGTCCAAGAGCTCCGAGACAGGATTGTTTGTATTGAGGCACAGACCTGGGGAGGGGTACCAAAACATTTCTGCAGCATTAAAGGAACACAGTGGCCTCCATCATTCTTAAATAGAAGAAGTTTGGAACCACCAAGACTCTTTCTAGAGCTGGCCGCCCGATCAAACTGAGCAATCGGGGGAGAAGGGCCTTGGTCAGGGAGGTGACCAAGAACCCAATGGTCACTCTGACAGGGCTCCAGAGTTCCTCTGTGGAGATGGTAAAACCGTCCAGAAGGACAACCATCTCTGCAGCACTCCACCAATCAGGCCTTCATGGTAGAGTGGCCAGACGGAAACCACTCCTCAGTAAAAGGCACCTAAAGGAGTTTGCCAAAAGGCAACTAAAGGACTCTGACCATGAGAAACAATATTCTCTGGTCTGATGAAACCAAGATTTAACTCTTTGGCCTGAATGCCAAGCGGAAATCTGGCTCCATCCGTACGGTGAAGCATGATGGTGGCAGCATCATGCCGTGGAGATGTTTTTTAGCGGCAGGGACTGGGAGACTAGCCAGGATCGAGGGAAAGATGAAGGAGCAAAGTGCAGAGAGATGCTTGATGAAAACCTGCTCCAGAGCTCTCAGGACCTCAGAATGGGGTGAAGGTTCACCTTCGAACCGGACAACGACCCTAAGCACACAGCCAAGACAGGAGTGGCTCTGGGAGTCTCTGAATGTCCTTGAGTGGCCCAGCCAGATCTCGGACTTGAACCCGATCGAACATCTCTGAAGAGACCTGAAAATAGCTGTGCTGCGACACCCCCCCATCCAACCTGACAGAGCTTGAGAGGATCTGTGGAGAAGAATGGGAGAAACACCCCAAATAAAGGTGTGCCAAGCTTGTAGCCTCATACCCAGGAAGACTCAAGGGTGTAATCACTGCCAAAAGTGCTTCAACAAAGTACTGAATAAAGGGTCTGAATACTTATTTCAGTTTCTTTTGAATACATTAGCAAACATTTCGAAAAACCTGGGGTATTGTGTAAAGATGTAATAATTTTTTTAATAAAGCTGTAACATAACATTTTGAAAAAGTCAAGGGGTCTGAAAACTTTCCGAATGCACTGTATATGCATGAAACATACATTGCAAGATATGCAATATGTGTATGTGTATTGGCTAATATGCATATGGAGTTGTCATTTTTAAACCTCTACTCTAGCATACATGACACACACACCTGTCAATCTGCTTGCCATTATTTGGATTTCTATGCAAAGTATATGATTGAATGTTTATTTAAGCCTGCAGCTAGTTACTTGAAATGAGACACATAACGTTGTATCCACTTACAGAGAGAGCTAATAAAACACATTTACATTTACAGTAGCTGGCTAGGCTAGTCAAACTATAACATTGGCTAGCTTTAAATAAATTGGCTAAATGGTCAACAGAGCTCCTTATTCATATGATCAAGACAATTCGTATTGAATGCTGCACTCAAACAGATCATTTTTTCCTTTGATTACTAGCTACAGTATATCTGTTCCTTTTCATCATACAGCAGCTCACATTTTCACAAGAGGCTGTGTTTACATCGTAGATATATGCATGCCATTGGCTGCCTTCATCACGATGGGTATGTACAGCAGTTCTGATTGGTTCCAGGTTTAGCAATTCGGCAAATTTGCCTGAGCAGACAGTGTTGAAATATACTTTTTTATGAACTTTTTTTGCAAGAATTGAAAGTTCCAATAAATGTTATAGTCATCATAAGAATGTTTTACTGTCATATACCAAAAAAATCTGTGAATCGTTTAACTTCTCATTTTTCGGCTTTCGGCCCACAACCTACCTGCGTCAAATCAAATTGTGCTGTCAACTATTGGTCAAAACAGGACACAGCTGTTGGCCTATCAATGTCCCCAGGCCCTGCTAGACCATGTGCAATGGAACAGGGGCTGTAGGTGTATTGTTAATATGTTTTCAAAATTCAGGGACCTTTCAATAGATTCCGGGCATCCTCCAAATGGGATTACTGGAAAACCAGGGAATTTATTGAAAGTTCCCTACTAGACAACATACACATGGCCACATTAAAATGTGCCATCATTTGTCGTTACCTAGCAATGCGCTACTACTACTTTTACAGATCCACTGTTTCATCTGCCCAGCCAAGCAATTTATAAACTTGATCTCCACTAGAAAAAGCATCTAGACATTATCTCCATTTGTATGGATATATACACTTTTTAAAGCTTATTGTGTACATAATATTGCTGCTACCGTCTCTTATGACCGAAAAGAACTTCTGGACGTCAGAAAAGCGATTACTCACCGCGGACTGGAATAAACCTTTTCCCTTAACAAGTCAGACGAGAAGGATATCCTGCTTTCACTGGAACAGGCCCAGATCCACGCCTTTTGCGTGAAGAAAAGACTCCGGAAAAGGGGACGCAGATCGGGGATCCTTTTGGGAATCCGGAGGCGAGCCAGTAAACTCCCAATGCCTTCCAATCTTTTTGCTAACGTGCAATCATTGGAAAATAAAATTGATGACCGACTATTAAGATTATCCTACCAACGGGACATTAAACACTGTAACCTCTTATGTTTCACCGAGACGTTGGCAGGCCGAAGATACGGACAACATAGAGAGAGCTAGCATGGATTTTCCATGCAGCGGCAGATCAGAGACTTTATCTCTGGTAAGATGAGGGGTTGGGGTGTGTGTCTTTTTGTCAATAACAGCTGGTGCGCAATGTCTAATATTAAAGAAGTCTTGAGGTATTGCTCACCTGAGGTAGAGTACCTTATGATAAGCTGCAGGCCACATTATCTACCAAGAGAGTTCTCATCTATATTATTCGTAGCTGTCTATTTACCACCACAAAATGAAGCTGGCACTAAGACCGCTCTCAACCAACTCTATAAGGCCATAAGCAAACAAGAAAATGCTCATCCAGAAGCAGCGCTCCCAGTGGCCGGGGACTTTAATGCTGGCAAACTTAAATCAATTTACCACATTTTTACCAGCATGTCACTTGTTCAACCAGGGAAAAACAAATCCTAGACCACCTTTACTCCACACACCGAGGTGCATACAAAGTTCTCCCGCGTCCTTCCTTTGGCAAATCTGACTGTAATTCTATCCTTCTGATTCCTGCTTACAAGCAAAAACTAAAGCAGGAAGTACTAGTGACTCGCTCAATACGGAAGTGGTCAAGACAAAGGAGCTGATCATGGACTACAGGAAAAGGCAAAACGAACTGGCCCCCATTAACATCGACGGGGCTGTAGTGGAGCGGGTCGAGAGTTTCAAGTTCCTTGGTGTTCACATCACCAACAAACTATTATGGTCCAAACATACCAAGACAGTCATGAAGAGGGCACGATAAAACGTTTTCCCCCTCAGGAGACTGAAAAGATTTGGCATGGGTCCCCAGATCCTCAAAAGGTTCTACAGCTGCACCATCGAGAGCATCCTGAGCGGTTGCATCACCGCCTGGTATGGCAACTGCTCGGCAGCTGACTGTAAGGCGCTACAGAGGGTGTGGTAGTAAAAACAAGGCTAGGACACATTGATTAATTTAATTAATGTACTATGTGATAGCAGACAACATGATAGTATTGATAATGAGGCTTAAGTGCTAAAATAAGTTTAACTTAGATAGTTGTGGGAGATTAACTCATTACAATTATTACATTTTCAGTGTTCTGATTGATTACTTTGAAGGGGTGAGACAGAAAGACATACACAATGTATGGCAAAATGGCTAAGCTTAGTTGAACAAATGGACATGAAAGAAACAGGAGGTCAGCAGGAAGGCCATTTGGAACTGATCAAAGGCTTCTGAGGAAAAGCAGGATGCCAGAAGGCCATATAACAAAGTCCCCTATGGAAACAGGACATATGGGGAGCTGTAAAGCTTGGGGAGGGGTCTGTGTAGGGAATATTGGGAGAATACTTTAAAAGGCTGTGGGCTGAGACACAGGGTCAGTTGTGATCCGGGTCATGGCTCCACCTTTGATTGTGCTAATTAAAGGTGTTATTGAATTCACAAGTTTCTTGTAAGAGTTTCATATTTTTGAGAAACCATTTTCCACGACAAGGGTAGTGCAAATGGCCCAGTACATCACTGGGGCCAGCTTCTTGCCATCCAGGACCTATATTGTCACGATCCTCGGAAGGGACAGACCAACGAGCAGCGAGGCATCCAGTATACATCTTTTAATAAATGAACATAACTGGGCAAAACAACAAAATGAACAAAGATCGCAACATAAACATAGACTGACACACACAACGAAGCTATGCATAAACAATAACCCACAAAATACTATAGAAACCCCAAACATATATATGGTTCCCAATTAGAGACAACGACACACAGCTGCCTTTAATTGGGAACCATTACCCCAACATAGAAATAGACAAACTAGAAACAAAATAACCCTATTCCAAAATGAAACAAAAACACGCCAGCCTAAACTCTGGCCTTGACGTGACACTATATAATAGGCGGTGTCAGAGGAAAGCCCATAAAATTGTCAGAGACTCTAGTCACCCAAGTTATAGACTGTTTTCTCTGCTACCGCACGGCAAGCGGTACCGAAGCGCCAAGTCTAGGACCAAAAGGCTCCTCAACAGCTTCTACCCCCAAGCCATTAGATTGCTGAACAATTCATAAAAATCGCCACCGGACAATTTACATCGACCCCCCCTCCCTTTTGCACACTGCTGCTACTCGCTGTATGTTTGTTACCTATGCATAGTCACTTCGCCCCCACCTACACGTACAGATTAGCCCAACTAGCCTGGACCCCCGCACTCTGACTTTGTACCGGTTCCCCCTGTCAATAGCCTCGTTATTCTTATTGTGTTACTTTTTATTATGACTTTTTATTTTAGCCTTCTTCTTGAACTGCACTGTTGGTTAACTTCTCAATATCCAGTGGGTTGCTAGCGGGCTCATCCCGACACTACCAGGGAAAATCTAAAGCGCCAAATTTAAATTCCGAAAGTTGAATTATTAAACATCCAGCAATATACAAGTGTTCCATACTCATCAAAAGCTCTGTTTCCTGGCAATATCACAGCGTTGTCAGATTTCAAAAAGGCTTTACGGCGAAAGCAGCACATTCATTTGTTTGAGGCTATCACCTCACATATTTTCCAATAGCCATGTATCGATTAGCCATCATGGCACACACATAACACATTTCACAGCAAAAACAAATCAATTACCTGTTGAAGAACTTCTGCTGAGGTCATCCTAAGTGTCCAACGAAGACAATCCATGGTTCTTTTGTTAGAAAAAGTAACGTCTTTTATCCATAAATCCTCCATTTGGTTCGCGCGTTATAATCAGAAACGACAGCCTCCACTCCTCTTTTGAAACGCGGCACCAACTCGTTCAAATTATACCTATAAACTTGTCCAAGAACAATCAAACATAGTTTTAAATGTATCCTTAGGAACATATTTACGTATATTTACTATTATAAATCAGCCGGAATATAAACTGAACGCTAAAGACGATAAATAAGGCATCTGAAGAGTTTTCATAACGTGGTCTCCCATTGCCATGCTGTGTATCAATGGTCGAAATTCCTCCAAGATGGAGTAAAACACCGTCTCGTGGTTGATGACATCATAAGGAAGCGACGTGCACTGCGTTCACATGCCTATATATGGTCATTTTGGATAGGGAGGGGTTCCAAAATGAGCAATGTGTCAAAATGACTTTTTCCAGGACAGAGATTCCTCAGGGTTTTGCCTGCCAAATGCGTTCTGATTGACCCACAGACGAATGGTTAACAGTTTTGGAAAATTCAGAGTGTTTCCTATCCAATGGTACTAAATATATGCATATCCCATTTTCTGGGCCTAAATGGGAGGCATTTTACTTTGGGCACGCCAGGCTCTCCAAAACAGTCACCTCTGCTGCTGGAGCTTGTGAGGTTTTAAGGGCTTGTAAGTAAGCATTTCACAGTAAAGTCTACACTTGTTGTATTTGGCGCATGTGGCAAATTTTGTGGCAAAAATTTGATTTGATTTGATTTGAAATGTCAATAGAAAAATAGGTAAAAACGAAATTCAGCTAGTTTGCGTCTTACAAGTGATTGTGTTAGCTGTGTAGTTGGCTAGCTACCAATATGTAAACTGAACAGATTGTAAGCTTTATTATAAACAGTTTTTTATATAATGCACTTTGACATAAAATGGATACATTTCTTAACCCTTTAGTGTGACGCCTTCTGAATGTTTCTTTTAAAATAATTTTTCTTTTTTGAAAATTGAAGTATAAAAAGCCAGGAAAAATGTGGTGAAATCATATGGATTTTTTAACAATAAGACCCAAAATGGACCATACAGCCTGAGATTTCCACTGGTGTGACATATTTCTTCCCACGGTGTGACATGAAGATGGTGTCACACCAGAGGAAACAGCTGTCACTCCAGGGGACATAACCCATTCATAAACTTATATATGTACCTTTT
Organism: Brachymystax lenok tsinlingensis; assembly: GCA_030435695.1. Taxonomy (NCBI): domain Eukaryota; kingdom Metazoa; phylum Chordata; class Actinopteri; order Salmoniformes; family Salmonidae; genus Brachymystax; species Brachymystax lenok. The sequence continues at coordinate 17,972,523 of CM059813.1, read as the reverse complement.
AGACTTATTTTTCATCACATAACACTTATTTTTATTAGACCTATTTGTATCTTGTTGTAATTTTTATCATTTTAACTGGTTCTGAGTGAAATATTTAAATTTTTAATTCTCCCACACCTTGTTTCTCACTCCCTGCAGGTGACCATTGCTTTTACCATTGCCCTGGTGATGGTCCAGGCAGATATTGGAGACTGGCTTTGGCGTACCCACTCCTGGTTCTTACTCCCTGCATTAGACCATCCATCCCCTTCATCCCTCTCTTTCTGTACATACCATGGTGACCACAATTAACGGGGAATCAGCGTTAGATTCAGGCAGGGAGCCTAAGAAATGGCTACCACATTCAAGGAAGGCACACGGTGAGAAAATTACCCACTAACAATTCAGGACTTTTTTGAGGCCCTACAATTGGAATGAATACACTTTTAATCCTTTAATAAGGATGTATTTTACAGTGGTCAGAAACTTCTGAAAGTGCCATTAATTATGTTTTAACAGTCAAAAATCATTTGACTGCCTGTTGTGTACTGTCCATTGGTGTGACATAATCATATGGGGTGACACCAATGAATTAAAAGAAAATAAGGTGGTGTCTTGAAATGTAAAAATTATTGTAAAGCATGAGGCAGGTAACATCATAATACACAAGTAAACTATTTTCTGTTTATCTAGTTTGTTGTCAAATTACTTTGAATCTTACTCAAAATGCAACGGGGAGACACTTGGTTATTGTCATTATACCAGGAAATTGTGTTTTTCAATTGAAATTCCAGAATATGATTACTGATTTTAAATACAGAAGTAACAAAAATAGACCCCAATAAGTATTGTCTATTTGAGATTCATTAAATCTTTCTACAATATTAGCAATTATTATGTTACACCAGAGGACAAACGTAAGGCTCTAATGCATGAAATGGTTCAGTGAATAACAAGATTTTATTCATTTTAAATTCAGGCTGTAAACATTTAAAATCAGAGGTGGCCACATAACATTTTGAATTGTTTAGACAGTTTATTGCAACTATGTGTTTTTTTTTACTTCCATACCCACATGTATTTGAACCAGGTCTAGTTGGATTCATCTAACTTACAGTGCCTTCAGAAAGTATTTACATCCCTTGAGTTTTTCAACATTTTGTTGTGTTACAGCCTGAATTGAAAATGTATTCAATTGACATTTTGTGTCACTGATCTACACACAATCTCCCATAAGGTCAAAGTAAAATTATGTTTTAAGAAATGTTTACAAATTAATTTAAAGATGAAAAGCTGAAAGGTATTGAGTCAGTAAGTATTCAACCCTTTTGTTATAGGCATCCTAAAGAAGTACAGGGGTAAAAAAGGTGCTTAACAAGTCGCATAATAAGTTGCATAGACTCACTCTAGGAGCAAAAATAATGTTTAACATGATGTTTAAATGACTACCCCATCTCTGTACCCCACATATACAACTATCTGTAAGGTCCATCAGCCGAGCAGTGAATTTCAAGCAGAGATTCAACCAATCAAACTTTGGATAGCGTATCAATACACCCAGTCACTAGAAAGATACAGGTGCCCTTCCTAAGGAAGGACACCATGAGGCCAATTGTGACTTTAAAACAGAGTTTAATGGCTGTGATAGGAGATGACTGAGGATGGATCAACAACATTGAAGTTATTCCACATTACAAACTTGAATTACAGAGTGAAAAGAAGGAAGCCTGTCCAGAATAAAAATATTCCAAAACATACATCATGTTTGCAGTAAGGCACTAAAGTAATACTGGAAAAGAAATTACAAAACATTAACTTTTTGTCCTTAATACAAAGCGTTATGTTTATGGCAAATCCAACACATCACTGATTAGCACTCTTCATATTTTCAAGCATGTGGTGGCTGCATCATGTTATGGGTATACTTGTCATCGGTAAGGACTAGGGAGTTTTTGGGGATAAAAATGAATGGAATAGAGCTAAGCAGAGGCAAAATCCTAGAGGTAAACTTGGCTCAGTCTGCTTTCCAACAGACACAGGGAGACAAATTCACCTTTCAGCAGGACAATTACCTAAAACACAAGGCCAAATATACACTGCAGCTGCTTACCAGGAAGACATTGAATGTTCCTGAGTGGCCTAGTTAGAATTTTGACTTAAATCGGCTTCAAAATCTATGCCAGGACTTGAAAATTGCTGTCTAGCAATGATCAACAACCATCTTGACAGAGATTGACATTTTTTTTAAGAATGAGCAAATATTGTACAATCCAGGTGTGCAAAGCTCTTAGAGACCCACCCAGAAAGACTCACAGCTGTAATCACTGCTGAAGGTGATTCTAACGTATTGATTCAGGGGGTTGAGTACTTATCTAATCAAGATATATTAGTGTTTTATTTTCCATTAATTTTGAAAATAATTTGAGTATACGTTTGAATATTTTGTGTAGACATAAAAAAATACAATTAAATCAATTTTATCCTTTGGAAAAAGTCCCGGGGTATGAACACTTTGAGGGCACTCTATATGGTTTCCATATTAAGACAGCCTCTGAGGATTAATTGTTGACTGTGTGTTTCTGTTCTTCCCTCTCAGGTGGCATACCCTTTGTCCTGACCGGAGAGCTTTTGAGCAGTCGTACCGACCCGTAGCCTTTATGATTGCCTAGGTTGTAAACTGTCTCGCCAACTTCGCAGTCTGCCTTTTGTTTCTGTTCATGCAGGTGAGTGTGTGTGTTTGATTGGCTGTGCGTGTGTGTGTGTTTCTTCAAAATGTGTGGCTATGTGCTTACCACCATTATCAGAATGTGTGTGCATGCTGTGTGTTTTCCAAGAGAAAAGTATATTGGTGTCAGAAATAATAGACTTTTAGATTCTAATGTTGGAACATTTCCTGGAACTGCAGGGCACACCCCAGGCAGCGCAGCAACATAGTCTCTTCTACTCTCTTCTCCTTTTACTCCCAGAAACATCCACTGCAGCTATTCTTTCTGCTCTCTCTTTCTTTCTCTCTATTTGTAATATGGTGTGCAGGGTACATTGTGTCGAGAATATTTTTTGGATTGGGAGTTACTACTGGACTATAAAATGTAGCTTATTTGTAGGCCTATGCACTCGCACACACACACCGATATTTCAGCTGGATCCACAATAATTTAACATGATCATACAAAAGGACACAAGTTAGGGGTGAGAGTCTAGGACCCACACACATTTGTAAATATAACGGGATTTTTCTACGGGGGCTCAAGTCAAATCTAAGGGATTTGCTTTTTTTTCATTCCTATAAAAGTACAGTCTACAGAGCTTCAACATTGTATATCATACACTGCAGTTGGAGGAAACCAAGTTATGCTGCTTTAACAGTTGATCAACTTGTTATCCAACTTAGGATAAAAGTTGGAGAAAATGCCTTCAAAAGACTTTAGTGCTAGAGAGCTCTTTTTGACAAGCCAATTCAGCATCATTCACACCTTCTTAGCCCCACTCATCTCTTGTAGAATTGTAAACGCAGTGAGTCAGCATGGCATTGTCCAGCATGGCATTTCTCCCATAGCACCAGCTAAAATCAGGGCAGCATTGTTATGGCTAAACTAGGCTCATAATTTAAATATTTATTCATATTTACGGATCCCATACAAGTTTGTAATTAAGGCACATGAAAGTTCATATGTTCAAGATGATCCCTCAGGTGAAGAAGCCAGATGTGGAGGTCCTGGGCTGGCATTGTTACATGTGGTCTGCGGTTGTGAGGCCGGTTGGACGTACTGCCAAATTCTCTAAAACAATGTTGGAGGCAGCATATGGTAGAGAAATGAAAATTATATTCTCTGGCTACAGCTCTGGTGGAAAACTTGCACTCAGCATGCCAATTGTAGGCTCTCTCAAAGACATCTGTGGTATTGTGTTGTGTGACAAAACTGCACATTTTAAAGTGGCCATTTATTATCCCCAGCACAAGGCGCACTTGTGTAATGATCATGTTGTTAAATCAGCTTCTTTATATGCCATACCTGCCTGGTGGATGGATTATCTTGGCAATGGATAAATGCTCACAAACAGTGATACAAACAAATTTGTGCACAAAATATGAGAGATATTAGCTTTGTGTGTATGGAAAATGTCAGATTTTATTTAGGCTCATGAAACATGGGACCAACACTTCACATGTTGTGTTTATATTTGTGTTCAGTGTAGTATTATGGTATTATTGTACTCTGCTTATGGGCGATTCCATGCCAGCGTATCCCGGAAATGTTTTTGGTATCTCAGGTTGTTCTGGCAATTCTTGGGACACACATAGTCAAAAGTCAAAAGTTGGGACACACCTACATAAGGGACGCCGATGGCATTTGCTGTATGATTGATGAGGATCTCCATGTTGCAAATGTACGGTCCCTTACTAGAGGTCCACAAATGTTTTTGAAATAGGCCGACGGCCTCAGGCCGTGCCCCAGGGCCAGATCTTCCGGGAAGTCATCAAATAAAGTCTCTCGGACATTTGGTTTCTGTTTTATACTTTTTTTGGTCATTTTTCCCGCTGTTCTGGAAAATTTCAACGGGAAAATTTCTGGAAAATTCCAACGGGAAAATTACAACACTTAGAAAAGTCCCAGAGTCACAAGACTAGGTGCATTGAAACCGCCTCAGCCCATAGAGATGGACCCTAATGTTTCTGTCCGATAGCTCATTCAAGGACCCCGTAGCAACGCCCGGAAAAAAGTGGATTTTCAGCGCCAATTAAGGTCACTGCTTGGGCTCCGAATGACCTATCGAGACGAAACTCGGGATTCGTGGTCGCCTCAGCTAGGCCTACACATAATGTCAGAACTGGACCCGCAGCTAGAACGTAACTACGTGTTTTACCACTATTGCGGATAAAGAGGGTCGTTACCTGATCGTAATAGGAGAGATCCATGCTACTCCTGTAACTATGCTGAATATCGATGGCCAAACATTGATAACCCCACCTTCTTCAAAAGAGTCCTTGCCCTGATTCCAGATATCTCCCATACTAACCTGGTCATTGGGGGGGACCAAATTTAAAGTCCCCATATTTGGGGACCCAATTAGATTTGTTTCATTCAATTCCGTTTGGTATGAGAACGGTAGCCCCTATCTAAAAAAGCTGGGTGTCTGCGGAAAGCTGAGTATCTTGGCTATTGATTGGTCTCTTAAAATCTTTTGTGTGACTTACTACCATATATGGGCATACGAATGTATAAGGGCAAGCCGAGCAGATGACCTCATTTCAAGTTGGCTGCTACCTACATTCCAGTTAGCGTTGTGAAGCATAAACAAAATAAACACGGAACACGTTGATACACACTGAAAGCCGGGACTCCACAGATCTTTAGGATATCTTATTTGTCTGCTTGTGACCTACCATTATTGATCACCAGCCTGGAGAGTCAAAATTATTATTTTACTCAATGTTTTCACCAAACAGCAAACATCTTACAAGGTAAGCTTCAATTTGGTCTGTGTTTGAGCTATAGCTACATGGGGGGTATCAAATTAATCCATCGAATGTCCGTCGAGTGACTATATCTTTGAGCATCAAAAATATGATGGTGCCTGATTACGTGCTGTTGGCATCCATTACACAGGGGATTGGCTACTATGGCACCTTGACAGTTCGTGGGCAAATGAGATAAGCTTTCCAGGGGTATGCAGGTGACCTGGGTGGGCCAAAGCAAGGCCTAGAACCTTTTATGAGTAACGCAAACTATTGCTACCTGGCTCAGAGACTTGGAAACGTTCCATGGCCACACCTGACATCACTTACTAAAACATCTGCCAATTTCTAGTTGTTAGTTCTATCAATCCCATTTTTTTCTGATATTGTTAACATGTTGTGGAAGCCAGTTGACGTGTTTCCAGCTCTAGTCATCAATAACTCACTTAACTCACTCAATGAAAGATTACTTTCAAAATAAAAATAAAAAAAACAGTTATTTTGTGTATTCTGAAATATGTAACTCCTATCTATCTTCTGATAATTTCCTCACAATCTCCCAGATATATTCTTTCCAAATATATCAAGTTTTTGCATGTCAGAATCATGTAATTACACATGAATAGCAGTTACTTTTGGGTATGTCTATTTACGCTGAAATTTACACGGTAATTTTGCCATTACATTTACTTAACTGTGCTAGACCAATATTTGGATAGTTCCTCTACCAGGCGTACCCCTACCACCTATTCAAGCAAATGATTTAATACCTACATCAACAATTCTAACTCATTGGATATTTGTTGGATCTCCAACCCTACGGGTAGGCAATACTCTTTTCACTCTCATGTTCACAACTTTTTGGTTGACGCTAAATTACTCCCATATACATGTACTGTGAGGTATCACCTTTTCCCTGAGATTGGGTGACATTGTATCAAGCAAAAGGGACTGGAGGTTTAATCTTCAGCTCCTCACAGAACCAAAACTCTGTGAACATCTTAAAGACCAAATTACGTTTTTCTTTGATACCAATGACAACACAGAGACTTCCCCAGTAGTGTTATGGGAAACACTGAAGGCTTATTTGAGAGGATGTATCATCTCCTTTCAGGCTGCCAGGAGAAGGCAAAGCAGAGACAAATTAGTAGAATTGGAAGGACAAATTCACTTACTGAAGAGGGAGAATGGGGAAACTTGGACAAACATGGAGAAACATGAAAAAATAACTCCTTTAAAATTGGAATTTAATCAGGATTCTCTCAGCTAAAACTGAAAGAATCAGCGCTCGCCTTCTGCCGCCTCACGGCCCGTTGTAGGTGCACATGGGCGGCGTCCCAGGTCTCCTCCGAGCACTTAACCATTTGTCCACAGCAGGAGCCTCGATCTGGCTCTGATGCCAAGGTGCCAGAACTGGCTGATATCCCAGTACGTACTGGAAAGGAGAGAGGTTAGTGGAGGAGTGGCCATCTCTGTTAGTGAGTTTTGGGCCATCTCTGCCCAGGGGATGAACGGCGCCCACTCCCCCGGCCGGTCCTGGCAAAATGACCGCCGAAACCTTCCCACATCCTGGTTTGCTCACTCCACATGCCCTTTACTCTCGGGGTGAAAACCTGAGGTCAGGCTGACCGAGACCCCCAGCCGTTCCATGAACGCCCTCCAAACCCTGGACGTGAACTGGGGACCCCGACCCTAACGTCCTTAGCTAAAGTGGGCCACCAGTACTTCCCACTAAGACAGCACACTGTCCGACCGATGCCAGGATGACCAGAGGAGGGTGACGTGTGGGCCCAACAGATCAACCGGTCACGGACAGCAGACGGAACGTACAGACGCCCAGCTGGACACTGAGAGGGAGTGGGCTCTGTACGTAACGCCTGCTCGATGTCCGCGTGCAGCTCCCACACTACCGGTGTGACGACCCCACTTTGTCTGTCGTAGTCTCTCTCTTTGCTCTTGTTTCCTTATTAGGATGCTGGTGGGCGGAGCCGGGAGGGTCGTCATCGACATGGGAAACACCTGGGCTGGGTGTGTCCCAGGATAAATAGACCTCTTCCCCAGTCATTGGGAGTCTCTCGCCATGCAGACACACTTACGGATTTTGGTTGTGCCATTATTTGTGGCTGTTTTGTTTGTTTGCTTTGGCACCTTTCAACACCCCTCATTATCACATTTATGCACGCAAACACTCACTTACACTACTGTTTACTGACTACATACACCATTGTTAATTGTAATTGGTTTACTTTAGTTAATAAATATGTTTTTTTGTTCTCCACGTTGTTTCCCTTTTTGTTACGAACTTTGAGCCGGTTTGTGACACCGGTGCCACCAGGTAAGAGGCCGGGAGTATGGGAGTGTGATCCATGGACCGCTCCTCTGTGTCATACATCCGGGACAGTGCGTCTGCCTTAGCGTTCTGGGAACCTGGTCGGTAGGACAGGGTGAAAACAAAACGGGTAAAGAACATGGCCCACCTTGCCTGGCAAGGGTTCAGTCTCCTCGCCGTACTCAAGATTGCGGTGGTCAGTCCAGATGAGAAAAGGGTGTTTCGCCCCCTCAAGCCAATGTCTCCACGCCTTCAGAGCCTTGACGACAGCCAACAGCTCCCGGTCCCCCACATCATAGTTTTGCTCTGCCGGGCTGAGCTTCTTCGAAAAGAAGGCACAGGGGCGGAGCTTCGGTGGCGTACCCGAGCACTGAGAGAGCAAGGCTCCTATCCCAGCCTCGGACGCGTCCACCTCCACTATGAACGCCAAAGAGGGATCCGGATGAGCCAGCACGGGAGCCGAGGTAAACAGAGCCTTCAGGTGACCAAAAGCCCTGTCCGCCCTAGCTGACCACTGCAGTCGCACCGTTCCCCCCTTCAGCAGTGAGGTAATTGGAGCCGCTACCTGACCAAAGCCCCGGATAAACCTCCGGTAGTAGTTGGCAAACCCTAGGAACCGCGCACTTCCTTTACTGTGGTGGGAGTTGGCCAATTACGCATGGCTGAAATGCGGTCACTCTCCATCTCCACCCCTGATGTGGAAATGCGGTACCCTAGGAAGGAGACGGAATGTTGGAAGAACAGACATTTCTCAGCCTTGATGTACAGGTCATGTTCCAACAGTCGACCAAGCACCCTGCGCACCAGGGACACATGCTCGGCGCGTGTAGCGGAGTATATCAGAATGTCGTTGATATACACCACTACACCCTGCTCGTGCAGGTCCCGGAAAATCTCGTCAACAAAAGCCTGAAAGACTGAGGAAGCATTCATCAATCCATACGGCATGACGAGGTATTCATAGTGCCCTGAGGTGGTACTAAATGCTGTCTTCCACTCGTCCCCCTCCCGGATACGCACCAGGTTGTAAGCGCTCCTGATATCCAATTTTGTGAAGAAGTGCGCCCCCGTGCATTGACTCGATCGCACTGGCATTGAGAGGCAGCAGGTAGCTGTATCTCACAGTGATCTTATTGATACCCCGATAGTCAATACATGGGCACAGACCTCCATCCTTCTTCTTCACAAAAAATAAACTCGAGGAGGCAGGTGAAGTGGAGGGCCGAATGTATCCCTGCCCCAGGGATTCGGAGACATATGTTTCCATAGCCGCCGTCTCCTCCTGGGACAGAGGGTACACGTGTCTCCTGGGAAGTGCTGCGTCTACCAGGAGATTTATCGCACAATCCCCACGATGGGGTGATAATTTAGCCGCCCTCTTCTTACAGAAGGCAAGAGCCAAATTGGCATATTCTGAGGGGATGCGCACGGTGGAAACCTGGTCTGGACTTTCCACCGTAGTCGCACCGATGGAAACCCCTACACACCTCCCTGAGCACTTTTGTGACCACCCCTTGAGAGCCCTCTGTTGCCACGAAATAGTGGAGTCATGACAGGCCAACCAGGGTAGGCCCAACACCACGGGAAATGCAGGAGAATCAATAAGGAAGAGACTGATTCTCTCCTTGTGACCCTCCTGCGTAACCATGTCTAGTGGAGCGGTGGCCTCCCTAATCAGCCTTGACCCTAATGGTTGACTATCTAGGGCGTGCACAGGGAAGGCATATCAACAGGAACAATGGGGATCCCTAAACCATTGTCAAAAGAACGGTCAATAAAATTCCAAGCTGCGCCTGAATCTACGAGCGCCTTATGCTGGGAATGCGGGGAAAACTCAGGAAATTCAATAAACACATACATGTGAGCAACAGGGGGCTCTGGGTGAGCCTGGTGTCTACTCACCTGGGGTGATACGACAGTGCCCTGCCTGCTGCCTCGACTCCCTGAGGAACCCCCCCAGCACCGACCAGCAGTGTGCCATCTGCGGCTACAGATGGTGCAGGGAATGGCCCCTCCTCCGGTCGCCCTAAGTGCAACACCTCCCAGCTCCATGGGTGTCGGAGCGGAGGTGCTGGGGGATGGAACTGACAGGCCCCGATTCGGACGTCCGCGGGTGGCCAGCAGGTTGTTCAGCCAGATGGACAGGTCCACCAGCTGGTCCAATGTGAGGGTGGTGTCTCGGCAGGCCAACTCCCGACGGACGGGAGTTGGCCTGCCGTTCCATCCTGCGCTGGCGGCCAGGGTCCGAAGGTCCAAAGCGAAATCCTGCGCGCTCCTCGTCCCCTGCCTCAGATGGAACAGACGTGAAATCTGCGTAATGATCCAACGCTGCCCATTCCAGGGCTTTGCCTGAGAGGCAGGAGACGAGGGCGAACACGCTCTCACGTCCCGAAAGAGCCGGATGGACGGTCGCCAGGTAGAGTTCCAGCCAGAGTAGGAACCCCTGGCATCCGACAGCCATCCCATCATACTCCCTCGGGAGCGCGACCCGAATCCCGCTGGAAAGGAGGGGAGAACAGTGGAACCGGCTGTAGAGTGGAACCGGCTGTAGAGGCCTGTAGAGGTGGAGGCGCTGGCAGACCTCCTTCTCTCTCCCATCTATCCATTGTCTGCAGCACGCAATCCATGGCGGTGCCCAGACGTTGCAACATGGTCGTGTGCTGCTGGACGCGCTCTTCTACTGCTGGGAGGGCTTCTGCTCCTGCTGACTCCATTCATTGAGTTGCGTGATTCTGTCAATGCCGGTGTGTGTAGCTGGTGTAAAAGTCAGGCGCAGGAAAGCAGAGATGAGTGAACAACGTATTTAATAAAATACGGGAAAAGGAATAACAAATCCAAACGTGCCCTTAAAACACACGGGCGAATATAACCAGTCATAAAAAAAACTACAAAGAAACAACAAACAATCACACACAAAAAACATGGGGAAAACAGAGGGTTAAATAATGAACATGTAATTAGGTAATTGAAACCAGGTGTGTAAAACAAAGACAAAACAAATAGAACATGAAAAATGGATCGGCGATGGCTAGAAGGCCGGTGACGTCGACCGCCGAAAACCGCCCTAACAAGGAGAGGGACCGACTTCGGCGGAAGTCGTGACAGTATGCCTTGAAATACATCCACAGGTACACCTCCAATTGACTCAAATGATTTCAAGTAGCCTATCAGAAGCTTCTAAAGCCATGACATCATCATGAACTAATCTGTCTGTAAACAATTTTTGGAAAAATTACTTGTGTCATGCACAAAATAGATGTCTTAACGGACTTGCCAAAACTATAGTTTGGTTAACAAGAAATTTGTGGAGTGGTTGAAAAACGAGTTTAAATGACTCCAACATAAATGTATGTAAACTTCCGACTTCAACTGTACATATTACAGACTGTTAGAAAACAACCTCCTACATTTGGAAATGCTAAACCTTCCATGTTTGACGGATGCATCAACATTTCTCCCACCTCATGCAAACTGATATCTTATCTATATGACGCTTTTTCATCTGTTAGCAAACCTTCTACAGATGCCATTAAGGCAACATGGGAGGATAAGCTAGACACTGACATTTCCGTAGCAGACTGGGAAGATAGCTTGGAGTATATCCACACCTGCTCCATTAACTCCAGACATCGTCTCATACAATTCAAAATAATATACAGATTACACTATTCCAAAACTAAGCTGCATAGGATATTTCCAGATTCCTCCCCTATGTGTATCATTCTGCGGAGGGTACACTACTCCATTGTTTTGCCCTATGCTCTAACTTGCATGGTTATTGGTGTGGAATTCTCTGAAGTTCTGGAGACTTTAATTGACCCAGACCCGCTTCTGATCATCCTGGGAGTGTCAGAAACCCTCAACAGATTAATTGTTTTTGGGGGTTGGTTAATCTCTTACAGTCTAATTTTGGCAAAAAAAAGTATAATGTTGTTGTTTTGGAAAAGTAAGGAAGTTCCCGATACCAAATTATGGCGCAGCGATTTGGCAAACACTCTACACTTGGCAAACACTCAATCTCTCCTATCTTATTTGGACCATTCGGCACTGTGCATTTGTACAATTCAATGCACTTTCAATTGTAAACGTGCTTGCCCCATCACCAGAGCAGTAGGGGGGATTGATGGATGATGAAGGGAGGGTTGATGGAAGGATGGATATGGGAGGTGACATCTGCCCTCTTTTTTCTGTTTACCTGTCCTTCTTCTGTATATCTTATTTTATTTTTTACCTATAACTCTTGGGTCTTTTTGTATCTGTCTGTTTTTTTATGTTTCTATAAGAATTGCATACTTGTATTTTCTACGACGTACCTATACAGCATTCTTGTGTGTGTGTTCAATAAAAAATATTTGAACAAAAAGAGGAGTCACTTGACTATCTTGTCAATATTATAGACAATCTTTTGTACAGTGCATTCAGAAAGTATTCAGACCCCTTCACGTTTTCCACATTTTGTTACATTACAGCCTTATTCTAAAAGGGACCTCCCCCCCTTAATCTACACACAATACCCCGTAATGACAAATCAAAAAAAGGTTTTTAGACATTTTTGCAAATGTATTCAAAATCAAAACTGAAAACAAACTTACATAAGTATTCACAACCTTTAGTCAGTACTTTGTTGAAGCACCTTTGCCAGGGATTACAGCCTCTAGTCTTCTTGGGTATGACGCTACAAGCCTGGCATACCTGTATTTGGGGAGTTTCTCTCATTCTTCTCTGCAGATCCTCTCAAGCTCTGTCAGTTTGGATGGGAGCGTCGCTGCACAGCTATTGTCAGGTTTCTCCAGAGATATTCGATCGGGTTCAAGTCCAGGTTCTGGCTGGGCCACTCAAGGACATTCAGAGACTTGTCCCGAAGCCACTCCAGCGTTGTCTTGTCTGTGTGCTTAGGGTCGTTGTCCTGTTGGAAGGTGAACCTTTATCCCAGTCTGAGGTCCTGAGTGCTCTGGAGCAGGTTTTCATCAAGGATCTCTCTGTACTTTGCTCTGCTCATCTTTCCCTTGAGCCTGCCTAGTCTTCCTGCCACTGAAAAACATCCCAGCAGCATGATGCTGCCACCACCATTATTCATCGTAGGGATGGTATTGGCCAAGTGATGACCGCCTGGTTTTCTCCAGATGTGACACTTGGCATTCAGGCCAAAGAGTTCAATCTTGGTTTCATCAGACCAGAGAATCTTGTTTCTTGTGGTCTGGGACATGACAACCAACTCCAAGCTGGTTGTCATGTTCCTATTACTGAGGAGTGCTTTCCGTCTGGCCACTCTACAATAAAGGCCTTATTGGTGGAGTGCTGCATATGATAACCTTCCAGAAGGACAACCATCTATCTCCACAAAGGAACTGGAGCTTTTTCAGAGTTTCGGGTTCTTGGTCACCTCCCTGAACAAGGCCCTTCTCCCCCAGTTACTCAGTTTGTCCGGGGCGACCAGCTCTAGGAAGAGTCTTGGTGGTTCCAAATTTCTTCCATTTAAGAATGATGGAGGCCACTGTGTTTTTGGGGACCTTCACATTTTTTGGTACTCTGTGTCTGAGCTCTATGGACAATTCCTTCGACCTCATGGCTTGGTTTTTGCTCTGAATCGAAATAAGCATACGCCAATTAAAAAACCTGGATTCCTGAGCAATCTTTTGAATAATTTGAACATATAAACACCTTAATCCGAGTTCTAGCATTGTATTTGATCTGCGCATGTGCTAGCATCAGCTGCGCGACATACCTTTTTTGAGCAAGTGAAATGAGTTTGGAAAAACTGAAAGTACACATTTTAGAAATAGTTTTCACATGCAAACTTCCCAGTATATGTCCTAACTCAGAATCAAATAGGCTTCCCACAAATAACATGGTCGCAGTGGTAGAATGTTTATTTTGATAGCCGATTTTTTTGCATTTATCGAAGTCCAATCAGGTAGACTGATTTCATGTGTCTATGTAAACAGGATTATTATTGACATTTGTCTTCTTGCAAACATGTAAACATTTTAATCAAACTATTATATTGATAATAATTGTACTATGTGCATGTAAATATGCCCATTGATCGCTATGTGTCCACCTATTTACCTACCTCTTTCTCCCATCTTTCTCTCTCGTTTGTCGTTAATCACTTTCTCACTCATCTGTCCTCTCTACCTCCACATTCAAGGACATCTCAACCCCTTCATTATATGTGCGCCTTTACTCTCGAGATTGGCCTGGATCACTCTCTCATTATCTTTGATCGCTATTCACAAAGCAGTGCACAGATACACCTCCATTAGCTAAAGGCTGCTTTGTGTGTTACAAATCTTCTCCTTGCATTAGAACAGCGCAATAGCACAAAGCAGACTTTGGTCCTTATTAACCTGTAGAGCCGAGTTCATTAATAATACTTTCAACCACAGAACATGCCTACTTTTTCTAGTGATCCCAGTGGGAGCTCTTTGGCTTTGCTCTCTTGGAATAGGGTTTTAACATAGTTTATGGAGATCTTGGCTACATTTGGCAAACGCCAAGTTGAGTTTTCTCTTGATTAACTCTGGGGATGTCTTGGTATCAACAACAGATTTGTTGAGGTGGATGTTGGGGAATTTGGACTATGTAGACATTTGATAACACATTCATGTTGCCGAATAATATATTCCAACGCCAGTGATAAGATACAGATATGATAATATAAATATGCCATTTAGCAGACACTTTTATCTAAAGGGACTTACAGTTATGGGTGCATTATATATTACGTGCGGGTGGCCCCAGCGGGAATCGACCCACAATCCTGACATTGCAAGGAACCATTCTTTACTACCTGATTCACAGAGGACCACAGTACGCATGATCTACAGTACATGTAATATGAGGAAGTAGGCATGTTATATGCAAGAGAAGAAATCAAAGAGAATATACATGAACAACTTATTGAACATTTATCATCTTTGAAAAAATTGGATTTATAATTTATGATCAATTGTGTCTGTCTGACCGACCATAGAGAATACTGAGAATTCTAATGTAGAGAGATATAACTCCATGGGGAGAAACACACTCCACATTATTAACACTCTCCACATTAATACACTCCACATTAATACATTCCACATTATTAACACACTCCACATGAATACACTCCACATTAATAAAACTCTCCACATTATTAACACTCTCCACATTAATACACTCCACATTAATACATTCCACATTATTAACACACTCCACATGAATACACTCCACATTAATAAAACTCTCCACATTATTAACACTCTCCATAATAATACGCTCCACATTAATACACTGCACATTAATACACTCCACATTAATAACACACTCCACATTATTAACACACTCCACATTAACAACACATTCCACATTATTAACACACTCCACATTAACAACACAGTCCACATGATTAACAAATTCCACATTATTAACACACTCTACATTATTAACACACTCCACATTAATACACTCCACATTAATAACACACTCCACATTATTAACAAACTCCACATTATTAACACACTCCACATGATTAACACACTCCACATGATTAACACAATCCACATGATTAACACTCTCCACATTATTAACACACTCCATATTATTAACACACTCCACATTATTAACACACTCCACATTATGAACACACTCCACATTAATACACTTCAAATTAATACATTCCACATTATTAACACACTCCACATTAATACACTCCACATCAATAAAACTCTCCACATTATTAACACTCTCCATATTATTACACTCCACATTAATACACTGCACATTAAAACACTCCACATTAATAACACACTCCACATTATTAACACACTCCACATTATTAACAAACTCCACATTTACAACACATTCCACATTAACAACACACTCCACATCCACATTAACAACACACTCCACAATAACAACACACTCCACATGATTAACATATTCCACATTATTAACACACTCCACATTATTAACACACTCCACATTATTAACACACTCCACATTATTAACACACTCCATATTATTAACACACTCCACATTATTAACACTCTCCACATTATTAACACTCTCCACATTAATACACTCCACATTATTAACACACTCCACATTATTAACACACTCCACATTATTAACACACTCCACACGATTAACACACTCCACATGATTAACACACTCCACATTATGAACACACTCCACATTATGAACACACTCCACATGATTAACACACTCCACATGATTAACACACTCCACATTAATAACACACTCGACATTATGAACACACTCGACATTATGAACACACTCCACATTATTAACACACTTCACATTATTAACCCTCTCCACATTAATACACTCCACATTATTAACGCACTCCACATTATTAATACACTCCACATTCTTAACACCCTCCACATTATTAACACCCTCGACATTATGAACGTACTCCACAATAATAACACACTCAACATTAACAAGAAACTCCACATCTACATTAACAATACACTCCACATTAATACACAGCACATTAATACACTCCACATTAATAACACACCCCACATTATTAACACACTCCACATTATTAACACACTCCACATTAACAACACATTCTACATTAACAACACACTCCACATCCACATTAACAACACACTCCACATTAACAACACACTCCACATGATTAACACATTCCACATTATTAACACACTCCAAATTATTAACCCTCTCAACATTAATACACTCCACATTATTAACACCCTCCACATTATTAACACCCTCCACATTATTAATACACTCCACATTAACAACACACTCCACATGATTAACACATTCCAAATGATTAATACACTCCACATTATTAACACACTCCACATTTTAACACACTCCACATTATTAACACCCTCCACATTATTAACACACTCCACATTAACAACACACTCCACATCAACATTAACAACACACTCCACATTAACAACACACTCCACACGATTAACACATTACACATTATTAACACACTCCACATTATTTACACACTCCATATTACTAACACACTCCACATTATTAACACTCTCCACAGTAATACACTCCACATTAATAACACACTGCACATTTATAACAAACTCCACATTTTTAACACACTCCACACGATTAACACACTCCACATGATTAACACACTCCACATGATTAACACTCTCCACATTATTAACACACACCACATGATTAACACACTCCACATTATTAACACACTCCACATTATTAACCCTCTCCACATTAACACACTCCACATTATTAACACACTCCACGTTATTAACACACTCCACGTTGTGAACACACTCCACATTATTAACACACTCCACATTAATACACTCTCCACATTAATATACTCCACATTATTAACACACTCCACATTATTGACACACTCAACATTATTAACACATTCCACACGATTAACACACTCCACATGATTAACACACTCCACATTATTAACACACTCCACACGATTAACACACTCCACATGATTAACAAACTCCACATTATTAACACACTCCACATTATGAACACACTCCAAATTATGAACACACTCCACATTATTAACACACTCCACATTATGAACACACTCCACATTATGAACACACTCCACATTATTAACACACTGCACATTACTAACCCTCTCCACATTAATACACTCCACATTATTAACACACTCCACATTATTAATACACTCCACATTCTTAACACCCTCCACATTATTAACACCCTCCACATTATGAACGTACTCCACAATAATAACACACTTCACATTAATAACACACTCCACATTATTAAAACACTCCACATTATTAACAAACTCCACATGATTAACACACTCCACATTAACAAGAAACTCCACATCCTAATTAACAATACACTCCACATTAATACACTGCACATGAATACACTCCACATTAATAACACCACCCACATTATTAACACACTCCACATGATTAACACACTCCACATTATTAACACACTCCACATGATTAACAAACTGCACATTATTAACAAACTCCACATTTTTAACACACTCCACACGATTAACACACTCCACATGATTAACACACTCCACATGATTAACACTCTCCACATTATTAACACTCTCCACATTATTAACACACTCCACATTATTAACCCTCTCCACATTAATACACTCCACATTATTAACACACTCCACATGATTAACACACTCCATGTTATTAACACACTCCATGTTATTAACACACTCCACATTATGAACACACTCCACATTATTAACACACTCCACATTAATACACTCCACATTATTAACACACTCCACATTATTAACACCCTCCAAATTATTAACACACTCCACATTAACAACACACTCCACATCAACATTAACAACACACTCCACATTAACAACACACTCCACATGATTAACACATTACACATTATTAACACACTCCACATTATTTACACACTCCATATTACTAACACACTCCACATTATTAACACTCTCACAGTAATACACTCCACATTAATAACACACTGCACATTTATAACAAACTCCACATTTTAACACACTCACACGATTAACACACTCCACATGATTAACACACTCCACATGATTAACACTCTCCACATTATTAACACACACCACATGATTAACACACTCCACATTATTAACACACTCCACATTATTAACCCTCTCCACATTAACACACTCCACATTATTAACACACTCCGTTATTAACACACTCCACGTTGTGAACACACTCCACATTATTAACACACTCCACATTAATACACTCTCCACATTAATATACTCACATTATTAACACACTCCACATTATTGACACACTCAACATTATTAACACATTCCACACGATTAACACACTCCACATGATTAACACACTCCACATTATTAACACACTCCACACGATTAACACACTCCACATGATTAACAAACTCCACATTATTAACACACTCCACATTATGAACACACTCCAAATTATGAACACACTCCACATTATTAACACACTCCACATTATGAACACACTCCACATTATGAACACACTCCACATTATTAACACACTGCACATTACTAACCCTCTCCACATTAATACACTCCACATTATTAACACACTCCACATTATTAATACACTCCACATTCTTAACACCCTCCACATTATTAACACCCTCCACATTATGAACGTACTCCACAATAATAACACACTTCACATTAATAACACACTCCACATTATTAAAACACTCCACATTATTAACAAACTCCACATGATTAACACACTCCACATTAACAAGAAACTCCACATCCTAATTAACAATACACTCCACATTAATACACTGCACATGAATACACTCCACATTAATAACACCACCCACATTATTAACACACTCCACATGATTAACACACTCCACATTATTAACACACTCCACATGATTAACAAACTGCACATTATTAACAAACTCCACATTTTTAACACACTCCACACGATTAACACACTCCACATGATTAACACACTCCACATGATTAACACTCTCCACATTATTAACACTCTCCACATTATTAACACACTCCACATTATTAACCCTCTCCACATTAATAAACTCCACATTATTAACACACTCCACATGATTAACACACTCCATGTTATTAACACATTCCATGTTATTAACACACTCCACATTATGAACACACTCCACATTATTAACACACTCCACATTAATACACTCCACATTATTAACACACTCCACATTATTAACACCCTCCAAATTATTAATACACTCCACATTAACAACACACTCCACATGATTAACACATTCCACATGATTAATACACTCCACATTATTAACACACTCCACATTTTAACACACTCCACATTATTAACACCCTCCACATTATTAACACACTCCACATTAACAACACATTCCACATTAACAACACTCTCCACATCCACATTAACAACACACTCCACATTAACAACACACTCCACATGATTAGCACATTCCAGATTTTTAACACACTCCACATTATTAACACACTCCACATTATTAACACACTCCATATTACTAACACTCTCCACATTATTAACACTCTCCACAGTAATACACTGCACATTATTAACACACTCCACATTATTAACACACTGCACACGATTAACACACTCCACATGATTAACACACTCCACATGATTAACACTCTCCACATTATTAACACGATCCACATTATTAACACACTCCACATGATTAACACACTCCACATTATTAACACACTCCACATTATTAACACCCTCGACATTATGAACGTACTCCACAATAATAACACACTCAACATTAAGAAGAAACTCCACATCTACATTAACAATACACCCCACATTAATACACAGCACATTAATACACTCAACATTAATAACACACCCCACATTATTAACACACTCCACATTATTAACACACTCCACATTAACAACACATTCTACATTAACAACACACTCCACATCCACATTAACAACACACTCCACATTAACAACACACTCCACATGATTAACACATTCCACATTATTAACACACTCCACATGATTAACCCTCTCAACATTAATACACTCCACATTATTAACACCCTCCACATTATTAACACCCTCCACATTATTAATACACTCCACATTAACAACACACTCCACATGATTAACACATTCCAAATGATTAATACACTCCACATTATTAACACACTCCACATTTTAACACACTCCACATTATTAACACCCTCCACATTATTAACACACTCCACATTAACAACACACTCCACATCAACATTAACAACACACTCCACATTAACAACACACTCCACATGATTAACACATTACACATTATTAACACACTCCACATTATTTACACACTCCACAGTAATACACTCCACATTAATAACACACTGCACATTTATAACAAACTCCACACGATTAACACACTCCACATGATTAACACACTCCACATGATTAACACACTCCACATGATTAACACTCTCCACATTATTAACACACACCACATGATTAACACACTCCACATTATTAACACACTCCACATTATTAACCCTCTCCACATTAACACACTCCACATTATTAACACACTCCACATTATTAACACACTCCACATTAATACACTCTCCACATTAATATACTCCACATTATTAACACACTCCACATTATTAACACACTCAACATTTTTAACACACTCCACACGATTAACACACACCACATGATTAACACACTCCACATTATTAACACACTCCACACGATTAACACACTCCACATGATTAACACACTCCACATTATTAACACACTCCACAATATGAACACACTCCACATTATGAACACACTCCACATGATTAACACTCTCCACATTATTAACACACACCACATGATTAACACACTCCACATTATTAACACACTCCACATTATTAACCCTCTCCACATTAACACACTCCACATTATTAACACACTCCACGTTATTAACACACTCCACATTATGAACACACTCCACATTATTAACACACTCCACATTAATACACTCTCCACATTAATATACTCCACATTATTAACACACTCCACATTATTAACACACTCAACATTATTAACACACTCCACACGATTAACACACACCACATGATTAACACACTCCACATTATTAACACACTCCACACGATTAACACACTCCACATGATTAACACACTCCACATGATTAACACACTCCACATTAACAAGAAACTCCACATCCTAATTAACAATACACTCCACATGAATACACTGCACATGAATACACTCCACATTAATAACACCACCCACATTATTAACACACTCCACATGATTAACACACTCCACATTATTAACACACTCCACATGATTAACAAACTGCACATTATTAACAAACTCCACATTTTTAACACACTCCACACGATTAACACACTCCACATGATTAACACACTCCACATGATTAACACTCTCCACATTATTAACACTCTCCACATTATTAACACACTCCACATTATTAACCCTCTCCACATTAATACACTCCACATTATTAACACACTCCACATGATTAACACACTCCATGTTATTAACACACTCCACATTATGAACACACTCCACATTATTAACACACTCCACATTAATACACTCCACATTATTAACACACTCCACATTATTAACACCCTCCACATTATTAATACACTCCACATTAACAACACACTCCACATGATTAACACATTCCACATGATTAATACACTCCACATTATTAACACACTCCACATTTTAACACACTCCACATTATTAACACCCTCCACATTATTAACACACTCCACATTAACAACACATTCCACAATAACAACACCCTCCACATTATTAACACCCTCCACATTATTAATACACTCCACATTAACAACACACTCCACATGATTAACACATTCCAAATGATTAATACACTCCACATTATTAACACACTCCACATTTTAACACACTCCACATTATTAACACCCTCCACATTATTAACACACTCCACATTAACAACACAATCCACATCAACATTAACAACACACTCCACATTAACAACACACTCCACATGATTAACACATTACACATTATTAACACACTCCACATTATTTACACACTCCACAGTAATACACTCCACATTAATACACTGCACATTTATAACACACTCCACACGATTAACACACTCCACATGATTAACACACTCCACATGATTAACACACTCCACATGATTAACACTCTCCACATTATTAACACACACCACATGATTAACACACTCCACATTATTAACACACTCCACATTATTAACCCTCTCCACATTAATACACTCCACATTATTAACACACTCCACATTATTAACACCCTCCAAATTATTAATACACTCCACATTAACAACACACTCCACATGATTAACACATTCCACATGATTAATACACTCCACATTATTAACACACTCCACATTTTAACACACTCCACATTATTAACACACTCCACATTAATACACTCCACATTATTAACACACTCCACATTATTAACACCCTCCAAATTATTAATACACTCCACATTAACAACACACTCCACATGATTAACACATTCCACATGATTAATACACTCCACATTATTAACACACTCCACATTTTAACACACTCCACATTATTAACACCCTCCACATTATTAACACACTCCACATTAACAACACATTCCACATTAACAACACTCTCCACATCCACATTAACAACACACTCCACATTAACAACACACTCCACATGATTAGCACATTCCAGATTTTTAACACACTCCACATTATTAACACACTCCACATTATTAACACACTCCATATTACTAACACTCTCCACATTATTAACACTCTCCACAGTAATACACTGCACATTATTAACACACTCCACATTATTAACACACTGCACACGATTAACACACTCCACATGATTAACACACTCCACATGATTAACACTCTCCACATTATTAACACGATCCACATTATTAACACACTCCACATGATTAACACACTCCACATTATTAACACACTCCACATTATTAACACCCTCGACATTATGAACGTACTCCACAATAATAACACACTCAACATTAAGAAGAAACTCCACATCTACATTAACAATACACCCACATTAATACACAGCACATTAATACACTCAACATTAATAACACACCCCACATTATTAACACACTCCACATTATTAACACACTCCACATTAACAACACACATTCTACATTAACAACACACTCCACATCCACATTAACAACACACTCCACATTAACAACACACTCCACATGATTAACACATTCCACATTATTAACACACTCCACATGATTAACCCTCTCAACATTAATACACTCCACATTATTAACACCCTCCACATTATTAACACCCTCCACATTATTAATACACTCCACATTAACAACACACTCCACATGATTAACACATTCCAAATGATTAATACACTCCACATTATTAACACACTCCACATTTTAACACACTCCACATTATTAACACCCTCCACATTATTAACACACTCCACATTAACAACACACTCCACATCAACATTAACAACACACTCCACATTAACAACACACTCCACATGATTAACACATTACACATTATTAACACACTCCACATTATTTACACACTCCACAGTAATACACTCCACATTAATAACACACTGCACATTTATAACAAACTCACACGATTAACACACTCCACATGATTAACACACTCCACATGATTAACACACTCCACATGATTAACACTCTCCACATTATTAACACACACCACATGATTAACACACTCCACATTATTAACACACTCCACATTATTAACCCTCTCCACATTAACACACTCCACATTATTAACACACTCCACATTATTAACACACTCCACATTAATACACTCTCCACATTAATATACTCCACATTATTAACACACTCCACATTATTAACACACTCAACATTTTTAACACACTCCACACGATTAACACACACCACATGATTAACACACTCCACATTATTAACACACTCCACACGATTAACACACTCCACATGATTAACACACTCCACATTATTAACACACTCCACAATATGAACACACTCCACATTATGAACACACTCCACATGATTAACACTCTCCACATTATTAACACACACCACATGATTAACACACTCCACATTATTAACACACTCCACATTATTAACCCTCTCCACATTAACACACTCCACATTATTAACACACTCCACGTTATTAACACACTCCACATTATGAACACACTCCACATTATTAACACACTCCACATTAATACACTCTCCACATTAATATACTCCACATTATTAACACACTCCACATTATTAACACACTCAACATTATTAACACACTCCACACGATTAACACACACCACATGATTAACACACTCCACATTATTAACACACTCCACACGATTAACACACTCCACATGATTAACACACTCCACATGATTAACACACTCCACATTAACAAGAAACTCCACATCCTAATTAACAATACACTCCACATGAATACACTGCACATGAATACACTCCACATTAATAACACCACCCACATTATTAACACACTCCACATGATTAACACACTCCACATTATTAACACACTCCACATGATTAACAAACTGCACATTATTAACAAACTCCACATTTTTAACACACTCCACACGATTAACACACTCCACATGATTAACACACTCCACATGATTAACACTCTCCACATTATTAACACTCTCCACATTATTAACACACTCCACATTATTAACCCTCTCCACATTAATACACTCCACATTATTAACACACTCCACATGATTAACACACTCCATGTTATTAACACACTCCACATTATGAACACACTCCACATTATTAACACACTCCACATTAATACACTCCACATTATTAACACACTCCACATTATTAACACCCTCCACATTATTAATACACTCCACATTAACAACACACTCCACATGATTAACACATTCCACATGATTAATACACTCCACATTATTAACACACTCCACATTTTAACACACTCCACATTATTAACACCCTCCACATTATTAACACACTCCACATTAACAACACATTCCACAATAACAACACCCTCCACATTATTAACACCCTCCACATTATTAATACACTCCACATTAACAACACACTCCACATGATTAACACATTCCAAATGATTAATACACTCCACATTATTAACACACTCCACATTTTAACACACTCCACATTATTAACACCCTCCACATTATTAACACACTCCACATTAACAACACAATCCACATCAACATTAACAACACACTCCACATTAACAACACACTCCACATGATTAACACATTACACATTATTAACACACTCCACATTATTTACACACTCCACAGTAATACACTCCACATTAATACACTGCACATTTATAACACACTCCACACGATTAACACACTCCACACGATTAACACACTCCACATGATTAACACACTCCACATGATTAACACACTCCACATGATTAACACTCTCCACATTATTAACACACACCACATGATTAACACACTCCACATTATTAACACACTCCACATTATTAACCCTCTCCACATTAACACACTCCACATTATTAACACACTCCACATTATTAACACACTCCACATTAATACACTCTCCACATTAATATACTCCACATTATTAACACACTCCACATTATTAACACACTCAACATTATTAACACACTCCACACGATTAACACACACCACATGATTAACACACTCCACATTATTAACACACTCCACACGATTAACACACTCCACATGATTAACACACTCCACATTATTAACACACTCCACATTATGAACACACTCCACATTATGAACACACTCCACATGATTAACACTCTCCACATTATTAACACACACCACATGATTAACACACTCCACATTATTAACACACTCCACATTATTAACCCTCTCCACATTAACACACTCCACATTATTAACACACTCCACGTTATTAACACACTCCACATTATGAACACACTCCACATTATTAACACACTCCACATTAATACACTCTCCACATTAATATACTCCACATTATTAACACACTCCACATTATTAACACACTCAACATTATTAACACACTCCACACGTTTAACACACACCACATGATTAACACACTCCACATTATTAACACACTCCACACGATTAACACACTCCACATGATTAACACACTCCACATGATTAACACACTCCACATTAACAAGAAACTCCACATCCTAATTAACAATACACTCCACATTAATACACTGCACATGAATACACTCCACATTAATAACACCACCCACATTATTAACACACTCCACATGATTAACACACTCCACATTATTAACACACTCCACATGATTAACAAACTGCACATTATTAACAAACTCCACATTTTTAACACACTCCACACGATTAACACACTCCACATGATTAACACACTCCACATGATTAACACTCTCCACATTATTAACACTCTCCACATTATTAACACACTCCACATTATTAACCCTCTCCACATTAATACACTCCACATTATTAACACACTCCACATGATTAACACACTCCATGTTATTAACACACTCCACATTATGAACACACTCCACATTATTAACACACTCCACATTAATACACTCAACATTATTAACACACTCCACATTATTAACACCCTCCACATTATTAATACACTCCACATTAACAACACACTCCACATGATTAACACATTCCACATGATTAATACACTCCACATTATTAACACACTCCACATTTTAACACACTCCACATTATTAACACCCTCCACTTTATTAACACACTCCACATTAACAACACATTCCACAATAACAACACTCTCCACATCCACATTAACAACACACTCCACATTAACAACACACTCCACATGATTAGCACATTCCACATTATTAACACACTCCACATTATTAACACACTCCACATTATTAACACACTCCATATTACTAACACTCTCCACATTATTAACACTCTCCACAGTAATACACTGCACATTATTAACACACTCCACAATATTAACACACTGCACACGATTAACACACTCCACAAGATTAACACACTCCACATGATTAACACACTCCACATTATTAACACGATCCACATGATTAACACACTCCACATGATTAACACTCTCCACATTATTAACACTCTCCACATTATTAACACACTCCACATTATTAACCCTCTCCACATTAATACACTCCACATTATTAACACACTCCACATGATTAACACACTCCATGTTATTAACACACTCCACATTATGAACACACTCCACATTATTAACACACTCCACATTAATACACTCCACATTATTAACACACTCCACATTATTAACACCCTCCACATTATTAATACACTCCACATTAACAACACACTCCACATGATTAACACATTCCACATGATTAATACACTCCACATTATTAACACACTCCACATTTTAACACACTCCACATTATTAACACCCTCCACATTATTAACACACTCCACATTAACAACACATTCCACATTAACAACACTCTCCACATCCACATTAACAACACACTCCACATTAACAACACACTCCACATTAACAGCACATTCCAGATTTTTAACACACTCCACATTATTAACACACTCCACATTATTAACACACTCCATATTACTAACACTCTCCACATTATTAACACTCTCCACAGTAATACACTGCACATTATTAACACACTCCACATTATTAACACACTGCACACGATTAACACACTCCACATGATTAACACACTCCACATGATTAACACTCTCCACATTATTAACACGATCCACATTATTAACACACTCCACATGATTAACACACTCCACATTATTAACACACTCCACATTATTAACACCCTCGACATTATGAACGTACTCCACAATAATAACACACTCAACATTAAGAAGAAACTCCACATCTACATTAACAATACACTCCACATTAATACACAGCACATTAATACACTCAACATTAATAACACACCCCACATTATTAACACACTCCACATTATTAACACACTCCACATTAACAACACATTCTACATTAACAACACACTCCACATCCACATTAACAACACACTCCACATTAACAACACACTCCACATGATTAACACATTCCACATTATTAACACACTCCACATGATTAACACTCTCCACATTATTAACACACTCCACATTATTAACACCCTCCACATTATTAATACACTCCACATTAACAACACACTCCACATGATTAACACATTCCAAATTATTAATACACTCCACATTATTAACACCCTCCACATTATTAACACACTCCACATTAACAACACACTCCACATCAACATTAACAACACACTCCACATTAACAACACACTCCACATGATTAACACATTACACATTATTAACACACTCCACATTATTTACACACTCCATATTACTAACACACTCCACATTATTAACACTCTCCACAGTAATACACTCCACATTAATAACACACTGCACATTTATAACAAACTCCACATTTTTAACACACTCCACACGATTAACACACTCCACATGATTAACACACTCCACATGATTAACACTCTCCACATTATTAACACACACCACATGATTAACACACTCCACATTATTAACACACTCCACATTATTAACCCTCTCCACATTAACACACTCCACATTATTAACACACTTCACGTTATTAACACACTCCACATTATGAACACACTCCACATTATTAACACACTCCACATTAATACACTCTCCACATGATTAACACACTCCACATTATTAACACACTCCACATTATGAACACACTCCACATTATGAACACACTCCACATGATTAACACTCTCCACATTATTAACACACACCACATGATTAACACACTCCACATTATTAACACACTCCACATTATTAACCCTCTCCACATTAACACACTCCACATTATTAACACACTTCAAGTTATTAACACACTCCACATTATGAACACACTCCACATTATTAACACACTCCACATTAATACACTCTCCACATTAATATACTCCACATTATTAACACACACCACATGATTAACACACTCCACATTATTAACACACTCCACACGATTAACACACTCCACGTTATTAACACACTCCACATTATGAACACACTCCACATTATTAACACACTCCACATTAATACACTCTCCACATTAATATACTCCACATTATTAACACACTCCACATTATTAACACACTCAATATTATTAACACACTCCACACGATTAACACACACCACATGATTAACACACTCCACATTATTAACACACTCCACACGATTAACACACTCCACATGATTAACACACTCCATGTTATTAACACACTCCACATTATGAACACACTCCACATTATTAACACACTCCACATTAATACACTCAACATTATTAACACACTCCAAATTATTAACACCCTCCACATTATTAATACACTCCACATTAACAACACACTCCACATGATTAACACATTCCACATAATTAATACACTCCACATTATTAACACACTCCACATTTTAACACACTCCACATTATTAACACCCTCCACTTTATTAACACACTCCACATTAACAACACATTCCACAATAACAACACTCTCCACATCCACATTAACAACACACTCCACATTAACAACACACTCCACATGATTAGCACATTCCACATTATTAACACACTCCACATTATTAACACACTCCACATTATTAACACACTCCATATTACTAACACTCTCCACATTATTAACACTCTCCACAGTAATACACTGCACATTATTAACACACTCCACAATATTAACACACTGCACACGATTAACACACTCCACATGATTAACACACTCCACATGATTAACACTCTCCACATTATTAACACGATCCACATGATTAACACACTCCACATGATTAACACTCTCCACATTATTAACACTCTCCACATTATTAACACACTCCACATTATTAACCCTCTCCACATTAATACACTCCACATTATTAACACACTCCACATGATTAACACACTCCATGTTATTAACACACTCCACATTATGAACACACTCCACATTATTAACACACTCCACATTAATACACTCCACATTATTAACACACTCCACATTATTAACACCCTCCACATTATTAATACACTCCACATTAACAACACACTCCACATGATTAACACATTCCACATGATTATTACACTCCACATTATTAACACACTCCACATTTTAACACACTCCACATTATTAACACCCTCCACATTATTAACACACTCCACATTAACAACACATTCCACATTAACAACACTCTCCACATCCACATTAACAACACACTCCACATTAACAACACACTCCACATGATTAGCACATTCCAGATTTTTAACACACTCCACATTATTAACACACTCCACATTATTAACACACTCCATATTACTAACACTCTCCACATTATTAACACTCTCCACAGTAATACACTGCACATTATTAACACACTCCACATTATTAACACACTGCACACGATTAACACACTCCACATGATTAACACACTCCACATGATTAACACTCTCCACATTATTAACACGATCCACATTATTAACACACTCCACATGATTAACACACTCCACATTATTAACACACTCCACATTATTAACACCCTCGACATTATGAACGTACTCCACAATAATAACACACTCAACATTAAGAAGAAACTCCACATCTACATTAACAATCCACATTAATACACAGCACATTAATACACTCAACATTAATAACACACCCCACATTATTAACACACTCCACATTATTAACACACTCCACATTAACAACACATTCTACATTAACAACACACTCCACATCCACATTAACAACACACTCCACATTAACAACACACTCCACATGATTAACACATTCCACATTATTAACACACTCCAAATGATTAACACTCTCCACATTATTAACACACTCCACATTATTAACACCCTCCACATTATTAACACCCTCCACATTATTAATACACTCCACATTAACAACACACTCCACATGATTAACACATTCCAAATGATTAATACACTCCACATTATTAACACACTCCACATTTTAACACACTCCACATTATTAACACCCTCCACATTATTAACACACTCCACATTAACAACACACTCCACATCAACATTAACAACACACTCCACATTAACAACACACTCCACATGATAAACACATTACACATTATTAACACACTCCACATTATTTACACACTCCATATTACTAACACACTCCACATTATTAACACTCTCCACAGTAATACACTCCACATTAATAACACACTGCACATTTATAACAAACTCCACATTTTTAACACACTCCACACGATTAACACACTCCACATGATTAACACACTCCACATGATTAACACTCTCCACATTATTAACACACACCACATGATTAACACACTCCACATTATTAACACACTCCACATTATTAACACACTCCACATTATGAACACACTCCACATTATTAACACACTCCACATTAATACACTCTCCACATTAATATACTCCACATTATTAACACACTCCACATTATTAACACACTCAACATTATTAACACACTCCACACGATTAACAAACACCACATGATTAACACACTCCACATTATTAACACACTCCACACGATTAACACACTCCACATGATTAACACACTCCACATTATTAACACACTCCACATTATGAACACACTCCACATTATGAACACACTCCACATGATTAACACTCTCCACATTATTAACACACACCACATGATTAACACACTCCACATTATTAACACACTCCACATTATTAACCCTCTCCACATTAACACACTCCACATTATTAACACACTCCACGTTATTAACACACTGCACATGATTAACACACTCCACATGATTAACACTCTCCACATTATTAACACGATCCACATTATTAACACACTCCACATGATTAACACTCTCCACATTATTAACACACTCCACATTATTAACACCCTCCACATTATTAACACCCTCCACATTATTAATACACTCCACATTAACAACACACTCCACATGATTAACACATTCCAAAATGATTAATACACTCCACATTATTAACACCCTCCACATTATTAACACACTCCACATTAACAACACACTCCACATCAACATTAACAACACACTCCACATTAACAACACACTCCACATGATTAACACATTACACATTATTAACACACTCCACATTATTTACACACTCCATATTACTAACACACTCACATTATTAACACTCTCCACAGTAATACACTCCACATTAATAACACACTGCACATTTATAACAAACTCCACATTTTTAACACACTCCACACGATTAACACACTCCACATGATTAACACACTCCACATGATTAACACTCTCCACATTATTAACACACACCACATGATTAACACACTCCACATTATTAACACACTCCACATTATTAACCCTCTCCACATTAACACACTCCACATTATTAACACACTTCACGTTATTAACACACTCCACATTATGAACACACTCCACATTATTAACACACTCCACATTAATACACTCTCCACATTAATATACTCCACATTATGAACACACTCCACATTATTAACACACTCCACATTAATACACTCTCCACATTAATATACTCCACATTATTAACACACACCACATGATTAACACACTCCACATTATTAACACACTCCACACGATTAACACACTCCACGTTATTAACACACTCCACATTATGAACACACTCCACATTATTAACACACTCCACATTAATACACTCTCCACATTAATATACTCCACATTATTAACACACTCCACATTATTAACACACTCAACATTATTAACACACTCCACACGATTAACACACACCACATGATTAACACACTCCACATTATTAACACACTCCACACGATTAACACACTCCACATGATTAACACACTCCATGTTATTAACACACTCCACATTATGAACACACTCCACATTATTAACACACTCCACATTAATACACTCAACATTATTAACACACTCCACATTATTAACACCCTCCACATTATTAATACACTCCACATTAACAACACACTCCACATGATTAACACATTCCACATGATTAATACACTCCACATTATTAACACACTCCACATTTTAACACACTCCACATTATTAACACCCTCCACTTTATTAACACACTCCACATTAACAACACATTCCACAATAACAACACTCTCCACATCCACATTAACAACACACTCCACATTAACAACACACTCCACATGATTAGCACATTCCACATTATTAACACACTCCACATTATTAACACACTCCACATTATTAACACACTCCATATTACTAACACTCTCCACATTATTAACACTCTCCACAGTAATACACTGCACATTATTAACACACTCCACAATATTAACACACTGCACACGATTAACACACTCCACATGATTAACACACTCCACATGATTAACACTCTCCACATTATTAACACGATCCACATGATTAACACACTCCACATGATTAACACTCTCCACATTATTAACACTCTCCACATTATTAACACACTCCACATTATTAACCCTCTCCACATTAATACACTCCACATTATTAACACACTCCACATGATTAACACACTCCATGTTATTAACACACTCCACATTATGAACACACTCCACATTATTAACACACTCCACATTAATACACTCCACATTATTAACACACTCCACATTATTAACACCCTCCACATTATTAATACACTCCACATTAACAACACACTCCACATGATTAACACATTCCACATGATTATTACACTCCACATTATTAACACACTCCACATTTTAACACACTCCACATTATTAACACCCTCCACATTATTAACACACTCCACATTAACAACACATTCCACATTAACAACACTCTCCACATCCACATTAACAACACACTCCACATTAACAACACACTCCACATGATTAGCACATTCCAGATTTTTAACACACTCCACATTATTAACACACTCCACATTATTAACACACTCCATATTACTAACACTCTCCACATTATTAACACTCTCCACAGTAATACACTGCACATTATTAACACACTCCACATTATTAACACACTGCACACGATTAACACACTCCACATGATTAACACACTCCACATGATTAACACTCTCCACATTATTAACACGATCCACATTATTAACACACTCCACATGATTAACACACTCCACATTATTAACACACTCCACATTATTAACACCCTCGACATTATGAACGTACTCCACAATAATAACACACTCAACATTAAGAAGAAACTCCACATCTACATTAACAATACACTCCACATTAATACACAGCACATTAATACACTCAACATTAATAACACACCCCACATTATTAACACACTCCACATTATTAACACACTCCACATTAACAACACATTCTACATTAACAACACACTCCACATCCACATTAACAACACACTCCACATTAACAACACACTCCACATGATTAACACATTCCACATTATTAACACACTCCACATGATTAACACTCTCCACATTATTAACACACTCCACATTATTAACACCCTCCACATTATTAACACCCTCCACATTATTAACACCCTCCACATTATTAATACACTCCACATTAACAACACACTCCACATGATTAACACATTCCAAATGATTAATACACTCCACATTATTAACACACTCCACATTTTAACACACTCCACATTATTAACACACTCCACATTAATACACTCTCCACATTAATATACTCCACATTATTAACACACTCCACATTATTAACACACTCAACATTATTAACACACTCCACACGATTAACACACACCACATGATTAACACACTCCACATTATTAACACACTCCACACGATTAACACACTCCACATGATTAACACACTCCATGTTATTAACACACTCCACATTATGAACACACTCCACATTATTAACACACTCCACATTAATACACTCAACATTATTAACACACTCCACATTATTAACACCCTCCACATTATTAATACACTCCACATTAACAACACACTCCACATGATTAACACATTCCACATGATTAATACACTCCACATTATTAACACACTCCACATTTTAACACACTCCACATTATTAACACCCTCCACTTTATTAACATACTCCACATTAACAACACATTCCACAATAACAACACTCTCCACATCCACATTAACAACACACTCCACATTAACAACACACTCCACATGATTAGCACATTCCACATTATTAACACACTCCACATTATTAACACACTCCACATTATTAACACACTCCATATTACTAACACTCTCCACATTATTAACACTCTCCACAGTAATACACTGCACATTATTAACACACTCCACAATATTAACACACTGCACACGATTAACACACTCCACATGATTAACACACTCCACATGATTAACACTCTCCACATTATTAACACGATCCACATGATTAACACACTCCACATGATTAACACTCTCCACATTATTAACACTCTCCACATTATTAACACACTCCACATTATTAACCCTCTCCACATTAATACACTCCACATTATTAACACACTCCACATGATTAACACACTCCATGTTATTAACACACTCCACATTATGAACACACTCCACATTATTAACACACTCCACATTAATACACTCCACATTATTAACACACTCCACATTATTAACACCCTCCACATTATTAATACACTCCACATTAACAACACACTCCACATGATTAACACATTCCACATGATTATTACACTCCACATTATTAACACACTCCACATTTTAACACACTCCACATTATTAACACCCTCCACATTATTAACACACTCCACATTAACAACACATTCCACATTAACAACACTCTCCACATCCACATTAACAACACACTCCACATTAACAACACACTCCACATGATTAGCACATTCCAGATTTTTAACACACTCCACATTATTAACACACTCCACATTATTAACACACTCCATATTACTAACACTCTCCACATTATTAACACTCTCCACAGTAATACACTGCACATTATTAACACACTCCACATTATTAACACACTGCACACGATTAACACACTCCACATGATTAACACACTCCACATGATTAACACTCTCCACATTATTAACACGATCCACATTATTAACACACTCCACATGATTAACACACTCCACATTATTAACACACTCCACATTATTAACACCCTCGACATTATGAACGTACTCCACAATAATAACACACTCAACATTAAGAAGAAACTCCACATCTACATTAACAATACACTCCACATTAATACACAGCACATTAATACACTCCAACATTAATAACACACCCCACATTATTAACACACTCCACATTATTAACACACTCCACATTAACAACACATTCTACATTAACAACACACTCCACATCCACATTAACAACACACTCCACATTAACAACACACTCCACATGATTAACACATTCCACATTATTAACACACTCCACATGATTAACACTCTCCACATTATTAACACACTCCACATTATTAACACCCTCCACATTATTAACACCCTCCACATTATTAACACCCTCCACATTATTAATACACTCCACATTAACAACACACTCCACATGATTAACACATTCCAAATGATTAATACACTCCACATTATTAACACACTCCACATTTTAACACACTCCACATTATTAACACCCTCCACATTATTAACACACTCCACATTAACAACACACTCCACATCAACATTAACAACACACTCCACATTAACAACACACTCCACATGATAAACACATTACACATTATTAACACACTCCACATTATTTACACACTCCATATTACTAACACACTCCACATTATTAACACTCTCCACAGTAATACACTCCACATTAATAACACACTGCACATGTATAACAAACTCCACATTTTTAACACACTCCACACGATTAACACACTCCACATGATTAACACACTCCACATGATTAACACTCTCCACATTATTAACACACACCACATGATTAACACACTCCACATTATTAACACACTCCACGTTATTAACACACTCCACATTATGAACACACTCCACATTATTAACACACTCCACATTAATACACTCTCCACATTAATATACTCCACATTATTAACACACTCCACATTATTAACACACTCAACATTATTAACACACTCCACACGATTAACAAACACCACATGATTAACACACTCCACATTATTAACACACTCCACACGATTAACACACTCCACATGATTAACACACTCCACATTATTAACACACTCCACATTATGAACACACTCCACATTATGAACACACTCCACATGATTAACACTCTCCACATTATTAACACACACCACATGATTAACACACTCCACATTATTAACACACTCCACATTATTAACCCTCTCCACATTAACACACTCCACATTATTAACACACTCCACGTTATTAACACACTGCACACGATTAACACACTCCACATGATTAACACTCTCCACATTATTAACACGATCCACATTATTAACACACTCCACATGATTAACACACTCCACATTATTAACACACTCCACATTATTAACACCCTCGACATTATGAACGTACTCCACATTAACAACACACTCCGCATGATTAACACATTACACATTATTAACACACTCCACATTATTTACACACTCCATATTACTAACACACTCCACATTATTAACACTCTCCACAGTAATACACTGCACATTATTAATTCACTCCACATTATTAACACACTCCACATTATTAACACACTACACACGATTAACACACTCCACATGATTAACACACTCCACATGATTAACACTCTCCACATTATTAACACACTCCACATGATGAAAACACTCCACATGATTAACACACTCCACATTATTAACACACTCCACATTTTTAACCCTCTCCACAATAATACACTCCACATTATTAACACACTCCACGTTCTTAACACACTCCACATTATTAACACTCTTCACTGTAATACACTCCACATTAATAACACACTCCACACGATTAACACTCTCCACATGATTAACACACTCCACATGATTAACACTCTCCACATTATTAACACACTCCACATGATTAACACTATCCACATTAATACACTCCACATTATTAACACCCTCCACATTATTAACACCCTCCACATTATTAACACCCTCCACATTATGAACACACTCCACATTAATACACTCCACATTAATAACACATTCCACATTATTAACACACTCCACACGATTAACACACTCCACATGATTAACACAATCCACATGATTAACACTCTCCACATTATTAACACCCTCCACATTATTAACACCCTCCACATTATTAATACACTCCACATTATTAACACACTCCACATTATTAACACACTCCACGTTATTAACACACTCCACATTATGAACACACTCCACATTATTAACACACTCCACATGTTTAACCCTCTCCACATTAATAAACTCCACATTATTAACACCCTCCACATTATTAACACCTCCACATGATTAATACACTCCACATCAACAACACACTCCACATGATTAACACCCTCCACATTATGAACACACTCCACATTATTAACACACTCCACATTATTAACACACTCCACATGATTAACACACTCCACATTAACAACACACTTCACATGATTAACAAATTCCACATTGTTAACTCACTCCACATTAATACACTCCACATTAATAACACACTCCACATTATTAACACACTCCACATTATGAACACACTCCACATTATGAACACACTCCACATTATTAACACCCTCCACATTATTAACCCTCTCCACATTAATACACTCCACAGTATTAACACACTCCACATTATTAATACACTCCTCATTAACAACACACTCCACATGATTAACACATTCCACATGGTTAATACACTCCACATTATTAACACACTCCATATTTTAACACACTCCACATTATTAACACCCTCCACATTATTAACACACTCCTCATTAACAACACACTCCACATGATTAACACATTCCACATGGTTAATACACTCCACATTATTAACACACTCCATATTTTAACACACTCCACATTATTAACACCCTCCACATTATTAACACACTCCACATTAACAACACATTCCACATTAACAACACACTCACATGATTAACACATTCCACATTATTAACACACTCCACATTATTAACACACTCCACATTATTAACACACTCCATATTACTAACACACTCCACATTTTTAACACTCTCCACAGTAATACTCTCCACATTAATAACACACTGCACATTATTAACACACTCCACATTATTAACACACTCCACACGATTAACACACTCCACATGATTAACAAACTCCACATGATTAACACTCTCCACATCAATACACTCCACATTATTAACACCCTCCACATTATTAACACCCTCCACATTATGAACATACTCCACATTATTAACACACTCCACATTAATACACTCCACATTAATAACACACTCCACATTATTAACACACTCCACATTATTAACACTCTCCACATTAATACACTACACATTAATAACACATTCCACATGATTAAGACACTCCACATTATAAAAGAACTCCACATTAATACACTCCACATTAATAACACAGTCCACATTATTAACACACTCCACATGATTAACACTCTCCACATTATTAACACACTCCACATTATTAACACCCTCCACATTATGAACATACTCCACGTTATTAACACACTCCACATTATTAACACACTCCACATTAATAACACACTCCACATTATTAACACTCTCCACATTAATACACTACACATTAATAACACATTCCACATGATTAAGACACTCCACATTATTAAAAAACTCCACATTAATACACTCCACATTAATAACACAGTCCACATTATTAACACACTCCACATGATTAACACACTCCACATGATTAACACACTCCACATGATTAACACACTCCACATGATTAACACTCTCCACATTATTAACACTCTCCACATTATTAACACACTCCACATTATTAACCCTCTCCACATTAATACACTCCACATTATTAACACACTCCACATGATTAACACACTCCTTGTTATTAACACACTCCACATTATGAACACACTCCACATTATTAACACACTCCACATTAATACACTCCACATTATTAACACACTCCACATTATTAACACCCTCCACATTATTAATACACTCCACATTAACAACACACTCCACATGATTAACACATTCCACATGATTAATACACTCCACATTATTAACACACTCCACATTTTAACACACTCCACATTATTAACACCCTCCACATTATTAACACACTCCACATTAACAACACATTCCACAATAACAACACTCTCCACATCCACATTAACAACACACTCCACATTAACAACACACTCCACGAGATTAGCACATTCCACATTATTAACACACTCCACATTATTAACACACTCCACATTATTAACACACTCCATATTACTAACACTCTCCACATTATTAACACTCTCCACAGTAATACACTGCACATTATTAACACACTCCACAATATTAACACACTGCACACGATTAACACACTCCACATGATTAACACACTCCACATGATTAACACTCTCCACATTATTAACACGATCCACATTATTAACACACTCCACATGATTAACACACTCCACATTATTAACACACTCCACATTATTAACACCCTCGACATTATGAACGTACTCCACATTAACAACACACTCCGCATGATTAACACATTACACATTATTAACACACTCCACATTATTTACACACTCCATATTACTAACACACTCCACATTATTAACACTCTCCACAGTAATACACTGCACATTATTAATTCACTCCACATTATTAACACACTCCACATTATTAACACACTCCACACGAATAACACACTCCACATGATTAACACACTCCACATGATTAACACTCTCCACATTATTAACACACTCCACATGATGAAAACACTCCACATGATTAACACACTCCACATTATTAACACACTCCACATTTTTAACCCTCTCCACAATAATACACTCCACATTATTAACACACTCCACGTTCTTAACACACTCCACATTATTAACACTCTTCACTGTAATACACTCCACATTAATAACACACTCCACACGATTAACACTCTCCACATGATTAACACACTCCACATGATTAACACTCTCCACATTATTAACACACTCCACATGATTAACACTATCCACATTAATACACTCCACATTATTAACACCCTCCACATTATTAACACCCTCCACATTATTAACACCCTCCACATTATGAACACACTCCACATTAATACACTCCACATTAATAACACATTCCACATTATTAACACACTCCACACGATTAACACACTCCACATGATTAACACAATCCACATGATTAACACTCTCCACATTATTAACACCCTCCACATTATTAACACCCTCCACATTATTAATACACTCCACATTATTAACACACTCCACATTATTAACACACTCCACGTTATTAACACACTCCACATTATGAACACACTCCACATTATTAACACACTCCACATGTTTAACCCTCTCCACATTAATAAACTCCACATTATTAACACCCTCCACATTATTAACACCCTCCACATGATTAATACACTCCACATCAACAACACACTCCACATGATTAACACCCTCCACATTATGAACACACTCCACATTATTAACACACTCCACATTATTAACACACTCCACATGATTAACACACTCCACATTAACAACACACTTCACATGATTAACAAATTCCACATTGTTAACTCACTCCACATTAATACACTCCACATTAATAACACACTCCACATTATTAACACACTCCACATTATGAACACACTCCACATTATGAACACACTCCACATTATTAACACCCTCCACATTATTAACCCTCTCCACATTAATACACTCCACAGTATTAACACACTCCACATTATTAATACACTCCTCATTAACAACACACTCCACATGATTAACACATTCCACATGGTTAATACACTCCACATTATTAACACACTCCATATTTTAACACACTCCACATTATTAACACCCTCCACATTATTAACACACTCCTCATTAACAACACACTCCACATGATTAACACATTCCACATGGTTAATACACTCCACATTATTAACACACTCCATATTTTAACACACTCCACATTATTAACACCCTCCACATTATTAACACACTCCACATTAACAACACATTCCACATTAACAACACACTCCACATGATTAACACATTCCACATTATTAACACACTCCACATTATTAACACACTCCATATTACT
Source organism: Brachymystax lenok tsinlingensis (assembly GCA_030435695.1). Taxonomy (NCBI): domain Eukaryota; kingdom Metazoa; phylum Chordata; class Actinopteri; order Salmoniformes; family Salmonidae; genus Brachymystax; species Brachymystax lenok. The sequence continues at coordinate 17,929,634 of CM059813.1, read as the reverse complement.
AACACACTCCACATTTTTAACACTCTCCACAGTAATACTCTCCACATTAATAACACACTGCACATTATTAACACACTCCACATTATTAACACACTCCACACGATTAACACACTCCACATGATTAACAAACTCCACATGATTAACACTCTCCACATCAATACACTCCACATTATTAACACCCTCCACATTATTAACACCCTCCACATTATGAACATACTCCACATTATTAACACACTCCACATTAATACACTCCACATTAATAACACACTCCACATTATTAACACACTCCACATTATTAACACTCTCCACATTAATACACTACACATTAATAACACATTCCACATGATTAAGACACTCCACATTATTAAAAAACTCCACATTAATACACTCCACATTAATAACACAGTCCACATTATTAACACACTCCACATGATTAACACTCTCCACATTATTAACACACTCCACATTATTAACACCCTCCACATTATGAACATACTCCACGTTATTAACACACTCCACATTATTAACACACTCCACATTAATAACACACTCCACATTATTACACACTCCACATTAATACACTACACATTAATAACACATTCCACATGATTAAGACACTCCACATTATTAAAAAACTCCACATTAATACACTCCACATTAATAACACAGTCCACATTATTAACACACTCCACATGATTAACACACTCCACATGATTAACACACTCCACATGATTAACACTCTCCACATTATTAACACACTCCACATTATTAACACACTCCACATTATTAACATACTCCACATTATTAACACACTCCACATTAATAACACACTCCACATTATTAACACACTCCACATTATTAACACACTCCACATTATTAACACACTCCACATTATTAAGACACTCCACACGATTAACACTCTCCACATTATTAACACTCTCCACATTATTAACACACTCCACATGATTAAGACACTCCACATTATTAAAAAACTCCACATTAATACACTCCACATTAATAACACAGTCCACATTATTAACACACTCCACATGATTAACACTCTCCACATTATTAACACACTCCACATTGTTAACACCCTCCACATTATGAACATACTCCACATTATTAACACACTCCACATTATTAACACACTCCACATTAATAACACACTCCACATTATTAACACTCTCCACATTAATACACTACACATTAATAACACATTCCACATGATTAAGACACTCCACATTATTAAAAAACTCCACATTAATACACTCCACATTAATAACACAGTCCACATTATTAACACACTCCACATGATTAACACACTCCACATGATTAACACACTCCACATGATTAACACTCTCCACATTATTAACACACTCCACATTATTAACACACTCCACATTATTAACATACTCCACATTATTAACACACTCCACATTATTAACACTCTCCACATTATTAACACACTCCACATTATTAACACACTCCACATGATTAACACACTCCACATGATTAACACACTCCACATGATTAACACTCTCCACATTATTAACACCCTCCACATTATTAACACCCTCCACATTATTAACACCCTCCACATTATTAATACACTCCACATTAATAACACACTCCACATTATTAACACACTCCACGTTATTAACACACTCCACATAATGAACACACTCCACATTATTAACACACTCCACATTTTTAACCCTCTCCACATTAACACACTCCACATTATTAACACTCTCCACATTATTAACACACTCCACATTATTAACACCCTCCACATTATTAATACACTCCACATTATTAACACACTCCACATTAATACACTCTCCACATTAATATACTCCACATTATTAACACACTCCACATTATTAACACACTCAACATTATTAACACACTCCACACGATTAACAAACACCACATGATTAACACACTCCACATTATTAACACACTCCACACGATTAACACACTCCACATGATTAACACACTCCACATTATTAACACACTCCACATTATGAACACACTCCACATTATGAACACACTCCACATGATTAACACTCTCCACATTATTAACACACACCACATGATTAACACACTCCACATTATTAACACACTCCACATTATTAACCCTCTCCACATTAACACACTCCACATTATTAACACACTCCACGTTATTAACACACTGCACATGATTAACACACTCCACATGATTAACACTCTCCACATTATTAACACGATCCACATTATTAACACACTCCACATGATTAACACTCTCCACATTATTAACACACTCCACATTATTAACACCCTCCACATTATTAACACCCTCCACATTATTAATACACTCCACATTAACAACACACTCCACATGATTAACACATTCCAAATGATTAATACACTCCACATTATTAACACCCTCCACATTATTAACACACTCCACATTAACAACACACTCCACATCAACATTAACAACACACTCCACATTAACAACACACTCCACATGATTAACACATTACACATTATTAACACACTCCACATTATTTACACACTCCATATTACTAACACACTCCACATTATTAACACTCTCCACAGTAATACACTCCACATTAATAACACACTGCACATTTATAACAAACTCCACATTTTTAACACACTCCACACGATTAACACACTCCACATGATTAACACACTCCACATGATTAACACTCTCCACATTATTAACACACACCACATGATTAACACACTCCACATTATTAACACACTCCACATTATTAACCCTCTCCACATTAACACACTCCACATTATTAACACACTTCACGTTATTAACACACTCCACATTATGAACACACTCCACATTATTAACACACTCCACATTAATACACTCTCCACATTAATATACTCCACATTATGAACACACTCCACATTATTAACACACTCCACATTAATACACTCTCCACATTAATATACTCCACATTATTAACACACACCACATGATTAACACACTCCACATTATTAACACACTCCACACGATTAACACACTCCACGTTATTAACACACTCCACATTATGAACACACTCCACATTATTAACACACTCCACATTAATACACTCTCCACATTAATATACTCCACATTATTAACACACTCCACATTATTAACACACTCAACATTATTAACACACTCCACACGATTAACACACACCACATGATTAACACACTCCACATTATTAACACACTCCACACGATTAACACACTCCACATGATTAACACACTCCATGTTATTAACACACTCCACATTATGAACACACTCCACATTATTAACACACTCCACATTAATACACTCAACATTATTAACACACTCCACATTATTAACACCCTCCACATTATTAATACACTCCACATTAACAACACACTCCACATGATTAACACATTCCACATGATTAATACACTCCACATTATTAACACACTCCACATTTTAACACACTCCACATTATTAACACCCTCCACTTTATTAACACACTCCACATTAACAACACATTCCACAATAACAACACTCTCCACATCCACATTAACAACACACTCCACATTAACAACACACTCCACATGATTAGCACATTCCACATTATTAACACACTCCACATTATTAACACACTCCACATTATTAACACACTCCATATTACTAACACTCTCCACATTATTAACACTCTCCACAGTAATACACTGCACATTATTAACACACTCCACAATATTAACACACTGCACACGATTAACACACTCCACATGATTAACACACTCCACATGATTAACACTCTCCACATTATTAACACGATCCACATGATTAACACACTCCACATGATTAACACTCTCCACATTATTAACACTCTCCACATTATTAACACACTCCACATTATTAACCCTCTCCACATTAATACACTCCACATTATTAACACACTCCACATGATTAACACACTCCATGTTATTAACACACTCCACATTATGAACACACTCCACATTATTAACACACTCCACATTAATACACTCCACATTATTAACACACTCCACATTATTAACACCCTCCACATTATTAATACACTCCACATTAACAACACACTCCACATGATTAACACATTCCACATGATTATTACACTCCACATTATTAACACACTCCACATTTTAACACACTCCACATTATTAACACCCTCCACATTATTAACACACTCCACATTAACAACACATTCCACATTAACAACACTCTCCACATCCACATTAACAACACACTCCACATTAACAACACACTCCACATGATTAGCACATTCCAGATTTTTAACACACTCCACATTATTAACACACTCCACATTATTAACACACTCCATATTACTAACACTCTCCACATTATTAACACTCTCCACAGTAATACACTGCACATTATTAACACACTCCACATTATTAACACACTGCACACGATTAACACACTCCACATGATTAACACACTCCACATGATTAACACTCTCCACATTATTAACACGATCCACATTATTAACACACTCCACATGATTAACACACTCCACATTATTAACACACTCCACATTATTAACACCCTCGACATTATGAACGTACTCCACAATAATAACACACTCAACATTAAGAAGAAACTCCACATCTACATTAACAATACACTCCACATTAATACACAGCACATTAATACACTCAACATTAATAACACACCCCACATTATTAACACACTCCACATTATTAACACACTCCACATTAACAACACATTCTACATTAACAACACACTCCACATCCACATTAACAACACACTCCACATTAACAACACACTCCACATGATTAACACATTCCACATTATTAACACACTCCACATGATTAACACTCTCCACATTATTAACACACTCCACATTATTAACACCCTCCACATTATTAACACCCTCCACATTATTAACACCCTCCACATTATTAATACACTCCACATTAACAACACACTCCACATGATTAACACATTCCAAATGATTAATACACTCCACATTATTAACACACTCCACATTTTAACACACTCCACATTATTAACACACTCCACATTAATACACTCTCCACATTAATATACTCAACATTATTAACACACTCCACATTATTAACACACTCAACATTATTAACACACTCCACACGATTAACACACACCACATGATTAACACACTCCACATTATTAACACACTCCACGATTAACACACTCCACATGATTAACACACTCCATGTTATTAACACACTCCACATTATGAACACACTCCACATTATTAACACACTCCACATTAATACACTCAACATTATTAACACACTCCACATTATTAACACCCTCCACATTATTAATACACTCCACATTAACAACACACTCCACATGATTAACACATTCCACATGATTAATACACTCCACATTATTAACACACTCCACATTTTAACACACTCCACATTATTAACACCCTCCACTTTATTAACATACTCCACATTAACAACACATTCCACAATAACAACACTCTCCACATCCACATTAACAACACACTCCACATTAACAACACACTCCACATGATTAGCACATTCCACATTATTAACACACTCCACATTATTAACACACTCCACATTATTAACACACTCCATATTACTAACACTCTCCACATTATTAACACTCTCCACAGTAATACACTGCACATTATTAACACACTCCACAATATTAACACACTGCACACGATTAACACACTCCACATGATTAACACACTCCACATGATTAACACTCTCCACATTATTAACACGATCCACATGATTAACACACTCCACATGATTAACACTCTCCACATTATTAACACTCTCCACATTATTAACACACTCCACATTATTAACCCTCTCCACATTAATACACTCCACATTATTAACACACTCCACATGATTAACACACTCCATGTTATTAACACACTCCACATTATGAACACACTCCACATTATTAACACACTCCACATTAATACACTCCACATTATTAACACACTCCACATTATTAACACCCTCCACATTATTAATACACTCCACATTAACAACACACTCCACATGATTAACACATTCCACATGATTATTACACTCCACATTATTAACACACTCCACATTTTAACACACTCCACATTATTAACACCCTCCACATTATTAACACACTCCACATTAACAACACATTCCACATTAACAACACTCTCCACATCCACATTAACAACACACTCCACATTAACAACACACTCCACATGATTAGCACATTCCAGATTTTTAACACACTCCACATTATTAACACACTCCACATTATTAACACACTCCATATTACTAACACTCTCCACATTATTAACACTCTCCACAGTAATACACTGCACATTATTAACACACTCCACATTATTAACACACTGCACACGATTAACACACTCCACATGATTAACACACTCCACATGATTAACACTCTCCACATTATTAACACGATCCACATTATTAACACACTCCACATGATTAACACACTCCACATTATTAACACACTCCACATTATTAACACCCTCGACATTATGAACGTACTCCACAATAATAACACACTCAACATTAAGAAGAAACTCCACATCTACATTAACAATACACTCCACATTAATACACAGCACATTAATACACTCAACATTAATAACACACCCCACATTATTAACACACTCCACATTATTAACACACTCCACATTAACAACACATTCTACATTAACAACACACTCCACATCCACATTAACAACACACTCCACATTAACAACACACTCCACATGATTAACACATTCCACATTATTAACACACTCCACATGATTAACACTCTCCACATTATTAACACACTCCACATTATTAACACCCTCCACATTATTAACACCCTCCACATTATTAACACCTCCACATTATTAATACACTCCACATTAACAACACACTCCACATGATTAACACATTCCAAAATGATTAATACACTCCACATTATTAACACACTCCACATTTTAACACACTCCACATTATTAACACCCTCCACATTATTAACACACTCCACATTAACAACACACTCCACATCAACATTAACAACACACTCCACATTAACAACACACTCCACATGATAAACACATTACACATTATTAACACACTCCACATTATTTACACACTCCATATTACTAACACACTCCACATTATTAACACTCTCCACAGTAATACACTCCACATTAATAACACACTGCACATTTATAACAAACTCCACATTTTTAACACACTCCACACGATTAACACACTCCACATGATTAACACACTCCACATGATTAACACTCTCCACATTATTAACACACACCACATGATTAACACACTCCACATTATTAACACACTCCACGTTATTAACACACTCCACATTATGAACACACTCCACATTATTAACACACTCCACATTAATACACTCTCCACATTAATATACTCCACATTATTAACACACTCCACATTATTAACACACTCAACATTATTAACACACTCCACACGATTAACAAACACCACATGATTAACACACTCCACATTATTAACACACTCCACACGATTAACACACTCCACATGATTAACACACTCCACATTATTAACACACTCCACATTATGAACACACTCCACATTATGAACACACTCCACATGATTAACACTCTCCACATTATTAACACACACCACATGATTAACACACTCCACATTATTAACACACTCCACATTATTAACCCTCTCCACATTAACACACTCCACATTATTAACACACTCCACGTTATTAACACACTGCACACGATTAACACACTCCACATGATTAACACTCTCCACATTATTAACACGATCCACATTATTAACACACTCCACATGATTAACACACTCCACATTATTAACACACTCCACATTATTAACACCCTCGACATTATGAACGTACTCCACATTAACAACACACTCCGCATGATTAACACATTACACATTATTAACACACTCCACATTATTTACACACTCCATATTACTAACACACTCCACATTATTAACACTCTCCACAGTAATACACTGCACATTATTAATTCACTCCACATTATTAACACACTCCACATTATTAACACACTACACACGATTAACACACTCCACATGATTAACACACTCCACATGATTAACACTCTCCACATTATTAACACACTCCACATGATGAAAACACTCCACATGATTAACACACTCCACATTATTAACACACTCCACATTTTTAACCCTCTCCACAATAATACACTCCACATTATTAACACACTCCACGTTCTTAACACACTCCACATTATTAACACTCTTCACTGTAATACACTCCACATTAATAACACACTCCACACGATTAACACTCTCCACATGATTAACACACTCCACATGATTAACACTCTCCACATTATTAACACACTCCACATGATTAACACTATCCACATTAATACACTCCACATTATTAACACCCTCCACATTATTAACACCCTCCACATTATTAACACCCTCCACATTATGAACACACTCCACATTAATACACTCCACATTAATAACACATTCCACATTATTAACACACTCCACACGATTAACACACTCCACATGATTAACACAATCCACATGATTAACACTCTCCACATTATTAACACCCTCCACATTATTAACACCCTCCACATTATTAATACACTCCACATTATTAACACACTCCACATTATTAACACACTCCACGTTATTAACACACTCCACATTATGAACACACTCCACATTATTAACACACTCCACATGTTTAACCCTCTCCACATTAATAAACTCCACATTATTAACACCCTCCACATTATTAACACCCTCCACATGATTAATACACTCCACATCAACAACACACTCCACATGATTAACACCCTCCACATTATGAACACACTCCACATTATTAACACACTCCACATTATTAACACACTCCACATGATTAACACACTCCACATTAACAACACACTTCACATGATTAACAAATTCCACATTGTTAACTCACTCCACATTAATACACTCCACATTAATAACACACTCCACATTATTAACACACTCCACATTATGAACACACTCCACATTATGAACACACTCCACATTATTAACACCCTCCACATTATTAACCCTCTCCACATTAATACACTCCACAGTATTAACACACTCCACATTATTAATACACTCCTCATTAACAACACACTCCACATGATTAACACATTCCACATGGTTAATACACTCCACATTATTAACACACTCCATATTTTAACACACTCCACATTATTAACACCCTCCACATTATTAACACACTCCTCATTAACAACACACTCCACATGATTAACACATTCCACATGGTTAATACACTCCACATTATTAACACACTCCATATTTTAACACACTCCACATTATTAACACCCTCCACATTATTAACACACTCCACATTAACAACACATTCCACATTAACAACACACTCCACATGATTAACACATTCCACATTATTAACACACTCCACATTATTAACACACTCCACATTATTAACACACTCCATATTACTAACACACTCCACATTTTTAACACTCTCCACAGTAATACTCTCCACATTAATAACACACTGCACATTATTAACACACTCCACATTATTAACACACTCCACACGATTAACACACTCCACATGATTAACAAACTCCACATGATTAACACTCTCCACATCAATACACTCCACATTATTAACACCCTCCACATTATTAACACCCTCCACATTATGAACATACTCCACATTATTAACACACTCCACATTAATACACTCCACATTAATAACACACTCCACATTATTAACACACTCCACATTATTAACACTCTCCACATTAATACACTACACATTAATAACACATTCCACATGATTAAGACACTCCACATTATAAAAAAACTCCACATTAATACACTCCACATTAATAACACAGTCCACATTATTAACACACTCCACATGATTAACACTCTCCACATTATTAACACACTCCACATTATTAACACCCTCCACATTATGAACATACTCCACGTTATTAACACACTCCACATTATTAACACACTCCACATTAATAACACACTCCACATTATTAACACTCTCCACATTAATACACTACACATTAATAACACATTCCACATGATTAAGACACTCCACATTATTAAAAAACTCCACATTAATACACTCCACATTAATAACACAGTCCACATTATTAACACACTCCACATGATTAACACACTCCACATGATTAACACACTCCACATGATTAACACACTCCACATGATTAACACTCTCCACATTATTAACACTCTCCACATTATTAACACACTCCACATTATTAACCCTCTCCACATTAATACACTCCACATTATTAACACACTCCACATGATTAACACACTCCTTATTATTAACACACTCCACATTATGAACACACTCCACATTATTAACACACTCCACATTAATACACTCCACATTATTAACACACTCCACATTATTAACACCCTCCACATTATTAATACACTCCACATTAACAACACACTCCACATGATTAACACATTCCACATGATTAATACACTCCACATTATTAACACACTCCACATTTTAACACACTCCACATTATTAACACCCTCCACATTATTAACACACTCCACATTAACAACACATTCCACAATAACAACACTCTCCACATCCACATTAACAACACACTCCACATTAACAACACACTCCACGAGATTAGCACATTCCACATTATTAACACACTCCACATTATTAACACACTCCACATTATTAACACACTCCATATTACTAACACTCTCCACATTATTAACACTCTCCACAGTAATACACTGCACATTATTAACACACTCCACAATATTAACACACTGCACACGATTAACACACTCCACATGATTAACACACTCCACATGATTAACACTCTCCACATTATTAACACGATCCACATTATTAACACACTCCACATGATTAACACACTCCACATTATTAACACACTCCACATTATTAACACCCTCGACATTATGAACGTACTCCACATTAACAACACACTCCGCAGCATGATTAACACATTACACATTATTAACACACTCCACATTATTTACACACTCCATATTACTAACACACTCCACATTATTAACACTCTCCACAGTAATACACTGCACATTATTAATTCACTCCACATTATTAACACACTCCACATTATTAACACACTCCACACGAATAACACACTCCACATGATTAACACACTCCACATGATTAACACTCTCCACATTATTAACACACTCCACATGATGAAAACACTCCACATGATTAACACACTCCACATTATTAACACACTCCACATTTTTAACCCTCTCCACAATAATACATTCACATTATTAACACACTCCACGTTCTTAACACACTCCACATTATTAACACTCTTCACTGTAATACACTCCACATTAATAACACACTCCACACGATTAACACTCTCCACATGATTAACACACTCCACATGATTAACACTCTCCACATTATTAACACACTCCACATGATTAACACTATCCACATTAATACACTCCACATTATTAACACCCTCCACATTATTAACACCCTCCACATTATTAACACCCTCCACATTATGAACACACTCCACATTAATACACTCCACATTAATAACACATTCCACATTATTAACACACTCCACACGATTAACACACTCCACATGATTAACACAATCCACATGATTAACACTCTCCACATTATTAACACCCTCCACATTATTAACACCCTCCACATTATTAATACACTCCACATTATTAACACACTCCACATTATTAACACACTCCACGTTATTAACACACTCCACATTATGAACACACTCCACATTATTAACACACTCCACATGTTTAACCCTCTCCACATTAATAAACTCCACATTATTAACACCCTCCACATTATTAACACCCTCCACATGATTAATACACTCCACATCAACAACACACTCCACATGATTAACACCCTCCACATTATGAACACACTCCACATTATTAACACACTCCACATTATTAACACACTCCACATGATTAACACACTCCACATTAACAACACACTTCACATGATTAACAAATTCCACATTGTTAACTCACTCCACATTAATACACTCCACATTAATAACACACTCCACATTATTAACACACTCCACATTATGAACACACTCCACATTATGAACACACTCCACATTATTAACACCCTCCACATTATTAACCCTCTCCACATTAATACACTCCACAGTATTAACACACTCCACATTATTAATACACTCCTCATTAACAACACACTCCACATGATTAACACATTCCACATGGTTAATACACTCCACATTATTAACACACTCCATATTTTAACACACTCCACATTATTAACACCCTCCACATTATTAACACACTCCTCATTAACAACACACTCCACATGATTAACACATTCCACATGGTTAATACACTCCACATTATTAACACACTCCATATTTTAACACACTCCACATTATTAACACCCTCCACATTATTAACACACTCCCACATTAACAACACATTCCACATTAACAACACACTCCACATGATTAACACATTCCACATTATTAACACACTCCACATTATTAACACACTCCATATTACTAACACACTCCACATTTTTAACACTCTCCACAGTAATACTCTCCACATTAATAACACACTGCACATTATTAACACACTCCACATTATTAACACACTCCAACACGATTAACACACTCCACATGATTAACAAACTCCACATGATTAACACTCTCCACATCAATACACTCCACATTATTAACACCCTCCACATTATTAACACCCTCCACATTATGAACATACTCCACATTATTAACACACTCCACATTAATACACTCCACATTAATAACACACTCCACATTATTAACACACTCCACATTATTAACACTCTCCACATTAATACACTACACATTAATAACACATTCCACATGATTAAGACACTCCACATTATTAAAAAACTCCACATTAATACACTCCACATTAATAACACAGTCCACATTATTAACACACTCCACATGATTAACACTCTCCACATTATTAACACACTCCACATTATTAACACCCTCCACATTATGAACATACTCCACGTTATTAACACACTCCACATTATTAACACACTCCACATTAATAACACACTCCACATTATTAACACTCTCCACATTAATACACTACACATTAATAACACATTCCACATGATTAAGACACTCCACATTATTAAAAAACTCCACATTAATACACTCCACATTAATAACACAGTCCACATTATTAACACACTCCACATGATTAACACACTCCACATGATTAACACACTCCACATGATTAACACTCTCCACATTATTAACACACTCCACATTATTAACACACTCCACATTATTAACATACTCCACATTATTAACACACTCCACATTAATAACACACTCCACATTATTAACACACTCCACATTATTAACACACTCCACATTATTAACACACTCCACATTATTAAGACACTCCACACGATTAACACTCTCCACATTATTAACACTCTCCATTATTAACACACTCCACATGATTAAGACACTCCACATTATTAAAAAACTCCACATTAATACACTCCACATTAATAACACAGTCCACATTATTAACACACTCCACATGATTAACACTCTCCACATTATTAACACACTCCACATTGTTAACACCCTCCACATTATGAACATACTCCACATTATTAACACACTCCACATTATTAACACACTCCACATTAATAACACACTCCACATTATTAACACTCTCCACATTAATACACTACACATTAATAACACATTCCACATGATTAAGACACTCCACATTATTAAAAAACTCCACATTAATACACTCCACATTAATAACACAGTCCACATTATTAACACACTCCACATGATTAACACACTCCACATGATTAACACACTCCACATGATTAACACTCTCCACATTATTAACACACTCCACATTATTAACACACTCCACATTATTAACATACTCCACATTATTAACACACTCCACATTATTAACACTCTCCACATTATTAACACACTCCACATTATTAACACACTCCACATGATTAACACACTCCACATGATTAACACACTCCACATGATTAACACTCTCCACATTATTAACACCCTCCACATTATTAACACCCTCCACATTATTAACACCCTCCACATTATTAATACACTCCACATTAATAACACACTCCACATTATTAACACACTCCACGTTATTAACACACTCCACATAATGAACACACTCCACATTATTAACACACTCCACATTTTTAACCCTCTCCACATTAACACACTCCACATTATTAACACTCTCCACATTATTAACACACTCCACATTATTAACACCCTCCACATTATTAATACACTCCACATTATTAACACACTCCACATTATTAACACACTCCACGTTATTAACACACTCCACATTATGAACACACTCCACATTATTAACACACTCCACATGTTTAACCCTCTCCACATTAATAAACTCCACATTATTAACACCCTCCACATTATTAACACCCTCCACATGATTAATACACTCCACATCAACAACACACTCCACATGATTAACACCCTCCACATTATGAACACACTCCACAATATTAACACACTCCACATTATTAACAAACTCCACATGATTAACACTCTCCACATTAACAACACACTCCACATCCACATTAACAACAAACTCCACATTAACAACACACTCCACATGATTAACACATTCCACATTATTAACACACTGCACATTATTAACACACTCCACATTATTAACACACTCCACACGATTAACACACTCCACATGATTAACAAACTCCACATGATTAACACTCTCCACATTAATACACTCCACATTATTAACACCCTCCACATTATTAACACCCTCCACATTATGAACATACTCCACATTATTAACACACTCCACATTAATACACTCCACATTAATAACACACTCCACATTATTAACACACTCCACATTATTAACACTCTCCACATTAATACACTCACATTAATAACACATTCCAAATGATTAAGACACTCCACATTATAAAAAACTCCACATTAATACACTCCACATTAATAACACAGTCCAAATGATTAAGACACTCCACATTATAAAAAACTCCACATTAATACACTCCACATTAATAACACAGTCCACATTATTAACACACTCCACATTATTAACACACTCCACACGATTAACACACTCCACATGATTAACACTCTCCACATTATTAACACCCTCCACATTATGAACATACTCCACATTATTAACACACTCCACATTAATAACACATTCCACATGATTAAGACACTCCACATTATTAAAAAACTCCACATTAATACACTCCACATTAATAACACAGTCCACATTATTAACACACTCCACATTATTAACACACTCCACATGATTAACACACTCCACATGATTAACACTCTCCACATTATTAACACACTCCACATTATTAACACCCTCCACATTATGAACATACTCCACATTATTAACACACTCCACATTAATAACACACTCCAAATTATTAACACACTCCACATTATTAACACACTCCACATTATTAACACACTCCACACGATTAACACTCTCCACATTATTGACACTCTCCACAATAGTAACACACTCCACATGATTAACACACTCCACATGATTAACACACTCCACATGATTAACACTCTCCACATTATTAACACACTCCACATTATTAACACCCTCCACATTATTAACACCCTCCACATTATTAATACACTCCACATTAATAACACACTCCACATTATTAACACACTCCACGTTATTAACACACTCCACATAATGAACACACTCCACATTATTAACACACTACACATTTTTAACCCTCTCCACATTAACACACTCCACATTATTAACACTCTCCACATTATTAACACACTCCACATTATTAACACACTCCACATGATTAACACATTCCACATTATTAACACACTCCACATTATTAACACACTCCACATTATTAACACACTCCATATTACGAACACACTCCACATTTTTAACACTCTCCACAGTAATACTCTCCACATTAATAACACACTGCACATTATTAACACACTCCACATTATTAACACACTCCACACGATTAACACACTCCACATGATTAACAAACTCCACATAATTTACACTCTCCACATTAATACACTCCACATTATTAACACCCTCCACATTACTAACACCCTCCACATTATGAACATACTCCACATTATTAACACACTCCACATTAATACACTCCACATTAATAACACACTCCACATTATTAACACACTCCACATTATTAACACTCTCCACATTAATACACTACACATTAATAACACATTCCACATGATTAAGACACTCCACATTATTAAAAAACTCCACATTAATACACTCCACATTAATAACACAGTCCACATTATTAACACACTCCACATTATTAACACACTCCACATGATTAACACACTCCACATGATTAACACACTCCACATGATTAACACTCTCCACATTATTAACACACTCCACATTATTAACACCCTCCACATTATGAACATACTCCATATTATTAACACACTCCACTTTATTAACACACTCCACATTAATAACACACTCCACATTATTAACACACTCCACATTATTAACACACTCCACACGATTAACACTCTCCACATTATTAACACTCTCCACATTATTAACACACTCCACATTATTAACACACTCCACATGATTAACACAATCCACATGATTAACACTCTCCACATTATTAACACACTCCACATTATTAACACCCTCCACATTATTAACACCCTCCACATTATTAATACACTCCACATTAATAACACACTCCACATTATTAACACATTCCACGTTATTAACACACTCCACATAATGAACACACTCCACATTATTAACACACTCCACATTTTTAACCCTCTCCACATTAACACACTCCACATTATTAACACTCTCCACATTATTAACACACTCCACATTATTAACAACCTCCACATTATTAATACACTCCACATTATTAACACACTCCACATTATTAACACACTCCACGTTATTAACACACTCCACATTATGAACACACTCCACATTATTAACACACTCCACATGTTTAACCCTCTCCACATTAATAAACTCTACATTATTAACACCCTCCACATTATTAACACCCTCCACATGATTAATACACTCCACATCAACAACACACTCCACATGATTAACACCCTCCACATTATAAACACACTCCACAATATTAACACACTCCACATTATTAACACACTCCACATGATTAACACACTCCACATTAACAACACACTCCACATGATTAACAAATTCCACATTGTTAACTCACTCCACATTAATACACTCCACATTAATAACACACTCCACATTATTAACACACTCCATGTTATTAACACACTCCACATTATGAACACACTCCACATTATTAACACCCTCCACATTATTAATACACTCCTCATTAACAACACACTCCACATGATTAACACATTCCACATGATTAACACCCTCCACATTATTAATACACTCCACATTATTAACACACTCCACATTATTAACACACTCCACGTTATTAACACACTCCACATTATGAACACACTCCACATTATTAACACACTCCACATGTTTAACCCTCTCACATTAATAAACCTACATTATTAACACACTCCACATTATGAACACACTCCACATTATACCTCCCACACACTCACATGTTTAACCTCTCCACATTAATAAACTCCACATTATTAACACCCTCCATATTATTAACACCCTCCACATGATTAATACATTCCACATCAACAACACACTCCACATGATTAACACCCTCCACATTATTAACACACTCCACATGATTAACACACTCCACATTAACAACACACTCCACATGATTAACAAATTCCACATTGTTAACTCACCCACATTAATACACTCCACATTAATAACACACTCCACATTATTAACACACTCCATGTTATTAACACACTCCACATTATGAACACACTCCATATTATTAACACCCTCCACATTATTAATACACTCCTCATTAACAACACACTCCACATGATTAACACATTCCACATGATTAACACCCTCCACATTATTAATACACTCCACATTATTAACACACTCCACATTATTAACACACTCCACGTTATTAACACACTCCACATTATGAACACACTCCACATTATTAACACACTCCACATGTTTAACCCTCTCCACATTAATAAACTCCACATTATTAACACCCTCCATATTATTAACACCCTCCACATGATTAATACATTCCACATCAACAACACACTCCACATGATTAACACCCTCCACATTATTAACACACTCCACATGATTAACACACTCCACATTAACAACACACTCCACATGATTAACAAATTCCACATTGTTAACTCACTCCACATTAATACACTCCACATTAATAACACACTCCACATTATTAACACACTCCATGTTATTAACACACTCCACATTATGAACACACTCCACATTATGAACACACTCCACATTATTAACACCCTCCACATTATTAATACACTCCTCATTAACAACACACTCCACATGATTAACACATTCCACATGATTAATACACTCCACATTATTAACACACTCCATATTTTAACACCCTCCACATTATTAACACCCTCCACATTATTAACACACTCCACATTAACAACACACTCCACATTAACAACACATTCCACATTAACAACACACTCCACATCCACATTAACAACACACTCCACATTAACAACACACTCCACATGATTAACACATTCCACATTATTAACACACTGCACATTATTAACACACTCCACATTATTAACACACTCCACACGATTAACACACTCCACATGATTAACAAACTCCACATGATTAACACTCTCCACATTAATACACTCCACATTATTAACACCCGCCACATTATTAACACCCTCCACATTATGAACATACTCCACATTATTAACACACTCCAAATTAATACACTCCACATTAATAACACACTCCACATTATTAACACACTCCACATTATTAACACTCTCCACATTAATACACTACACATTAATAACACATTCCACATGATTAAGACACTCCACATTATTAAAAATCTCCACATTAATACACTCCACATTAATAACACAGTCCACATTATTAACACACTCCACATTATTAACACACTCCACATGATTAACACACTCCACATGATTAACACTCTCCACATGATTAACACACTCCACATTATTAACACCCTCCACATTATGAACATACTCCACATTATGAACATACTCCACATTATTAACACACTCCACATTATTAACACACTCCACACGATTAACACTCTCCACAATATTAACACTCTCCACAATATTAACACTCTCCACAATATTAACACACTCCACAGGATTAGCACACTCCACATGATTAACACACTCCACATGATTAACACTCTCCACATTATTAACACACTCCACATTATTAACACCCTCCACATTATTAACACCCTCCACATTATTAATACACTTCACATTAATAACACACTCCACATTATTAACACACTCCACGTTATTAACACACTCCACATAATGAACACACTCCACATTATTAACACACTCCACATTTTTAACCCTCTCCACATTAACACACTCCACATTATTAACACTCTCCACATTATTAACACACTCCACATTATTAACACCCTCCACATTATTAATACACTCCACATTATTAACACACTCCACATTATTAACACACTCCACGTTATTAACACACTCCACATTATGAACACACTCCACATTATTAACACACTCCACATGTTTAACCCTCTCCACATTAATAAACTCCACATTATTAACACCCTCCACATTATTAACACCCTCCACATGATTAACACCCTCCACATTATGAACACACTCCACATTATTAACACACTCCACATGATTAACACATTCCACATTATTAACACACTGCACATTATTAACACACTCCACATTATTAACACACTCCACACGATTAACACACTCCACATGATTAACAAACTCCACATGATTAACAGTCTCCACATTAATACACTCCACATTATTAACACCCTCCACATTATTAACACCCTCCACATTATGAACATACTCCACATGATTAACACTCTCCACATTATTAACACACTCCACATTATTAACACTCTCCACATTAATACACTATACATTAATAACACATTCCACATGATTAAGACACTCCACATTATTAAAAATCTCCACATTAATACACTCCACATTAATAACACAGTCCACATTATTAACACACTCCACATTATTAACACACTCCACATGATTAAAACACTCCACATGATTAACACTCTCCACATTATTAACACACTCCACATTATTAACACCCTCCACATTATGAACATACTCCACATTATTAACACACTCCACATTAATAACACACTCCACATTATTAACACCATCCACATTATTAACACACTCCACATTATTAACACACTCCACACGATTAACACTCTCCACATTATTAACACTCTCCACAATATTAACACTCTCCACAATATTAACACACTCCACATGATTAACACACTCCACATGATTAACACACTCCACATGATTAACACTCTCCACATTATTAACACACTCCACATTATTAACACCCTCCACATTATTAACACCCTCCACATTATTAATACACTCCACATTAATAACACACTCCACATTATTAACACACTCCACGTTATTAACACACTCCACATAATGAACACACTCCACATTATTAACACACTACACATTTGTAACCCTCTCCACATTAACACACTCCACAATATTAACACTCTCCACATTATTAACACACTCCACATTATTAACACCCTCCACATTATTAATACACTCCACATTATTAAAACACTCCACGTTATTAACACACTCCACGTTATTAACACACTCCACATTATGAACACACTCCACATTATTAACACACTCCACAAGTTTAACCCTCTCCACATTAATAAACTCCACATTATTAACACCCTCCACATTATTAACACCCTCCACATGATTAACACCCTCCACATTATGAACACACTCCACATTATTAACACACTCCACATTATTAACACACTCCACATTATTAACACACTCCATATTACTAACACACTCCACATTATTAACACTCTCCACAGTAATACACTCCACATTAATAACACACTGCACATTATTAACACACTCCACATTATTAACACACTCCACACGATCAACACACTCCACATTGATAACAAACTCCACATGATTAACACTCTCCACATTAATACACTCCACAATATTAACACCCTCCACATTATTAACACCCTCCACATTATGAACATACTCCACATTATTAACACACTCCACATTAATACACTCCACATTAATAACACACTGCACATTATTAACACACTCGACATTATTAACACACTCCACACGATTAACACACTCCACATGATTAACAAACTCCACATGATTAACACTCTCCACATTAATACACTCCACAATATTAACACCCTCCAAATTATTAACACCCTCCACATTATGAACATACTCCACATTATTAACACACTCCACATTTATACACTCCACATTAATAACACACTCCACATTATGAACACACTCCACATTATTAACACACTCCACATTATTAACACACTCCACATGATTAACACACTCCACATTAACAACACACTCCACATGATTAACAAATTCCACATTGTTAACTCACTCCACATTAATACACTCCACATTAATAACACACTCCACATTAGTAACACACTCCACGTTATTAACACACTCCACATTATGAACACACTCCACATTATGAACACACTCCACATTATTAACACCCTCCACATTATTAACCCTCTCCACATTAATACACTCCACATTATTAACACCCTCCACATTATTAATACACTCCTCATTAACAACACACTCCACATGATTAACACATTCCACATGATTAATACACTCCACATTATTAACACACTCCATATTTTAACACACTCCACATTATTAACACCCTCCACATTATTAACACACTCCACATTAACAACACATTCCACATTAACAACACACTCCACATCCACATCAACAACATACTCCACATTAACAACACACTCCACATGATTAACACATTCCACATTATTAACACACTCCACATTATTAACACACTCCACATTATTAACACACTCCATATTACTAACACACTCCACATTATTAACACTCTCCACAGTAATACACTCCACATTAATAACACACTGCACATTATTAACACACTCCACATTATTAACACACTCCACACGATTAACACACTCCACATGATTAACACACTCCACATGATTAACACATTCCACATGATTAATACACTCCACATTATTAACACACTCCATATTTTAACACACTCCACATTATTAACACCCTCCACATTATTAACACACTCCACATTAACAACACATTCCACATTAACAACACACTCCACATCCACATCAACAACATACTCCACATTAACAACACACTCCACATGATTAACACATTCCACATTATTAACACACTCCACATTATTAACACACTCCACATTATTAACACACTCCATATTACTAACACACTCCACATTATTAACACTCTCCACAGTAATACACTCCACATTAATAACACACTGCACATTATTAACACACTCCACATTATTAACACACTCCACACGATTAACACACTCCACATGATTAACAAACTCCACATGATTAACACTCTCCACATTAATACACTCCACAATATTAACACCCTCCACATTATTAACACCCTCCACATTATGAACATACTCCACTTTATTAACACACTCCACATGAATACACTCCACATTAATAACACACACCACATTATTAACACACTCCACATTATTAACACTCTCCACATTAATACACTACACATTAATAACACATTCCACATGATTAAGACACTCCACATTATTAAAAAACTCCACATTAATACACTCCACATTAATAACACAGTCCACCTTATTAACACACTCCACATTATTAACACACTCCACATTATTAACACACTCCATATTACTAACACACTCCACATTATTAACACTCTCCACAGGAATACACTCCACATTAATAACACACTGCACATTATTAACACACTCCACATTATTAACACACTCCACACGATTAACACACTCCACATGATTAACAAACTCCACATGATTAACACTCTCCTCATTAATACACTCCACAATATTAACACCCTCCACATTATTAACACCCTCCACATTATGAACATACTCCACATTATTAACACACTCCATATTTTAACACACTCCACATTATTAACACCCTCCACATTATTAACACACTCCACATTAACAACACATTTCACATTAACAACACACTCCACATCCACATTAACAACATACTCCACATTAACAACACACTCCACATGATTAACACATTCCACATTATTAACAAACTCCACATTATTAACACACTCCACATTATTAACACACTCATTATTACTAACACACTCCACATTATTAACACTCTCCACAGTAATACACTCCACATTAATAACACACTGCACATTATTAACACACTCCACATTATTAACACACTCCACACGATTAACACACTCCACATGATTAACAAACTCCACATTAATACAATCCACATTAATAACACACTCCACATTATTAACACACTCCACATTATTAACACTCTCCACATTAATACACTACACATTAATAACACATTCCACATGATTAAGACACTCCACATTAATAACACAGTCCACATTATTAACACACTCCACATTATTAACACACTCCACATGATTAACACACACCACATGATTAACACACACCACATGATTAACACACACCACATGATTAACACCCTCCACATTATTAATACACTCCTCAATAACAACACACTCCACATGATTAACACATTCCACATGATTAATACACTCCACATTATTAACACACTCCATATTTTAACACACTCCACATTATTAACACCCTCCACATTATTAACACAATCCACATTAACAACACATTCCACATTAACAACACACTCCACATCCACATTAACAACACACTCCACATTAACAACACACTCCACATGATTAACACATTCCACATTATTAACACACTGCACATTATTAACACACTCCACATTATTAACACACTCCACACGATTAACACACTCCACATGATTAACAAACTCCACATGATTAACACTCTCCACATTAATACACTCCACATTATTAACACCCTCCACATTATTAACACCCTCCACATTATGAACATACTCCACATTATTAACACACTCCACATTAATACACTCCACATTAATAACACACTCCACATTATTAACACACTCCACATTATTAACACTCTCCACATTAATACACTACACATTAATAACACATTCCACATGATTAAGACACTCCACATTATTAAAAAACTCCACATTAATACACTCCACATTAATAACACAGTCCACATTATTAACACACTCCACATTATTAACACACTCCACATGATTAACACACTCCACATGATTAACACTCTCCAAATTATTAACACACTCCACATTATTAACACCCTCCACATTATGAACATACTCCACATTATTAACACACTCCACATTATTAACACACTCCACACGATTAACACTCTCACATTATTAACACTCTCCACAATATTAACACACTCCACATGATTAACACACTCCACATGATTAACACACTCCACATGATTAACACTCTCCACATTATTAACACACTCCACATTATTAACACCCTCCACATTATTAACACCCTCCACATTATTAATACACTCCACATTAATAACACACTCCACATTATTAACACACTCCACGTTATTAACACACTCCACATAATGAACACAATCCACATTATTAACACACTCCACATTTTTAACCCTCTCCACATTAACACACTCCACATTATTAACACTCTCACATTATTAACACACTCCACATTATTAACACCCTCCACATTATTAATACACTCCACATTATTAACACACTCCACATTATTAACACACTCCACGTTATTAACACACTCCACATTATGAACACACTCCACATTATTAACACACTCCACATGTTTAACCCTCTCCACATTAATAAACTCCACATTATTAACACCCTCCACATTATTAACACCCTCCACATGATTATCACCCTCCACATTATGAACACACTCCACATTATTAACACACTCCACATTATTAATACACTCCACATTATTAACACACTCCATATTTTAACACACTCCACATTATTAACACACTCCACATTATTAACACACTCCACACGATTAACACTCCACATTATTAACACTCTCCACAATATTAACACACTCCACATGATTAACACACTCCACATGATTAACACACTCCACATGATTAACACTCTCCACATTAACACACTCCACATTATTAACACTCCCACATTATTAACACACTCCACATTATTAACACCCTCCACATTATTAATACACTCCACATTATTAACACACTCCACATTATTAACACACTCCACGTTATTAACACACTCCACATTATGAACACACTCCACATTATTAACACACTCCACATGTTTAACCCTCTCCACATTAATAAACTCCACATTATTAACACCTCCACATTATTAACACCCTCCACATGATTAACACCCTCCACATTATGAACCCCTCCACATTATTAACACACTCCACATTATTAACACACTCCACATGATTAACACACTCCACATTGTTAACTCACTCACATTAATACACTCCACATTAATAACACACTCCACATTATTAACACACTCCACGTTATTAACACACTCCACATTATGAACACACTCCACATTATGAACACACTCCACATTATTAACACCCTCCACATTATTAACCCTCTCCACATTAATACACTCCACATTATTAACACCCTCCACATTATTAATACACTCCTCATTAACAACACATTCCACATGATTAACACATTCCACATGATTAATACACTCCACATTACTAACTCACTCCA
Source organism: Brachymystax lenok tsinlingensis (assembly GCA_030435695.1). Lineage (NCBI taxonomy): Eukaryota > Metazoa > Chordata > Actinopteri > Salmoniformes > Salmonidae > Brachymystax > Brachymystax lenok. The sequence goes on along the minus strand of CM059813.1, from coordinate 17,903,243 downwards.
TATATTAACACCCTCCACATTATTAACACCCTCCACATTATTAACACACTCCACATTAACAACACATTCCACATTAACAACACACTCCACATCCACATTAACAACATACTCAACATTAACAACACACTCCACATGATTAACACTCTCCACATTATTAACACACTCCACATTATTAACACCCTCCACATTATGAACATACTCCACATTATTAACACACTCCACATTATTAACACACTCCACATTATTAACACACTCCACACGATTAACACTCTCCACATTATTAACACTCTCCACATTATTAACACACTCCACATTATTAACACACTCCACACGAATAACACTCTCCACATTATTAACACTCTCCACATTATTAACACACTCCACATTATTAACACACTCCACATTATTAACCCTCTCCACATTAATACACTCCACATTATTAACACCCTCCACATTATTAATACACTCCTCATTAACAACACACTCCACATGATTAACACAATCCACATGATTAATACACTCCACATTATTAACACACTCCATATTTTAACACACTCCACATTATTAACACACTCCACATGATTAACACTCTCCAAATTATTAACACACTCCACATTATTAACACCCTCCACATTATGAACATACTCCACATTATTAACACACTACACATTATTAACACACTCCACACGATTAACACTCTCCACATTATTAACACTCTCCACAATATTAACACACTCCACATGATTAACACACTCCACATGATTAACACACTCCACATGATTAACACTCTCCACATTATTAACACACTCCACATTATTAACACCCTCCACATTAGTAACACCCTCCACATTATTAATACACTCCACATTAATAACACACTCCACATTATTAACACACTCCACACGATTAACACACTCCACATGATTAACAAACTCCACATGATTAACACTCTCCACATTAATACACTCCACATTATTAACACCCTCCACATTATTAACACCCTCCACATTATGAACATACTCCACATTATTAACACACTCCACATTAATACACTCCACATTAATAACACACTCCACATTATTAACACACTCCACATTATTAACACTCTCCACATTAATACACTACACATTAATAACACATTCCACATGATTAAGACACTCCACATTATTAAAAAACTCCACATTAATACACTCCACATTAATAACACAGTCCACATTATTAACACACTCCACATTATTAACACACTCCACATGATTAACACACTCCACATGATTAACACTCTCCAAATTATTAACACACTCCACATTATTAACACCCTCCACATTATGAACATACTCCACATTATTAACACACTCCACATTATTAACACACTCCACACGATTAACACTCTCCACATTATTAACACTCTCCACAATATTAACACACTCCACATGATTAACACACTCCACATGATTAACACACTCCACATGATTAACACTCTCCACATTATTAACACACTCCACATTATTAACACCCTCCACATTATTAACACCCTCCACATTATTAATACACTCCACATTAATAACACACTCCACATTATTAACACACTCCACGTTATTAACACACTCCACATAATGAACACAATCCACATTATTAACACACTCCACATTTTTAACCCTCTCCACATTAACACACTCCACATTATTAACACTCCACATTATTAACACACTCCACATTATTAACACCCTCCACATTATTAATACACTCCACATTATTAACACACTCCACATTATTAACACACTCCACGTTATTAACACACTCCACATTATGAACACACTCCACATTATTAACACACTCCACATGTTTAACCCTCTCCACATTAATAAACTCCACATTATTAACACCCTCCACATTATTAACACCCTCCACATGATTATCACCCTCCACATTATGAACACACTCCACATTATTAACACACTCCACATTATTAATACACTCCACATTATTAACACACTCCATATTTTAACACACTCCACATTATTAACACACTCCACATTATTAACACACTCCACACGATTAACACTCTCCACATTATTAACACTCTCCACAATATTAACACACTCCACATGATTAACACACTCCACATGATTAACACACTCCACATGATTAACACTCTCCACATTAACACACTCCACATTATTAACACTCTCCACATTATTAACACACTCCACATTATTAACACCCTCCACATTATTAATACACTCCACATTATTAACACACTCCACATTATTAACACACTCCACGTTATTAACACACTCCACATTATGAACACACTCCACATTATTAACACACTCCACATGTTTAACCCTCTCCACATTAATAAACTCCACATTATTAACACCCTCCACATTATTAACACCCTCCACATGATTAACACCCTCCACATTATGAACCCCTCCACATTATTAACACACTCCACATTATTAACACACTCCACATGATTAACACACTCCACATTGTTAACTCACTCCACATTAATACACTCCACATTAATAACACACTCCACATTATTAACACACTCCACGTTATTAACACACTCTACATTATGAACACACTCCACATGATGAACACACTCCACATTATTAACACCCTCCACATTATTAACCCTCTCCACATTAATACACTCCACATTATTAACACCCTCCACATTATTAATACAATCCTCATTAACAACACATTCCACATGATTAACACATTCCACATGATTAATACACTCCACATTATTAACTCACTCCATATATTAACACCCTCCACATTATTAACACCCTCCACATTATTAACACACTCCACATTAACAACACATTCCACATTAACAACACACTCCACATCCACATTAACAACATACTCAACATTAACAACACACTCCACATGATTAACACTCTCCACATTATTAACACACTCCACATTATTAACACCCTCCACATTATGAACATACTCCACATTATTAACACACTCCACATTATTAACACACTCCACATTATTAACACACTCCACACGATTAACACTCTCCACATTATTAACACTCTCCACATTATTAACACACTCCACATTATTAACACACTCCACACGAATAACACTCTCCACATTATTAACACTCTCCACATTATTAACACACTCCACATTATTAACACACTCCACATTATTAACCCTCTCCACATTAATACACTCCACATTATTAACACCCTCCACATTATTAATACACTCCTCATTAACAACACACTCCACATGAATAACACAATCCACATGATTAATACACTCCACATTATTAACACACCCAATATTTTAACACACTCCACATTATTAACACACTCCACATGATTAACACTCTCCAAATTATTAACACACTCCACATTATTAGCACCCTCCACATTATGAACATACTCCACATTATTAACACACTACACATTATTAACACACTCCACACGATTAACACTCTCCACATTATTAACACTCTCCACAATATTAACACACTCCACATGATTAACACACTCCACATGATTAACACACTCCACATGATTAACACTCTCCACATTATTAACACACTCCACATTATTAACACCCTCCACATTATTAACACCCTCCACATTATTAATACACTCCACATTAATAACACACTCCACATTATTAACACACTCCACGTTATTAACACACTCCACATAATGAACACAATCCACATTATTAACACACTCCACATTTTTAACCCTCTCCACATTAACACACTCCACATTATTAACACTCTCCACATTATTAACACACTCCACATTATTAACACCCTCCACATTATTAATACACTCCACATTATTAACACACTCCACATTATTAACACACTCCACGTTATTAACACACTCCACATTATGAACACACTCCACATTATTAACACACTCCACATGTTTAACCCTCTCCACATTAATAAACTCCACATTATTAACACCCTCCACATTATTAACACCCTCCACATGATTTTCACCCTCCACATTATGAACACACTCCACATTATTAACACACTCCACATTATTAATACACTCCACATTATTAACACACTCCATATTTTAACACACTCCACATTATTAACACACTCCACATTATTAACACACTCCACACGATTAACACTCTCCACATTATTAACACTCTCCACAATATTAACACACTCCACACGATTAACACACTCCACATGATTAACACACTCCACATGATTAACACTTCCACATTAACACACTCCACATTATTAACACTCTCCACATTATTAACACACTCCACATTATTAACACCCTCCACATTATTAATACACTCCACATTATTAACACACTCCACATTATTAACACACTCCACGTTATTAACACACTCCACATTATGAACACACTCCACATTATTAACACACTCCACATGTTTAACCCTCTCCACATTAATAAACTCCACATTATTAACACCCTCCACATTATTAACACCCTCCACATGATTAACACCCTCCACATTATGAACTCCTCCACATTATTAACACACTCCACATTATTAACACACTCCACATTGTTAACTCACTCCACATTAATACACTCCACATTAATAACACACTCCACATTATTAACATACTCCACGTTATTAACACACTCCACATGATTAACACACTCCACATTGTTAACTCACTCCACATTAATACACTCCACATTAATAACACACTCCACATTATTAACATACTCCACGTTATTAACACACTCCACATTATGAACACACTCCACATTATGAACACACTCCACATTATTAACACCCTCCACATTATTAACCCTCTCCACATTAATACACTCCACATTATTAACACCCTCCACATTATTAATACACTCCTCATTAACAACACATTCCACATGATTAACACATTCCACATGATTAATACACTCCACATTATTAACTCACTCCATATATTAACACACTCCACATTATTAACACCCTCCACATTATTAACACACTCCACATTAACAACACATTCCACATTAACAACACACTCCACATCCACATTAACAACATACTCCACATTAACAACACACTCCACATGATTAACACTCTCCACATTATTAACACACTCCACATTATTAACACCCTCCACATTATGAACATACTCCACATTATTAACACACTCCACATTATTAACACACTCCACATTAATAACAAACTCCACATTATTAACACACTCCACATTATTAACACACTCCACACGATTAACACTCTCCACACTAATAACACTCTCCACATTATTAACACTCTCCACATTATTAACACACTCCACATTATTAACACACTCCACATTATTAACCCTCTCACATTAATACACTCCACATTATTAACACCCTCCACATTATTAATACACTCCTCATTAACAACACACTCCACATGATTAACACAATCCACATGATTAATACACTCACATTATTAACACACTCCATATTTTAACACACTCCACATTATTAACACCCTCCACATTATTAACACACTCACATTAACAACACATTCCACATTAACAACACACTCCACATCCACATTAACAACATACTCACATTAACAACACACTCCACATGATTAACACATTCCACATTATTAACACACTCCACATTATTAACACACTCCACATTATTAACACACTCATTATTACTAACACACTCCACATTATTAACACTCTCCACAGTAATACACTCCACATTAATAACACACTGCACATTATTAACACACTCCACATTATTAACACACTCCACACGATTAACACACTCCACATGATTAACAAACTCCACATGATTAACACTCTCCACATTAATACACTCCACAATATTAACACCCTCCACATTATTAACACCCTCCACATTATGAACATACTCCACATTATTAACACACTCCATATTTTAACACACTCCACATTATTAACACCCTCCACATTATTAACACACTCCACATTAACAACACATTCCACATTAACAACACACTCCACATCCACATTAACAACATACTCCACATTAACAACACACTCCACATGATTAACACATTCCACATTATTAACACACTCCACATTATTAACACACTCCACATTATTAACACACTCATTATTACTAACACACTCCACATTATTAACACTCTCCACAGTAATACACTCCACATTAATAACACACTGCACATTATTAACACACTCCACATTATTAACACACTCCACACGATTAACACACTCCACATGATTAACAAACTCCACATTAATACAATCCACATTAATAACACACTCCACATTATTAACACACTCCACATTATTAACACTCTCCACATTAATACACTACACATTAATAACACATTCCACATGATTAAGACACTCCACATTAATAACACAGTCCACATTATTAACACACTCCACATTATTAACACACTCCACATGATTAACACACACCACATGATTAACACACACCACATGATTAACACCCTCCACATTATTAATACACTCCTCAATAACAACACACTCCACATGATTAACACATTCCACATTATGAACACACTCCACATTATGAACACACTCCACATTATTAACACCCTCCACATTATTAACCCTCTCCACATTAATACACTCCACATTATTAACACCCTCCACATTATTAATACACTCCTCATTAACAACACATTCCACATGATTAATACACTCCACATTATTAACTCACTCCATATATTAACACCCTCCACATTATTAACACCCTCCACATTATTAACACACTCCACATTAACAACACATTCCACATTAACAACACACTCCACATCCACATTAACAACATACTCCACATTAACAACACACTCCACATGATTAACACTCTCCACATTATTAACACACTCCACATTATTAACACCCTCCACATTATGAACATACTCCACATTATTAACACACTCCACATTATTAACACACTCCACATTATTAACACACTCCACACGATTAACACTCTCCACATTATTAACACTCTCCACATTATTAACACACTCCACATTATTAACACACTCCACACGAATAACACTCTCCACATTATTAACACTCTCCACATTATTAACACACTCCACATTATTAACACACTCCACATTATTAACCCTCTCCACATTAATACACTCCACATTATTAACACCCTCCACATTATTAATACACTCCTCATTAACAACACACTCCACATGATTAACACAATCCACATGATTAATACACTCCACATTATTAACACACTCCATATTTTAACACACTCCACATTATTAACACACTCCACATGATTAACACTCTCCAAATTATTAACACACTCCACATTATTAACACCCTCCACATTATGAACATACTCCACATTATTAACACACTACACATTATTAACACACTCCACACGATTAACACTCTCCACATTATTAACACTCTCCACAATATTAACACACTCCACATGATTAACACACTCCACATGATTAACACACTCCACATGATTAACACTCTCCACATTATTAACACACTCCACATTATTAACACCCTCCACATTATTAACACCCTCCACATTATTAAAACACTCCACATTAATAACACACTCCACATTATTAACACACTCCACGTTATTAACACACTCCACATAATGAACACAATCCACATTATTAACACACTCCACATTTTTAACCCTCTCCACATTAACACACTCCACATTATTAACACTCTCCACATTATTAACACACTCCACATTATTAACACCCTCCACATTATTAATACACTCCACATTATTAACACACTCCACATTATTAACACACTCCACGTTATTAACACACTCCACATTATGAACACACTCCACATTATTAACACACTCCACATGTTTAACCCTCTCCACATTAATAAACTCCACATTATTAACACCCTCCACATTATTAACACCCTCCACATGATTATCACCCTCCACATTATGAACACACTCCACATTATTAACACACTCCACATTATTAATACACTCCACATTATTAACACACTCCATATTTTAACACACTCCACATTATTAACACACTCCACATTATTAACACACTCCACACGATTAACACTCTCCACATTATTAACACTCTCCACAATATTAACACACTCCACCACGATTAACACACTCCACATGATTAACACACTCCACATGATTAACACTCTCCACATTAACACACTCCACATTATTAACACTCTCCACATTATTAACACACTCCACATTATTAACACCCTCCACATTATTAATACACTCCACATTATTAACACACTCCACATTATTAACACACTCCACGTTATTAACACACTCCACATTATGAACACACTCCACATTATTAACACACTCCACATGTTTAACCCTCTCCACATTAATAAACTCCACATTATTAACACCCTCCACATTATTAACACCCTCCACATGATTAACACCCTCCACATTATGAACCCCTCCACATTATTAACACACTCCACATTATTAACACACTCCACATTGTTAACTCACTCCACATTAATACACTCCACATTAATAACACACTCCACATTATTAACATACTCCACGTTATTAACACACTCCACATGATTAACACACTCCACATTGTTAACTCACTCCACATTAATACACTCCACATTAATAACACACTCCACATTATTAACATACTCCACGTTATTAACACACTCCACATTATGAACACACTCCACATTATGAACACACTCCACATTATTAACACCTCCACATTATTAACCCTCTCCACATTAATACACTCCACATTATTAACACCCTCCACATTATTAATACACTCCTCATTAACAACACATTCCACATGATTAACACATTCCACATGATTAATACACTCCACATTATTAACTCACTCCATATATTAACACACTCCACATTAATACACTCCACATTATTAACACCCTCCACATTATTAACACACTCCACATTAACAACACATTCCACATTAACAACACACTCCACATCCACATTAACAACATACTCCACATTAACAACACACTCCACATGATTAACACTCTCCACATTATTAACACACTCCACATTATTAACACCCTCCACATTATGAACATACTCCACATTAGGCGGCAGGTAGGGGCGGCAGGTAGCCTAGTGGTTAGAGCGTTGGACTTGTAACCGGAGGGCTGCAAGTTCAAATCCCCGAGCTGACAAGGTAAAAATCTGTCGTTCTGCCCCTGAACAAGGCAGTTAACCCACTGTTCCCGAGCGCCGAAGACGTGGATGTCGATTAAAGGCAGCCCCCCGCACCTCTCTGATTCAGAGGGGTTGGGTTAAATGCGGAAGACACATTTCGGTTGAAGGCATTCGGTTGTACAACTGACTAATAATGGTGACTTTGACTTTTGGGGGCGGCAGGTAGCCTAGTGGTTAGAGCGTTGGACTTGTAACCGGAGGGTTGCAAGTTCGAATCCCCGAGCTGACAAGGAAAAAAAAAAATCTGTCGTTCTGCCCCTGAACAAGGCAGTTAACCCACTGTTCCCCGGGCGCCGAAGACGTGGAAGTCGATTAAGGCAGCCCCCCGCACCTCTCTGATTCAGAGGGGTTGGGTTAAATGCGGAAGACACATTTCGGTTGAAGGCATTCGGTTGTACAACTGACTAATAATGGTGACTTTGACTTTGACTTATTAACACACTCCACATTATTAACACACTCCACATTAATAACAAACTCCACATTATTAACACACTCCACATTATTAACACACTCCACACGATTAACACTCTCCACACGAATAACACTCTCCACATTATTAACACTCTCCACATTATTAACACACTCCACATTATTAACACACTCCACATTATTAACCCTCTCCACATTAATACACTCCACATTATTAACACCCTCCACATTATTAATACACTCCTCATTAACAACACACTCCACATGAATAACACAATCCACATGATTAATACACTCCACATTATTAACACACTCCATATTTTAAAACACTCCACATTATTAACACCCTCCACATTATTAACACACTCCACATTAACAACACATTCCACATTAACAACACACTCCACATCCACATTAACAACATACTCCACATTAACAACACACTCCACATGATTAACACATTCCACATTATTAACACACTCCACATTATTAACACACTCCACATTATTAATACACTCCACATTATTAACACACTCCATATTTTAACACACTCCACATTATTAACACACTCCACATTATTAACACACTCCACGATTAACACTCTCCACATTATTAACACTCTCACAATATTAACACACTCCACACGATTAACACACTCCACATGATTAACACACTCCACATGATTAACACTCTCCACATTAACACACTCCACATTATTAACACTCTCCACATTATTAACACACTCCACATTATTAACACCCTCCACATTATTAATACACTCCACATTATTAACACACTCCACATTATTAACACACTCCACGTTATTAACACACTCCACATTATGAACACACTCCACATTATTAACACACTCCACATGTTTAACCCTCTCCACATTAATAAACTCCACATTATTAACACCCTCCACATTATTAACACCCTCCACATGATTAACACCCTCCACATTATGAACCCCTCCACATTATTAACACACTCCACATTATTAACACACTCCACATTGTTAACTCACTCCACATTAATACACTCCACATTAATAACACACTCCACATTATTAACATACTCCACGTTATTAACACACTCCACATGATTAACACACTCCACATTGTTAACTCACTCCACATTAATACACTCCACATTAATAACACACTCCACATTATTAACATACTCCACGTTATTAACACACTCCACATTATGAACACACTCCACATTATGAACACACTCCACATTATTAACACCCTCCACATTATTAACCCTCTCCACATTAATACACTCCACATTATTAACACCCTCCACATTATTAATACACTCCTCATTAACAACACATTCCACATGATTAACACATTCCACATGATTAATACACTCCACATTATTAACTCACTCCATATATTAACACACTCCACATTATTAACACCCTCCACATTATTAACACACTCCACATTAACAACACATTCCACATTAACAACACACTCCACATCCACATTAACAACATACTCCACATTAACAACACACTCCACATGATTAACACTCTCCACATTATTAACACACTCCACATTATTAACACCCTCCACATTATGAACATACTCCACATTATTAACACACTCCACATTATTAACACACTCCACATTAATAACAAACTCCACATTATTAACACACTCCACATTATTAACACACTCCACACGATTAACACTCTCCACACGAATAACACTCTCCACATTATTAACACTCTCCACATTATTAACACACTCCACATTATTAACACACTCCACATTATTAACCCTCTCCACATTAATACACTCCACATTATTAACACCCTCCACATTATTAATACACTCCTCATTAACAACACACTCCACATGAATAACACAATCCACATGATTAATACACTCCACATTATTAACACACTCCATATTTTAAAACACTCCACATTATTAACACCCTCCACATTATTAACACACTCCACATTAACAACACATTCCACATTAACAACACACTCCACATCCACATTAACAACATACTCCACATTAACAACACACTCCACATGATTAACACATTCCACATTATTAACACACTCCACATTATTAACACACTCCACATTATTAACACACTCATTATTACTAACACACTCCACATTATTAACACTCTCCACAGTAATACACTCCACATTAATAACACACTGCACATTATTAACACACTCCACATTATTAACACACTCCACACGATTAACACACTCCACATGATTAACAAACTCCACATGATTAACACTCTCCACATTAATACACTCCACAATATTAACACCCTCCACATTATTAACACCCTCCACATGATTAATACACTCCACATTATTAACTCACTCCATATATTAACACAATCCACATTATTAACACCCTCCACATTATTAACACACTCCACATTAACAACACATTCCACATTAACAACACACTCCACATCCACATTAACAACATACTCCACATTAACAACACACTCCACATGATTAACACTCTCCACATTATTAACACACTCCACATTATTAACACCCTCCACATTATGAACATACTCCACATTATTAACACACTCCACATTATTAACACACTCCACATTAATAACAAACTCCACATTATTAACACACTCCACATTATTAACACACTCCACACGATTAACACTCTCCACACGAATAACACTCTCCACATTATTAACACTCTCCACATTATTAACACACTCCACATTATTAACACACTCCACATTATTAACCCTCTCCACATTAATACACTCCACATTATTAACACCCTCCACATTATTAATACACTCCTCATTAACAACACACTCCACATGAATAACACAATCCACATGATTAATACACTCCACATTATTAACACACTCCATATTTTAAAACACTCCACATTATTAACACCCTCCACATTATTAACACACTCCACATTAACAACACATTCCACATTAACAACACACTCCACATCCACATTAACAACATACTCCACATTAACAACACACTCCACATGATTAACACATTCCACATTATTAACACACTCCACATTATTAACACACTCCACATTATTAATACACTCCACATTATTAACACACTCCATATTTTAACACACTCCACATTATTAACACACTCCACATTATTAACACACTCCACACGATTAACACTCTCCACATTATTAACACTCTCCACAATATTAACACACTCCACACGATTAACACACTCCACATGATTAACACACTCCACATGATTAACACTCTCCACATTAACACACTCCACATTATTAACACTCTCCACATTATTAACACACTCCACATTATTAACACCCTCCACATTATTAATACACTCCACATTATTAACACACTCCACATTATTAACACACTCCAATGCGTTATTAACACACTCCACATTATGAACACACTCCACATTATTAACACACTCCACATGTTTAACCCTCTCCACATTAATAAACTCCACATTATTAACACCCTCCACATTATTAACACCCTCCACATGATTAACACCCTCCACATTATGAACCCCTCCACATTATTAACACACTCCACATTATTAACACACTCCACATTGTTAACTCACTCCACATTAATACACTCCACATTAATAACACACTCCACATTATTAACATACTCCACGTTATTAACACACTCCACATGATTAACACACTCCACATTGTTAACTCACTCCACATTAATACACTCCACATTAATAACACACTCCACATTATTAACATACTCCACGTTATTAACACACTCCACATTATGAACACACTCCACATTATGAACACACTCCACATTATTAACACCTCCACATTATTAACCCTCTCCACATTAATACACTCCACATTATTAACACCCTCCACATTATTAATACACTCCTCATTAACAACACATTCCACATGATTAACACATTCCACATGATTAATACACTCCACATTATTAACTCACTCCATATATTAACACACTCCACATTATTAACACCCTCCACATTATTAACACACTCCACATTAACAACACATTCCACATTAACAACACACTCCACATCCACATTAACAACATACTCCACATTAACAACACACTCCACATGATTAACACTCTCCACATTATTAACACACTCCACATTATTAACACCCTCCACATTATGAACATACTCCACATTATTAACACACTCCACATTATTAACACACTCCACATTAATAACAAACTCCACATTATTAACACACTCCACATTATTAACACACTCCACACGATTAACACTCTCCACACGAATAACACTCTCCACATTATTAACACTCTCCACATTATTAACACACTCCACATTATTAACACACTCCACATTATTAACCCTCTCCACATTAATACACTCCACATTATTAACACCCTCCACATTATTAATACACTCCTCATTAACAACACACTCCACATGAATAACACAATCCACATGATTAATACACTCCACATTATTAACACACTCCATATTTTAAAACACTCCACATTATTAACACCTCCACATTATTAACACACTCCACATTAACAACACATTCCACATTAACAACACACTCCACATCCACATTAACAACATACTCCACATTAACAACACACTCCACATGATTAACACATTCCACATTATTAACACACTCCACATTATTAACACACTCCACATTATTAACACACTCATTATTACTAACACACTCCACATTATTAACACTCTCCACAGTAATACACTCCACATTAATAACACACTGCACATTATTAACACACTCCACATTATTAACACACTCCACACGATTAACACACTCCACATGATTAACAAACTCCACATGATTAACACTCTCCACATTAATACACTCCACAATATTAACACCTCCACATTATTAACACCCTCCACATTATGAACATACTCCACATTATTAACACACTCCATATTTTAACACACTCCACATTATTAACACCTCCACATTATTAACACACTCCACATTAACAACACATTCCACATTAACAACACACTCCACATCCACATTAACAACATAATCCACATTAACAACACACTCCACATGATTAACACATTCCACATTATTAACACACTCCACATTATTAACACACTCCACATTATTAACACACTCATTATTACTAACACACTCCACATTATTAACACTCTCCACAGTAATACACTCCACATTAATAACACACTGCACATTATTAACACACTCCACATTATTAACACACTCCACACGATTAACACACTCCACATGATTAACAAACTCCACATTAATACAATCCACATTAATAACACACTCCACATTATTAACACACTCCACATTATTAACACTCTCCACATTAATACACTACACATTAATAACACATTCCACATGATTAAGACACTCCACATTAATAACACAGTCCACATTATTAACACACTCCACATGATTAACACACACCACATGATTAACACACACCACATGATTAACACCCTCCACATTGTTAATACACTCCTCAATAACAACACACTCCACATGATTAACACATTCCACATGATTAATACACTCCACATTATTAACACACTCCATATTTTAACACACTCCACATTATTAACACCCTCCACATTATTAACACAATCCACATTAACAACACATTCCACATTAACAACACACTCCACATCCACATTAACAACACACTCCACATTAACAACACACTCCACATGATTAACACATTCCACATTATTAACACACTGCACATTATTAACACACTCCACATTATTAACACACTCCACACGATTAACACACTCCACATGATTAACAAACTCCACATGATTAACACTCTCCACATTAATACACTCCACATTATTAACAACCCTCCACATTATTAACACCTCCACATTATGAACATACTCCACATTATTAACACACTCCACATTAATACACTCCACATTAATAACACACTCCACATTATTAACACACTCCACATTATTAACACTCTCACATTAATACACTACACATTAATAACACATTCCACATGATTAAGACACTCCACATTATTAAAAAACTCCACATTAATACACTCCACATTAATAACACAGTCCACATTATTAACACACTCCACATTATTAACACACTCCACATGATTAACACACTCCACATGATTAACACTCTCCAAATTATTAACACACTCCACATTATTAACACCCTCCACATTATGAACATACTCCACATTATTAACACACTCCACATTATTAACACACTCCACACGATTAACACTCTCCACATTATTAACACTCTCCACAATATTAACACACTCCACATGATTAACACACTCCACATGATTAACACACTCCACATGATTAACACTCTCCACATTATTAACACACTCCACATTATTAACACCCTCCACATTATTAACACCTTCCACATTATTAACACACTCCACATTAATAACACACTCCACATTATTAACACACTCCACGTTATTAACACACTCCACATAATGAACACAATCCACATTATTAACACACTCCACATTTTTAACCCTCTCCACATTAACACACTCCACATTATTAACACTCTCCACATTATTAACACACTCCACATTATTAACACCCTCCACATTATTAATACACTCCACATTATTAACACACTCCACATTATTAACACACTCCACGTTATTAACACACTCCACATTATGAACACACTCCACATTATTAACACACTCCACATGTTTAACCCTCTCCACATTAATAAACTCCACATTATTAACACCCTCCACATTATTAACACCCTCCACATGATTATCACCCTCCACATTATGAACACACTCCACATTATTAACACACTCCACATTATTAATACACTCCACATTATTAACACACTCCATATTTTAACACACTCCACATTATTAACACACTCCACATTATTAACACACTCCACACGATTAACACTCTCCACATTATTAACACTCTCCACAATATTAACACACTCCACATGATTAACACACTCCACATGATTAACACACTCCACATGATTAACACTCTCCACATTAACACACTCCACATTATTAACACTCTCCACATTATTAACACACTCCACATTATTAACACCCTCCACATTATTAATACACTCCACATTATTAACACACTCCACATTATTAACACACTCCACGTTATTAACACACTCCACATTATGAACACACTCCACATTATTAACACACTCCACATGTTTAACCCTCTCCACATTAATAAACTCCACATTATTAACACCCTCCACATTATTAACACCCTCCACATGATTAACACTCTCCACATTATGAACCCCTCCACATTATTAACACACTCCACATTATTAACACACTCCACATGATTAACACACTCCACATTGTTAACTCACTCCACATTAATACACTCCACATTAATAACACACTCCACATTATTAACACACTCCACGTTATTAACACACTCCACATTATGAACACACTCCACATTATGAACACACTCCACATTATTAACACCCTCCACATTATTAACCCTCTCCACATTAATACACTCCACATTATTAACACCCTCCACATTATTAATACACTCCTCATTAACAACACATTCCACATGATTAACACATTCCACATGATTAATACACTCCACATTATTAACTCACTCCATATATTAACACCCTCCACATTATTAACACCCTCCACATTATTAACACACTCCACATTAACAACACATTCCACATTAACAACACACTCCACATCCACATTAACAACATACTCCACATTAACAACACACTCCACATGATTAACACTCTCCACATTATTAACACACTCCACATTATTAACACCCTCCACATTATGAACATACTCCACATTATTAACACACTCCACATTATTAACACACTCACATTATTAACACACTCCACACGATTAACACTCTCCACATTATTAACACTCTCCACATTATTAACACACTCCACATTATTAACACACTCCACACGAATAACACTCTCCACATTATTAACACTCTCCACATTATTAACACACTCCACATTATTAACCCTCTCCACATTAATACACTCCACATTATTAACACCCTCCACATTATTAATACACTCCTCATTAACAACACACTCCACATGATTAACACAATCCACATGATTAATACACTCCACATTATTAACACACTCCATATTTTAACACACTCCACATTATTAACACACTCCACATGATTAACACTCTCCAAATTATTAACACACTCCACATTATTAACACCCTCCACATTATGAACATACTCCACATTATTAACACACTCCACATTATTAACACACTCCACACGATTAACACTCTCCACATTATTAACACTCTCCACAATATTAACACACTCCACATGATTAACACACTCCACATGATTAACACACTCCACATGATTAACACTCTCCACATTATTAACACACTCCACATTATTAACACCTCCACATTATTAACACCCTCCACATTATTAATACACTCCACATTAATAACACACTCCACATTATTAACACACTCCACGTTATTAACACACTCCACATAATGAACACAATCCACATTATTAACACACTCCACATTTTTAACCCTCTCCACATTAACACACTCCACATTATTAACACTCTCCACATTATTAACACACTCCACATTATTAACACCCTCCACATTATTAATACACTCCACATTATTAACACACTCCACATTATTAACACACTCCACGTTATTAACACACTCCACATTATGAACACACTCCACATTATTAACACACTCCACATGTTTAACCCTCTCCACATTAATAAACTCCACATTATTAACACCCTCCACATTATTAACACCTTCCACATGATTATCACCCTCCACATTATGAACACACTCCACATTATTAACACACTCCACATTATTAATACACTCCACATTATTAACACACTCCATATTTTAACACACTCCACATTATTAACACACTCCACATTATTAACACACTCCACACGATTAACACTCTCCACATTATTAACACTCTCCACAATATTAACACACTCCACACGATTAACACACTCCACATGATTAACACACTCCACATGATTAACACTCTCCACATTAACACACTCCACATTATTAACACTCTCCACATTATTAACACACTCCACATTATTAACACCCTCCACATTATTAATACACTCCACATTATTAACACACTCCACATTATTAACACACTCCACGTTATTAACACACTCCACATTATGAACACACTCCACATTATTAACACACTCCACATGTTTAACCCTCTCCACATTAATAAACTCCACATTATTAACACCCTCCACATTATTAACACCCTCCACATGATTAACACCTCCACATTATGAACCTCCACATTATTAACACACTCCACATTATTAACACACTCCACATTGTTAACTCACTCCACATTAATACACTCCACATTAATAACACACTCCACATTATTAACATACTCCACGTTATTAACACACTCCACATGATTAACACACTCCACATTGTTAACTCACTCCACATTAATACACTCCACATTAATAACACACTCCACATTATTAACATACTCCACGTTATTAACACACTCCACATTATGAACACACTCCACATTATGAACACACTCCACATTATTAACACCCTCCACATTATTAACCCTCTCCACATTAATACACTCCACATTATTAACACCCTCCACATTATTAATACACTCCTCATTAACAACACATTCCACATGATTAACACATTCCACATGATTAATACACTCCACATTATTAACTCACTCCATATATTAACACACTCCACATTATTAACACCCTCCACATTATTAACACACTCCACATTAACAACACATTCCACATTAACAACACACTCCACATCCACATTAACAACATACTCCACATTAACAACACACTCCACATGATTAACACTCTCCACATTATTAACACACTCCACATTATTAACACCCTCCACATTATGAACATACTCCACATTATTAACACACTCCACATTATTAACACACTCCACATTAATAACAAACTCCACATTATTAACACACTCCACATTATTAACACACTCCACACGATTAACACTCTCCACATTATTAACACTCTCCACATTATTAACACACTCCACATTATTAACACACTCCACACGAATAACACTCTCCACATTATTAACACTCTCCACATTATTAACACACTCCACATTATTAACACACTCCACATTATTAACCCTCTCCACATTAATACACTCCACATTATTAACACCCTCCACATTATTAATACACTCCTCATTAACAACACACTCCACATGATTAACACAATCCACATGATTAATACACTCCACATTATTAACACACTCCATATTTTAACACACTCCACATTATTAACACCCTCCACATTATTAACACACTCCACATTAACAACACATTCCACATTAACAACACACTCCACATCCACATTAACAACATACTCCACATTAACAACACACTCCACATGATTAACACATTCCACATTATTAACACACTCCACATTATTAACACACTCCACATTATTAACACACTCATTATTACTAACACACTCCACATTATTAACACTCTCCACAGTAATACACTCCACATTAATAACACACTGCACATTATTAACACACTCCACATTATTAACACACTCCACACGATTAACACACTCCACATGATTAACAAACTCCACATGATTAACACTCTCCACATTAATACACTCCACAATATTAACACCCTCCACATTATTAACACCCTCCACATTATGAACATACTCCACATTATTAACACACTCCATATTTTAACACACTCCACATTATTAACACCCTCCACATTATTAACACACTCCACATTAACAACACATTCCACATTAACAACACACTCCACATCCACATTAACAACATACTCCACATTAACAACACACTCCACATGATTAACACATTCCACATTATTAACACACTCCACAT
This sequence comes from Brachymystax lenok tsinlingensis, assembly GCA_030435695.1. Classification (NCBI taxonomy): domain Eukaryota; kingdom Metazoa; phylum Chordata; class Actinopteri; order Salmoniformes; family Salmonidae; genus Brachymystax; species Brachymystax lenok. The sequence continues at coordinate 17,882,538 of CM059813.1, read as the reverse complement.
TATTAACACACTCCACACGATTAACACACTCCACATGATTAACAAACTCCACATTAATACAATCCACATTAATAACACACTCCACATTATTAACACACTCCACATTATTAACACTCTCCACATTAATACACTACACATTAATAACACATTCCACATGATTAAGACACTCCACATTAATAACACAGTCCACATTATTAACACACTCCACATTATTAACACACTCCACATGATTAACACACACCACATGATTAACACACACCACATGATTAACACCCTCCACATTATTAATACACTCCTCAATAACAACACATTCCACATGATTAATACACTCCACATTATTAACACACTCCATATTTTAACACACTCCACATTATTAACACCCTCCACATTATTAACACAATCCACATTAACAACACATTCCACATTAACAACACACTCCACATCCACATTAACAACACACTCCACATTAACAACACACTCCACATGATTAACACATTCCACATTATTAACACACTGCACATTATTAACACACTCCACATTATTAACACACTCCACACGATTAACACACTCCACATGATTAACAAACTCCACATGATTAACACTCTCCACATTAATACACTCCACATTATTAACACCCTCCACATTATTAACACCCTCCACATTATGAACATACTCCACATTATTAACACACTCCACATTAATACACTCCACATTAATAACACACTCCACATTATTAACACACTCCACATTATTAACACTCTCCACATTAATACACTACACATTAATAACACATTCCACATGATTAAGACACTCCACATTATTAAAAAACTCCACATTAATACACTCCACATTAATAACACAGTCCACATTATTAACACACTCCACATTATTAACACACTCCACATGATTAACACACTCCACATGATTAACACTCTCCAAATTATTAACACACTCCACATTATTAACACCCTCCACATTATGAACATACTCCACATTATTAACACACTCCACATTATTAACACACTCCACACGATTAACACTCTCCACATTATTAACACTCTCCACAATATTAACACACTCCACATGATTAACACACTCCACATGATTAACACACTCCACATGATTAACACTCTCCACATTATTAACACACTCCACATTATTAACACCCTCCACATTATTAACACCCTCCACATTATTAATACACTCCACATTAATAACACACTCCACATTATTAACACACTCCACGTTATTAACACACTCCACATAATGAACACAATCCACATTATTAACACACTCCACATTTTTAAACCTCTCCACATTAACACACTCCACATTATTAACACTCTCCACATTATTAACACACTCCACATTATTAACACCCTCCACATTATTAATACACTCCACATTATTAACACACTCCACATTATTAACACACTCCACGTTATTAACACACTCCACATTATGAACACACTCCACATTATTAACACACTCCACATTATTAACACACTCCACATGATTAACACACACCACATGATTAACACACACCACATGATTAACACCCTCCACATTATTAATACACTCCTCAATAACAACACATTCCACATGATTAATACACTCCACATTATTAACACACTCCATATTTTAACACACTCCACATTATTAACACCCTCCACATTATTAACACAATCCACATTAACAACACATTCCACATTAACAACACACTCCACATCCACATTAACAACACACTCCACATTAACAACACACTCCACATGATTAACACATTCCACATTATTAACACACTGCACATTATTAACACACTCCACATTATTAACACACTCCACACGATTAACACACTCCACATGATTAACAAACTCCACATGATTAACACTCTCCACATTAATACACTCCACATTATTAACACCCTCCACATTATTAACACCCTCCACATTATGAACATACTCCACATTATTAACACACTCCACATTAATACACTCCACATTAATAACACACTCCACATTATTAACACACTCCACATTATTAACACTCTCCACATTAATACACTACACATTAATAACACATTCCACATGATTAAGACACTCCACATTATTAAAAAACTCCACATTAATACACTCCACATTAATAACACAGTCCACATTATTAACACACTCCACATTATTAACACACTCCACATTATTAACACACTCCACATGATTAACACACTCCACATGATTAACACTCTCCAAATTATTAACACACTCCACATTATTAACACCCTCCACATTATGAACATACTCCACATTATTAACACACTCCACATTATTAACACACTCCACACGATTAACACTCTCCACATTATTAACACTCTCCACAATATTAACACACTCCACATGATTAACACACTCCACATGATTAACACACTCCACATGATTAACACTCTCCACATTATTAACACACTCCACATTATTAACACCTCCACATTATTAACACCCTCCACATTATTAATACACTCCACATTAATAACACACTCCACATTATTAACACACTCCACGTTATTAACACACTCCACATAATGAACACAATCCACATTATTAACACACTCCACATTTTTAAACCTCTCCACATTAACACACTCCACATTATTAACACTCTCCACATTATTAACACACTCCACATTATTAACACCCTCCACATTATTAATACACTCCACATTATTAACACACTCCACATTATTAACACACTCCACGTTATTAACACACTCCACATTATGAACACACTCCACATTATTAACACACTCCACATGTTTAACCCTCTCCACATTAATAATCTCCACATTATTAACACCCTCCTCATTATTAACACCCTCCACATGATTATCCCCCTCCACATTATGAACACACTCCACATTATTAACACACTCCACATTATTAATACACTCCACATTATTAACACACTCCACATTATTAACACACTCCACGTTATTAACACACTCCACATTATGAACACACTCCACATTATTAACACACTCCACATGTTTAACCCTCTCCACATTAATACACTCCACATTATTAACACCCTCCACATTATTAATACACTCCTCATTAACAACACACTCCTCATTAACAACACACTCCACATGATTAACACATTCCACATGATTTATACACTCCACATTATTAACACACTCCATATTTTAACACACTCCACATTATTAACACACTCCACATTATTAACACACTCCACACGATTAACACTCTCCACATTATTAACACTCTCCACAATATTAACACACTCCACATGATTAACACACTCCACATTATTAATACACTCCTCATTAACAACACACTCCACATGATTAACACATTCCAGATGATTAATACACTCCACATTATTAACTCACTCCATATATTAACACACTCCACATTATTAACACCCTCCACATTATTAACACACTCCACATTAACAACACATTCCACATTAACAACACACTCCACATCCACATTAACAACATACTCCACATTAACAACACACTCCACATGATTAACACTCTCACATTATTAACACACTCCACATTATTAACACCTCCACATTATGAACATACTCCACATTATTAACACACTCCACATTATTAACACACTCACATTAATAACAAACTCCACATTATTAACACACTCCACATTATTAACACACTCCACACGATTAACACTCTCCACATTATTAACACTCTCCACATTATTAACACACTCCACATTATTAACACACTCCACACGAATAACACTCTCCACATTATTAACACTCCCCACATTATTAACACACTCCACATTATTAACACACTCCACATTATTAACCCTCTCCACATTAATACACTCCACATTATTAACACCCTCCACATTATTAATACACTCCTCATTAACAACACACTCCACATGATTAACACAATCCACATGATTAATACACTCCACATTATTAACACACTCCATATTTTAACACACTCCACATTATTAACACCTCCACATTATTAACACACTCCACATTAACAACACATTCCACATTAACAACACACTCCACATCCACATTAACAACATACTCCACATTAACAACACACTCCACATGATTAACACATTCCACATTATTAACACACTCCACATTATTAACACACTCCACATTATTAACACACTCCATATTACTAACACACTCCACATTATTAACACTCTCCACAGTAATACACTCCACATTAATAACACACTGCACATTATTAACACACTCCACATTATTAACACACTCCACACGATTAACACACTCCACATGATTAACAAACTCCACATGATTAACACTCTCCACATTAATACACTCCACAATATTAACACCCTCCACATTATTAACACCCTCCACATTATGAACATACTCCACATTATTAACACACTCCATATTTTAACACACTCCACATTATTAACACCCTCCACATTATTAACACACTCCACATTAACAACACATTCCACATTAACAACACACTCCACATCCACATTAACAACATACTCCACATTAACAACACACTCCACATGATTAACACATTCCACATTATTAACACACTCCACATTATTAACACACTCCACATTATTAACACACTCATTATTACTAACACACTCCACATTATTAACACTCTCCACAGTAATACACTCCACATTAATAACACACTGCACATTATTAACACACTCCACATTATTAACACACTCCACACGATTAACACACTCCACATGATTAACAAACTCCACATGATTAACACTCTCCACATTAATACACTCCACAATATTAACACCCTCCACATTATTAACACCCTCCACATTATGAACATACTCCACATTATTAACACACTCCACATTAATACAATCCACATTAATAACACACTCCACATTATTAACACACTCCACATTATTAACACTCTCCACATTAATACACTACACATTAATAACACATTCCACATGATTAAGACACTCCACATTAATAACACAGTCCACATTATTAACACACTCCACATTATTAACACCCTCCACATTATGAACATACTCCACATTATTAACACACTCCACATTATTAACACACTCCACATTAATAACAAACTCCACATTATTAACACACTCCACATTATTAACACACTCCACACGATTAACACTCTCCACATTATTAACACTCTCCACATTATTAACACACTCCACATTATTAACACACTCCACACGAATAACACTCTCCACATTATTAACACTCTCCACATTATTAACACACTCCACATTATTAACACTCTCCACATTATTAACCCTCTCCACATTAATACACTCCACATTATTAACACACACCACATGATTAACACACACCACATGATTAACACCCTCCACATTATTAATACACTCCTCAATAACAACACACTCCACATGATTAACACATTCCACATGATTAATACACTCCACATTATTAACACACTCCATATTTTAACACACTCCACATTATTAACACCCTCCACATTATTAACACAATCCACATTAACAACACATTCCACATTAACAACACACTCCACATCCACATTAACAACATACTCCACATTAACAACACACTCCACATGATTAACACATTCCACATTATTAACACACTCCACATTATTAACACACTCCACATTATTAACACACTCCATATTACTAACACACTCCACATTATTAACACTCTCCACAGTAATACACTCCACATTAATAACACACTGCACATTATTAACACACTCCACATTATTAACACACTCCACACGATTAACACACTCCACATGATTAACAAACTCCACATGATTAACACTCTCCACATTAATACACTCCACAATATTAACACCCTCCACATTATTAACACCCTCCACATTATGAACATACTCCACATTATTAACACACTCCATATTTTAACACACTCCACATTATTAACACCCTCCACATTATTAACACACTCCACATTAACAACACATTCCACATTAACAACACACTCCACATCCACATTAACAACATACTCCACATGAACAACACACTCCACATGATTAACACATTCCACATTATTAACACACTCCACATTATTAACACACTCCACATTATTAACCTTCTCATTATTACTAACACACTCCACATTATTAACACTCTCCACAGTAATACACTCCACATTAATAACACACTGCACATTATTAACACACTCCACATTATTAACACACTCCACACGATTAACACACTCCACATGATTAACAAACTCCACATGATTAACACTCTCCACATTAATACACTCCACAATATTAACACCCTCCACATTATTAACACCCTCCACATTATGAAAATACTCCACATTATTAACACACTCCACATTAATACAATCCACATTAATAACACACTCCACATTATTAACACACTCCACATTATTAACACTCTCCACATTAATACACTACACATTAATAACACATTCCACATGATTAAGACACTCCACATTAATAACACAGTCCACATTATTAACACACTCCACATTATTAACACACTCCACATGATTAACACACACCACATGATTAACACACACCACATGATTAACACACACCACATGATTAACACCCTCCACATTATTAATACACTCCTCAATAACAACACACTCCACATGATTAACACATTCCACATGATTAATACACTCCACATTATTAACACACTCCATATTTTAACACACTCCACATTATTAACACCACTCCACATTATTAACACAATCCACATTAACAACACATTCCACATTAACAACACACTCCACATCCACATTAACAACACACTCCACATTAACAACACACTCCACATGATTAACACATTCCACATTATTAACACACTGCACATTATTAACACACTCCACATTATTAACACACTCCACGATTAACACACTCCACATGATTAACAAACTCCACATGATTAACACTCTCCACATTAATACACTCCACATTATTAACACCCTCCACATTATTAACACCCTCCACATTATGAACATACTCCACATTATTAACACACTCCACATTAATACACTCCACATTAATAACACACTCCACATTATTAACACACTCCACATTATTAACACTCTCCACATTAATACACTACACATTAATAACACATTCCACATGATTAAGACACTCCACATTATTAAAAAACTCCACATTAATACACTCCACATTAATAACACAGTCCACATTATTAACACACTCCACATTATTAACACACTCCACATGATTAACACACTCCACATGATTAACACTCTCCAAATTATTAACACACTCCACATTATTAACACCCTCCACATTATGAACATACTCCACATTATTAACACACTCCACATTATTAACACACTTCACACGATTAACACTCTCCACATTATTAACACTCCACAATATTAACACACTCCACATGATTAACACACTCCACATGATTAACACACTCCACATGATTAACACTCTCCACATTATTAACACACTCCACATTATTAACACCCTCCACATTATTAACACCTCCACATTATTAATACACTCCACATTAATAACACACTCCACATTATTAACACACTCCACGTTATTAACACACTCCACATAATGAACACAATCCACATTATTAACACACTCCACATTTTTAACCCTCTCCACATTAACACACTCCACATTATTAACACTCTCCACATTATTAACACACTCCACATTATTAACACCCTCCACATTATTAATACACTCCACATTATTAACACCCTCCACATTATTAACACCCTCCACATGATTAACACACTCCACATTATTAACACACTCCACATTATTAACACCCTCCACATTATGAACATACTCCACATTATTAACACACTCCACATTATTAACAAACTCCACATTAATAACAAACTCCACATTATTAACACACTCCACATTATTAACACACTCCACACGATTAACACTCTCCACATTATTAACACTCTCCACATTATTAACACACTCCACATTATTAACACACTCCACACGAATAACACTCTCCACATTATTAACACTCTCCACATTATTAACACACTCCACATTATTAACACACTCCACATTATTAACCCTCTCCACATTAATACACTCCACATTATTAACACCTCCACATTATTAATACACTCTCATTAACAACACACTCCACATGATTAACACAATCCACATGATTAATACACTCCACATTATTAACACACTCCATCTTTTAACACACTCCACATTATTAACACCCTCCACATTATTAACACACTCCACATTAACAACACATTCCACATTAACAACACACTCCACATCCACATTAACAACATACTCCACATTAACAACACACTCCACATGATTAACACATTCCACATTATTAACACACTCCACATTATTAACACACTCCACATTATTAACACACTCCATATTACTAACACACTCCACATTATTAACACTCTCCACAGTAATACACTCCACATTAATAACACACTGCACATTATTAACACACTCCACATTATTAACACACTCTACGATTAACACACTCCACATGATTAACAAACTCCACATGATTAACACTCTCCACATTAATACACTCCACAATATTAACAACCTCCACATTATTAACACCCTCGACATTATGAACATACTCCACATTATTAACACACTCCATATTTTAACACACTCCACATTATTAACACCCTCCACATTATTAACACACTCCACATTAACAACACATTCCACATTAACAACACACTCCACATCCACATTAACAACATACTCCACATTAACAACACACTCCACATGATTAACACATTCCACATTATTAACACACTCCACATTATTAACACACTCCACATTATTAACACACTCATTATTACTAACACACTCCACATTATTAACACTCTCCACAGTAATACACTCCACATTATTAACACACTGCACATTATTAACACACTCCACATTATTAACACACTCCACACGATTAACACACTCCACATGATTAACAAACTCCACATGATTAACACTCTCCACATTAATACATACACTCCACAATATTAACACCCTCCACATTATTAACACCTCCACATTATGAACATACTCCACATTATTAACACACTCCACATTAATACAATCCACATTAATAACACACTCCACATTATTAACACACTCCACATTATTAACACTCTCCACATTAATACACTACACATTAATAACACATTCCACATGATTAAGACACTCCACATTATTAACACACTCCACATGATTAACACACTCCACATGATTAACACTCTCCAAATTATTAACACACTCCACATTATTAACACCTCCACATTATGAACATCTCCACATTATTAACACACTCCACATTATTAACACACTCCACATTATTAACACACTCCACATTATTAACACTTCCACAATATTAACACACTCCACATGATTAACACACTCCACATGATTAACACACTCCACATGATTAACACTCTCCACATTATTAACACACTCCACATTATTAACACCCTCCACATTATTAACACCCTCCACATTATTAATACACTCCACATTATGAACACACTCCACATTATTAACACACTCCACGTTATTAACACACTCCACATAATGAACACACTCCACATTAACACACTCCACATTTTTAACCCTCTCCACATTAACACACTCCACATTATTAACACTCTCCACATTATTAACACACTCCACATTATTAACACCTCCACACATTAATAAACTCCACATTATTAACACACTCCACATTATTAACACACTCCACGTTATTAACACACTCCACATTATGAACACACTCCACATTATGAACACACTCCACATTATTAACACACTCCACATGTTTAACCCTCTCCACATTAATAAACTCCACATTATTAACACCCTCCACATTATTAACACCCTCCACATTATTAACACCCTCCACATGATTAACACCCTCCACATTATGAACACACTCCACATTATTAACACACTCCACATGATTAACACATTCCACATTATTAACACACTGCACATTATTAACACACTCCACATTATTAACACACTCCACACGATTAACACACTCCACATGATTAACAAACTCCACATGATTAACACTCTCCACATTAATACACTCCACATTATTAACACCCTCCACATTATTAACACCCTCCATATTATGAACATACTCCACATTATTAACACACTCCACATTAATACACTCCACATTAATTACACACTCCACATTATTAACAAACTCCACATGATTAACACTCTCCACATTAATACACTCCACATTATTAACGCCCTCCACATTATTAACACCCTCCATATTATGAACATACTCCACATTATTAACACACTCCACATTAATACACTCCACATTAATTACACATTCCACATGATTAAGACACTCCACATTATTAACACACTTCACATGATTAACACTCTCCAAATTATTAACACACTCCACATTAATACACTCCACATTAATAACACACTCCACATTATTAACACACTCCACATTATTAACACTCTCCACATTAATACACTACACATTAATAACACATTCCACATGATTAAGACACTCCACATTATTAACACACTCCACATGATTAACACACTCCACATGATTAACACTCTCCAAATTATTAACACACTCCACATTATTAACACCCTCCACATTATGAACATACTCCACATTATTAACACACTCCACATTATTAACACACTCCACACGATTAACACTCTCCACATTATTAACACTCTCCACAATATTAACACACTCCACATGATTAACACACTCCACATGATTAACACACTCCACATGATTAACACTCTCCACATTATTAACACACTCCACATTATTAACACCCTCCACATTATTAACACACTCCACATTATTAACACACTCCACGTTATTAACACACTCCACATAATGAACACACTCCACATTAACACACTCCACATTTTTAACCCTCTCCACATTAACACACTCCACATTATTAACACTCTCCACATTATTAACACACTCCACATTATTAACACCCTCCACATTATTAATAAACTCCACATTATGAACACACTCCACATTATGAACACACTCCACATTATGAACACACTCCACATGTTTAACCCTCTCCACATTAATAAACTCCACATTATTAACACCCTCCACATTATTAACACCCTCCACATTATTAACACCCTCCACATGATTAACACCCTCCACATTATGAACACACTCCACATTATTAACACACTCCACATGATTAACACATTCCACATTATTAACACACTGCACATTATTAACACACTCCACATTATTAACACACTCCACACGATTAACACACTCCACATGATTAACAAACTCCACATGATTAACACTCTCCACATTAATACACTCCACATTATTAACACCCTCCACATTATTAACACCCTCCATATTATGAACATACTCCACATTATTAACACACTCCACATTAATACACTCCACATTAATTACACACTCCACATTATTAACACACTCCACATTATTAACACTCTCCACATTAATACACTACACATTAATAACACATTCCACATGATTAAGACACTCCACATTATTAACACACTCCACATGATTAACACTCTCCAAATTATTAACACACTCCACATTAATACACTCCACATTAATAACACACTCCACATTATTAACACACTCCACATTATTAAAACTCTCCACATTAATACACTACACATTAATAACACATTCCACATGATTAAGACACTCCACATTATTAACACACTCCACATGATTAACACACTCCACATGATTAACACTCTCCAAATTATTAACACACTCCACATTATTAACACCCTCCACATTATGAACATACTCCACAATATTAACACACTCCACATTATTAACACACTCCACACGATTAACACTCTCCACATTATTAACACTCTCCACAATATTAACACACTCCACATGATTAACACACTCCACATGATTAACACTCTCCACATTATTAACACACTCCACATTATTAACACCCTCCACATTATTAACACCCTCCACATTATTAATACACTCCACATTAATAACACACTCCACATTATTAACACACTCCACGTTATTAACACACTCCACATAATGAACACACTCCACATTATTAACACACTCCACATTTTTAACCCTCTCCACATTAACACACTCCACATTATTAACACTCTCCACATTATTAACACACTCCACATTATTAACACCCTCCACATTATTAATACACTCCACATTATTAACACCCTCCACATTATTAATACACTCCTCATTAACAACACACTCCACATGATTAACACATTCCACATGATTAATACACTCCACATTATTAACACACTCCATATTTTAACACACTCCACATTATTAACACACTCCACATTATTAACACACTCCACACGATTAACACTCTCCACATTATTAACACTCTCCACAATATTAACACACTCCACATGATTAACACACTCCACATGATTAACACACTCCACATGATTAACACTCTCCACATTAACACACTCCACATTATTAACACTCTCCACATGAATACACTCCACATTATTAACACCCTCCACATTATTAACACCCTCCACATTATTAACACCCTCCACATTATGAACATACTCCACATTATTAACACACTCCACATTAATACACTCCACATTAATAACACACTCCACATTATTAACACACTCCACATTATTAACACACTCCACATTATTAACACACTCCACATTATTAACACACTCCACACGATTAACACACTCCACATGATTAACACTCTCCACATTATTAACACACTCCACATTATGAACACACTCCAAATTATGAACACACTCCACATTATTAAAACACTCCATATTATTAACACACTCCACATTATTAACACACTCCATATTATTAAAACACTCCATATTATTAACACACTCCACATTATTAACACTCTCCACATTAATACACTCCACATTAATAACACACTCCACATTATTAACACACTCCACATTATGAACAAACTACACACGATTAACACACTTCTCATGATTAACACAGTCCACATTATTAACAAACTCCACATTATTAACACCCTCCACATTATTAACACCCTCCACATTATTAATACACTCCACATTAATAACACACTCCAAATTATTAACACACTCCACGTTATTAACACACTCCACATAATGAACACACTCCACATTATTAACACACTCCACATTTTTAACCCTCTCCACATTAACACACTCCCCATTATTAACACACTCCACATTATGAACACACTCCACATTATTAACACACTCCACATTATTAACACACTCCACATTTTTAACCCTCTCCACATTAATAAACTCCACGTTATTAACACCCTCCACATGATTAATACACTCCACATCAACAACACACTCCACATGATTAACACCCTCCACATTATTAACACACTCCACATTATTAACACACTCCACATTATTAACACACTCCACATTATTAACACACTCCACATTATTAACACACTCCACATTATTAACACACTCCACATTATTAACACACTCCACATGATTAACACACTCCACATTAACAACACACTCCACATGATTAACAAATTCCACATTGTTAACTCACTCCACATTAATACACTCCACATTAATAACACACTCCACATTATTAACACACTCCACGTTATTAACACACTCCACATTATGAACACACTCCACATTATGAATACACTCCACATTATTAACACCCTCCACATTATTAATACACTCCTCATTAACAACACACTCCATATGATTAACACATTCCACATGATTAATACACTCCACATTATTAACACACTCCATATTTTAACACACTTCGCATTATTAACACCCTCCACATTATTAACACATTCCACATTAACAACACACTCCACATCCACATTAACAACACACTCCACATTAACAACACATTCCACATTATTAACACACTCCACATTATTAACACATTCCATATTACTAACACATTCCACATTATTAACACTCTCCACAGTAATACACTCCACATTAATAACACACTGCACATTAGTAACACACTCCACATTATTAACACACTCCACACGATTAACACACTCCACATGATTAACAAACTCCACATGATTAACACTCTCAACATTATTAACACACTCCACATGATTAACACACTCCACATTATTAACACACTCCACATTATTAACCCTCTCCACATGAATACACTCCACATTATTAACACCCTCCACATTATTAACACCCTCCACATTATTAACACCCTCCACATTATGAACATACTCCACATTATTAACACACTCCACATTAATACACTCCACATTAATAACACCCTCCACATTATTAGCACACTCCACATTATTAACACACTCCACATTATTAACACACTCCACATTATTAACACACTCCACATTATTAACACACTCCACATGATTAACACACTCCACATGATTAACACTCTCCACATTATTAACACACTCCACATTATGAACACACTCCAAATTATGAACCCACTCCCCATTATTAATACACTCCATATTATTAACACACTCCACATTATTAACACACTCCATATTATTAAAACACTCCATATTATTAACACACTCCACATTATTAACACTCTCCACATTAATACACTCCACATTAATAACACACTCCACATTATTAACACACTCCACATTATGAACAAACTACACACGATTAACACACTTCTCATGATTAACACACTCCACATGATTAACACTCTCCACAATATTAACACACTCCACATTATGAACACACTCCACATTATTAACACATTCCACATTATTAACCCTCTCCACATGAATACACTCCACATTATTAACACTCTCCACATTATTAACACACTCCACATGATTAACACACTCCACATTATTAACACACTCCACATTATTAACCCTCTCTACATTAATACACTCCACATTATTAACACACTCCACATTATTAATAATCTCCACATTATTAACACCCTCCACATTATTAACACCCTCCACATTATGAACATACTCCACATTATTAACACAGTCCACATTATTAACACACTCCACATTATTAACACACTCCACATTATTAACACACTCCACATTATTAACACCCTCCACATTATTAATACACTCCACATTAAAAACACACTCCACATTAATAACACCCTCCACATTAAGAACACATTTCACATTATTAACACACTCCACATTCACAACACATTCTGCATTAACAACACCCTCCACATTATGAACACCCTCCACATTATGAACATACTCCACATTATTAACACACTAAAAATTATTAATACACTCCAAATTAATAACACACTCCACATTATTAACACACTCCACATTATTAACACCCTCCACATTATTAACACACTCCACATTAACAACACATTCTGCATTAACAACATACTCCACATTCACATTAACAACACACTCCACATTAACAACACACTCCACATGATTAACAAATTCCACATTATTAACACCCTCCACATTATTAACACTCTCCACATTAATACACTACACATTAAAAACACACTCCACATTATTAACACCCTCCACATGATTAACACTTTCCACATTAATACACTCCACATTATTAACACTTTCCACATGAATAAACTACACATTATTATTAACACCCTCCACATGATTAACACATTCCACATTATTAACACACTCCACATTATTAACACTTTCCACATTAATACACTACACATTATTAACCCTCTCTACATTAATACACTCCACATTATTAACACACTCCACATTATTAATAATCTCCACATTATTAACACCCTCCACATTATTAACACCCTCCACATTATGAACATACTCCACATTATTAACACACTCCACATTAATACACTCCACATTATTAACACCCTCCACATTATTAACACACTCCACATTATTAACACATTCCACACGATTAACACACTCCACATGATTAACACTCTCCACATTATTAACACACTCCACATTATGAACACACTCCACATTATTAACACTCTCCACATTATTAACACACTCCATATTATTAACACACTCCACATTATTAACACTCTCCACATTAATACACTCCACATTAATAACACACTCCACATTATTAACACACTCCACACGATTAACACACTTCTCATGATTATCACACTCCACATGATTAACACACTCCACATTATGAACACACTCCACATTATTAACACACTCCACATTATTAACCCTCTCCACACTAATACACTCCACATTATTAACACACTCCACATTATTAATACACTCCACATTATTAACACCCTCCACATTATTAACACCCTCCACATTATTAATACACTCCACATTAATAACACCCTCCACATTAATAACACACTCCATATAATTAACATACTCCACATTATTAACACACTCCACATTAATAACACCCTCCACATTATTAACACCCTCCACATTATGAACATACTCCACATTATTAACACACTCCACATTAATACACTCCACATTAATAACACACTCCACATTATTAGCACACTCCACATTATTAACACACTCCACATTATTAACACACTCCACATTATTAACACACTCCACATTATTAACACACTCCACATGATTAACACTCTCCACATTATTAACACACTCCACATTATGAACACACTCCAAATTATGAACCCACTCCCCATTATTAATACACTCCATATTATTAACACACTCCACATTATTAACACACTCCATATTATTAAAACACTCCATATTATTAACACACTCCACATTATTAACACTCTCCACATTAATACACTCCACATTAATAACACACTCCACATTATTAACACACTCCACATTATGAACAAACAACACACGATTAACACACTTCTCATGATTAACACACTCCACATGATTAACACTCTCCACATTATTAACACACTCCACATTATGAACACACTCCACATTATTAACACATTCCACATTATTAACCCTCTCCACATGAATACACTCCACATTATTAACACTCTCCACATTATTAACACACTCCACATGATTAACACACTCCACATTATTAACACACTCCACATTATTAACACACTCCACATTATTAACCCTCTCTACATTAATACACTCCACATTATTAACACACTCCACATTATTAATAATCTCCACATTATTAACACCCTCCACATTATTAACACCCTCCACATTATGAACATACTCCACATTATTAACACAGTCCACATTATTAACACACTCCACATTAATAACACACTCCACATTATTAACACACTCCACATTATTAACACACTCCACATTATTAACACCCTCCACATTATTAACACACTCCACATTAAAAACACACTCCACATTAATAACACCCTCCACATTAAGAACACACTCCACATTATTAACACACTCCACATTCACAACACATTCTGCATTAACAACACCCTCCACATTATGAACACCCTCCACATTATGAACATACTCCACATTATTAACACACTAAAAATTATTAATACACTCCAAATTAATAACACACTCCACATTATTAACACACTCCACATTATTAACACCCTCCACATTATTAACACACTCCACATTAACAACACATTCTGCATTAACAACATACTCCAAATTCACATTAACAACACACTCCACATTAACAACACACTCCACATGATTAACAAATTCCACATTATTAACACCCTCCACATTATTAACACTCTCCACATTAATACACTACACATTAAAAACACACTCCACATTATTAACACCCTCCACATGATTAACACTTTCCACATTAATACACTCCACATTATTAACACTTTCCACATGAATACACTACACATTATTATTAACACCCTCCACATGATTAACACATTCCACATTATTAACACACTCCACATTATTAACACTTTCCACATTAATACACTACACATTATTAACCCTCTCTACATTAATACACTCCACATTATTAACACACTCCACATTATTAATAATCTCCACATTATTAACACCCTCCACATTATTAACACCCTCCACATTATGAACATACTCCACATTATTAACACACTCCACATTAATACACTCCACATTATTAACACCCTCCACATTATTAACACACTCCACATTATTAACACATTCCACAATGCATTAACACACTCCACATGATTAACACTCTCCACATTATTAACACACTCCACATTATGAACACACTCCACATTATTAACACTCTCCACATTATTAACACACTCCATATTATTAACACACTCCACATTATTAACACTCTCCACATTAATACACTCCACATTAATAACACACTCCACATTATTAACACACTCCACACGATTAACACACTTCTCATGATTATCACACTCCACATGATTAACACACTCCACATTATGAACACACTCCACATTATTAACACACTCCACATTATTAACCCTCTCCACACTAATACACTCCACATTATTAACACACTCCACATTATTAATACACTCCACATTATTAACACCCTCCACATTATTAACACCCTCCACATTATTAATACACTCCACATTAATAACACCCTCCACATTAATAACACACTCCATATAATTAACATACTCCACATTATTAACACACTCCACATTAATAACACACTCCACATTATTAAAACACTCCACATTATTAAAACACTCCACATAATTAACACACTCCAAATTAACAACACACTCCACATCCACATTAACTATATACTCCACATTAATACACTGCACATTAATACACTCCACATTAATAACACACTCCACATTATTAACACATTCCACATTATTAACACACTCCACATTAACAACACATTCTACATTAACAACACACTCCACATCCACATTAACAACACACTCCACATTAACAACACATTCCACATTATTAACACACTCCACATTATTAACACTCTCCACATGAATACACTACACATTAATAACACACTCCACATTATTAACACACTCCACATGATTAACACACTCCACATGATTAACACACTCCACATGATTAACACACTCCACGTTATTAATACACTCCACATTATTAACACACTCCACATTATTAACACACTCCACGTTATTAATACACTCCACATTATTAACACACTCCACATTATTAACACACTCCACAATATTAACCCTCTCCACATTAATAAACTCCACATTATTAACACACTCCACATTATTAACACACTCCACATGATTAACACATTCCACATGATTAATACACTCCACATTTTTAACACACTCCACATTAATACACTCCACATTAATAACACATTCCACATTAATAACACACTCCACATTATTAACACACTCCACATGATTAACACACTCCACATGATTAACACAATTTATCACACACTGTATCTCAATTGCCTCAAGGGGGGGACGCTGCATCATTCGTTGGTAACAACATATTTACTGTTGTTCCATTATGATTGCCTGATTTGGCTTGATTACTGCCCAGTAATATCTGTGGTGGCCACCTCATTATTGCAAAGCATT
The DNA here is from genome assembly GCA_030435695.1 of Brachymystax lenok tsinlingensis. Classification (NCBI taxonomy): domain Eukaryota; kingdom Metazoa; phylum Chordata; class Actinopteri; order Salmoniformes; family Salmonidae; genus Brachymystax; species Brachymystax lenok. The sequence continues at coordinate 17,862,934 of CM059813.1, read as the reverse complement.
ATCTATGGTGACCTTCCCCTACTGCACAGCACTATCTGTGGTATCCTTCACCTCATTACTGTACTGCTTTATCTCTGGTGACCTTCACCTCATTAATTGACACTATATCATATGAAGTCCCGTGAAAGTGTGACATGCGTCACATGTCTAGACTGATTTCTGCATTTTATATGGCAAACCCCACCCCCCAATTACGAGATGCACCTGGGCAAAATTTATCTAGACTTGATGCATGTCACAAAAGCAAAGAGGAAGTGATAACCTAATCAACAAAGGGTTTTCTTGTTGAGAAATCATCCTTGAGTTGGTCCTGATTGCGCTGTACAATGACCACCACCACCACCACTCCCACTCCTCTCCCAAACCTGTCATAGGGCCCTGCCCTGCCCTGTAACTCTCCGTGTTGGGGGGAAGCATGACTTGGCCTCACATCCGAGCCTTGTTCCGTCACGCCAGTGAAATGTGTTGCGGCAGCAGGACTCCGTCTCAGAGGAACAGAGGAATGTCCCCAGGGCCCAATACTGAAACAAGAAGCACAGAGCTATCTGTGACTGCTGAGCAGAGGAGGGTGTGGGTTGGGGCTTTACTGTAAACCTCAGCAGTATACAATATAGAGTACCACAGTAGTCATAATACCCATTAAACCTAGCAGTCAAACAAGGAAATGGTTCCAATCATTTTTCCACCATTCATTTTTCCCATGGGGGATTTTAGAAACACTTCAAATAAGCGTTGTGTTTCATGTAGGCTTACCCTGACGTGAAGATTTGATAACCACGTAGATCTCTCTAGGACAAGGTGACTTTCATCAATATATTTGACTGTATTTACCACCCCAACCCCCCCCAATGAAATGGTAATTAGCTGCTAATGTGGCTATCATAAAAAACTACAAATGCCATGATGATCTGGATGAGACCAAATCGAGGGAAAGGTAAGAATCTCTAGATTAACTATCTAATGTTAGATGTATGGCTAAAATGTATGGCTAAAAACAATTTATTTTACAATTATGTGAACTGTCTTGTGCACATTTTTAATTGACACAATACCTGTTTGCAAAGGTGTCAGCTAGAGATGATGGGCAGGAGCTTGCAGGGATTTGTAGTCTTGCATGATGTCTACTTTGATGCTAATTAGCATTTTCAAATCAGAGAGTAAATAGTTAAATAGAGCAGAATATATTGATAAACGTCACCTTGTCCTAGAGAGATTTACATTTACGCCAGGGTAAGGCTACATGAAACACATTTGTTCTTGACTGACTTGCCTAGTTAAATAAAGGTTAAAAAAAAGTGTTTGACCGCTAGGTTTTATGTGTATTATGACACCTCCACTGTCGGGCTCTATAGCCATGACAAACAACCACAGCAGTATATAGTATAGCTGTGACAAACAAAATAAATGACCTTGACAAATGGTAGAAGGAACAGAGGAGCGAGTGCTTGCTGATATGAGATAGAAGGATTGGTCACCCATGGGGTGTGTGATTGTGTGTGTCTCTGTGTCCTTGTGCATGGTACGCCATAAGTTGCAGTAGGATATTCACGTAAAAAATACTGTCCACCAATACTGTTCAATGAGGACCCATATGTTGATAACAAAGGTTCAAGTAATTGATTACCTTGTCACGTCCTGGCCATAGAGAGCCCTCTGGGTTCTCTATGGGGTTTTGGGCCAGGATGTGACCAGGGGTGTTTAGCGTTCTTTATGTTGGTTTTGGTTTGGTTCCCAATTAGAGGCAGCTGTTAGTCGTTGCCTCTAATTGGAATCCTATTTAGTTTATTTATTTAAATTATGTGGAACCCCATGCACATTGCGCCTTGGTCCATTTCTCCAGAAGATTGTCACAGAATATTCCACCATACCAGGACCAAGCAGCGTAACCAGGAGAAGGTGTTTTGGACCTGGGATGAGATTTTGGGGGGGGCTGTGAGACCCCCCCTCGCCAAGGAAGATGGGATGTCAGCAAAGACGCCGGGGTCCACAGCCACAGCAGTCCCATTAATTATTTTGGGGGGCCACATGGTGCCGGCTCCACGCACCTGGCCTCAAGTGCGTTGTCCCAGTCCGGTACGTCCTGTTCTAGCTCCACGCATCAGGCCTCCAGTGCGTCGTCCCAGTCCGGTACGTCTTGTTCCGGCTCCACGCATCAGACCTCCAGTGCGTCGTCCCAGCCCGGTACATCCTGTTCCGTTTCCACGCATCAGGCATCCAGTGCGTCGTCCCAGTCCGGTACGTCCTGTTCCGGCTCCATGCATCAGACCTCCAGTGCGTCGTCCCAGCCCGGTACGTCCTGTTCCGTTTCCACGCATCAGGCATCCAGTGAGTCGTCCCAGTCTGGTACGTCCTGTTCCGGCTCCACGCATCAGGCCTCCAGTGCATCGTCCCTTTCCGGTACGTCCTGTTCCGTCTCCACGCATCAGGCCCCCCCAGTGCGTCGTCCAAGCCCGGTACATCCTGTTCCGGCTCCACGCACCAGGCGTCCAGTGCGCATCCCCAGCCCAGTGAGTCCAGTGCCAGCTCCTGGCACTCGCCCAGGTGCGTGAGACCCGTCCGGTGAGACCTACGCCGGCTCCACGTACCAGGCGTCCAGTGCGCATCCCTAACTCGGTGCATCCAGTGCCAGCTCCCCGCACTCGATCAGAGGTGCGTGAGACCAGTCCGGTGAGACATATGCCGGCTCCACGCACCAGACCTGCAGTGCGCATCTCCAGCCCGGCGCGTCCGGTCCCGGCTCCACCCACTCGCCCAGAGGTACGTGAGACCAGTCCGGTGAGACCTACGCCGGCTCCACGCACCAGACCTGCAGTGCACATCTCCAGCCCGATGCGTCAGGTGCCGGCACCACCCACTTGCCCAGAGGTGCGTGAGACCAGTCCGGTGGGACCTACGCCGGCTCCACGTACCAGGCGTTCAGTGCGCATCCCCAGCTCGGTGCGTCCAGTGCCAGCTCCCCGCACTCGCCCAGAGGTGCATGAGACCAGTCCGGTGAGACCCACGCCAGCTCCACGCACCAGACTTGCAGTGCTCATCTCCAGCCCAATGCGTCCAGTGCCAGCTCCCCGCACTCGCCCAGAGGCGCGTGAGACCAGTCCGGTGAGACATACGCCCGCTCCACGTACCAGGCGTCCAGTGCGCATCCCCAACTTGGTGCGTCCAGTGCCAGCTCCCCGCACTCGCCCAGAGGTGCGTGAGACCAGTCCGGTGAGACCTACGCCGGCTCCACGCACCAGACCTGGAGTGTGCATCTCCAGCCCGGTGCGTCCGGTGCCGGCTCTACCCCCTCGCCCAGAGGTACGTGAGACCAGTCCGGTGAGACCTGCGCCGGCTCCACGCACCGGGTCTTCTGTGCGCCTCCTCAGTCCGGTGACTCCAATGCCGGCTCCACGCACCGGGCCTCCAGTGAGCCTTCTCAGCCCAGCACGTCTCGCACCGGAGCCGCCACCGACACCAAATGCCCACCCGAACCCTCCCCATAACCTCTGATTTGCGGTCCAGAGTCCACACCTTTGGGGGTACTGTCATGTCCTGGCCATAGAGAGCCCTCTGGACGTGACCAGAGGTGTTTAGCGTTCTTTATATTGGTTTTGGTTTGGTTCCCAATTAGAGGCAGCTGTTAGTCGTTGCCTCTAATTGGGAATCCTATTTAGTTTATTCATTCCCCCACCTGTGTTGTGGGATATTGAATGTGTGTTATCTGAAAGTGCCTGTGTGCGTGCTTCACGCACATGTTACGATCTGTCTACTTTATTGTTTTTGTAGTTGGTTCCATTTTGAAATAAAATTATGTGGAACCCCATGCACGTTGCGCCTTGTTCCATTTCTCCAGAAGATTGTCACATACCTTCAGAATCTACAAAAATAAAACCATAGAATTAGAATACTAGAATGGACATTATTGATCTTAAACTTTCACCCCCTACCTATCTTCTACTTTCACCCCCCTACCTACATGTACGTAGTACTTTAACCTCATAGGGATAAATGGCGCGCTAGCGGGCCGCTCCCGACACTACCCGGTGAAATGTAAGGCGACAAATTTAAAATCCATAAGTTGAATTATTAAACATTCATCAATATACAAGTGTTGCATAGTCATCAAAAGCTCTGATTATTGGCAATATCACAGCGTTGTCAGATTTCAAAAAGGCATTACGGCGAAAGCACAACATTTGATTGTTTGAGGATAGCACCTCTAATATTTATGCATTAGCATAAATTCATATCCAGCGCGGGTCACACAAAACCCATATAAGAGCTAAAATAAATCACTTACCTTTCGAAGAACTTCTGCTGAGGGCATCCCAAGTGTCCAAGGAAGACATCCAATGGTTCTTTTGTTATAAAAAGTCATTTATTATATCCATAAATCTCCGTTTGGTTGGCGCATTATGTTCATAAAATCCACCGTCGAGTCGCCCATTGAATCGTGAAGAGAACGCGTTCAAATTATACCTATCAACTTTGTCCAAACAAATCAAACATCATTTTTAATGTATCCTTAGGTATCCTTTTATGTATATTTACTATAAAATTTCAACCGGATTATAGCCTGAACGATAGGAAAGGAAAAAAACCACAGAGCGCGCGAGACCGTGAACCACAGCGCATGTCATTCTATTGAGTTCCGGGGTCCACTTCTAAATTATTTTTCTATTGGCTTCTAATTCAATCTAAGGTCATGAAACCCTGTCTAAAGACTGTTGACATCCAGTGGAAGTCATAGGTACTGCAGTCTAAGTCTTACATAACATTGAATCCTATAGGCAGACAGGAGAAAAGCGTAATCTAAAAAAAAATTGCAATTCCGGATGGATTTTCCTTGGGTTTTCGCCTGCTATATCAGTTCTGTTATACTCACAGACATTATTTTAACGGTTTTAGAAACTTTAGAGTGTTTCCCATCCAATAGTACTAATTATCATATCCTATTTTCTGGGCCTGAGTGGCAGGTATTTTACTTTGGGCACGCCAGACTCTCCAAAATCGACACCTCGGCTGCCTCTCCCTAAATAGTTATTCAATCACCTAACCAAACTGACATGTACATATTACCTCAATCAATCACCCCAACTACATCGTACCCCAGTCCACTGACTCGGTACCAGTTTGAGACCTAAAATGACGCCGATCGCTTCTAGCTCTTAGGAAACTTTTCAGTATTTTGCGATTTAATTGATTCCAGAGGCTGACCCAAAACACAGCCGGTGGAGGAGAGGTACTCAGAGTGGACTTCTACTCCGACTCAGGAGGCATGCACACCACCCACCGCTTCCGAGTATATTACTCGCTAATGTTCAGTCTCTGGATAATAAAGTTGACGAGCTCAGGGTGAGGAGGTCCTTTCAGAGAGACATCAGGGATTGTAACATACTCTGTTTCACAGAAACATGTCTCTCTTGGGATATACTGTCTGAGTCCGTACAGCCAGTTGGGTTCTCAGTTCATCGCGCAGACATTAATAAATATCTCTCCGGGAAGAAGGGCGGGGGTGTATGTTTTGTGATTAACTACTTATGGTGTGATTTTGATAACATACAGAAACTCAGAAACTCTTGCTTCTGGACAAGCTAAACACCTTTGCCCGCTTTGAGGATAACACAGTACCACAGATGCGGCCCGCTACCAAGGACTGTGGGCTCTCCTTCTCCATGGCCGACATGAGTAAGACATTTAAGCGTGTTAACCCTCGCAAGGCTGCCGCCCGAGACGGCATCCCTAGCCACGTCCTCAGAGCATGCGCAGACCAGCTGCCTGGACTGTTTACGGACATATTCAATATCTCCCTATCCCATTCTGCTGTCCCAACATGCTTCAAGATGTCCACCATTGCTCCTGTACCCAAGAAAGCAAAGGTAACTGAACTAAATGACTACTGCCCTGTAGCACTCACTTATGAAACCCTACCGGTGCAGTCTGCGCGAGGACGTCCGTCGGGAGTTGGCCTGCCAAGACACCACCATCACGTTGGACCAGCTGGTGGACCTGTCCAGATATAGGATTTTCAAGAAGCAAAGTGTCACCTGCCACATCATCATGATGATGCATTTTGCATCATATGATGATTTGGCAAATGAGTATTAAATCAGCTGAAGAGATTACATTTAGGGTATCACAAAGTGGTAGACAACATACTCTACGTTAACTGAGTGTTCATCATATATTGAATGCTGAATTATTCCACTCATTCATGTCTGTATTAAATGGAGCACAAGATGCGCCAGTACAGTAATCAAACAATTACCTGTAAGCCGCTCTGGATAAGAGCGTCTGCTAAATGACTCAAATGTAAATATAGAAAGAGGGACCAGTTGACTTTGACACAACATTTGAAGGCCCTAATTCCATTGGCGCTGTTGCAAGGAGGAGAATTCTAGTCTGGTCTATCATTATTCTATATCAATCTATTTGCACTTGAAAAGCCCGGAAAAGCTCTAGCATGAATAACTTCATTTCAAATCACGACACAATCAAACATTTTTCTCTGCATCAACCCCTTCACTTGAATCGTATGACCTCTCGATATGGTATGATTCCTTCGAAAAAGGGGGTTTTCAGCAAGCAACTCTACTGCTAAAATAATTAGGGTCATTCAAACTCTGTGAAACATAGTTGTTGCCAGGCTTATGGGAAGTGTGTGTGTATGCAGTGTGTATGTGTGAATGTGTGTGTGTGCGTGCGTGCACTGGAATAAATGACCTCTTTATTTATGACTCATTCTCAGATCCAGACATGACCTCTGTGCAAGACTCCATCTTCAATATTGAGCCACATTTCATTATTAGGTCATCAGTTACAGGGAGGAGAAGCTAGAGAAAGATGGCTCACAGTATGAGCGATGAGTGATTCAGAAAACACTGAGATGCCGGCAGCTCTCGACACCGTCGTGTTGCATCGAGTACCATGAATCACTGGCCGAAGCAATTACTATAATGTAGAAATTTGATAAGATTGTAAAATTCTATTGTTGTGATCTTATTTAGCTTTGTTTAACTAATGTGTGTCTTGTTCTGTCTGAGATGTGTGAATGCTTGTATCTCTGTGTGAATGCAAAGAATGGGTATGAAGGATTTCACTTAGTGAATGTGTGTTTGCATGTTCATGCATCCGTGCGTAGCTGTATGTGTGTCTGAGTGTGAGTGTATATTTCAGTGTGTGTGCGTCTTGGATTTATACTAATGTCATAGTGACACAGAGGGTAGAAGTAGAAAGGTCTGCACCTGGGAGTTTTAATCATGGAGGATATTGAACTGAATAATTCAGACGGGCCCTGGAAGGATGACTCAGAGAGCAAAATGTAAAGTTTTGGACAAAAACCTCTGCCCAAATTTTGAGCACAAAGAGCTGCCAACGGCGACAAGTTCAACATACCGATGATGTGAAGTGACCTTCCGTCAAACGTGCACCCTGTTCTCGCCGCCACCCCTCGAGGTCTCTGAACTCCACTGTTGCAGTCAACACCATTGACGCACTGCCTAATGGAGGTGAAAGGCTAACTCCGAACTAAAGCCCAGTGTTTCCATTAGTCTCTAATTGCCGGCTTTTAGCCGATAAAAAAACATTAAAGCAGACAAATAAAAACATTGCTGCACATTTTGACCGGAAGAAAATCCTGATGAAAATAAATAGCCATACATTTCCATTATCAGCTGTCATTTGTGCCATACAGGAGAATGACCTGGGTACCGTTCTCTCAGCAAACTCAGCCTAGCGAGGTAACCTAATTTAAAGGATGTCAAGGGTTCCACTGTATACACTAGTTTCTATACACTTATTCTCTCTCCCCAGACACCTCTGATACAGTGTCACTTTAGAGTCCATAGGTGAGTTGGAACCAGAGACAGAGCAAGACAGGCAGACCGGGAGAGAAAGAGATGGTGAGTAGGTGAAAAAATCTAAATACTGTGAGGTCCTCCATTTGATTTATTGTAGAGCACAGTGAGATATAGGGGGCTACACAGCTAGTTCATATTCTGTAGAGAGGAATGAGGAGAGTCGAGGAGCCAGAGATGGAAGGAATGAAAGTGGTATAGACATGGAGTTAGAGAAGGAGAGATACACACTGAACAAAAACATATGCAACATATAACAATTTTTTACAGTTCATTTGTATGTTTTTACAGTTCATATATGGAAATCAGTCAATTGAAATGAATTCATTAGACCCTAATCTATGGATTTCACATGACTGTGAATACAAATATGCGTCTGTTGGTCACAGATACCTTAAAAAAAGTTAGTGGCCTGGATCAGAAAACCAGTCAGTATCTTTTGTCTCATGCAGCGGGACACATCTCCTTCACATAGAGTTGATGAGACTGCTGATTATTGCCAGTGGAATGTTGTCCCACTCCTCTTCAATGGCTGTGCGAAGTTGCTGGATATTGGTTGGAAACTGGAACGCGCTGTCATACACGTTGATCCAGAGCATCCCAAACATGCTCAATGGGTGACATGTCTGGTAAGTATTCAGGCCATGGTAGAACTGGGACATTTTCAGCTTCCAAGAATTGTGTACAGATCCTTGCGACATGGGGTTGTGCATTATCATTCTGAAACATGATGGGGCGGATGAATGGCATGAGAGTGGGCCTCAGGATCTCGTCACGGTAACTCTGTGCATTCAAAATGCCATCGATAAAATGTAATTGTGTTCGTTGTCTGTATGCCTGCCCATACCATAACCCCACCGCCACCATGTGACACTCTGTACACAACGTTGACATCATCAAACTGCTCGCCCACACGACGCCATACTGCTGTCTACCATCTGCCTGGTATAGTTGAACCCTGGATTAATCTGTGAAGAGTACACTTCTCCAGCATTCCAGTGGCCATCAAAGGTGAGCATTTTTCCATTGAAGTCGGTTATGACGCCAAACTGCAGTCAAGTAAAAACCCTGGTGAGGACAACGAGCGTGCAGATGAGCTACCTAAGACGGTTTCTGGCAGTTTTTGCAGAAATTCTTTGGTTGTGCAAACCCACAGTTTCATCAGCTGTCCTCGTGGCTAGTCGGAGGGGATGGCTGTCGTTTTACGGGCTGCAAACCAACTGTGCTATTTTATTCGTTTTTTCGCATTGTTTGTAACTTATTTTTTAACCTATTTTGTACATAATGTTGCTGCTACCATCTCTTATGACCGAAAATAACTTCTGGACATCAGAACAGCGATTACTCACCTCGAACTGGACAAAGATTTTTGTCTTTAACGAGTCCTACACGAAGGATATACTGCTTTCTCGGGAACAGGCCCAAATCTCTGTCCTTTGCATGAAGAAAAGACGGAGAAAAAGGGGGCGGAGGTCGGGCTGCCGTCTGAGAATTCATAGGCGAGTGAGTAAACCTTCTCTTCCATCCGTTCAACGACACGCATAATATAGAGCTGGCGGAATTTTCCATGCATCGGCAGGACAGAGAAACTACGTCTGGTAAGACGAGGGGTGAGGGTGTGTGTCTATTTGTCAATAGCTGGTGAGCAATGTCTAATATTAAAGAAGTCTCGAGGTATTGCTCACCTGAGGTAGAGTACCTTATGATAAGCTGTAGACTACACTATCTAACAAGAGAGTTCCCATCTATATTATTTGTAGCTGTCATGATCTCCGTGAGGGACAGACCAGGGCGCAGCGAGGTATCCAGTATACATGCTTTTATTTACGAACGTAACTGGGACAAAACAACAAACAAAACAAACGAAGATCGTAACATGAACATAACACGTGAAAACCGCTAAAGCTATGTACAAACAATAACCCACAAACCCCTAGTGCAAACTACAAACATATACATGGTTCCCAATTAGAGGTAACGACACTCAGCTGCCTCTAATTGGGAACCATTACCCCAACATAGAAATAGAGAACCTAGAACAGAAAAAACCCTACACCAAAACAAAACTAAACACGCCAGCCTGTCTTCTCAGGCCTGGACGTGACAAGTACCCCCAAAGCGCGGACTCGACCGCCAAAAAGTCCATTGGGGGTCTTGAGGTGGGCCTTCCTGTCCCAGGTGGCGGCTCCGGTGCTGGCCTTGCTGGCTCGGGGTCCCACACCGGAGGCCCTGGGCTATTTGCCGGAACAGTTAGTATTGGACTGGGCACCTTCTCTGGAGGTTCCGGACTGGGGACCTTCTCTGGAGGCTCCGGACTGGAAACCTTCTCTGGAGGCTCCGGACTGGGAACCTTCTCTGGAGGCTCCGGACTGGGAACCTTCTCTGAAGGCTCTGGACTGGGAACCTTCTCTGGAGGCTCCGGACTGTCGACGTGCACAGGGATCCTGGAGCGTGGAACAGGGACAGGTCGTGCTGGATCCACGACGGGCACAGGAATCCTGGAGCGTGGAGCAGGGACAGGACGTGTTGGACTCTCTAAGCGCACGGGGGGCCTGGTGCGTGGAGCTGGAACAGGACGTGCTGGACTCTCTAAGCACGGGGGCCTGGTGCGCGAGCCAGAACAGGGCGTGCTGGATTCTCTAAGCGCATCGGGGCCTGATGCGCCGGGCCGAACAGGGCGTGCTGGACTCTGTAAGCGCATCGGGGCCTGGTGCGCGGGCCGAACAGGACGTGCTGGACTCTGTAAGCGCACGGGGGGCCTGGTGCGCGGAGCCGGAACAGGACGTGCTGGACTCTCTAAGCGCACTGGCACTCTGGTGCGGGGAGCAGGAACGGGCCGTGTTGGATTCATGACACGCACTTGGACTCTGGTGCGGGGAGCAGGAACGGGCCGTACTGGACTCATGACGCGCACTGGCACTTTGGTGCGGGGAGCAGGAACGGGCCGTAATGGGCTAACTAAGCGCACTGGACCTCTGGTGCGGGGAGCAGGAACGGGCCGTGATGGGCTCACGAAGCCCACTGGATCTCTGGTGTGGGGAGCAGGAACGGGCCGTACTGGGCTCATGACGCGCACTGGAACTCTTGTGCGGGAGTCCATCCTGGCTCAGGAGTCCATCCTGAACCGGCCAAACTCCCCGTGTGCCCCCCCAAAAAAGTTTTTTGGGGCTGCCTTTCGGGCTTCCTAGCCAGGCGAGTTCCAACAAACTTCTCTCTTTCTGGATTCCATGCTCCGTATAATTCCTCACACCTGCGCCGCTCCGCCGCCGCTGCTTCCAGCTCCTCTCTTGGCCGGCGATACTCTCCAGGCTGAGTCCAGGGTCTCTAAACAATTCCTCCTCCCAGGTCCAGTACTCCCTTTTCTCTCGCTGCTTGGTCTTTTCATGGTGGGTTATTCTGTCACGATCTCCATGAGGGACAGACCAGGGCGCAGCGAGGTATCCAGTATACATGCTTTTATTTACGAACGTAACTGGGACAAAACAACAAACAAAACGAACGAAGATCGTAACATGACCATAACACGTGAAAACCGCTAAAGCTATGTACAAACAATAACCCACAATCCCCTAGTGCAAACTACAAACATATATATGGTTCCCAATTAGAGCTAACGACACTCAGCTGCCTCTAATTAGGAACCATTACCCCAACATAGAAATAGAGAACCTAGAACAGAAAAAACCCTACACCAAAACAAAACTAAACACGCCAGCCTGTCTTCTCAGGCCTGGACGTGACAGTAGCTGTCTATTTACCACCACAAACCGATGCTGGCACTAACACCACAATCAACGAGCTGTATAAGGCCATAAGCAAACAAGAAAATGCTCATTCAGAAGCGGCACTCCTAGCTCCTAACTTAAATCCGTTTTACCAAATTTCTACCAACGTGTCACATTCTAGACCACACAAAGAGATGCATTCAAAGCGCTCCCTAGCACTCCATTTGGCAAATCTGATCGTAATTCTATCCTCCTAATTCCTGCTTACAAGCAAAAACTAAAGCATGAAGTACCAATGACTCGCTCAATACAGAAATGGTCAGATGACGCGGATGCTAAGCTACAGGACTTTTTTGCTAGCACAGACTTGAATATGTTCTGGGATTCATCCAATGGCATTGAGGAGTATATCGTCCCCACAGTGACCATACGCACATATCCCAACCAGAAGACATGGATTACAGGAAACATCCGCATTGAGCTAAAGGCTAGAGCTGCAGCTTTCAAGGAACGGGACACTAATAGTGACGCTTATAAGAAATCCCGCTACGCCCTCTGACAAACTGTCAAACAGACAAAGCGTCAATACAGGATTAAGATTGAATCCTACTACACCGGCTCTGACCCTTGTCGGATGTGGCAGGGCTTGAAAACTATATTTTTTTTTTATGCTCATTTCGAGGCAAGCAACACTGAAGCATGCATGAGAGCACCAGCTGTTCCGGACGACTGTGTGATAATGCTCTCGATAGCCATGTGAGCAAAACCTTTAAACAGGTCAATATTCACAAAGCCGAGGGGCCAGACGGACTACCAGGATGTGTACTCAAAGCATGCGAGGACCAACTGGCAAGTGTCTTCACAGACATTTTCAACCTCTTCCTGACAGAGTCTGTAATACCTACATGTTTCAAGCAGACCACCATAGTCCCAGTGCCCAAGAAAGTGACCTGCCTAAATGATTACTTACATAAGGGACGCGGATGGCATTTGCTGTATGTTTGATGAGAAACTGCATATTGCAAATGTACGCTCCCTTACTAGACGTCCGAAATTGTTTCTAAAATAAGCCGACGCTGTCGGGCCGTGCCCTAGGGCCAAATCTTCCAGGAAGTCATCAAGCGAACTTTCTCGGACTTTCGATGTCCGTTTAATAAAATAAATTCATTTTTTTCATTTTTCCGCCCTTCATGTTAATCCCACCAGATGGCGAATGCCTTCATATTGCAAATGTACAAAACATACACCTAATTGACCTGGCTTTTTCTCCTAAACCGAAAACACTTTGAAGACGAAACTTGGTGGGCATGGGTTTGGCCATATGGGCAGTTGGCCCCGAAACAGAATGGCGTCAGGGACTCCACGGTTTTGAGATAAGGCCCATTTTCTGGGATTAAAGGTGAAAAATGGAAATAGAGCACTAATTTGACAGCTTTACGTCAAAGTACATGAACCTCACGGTGTAAGGAAAAAAGAACCAGACATTTATCTCTTTTAATTTTCGATTAATTGTCAAATGTCCAATTAAGTAATGTTGAGAAAATATTTTTTCCCCAAAAAAGTTATAGATCCAGATGCTGCTTGTTCAGACGGATCCGTTAAAGTGGGTTTCGGAGCTCTGACGTGATTTCTGTGATTTTCTGTGATTTTCTGAAATCACACACATGCACAGTCAATGGGGAATGACACAGTGAGGGGCTTACAGACACACACTGCCTGCAATAGTTACTTTTGTTCGAACTATTAAAGAACCGTCAGACCTAGAGCTCTGAAACTTTAGAAACCCATTCTAGACCTTTAGTCGATCGTGCACGGTGAGCTACGGGGCTCTAGAAGGTTTTCAGGCCGAGAAACAGCCTCGTACATTTGCAATATTTTCAATTCATTTTTACATCACGAAAATGACAAAATTTCTAAAAGTCCCAGAGTCACAAGGCTAGGTGCATTAGAACCGCCTCGGCCCATAGAGACGGACCCTAACGTTTCTGTCCAATAGCTCATTCAAGGACCCCGTAGCAACGCCGGAAAACGTGGATTTTCAGCACCAATTAAGGTCGCTGCTCGGACTCCAAATGACCTATCAAGCCGAAACTTGAGATTCGGAGTCGCCTCAGCTAGGCCGACACATAATGTCGGAACTGGACCCGCAGCTAGAACGTAACTAGGTGTTTTACATTTTTACTATGATTTAAACAGAATTTTGAGCCTGCCCTGATATATGTGATTGTTGGCTTCTAAATGAGATGGGAAAAGTGGGTTTGGTGTCAGTTTTTATCAGTTTGGTGTCAGAATGATATCTAATTGATTGATTGACGCTGACTTGCTCGTTGACTTTTGTACATTTGCAATATGTTTGAATAGGGCTGAAACATCACCAAAATGACAGACTGAAATCAACACTAAAAATGGCATCACCATAGTCTCTAGGCCGTGCCGAGTTCAACGAGACGCCCCACTTGACTGTAGCTCGCTCTGACCTCATAGACCGTGCAAAAAAGTAGGCACAAAATGAAGCCTGGCCCTAAATGTCAGCTGCTTTTGGGTGACAGCGGCAGACCCGTTTGGGTTAGAAGCACAATTCAACTTCAGGAATGTTCTTAAGGTCCTCCCGATCTGAGCAAGCCTAACCGTGACTGTGTGGCATTAACCTTTAACAGTGAAAACAGGGTATTTACATCAAACCGTTTGCTATGAAATCTCTCCTATGTGGGTTATGAATGTCTTATGAACCTGTCTTCGATAGCAATCCATCAGACCACTATGAGGTCTACCTGTGTTGATTCTAAGCTTCCTGGAGCAACCGGAAGTGGTAAAAATCACCCAAAAGGTGTTTTGATAGACCCAACCTGCAGTTTGTGAAAAACAGACTTTCAACCCTGTGTAAATCAGTCAGTTCTTAACCTAAAGACTTAAAACTCAGGATTCTGTTAAAGCATACCCCAATGAGGATATGTGTCTACCTACAGCTTCCTGTGACAACCGGAAGTCCTTTAAATAGGGTCATAGGTGCTGTTTCGAAGGGTTAAAAGGTCACATCTTTCCAAAACTTCATATGTGTGATTAGGCAACCCTCATGAACTGTAAATGAGTCATTTCTCCCATCAGATTTACAAGACAACTCCCACACACACACACAAACACATAGCTGGGATGGAGTGACACAGTGTGGGTCTTAAAGACACAAAGGGCCTGCAATGGCATCACCATAGTCTCTAGGCCTTGCCGAGTTCAACGAGATGCCCGCTTGACCGTAGCTCACTCGGTCTGACCGCAGCAACCGTGCCAAAAAGTAGGCCGAAAATGAAGCCTGGCCCTAAAGTTCAGCTGCTTTTGGGTGACAGCGGCAGAACCGTTTGGGTTAGAAGCACGATTCGACTTCAGGAGCGTTCCTTAGGACCTCCCGATCTGTGCAAGCCTAACCGTGGCCCTGTGGCATTAACCCTTAACAGTGAAAACAGGGTATTTAAATCAAACCGTTTGCTATGACATCTCTCCCCATAGGAATACATTGCCTGCTCCCCTAAATTCAACCTGGTGCCTATGTGGGTTATGAATGTCTTATGAACCTGTCTTCGATAGAAATCCATCAGACCACTATGAGGTCTACCTGTGTTGATTCTAAGCTTCCTGGAGCAACCGGAAGTGGTAAAAATCACCCTAAAGGTGTTTTGATAGACCCAACCTGCAGTTTGTGAAAAACAGACTTTCAACCCTGTGTAAATCAGTCAGTTCTTAACCTAAAGACTTAAAACTCAGGATTCTGTTAAAGCATACCCCGATGAGGATATGTGTCTACCTACAGCTTCCTGTGACAACCGGAAGTGCTTTAAATAGGGGTCATAGGTGCTGTTTCTGAAGGGTTAAAAGGTCACATCTTTCCAAAACTTCATATGTGTGATTAGGCAACCCTCATGAACTGTAAATGAGTCATTTCTCCCATCAGAGTTACAAGAAAACCCTCAAACACACACACAAACACAGATATGGGATGGAGTGACACAGTGTGGGGCTTAAAGACACACAGAGCCTGCAATGGCATCACCATAGTCTCTAGGCCTTCCTGAGTTCAACGAGATGCCCCGCTTGACCGTAGCTCACTCGGTCTGACCGCAGCAACCGTTCCAAAAAGTAGGCGAAAATGAAGCCTGGCCCTAAAGTTCAGCTGCTTTTGAGTGACAGCGGCAGAACCGTTTGGGTTAGAAGCACGATTCGACTTCTGGAACGTTCCTTAGGACCTCCCGATCTGTGCAAGCCTAACCTTGACCCTGTGGCATTAACCCTTAACAGTGAAAACAGGGTATTTACATCAAACCGTTTGCTATGACATCTCTCCCCATAGGAATACATTGCCTGCTCCCTAAATTCAACCTGGTGCCTATGTGGGTTATGAATGTCTTATGAACCTGTCTTCGATAGCAATCCATCAGACCACTATGAGGTCTACCTGTGTTGATTCTAAGCTTCCTGGAGCAACCGGAAGTGGTAAAAATCACCCAAAAGGTGTTTTGATAGACCCAACCTGCAGTTTGTGAAAAACAGACTTTCAACCCTGTGTAAATCAGTCAGTTCTTAACCTAAAGACTTAAAACTCAGGATTCTGTTAAAGCATACCCGATGAGGATATGTGTCTACCTACAGCTTCCTGTGACAACCGGAAGTGCTTTAAATAGGGGTCATAGGTGCTGTTTGAAGGGTTAAAAAGGTCACATCTTTCCAAAACTTCATATGTGTGATTAGGCAACCCTCATGAACTGTAAATGAGTCATTTCTCCCATCAGAGTTACAAGAAAACCCTCAAACACACACACAAACACAGATATGGGATGGAGTGACACAGTGTGGGGCTTAAAGACACACAGAGCCTGCAATGGCATCACCATAGTCTCTAGGCCTTCCTGAGTTCAACGAGATGCCCCGCTTGACCGTAGCTCACTCGGTCTGACCGCAGCAACCGTTCCAAAAAGTAGGCCGAAAATGAAGCCTGGCCCTAAAGTTCAGCTGCTTTTGAGTGACAGCGGCAGAACCGTTTGGGTTAGAAGCACGATTCGACTTCTGGAACGTTCCTTAGGACCTCCCGATCTGTGCAAGCCTAACCTTGACCCTGTGGCATTAACCCTTAACAGTGAAAACAGGGTATTTACATCAAACCGTTTGCTATGACATCTCTCCCCATAGGAATACATTGCCTGCTCCCTAAATTCAACCTGGTGCCTATGTGGGTTATGAATGTCTTATGAACCTGTCTTCGATAGCAATCCATCAGACCACTATGAGGTCTACCTGTGTTGATTCTAAGCTTCCTGGAGCAACCGGAAGTGGTAAAAATCACCCAAAGGTGTTTTGATAGACCCAACCTGCAGTTTGTGAAAAACAGACTTTCAACCCTGTGTAAATCAGTCAGTTCTTAACCTAAAGACTTAAAACTCAGGATTCCGTTAAAGCATACCCCAATGAGGATATGTGTCTACCTACAGCTTCCTGTGACAACCGGAAGTCCTTTAAATAGGGGTCATAGGTGCTGTTTCGAAGGGTTAAAAAGGTCACATCTTTCCAAAACTTCATATGTGTGATTAGGCAACCCTCATGAACTGTAAATGAGTCATTTCTCCCATCAGATTTACAAGACAACTCCCACACACACACACAAACACATAGCTGGGATGGAGTGACACAGTGTGGGTCTTAAAGACACAAAGGGCCTGCAATGGCATCACCATAGTCTCTAGGCCTTCCTGAGTTCAACGAGATGCCCCGCTTGACCGTAGCTCACTCGGTCTGACCGCAGCAACCGTTCCAAAAAGTAGGCCGAAAATGAAGCCTGGCCCTAAAGTTCAGCTGCTTTTGAGTGACAGCGGCAGAACCGTTTGGGTTAGAAGCACGATTCGACTTCTGGAACGTTCCTTAGGACCTTCCGATCTGTGCAAGCCTAACCTTGACCCTGTGGCATTAACCCTTAACAGTGAAAACAGGGTATTTACATCAAACCGTTTGCTATGACATCTCTCCCCATAGGAATACATTGCCTGCTCCCATAAATTCAACCTGGTGCCTATGTGGGTTATGAATGTCTTATGAACCTGTCTTCGATAGCAATCCATCAGACCACTATGAGGTCTACCTGTGTTGATTCTAAGCTTCCTGGAGCAACCGGAAGTGGTAAAATCACCCAAAAGGTGTTTTGATAGACCCAACCTGCAGTTTGTGAAAAACAGACTTTCAACCCTGTGTAAATCAGTCAGTTCTTAACCTAAAGACTTAAAACTCAGGATTCTGTTAAAGCATACCCCAATGAGGATATGTGTCTACCTACAGCTTCCTGTGACAACCGGAAGTCCTTTAAATAGGGGTCATAGGTGCTGTTTCGAAGGGTTAAAAAGGTCACATCTTTCCAAAACTTCATATGTGTGATTAGGCAACCCTCATGAACTGTAAATGAGTCATTTCTCCCATCAGATTTACAAGACAACTCCCACACACACACACAAACACATAGCTGGGATGGAGTGACACAGTGTGGGTCTTAAAGACACAAAGGGCCTGCAATGGCATCACCATAGTCTCTAGGCCTTGCCGAGTTCAACGAGATGCCCCGCTTGACCGTAGCTCACTCGGTCTGACCGCAGCAACCGTGCCAAAAAGTAGGCCGAAAATGAAGCCTGGCCCTAAAGTTCAGCTGCTTTTGGGTGACAGCGGCAGAACCGTTTGGGTTAGAAGCACGATTCGACTTCAGGAGCGTTCCTTAGGACCTCCCGATCTGTGCAAGCCTAACCGTGGCCCTGTGGCATTAACCCTTAACAGTGAAAACAGGGTATTTAAATCAAACCGTTTGCTATGACATCTCTCCCCATAGGAATACATTGCCTGCTCGTCTAAATTCAACCTGGTGCCTATGTGGGTTATGAATGTCTTATGAACCTGTCTTTGATGGCAATCCATCAGGCCACTATGAGGTCTACCTGTGTTGATTCTAAGCTTCCTGGAGCAACCGGAAGTGGTTAAATTCACCCTAAAGGTGTTTTACAGTACCCAACCTGCTGTTGGTGAAAAACAGACTTTCAAACCTAAATCAGTCAGTTCTTAACTTACAGACTTAAAACTCAGGATTCTGTAAAAGCCTACCTCAATGAGTATATGTGTGTACCTACAGCTTCCTGTGACAACCGGAAGTGCTTTAAATAGGGGTCATAGGTGCTGTTTCGAAGGGTTAAAAAGGTCACATCTTTCCAAAACTTCACATGTGTGATTAGGCAACCCCAATGAACTGTAAATCAGTCATTTCTCCCATCAGAATCCCTTGAAAACTCACACATGCACACAGTCCATGGGGAGTGACATAGTGTGGGGCTTAGAGACACACACTGCCTGCAATAGTTACTTTCGTTCGAACTATTAAAGAACCGTCAGACCTAGAGCTCTGAAACTTTAGAACCCTTTTCTAGAGCTTATGTCGATAGTGCACGGTGAGTTATGGGGCTCTAGAAGGTTCACAGGCCGAGAAACAGCCTTGTACATTTGCAATATTTTCAATTCATTTTTACATCACGAAAATGACAAAATTTCTAAAAGTCCCAGAGACACAAGGCTAGGTGCATTAGAACCGCCTCGGCCCATAGAGACGGACCCTAACGTTTCTGTCCGATAGCTCATTCAAGGACCCCATAGCAACGCCCGGAAAACGTGGATTTTCAGCACCAATTAAGGTCGCTGCTCGGGCTCCGAATGACCTATCGAGCCGAAACTCGGGATTTGGGGTCGCCTCAGATAGGCCGACACATAACGTCGGAACTGGACCCGCAACTAGAACGTAACTAGATGTTTTACGTTTTCATTATAGTGACTTTATGGCAGACTTTTGTCCATTTGCAATAAGTTAAAACCGTCAAGCCCGGCCATCCTGAGATCAACGGGCAGTCAATTGGGCTTTCCTGCAGTATTTTAGAGCTTGTCATATTCGTGATGTTAACAGCCCATTGAAACATATTGCAAATGTACTGTACATTTGCAATATGTTTCACTGTACATTTGCAATATGTTTCAATGGGCTTTTTTTTGACATGTTGAAATCAACACCAACGAGCTTTGGACAGGTACCACTATCAATCCTGGCCATCCCGAGATCAACGGGCAGTCAATTGACCATTCCTGAAGTATTTTAGAGCTTGTCATATTCGTGATGTTAACAGCCCATTGAAACATATTGCAAATGTACTGTACATTTGCAATATGTTTCACTGTACATTTGCAATATGTTTCAATGGGCTTTTTTTTGACATGTTGAAATCAACACCAACGAGCTTTGGACAGGTACCGCTATCAATCCTGGCCATCCTGAGATCAATGGGCAGTCAATTGGGCATTCCTGAAGTATTTTAGAGCTTGTCATATTCGTGATGTTAAAAGCCCATTGAAACATATTGCAAATGTTCTGTACACTTGCAATATGTTTCACTGTACATTTGCAATATGTTTCAATGGGCTTTTTTTTGACATGTTGAAATCAACACCAATGAGCTATGGACAGGTACCGCTATCAATCCTGGCCATCCTGAGATCAATGGGCAGTCAATTGGGCATTCCTGAAGTATTTTAGAGCTTGTCATATTCGTGATGTTAAAGCCCATTGAAACATATTGCAAATGTACTGTACATTTGCAATATGTTTCACTGTACATTGCAATATGTTTCAATGGGCTTTTTTGACATGTTGAAATCAACACCAATGAGCTATGGACAGGTACCGCTATCAATCCTGGCCATCCTGAGATCAATGGGCAGTCAATTGGGCATTCCTGAAGTATTTTAGAGCTTGTCATATTCGTGATGTTAAAAGCCCATTGAAACATATTGCAAATGTACTGTACATTTGCAATATGTTTCACTGTACATTGCAATATGTTTCAATGGGCTTTTTTTTGACATGTTGAAATCAACACCAATGAGCTATGGACAGGTACCGCTATCAATCCTGGCCATCCTGAGATCAATGGGCAGTCAATTGGGCATTCCTGAAGTATTTTAGAGCTTGTCATATTCGTGATGTTAACAGCCCATTGAAACATATTGCAAATGTACTGTACATTTGCAATATGTTTAACTGTACATTTGCAATATGTTTCAATGGGCTTTTTTTTGACATGTTGAAATCAACACCAACGAGCTATGGACAGGTACCGCTATCAATCCTGGCCATCCTGAGATCAATGGGCAGTCAATTGGGCATTCCTGAAGTATTTTAGAGCTTGTCATATTCGTGATGTTAAAAGCCCATTGAAACATATTGCAAATGTACAGTGAAACATATTGCAAATGTACTGTACAAAGCAATGGAAGAGAGTGTGGACACTCATTTTTTGAAAACCTCCATAAATGAGCAGGGGCTTCTCCCACTGACTTAGGGCCATTTATGGGATACTCCCATAAAGATCCTGGACCAGGAGCAGCCCCCTAAAGTCATTTAAAACCCTTTTGAAAATATGGACCTGGTAAATGTACTGTACATTTGCAATATGTTTCACTGTACATTTGCAATATGTTTCAATGGGCTTTTAACGTCACGAATTTGACATGTTGAAATCAACACCAACGAGCGATGGAGAGGAACCATGATCACTTCCCGGCCATCCCGAGTTCAATGGGCCAGTCAATTGGGCATTTCTGCAGTATTTGAGCCTGTCAAATTTGTGAGGGTAAATGCCCATTGTAAGACATTGCAAATTGACAACCGTGTACCTGGTAATTGAAACGGGTAACCATGAGCATATTTTAAATATTAATGTCTTTAGGAGGGTGCAAGGTATCCCTGGCTGGTTAGGGAGAACCCCCACCTGTGGCCATCCCAATGGGGGCACCCTTGTCATTTTGGACGTTTTTCAAAAATAGACCCTATAGGACGATTGAGGGCTTAACATAGTGATATATATCATTTTGTCAGTTTAAATGCCATTTGGACATTGCTCACTGACTTTTGGGTTCGGAAGCCGACTTCCTATGACGATATATGAAAATGGCTTTGACATTGACTTTTGACTTCCTATGGTAACATATTGCAAATGGACAAAACATATTGCAAATGGACATTGACTTTGACTTCCTATGGTAACATATTGCAAATGGACAAAACATAGGCCTTATGGACAAAAATGTTGTATAAAAATTTATAAAACTATATTAATAAAATTAGACAAGGGTATGTTTATACACATCATATATACGTGTTATTATCAAAAATATCGTTAGAATCGCAAAACGCCCAGAAAGCACTTTTTTAGGGGCGTAGGTATTTTGATATTTTTTTGAAATGTCCAAATTTGACCCTTGGGTCTTGTCTTCATGTACATTTGCAATATGTTTTGCCCCGTTAGGAACGCTCGCCACCTATAGTAATTTTGAGTTATTACACTTGGCATTTGCCGTATGCCGTTTGCCATAAGAAATGATTGAAATGGCGTACATTTGGGCACTCTTTTCCATCGTGTGTATGTTTGTTCCAATGGCAATATGTTGCCATTCATTTTTGTCCATTTCATGGGGGTGTTCCCTTCCCTCCCCGTAGCACTCACATCGGTAGCCATGAAGTGCTTTGAAAGGCTGGTCATTGCTCATATCAACAGCATCATCCTGGATAAAGCTCATCACTAAACTAAGGACACTGGGACTAAACACCTCCCTCTGCAACGGAACCTGGACTTCCTGAAGGACTGCCCCCCATGTGGTAAGGGTAGGCAACAACACATCTGCCATGCTGATCCTCAACACTGGGGCCCCTCAGGGGTGCGTGCTTAGTCCCCTCCTGAACTCCCTGTTCACCCACAACTGCATGGCCAAACACGACTCCAACAACATCATTAAGTTTGCTGACGACACAACAGTGGTAGGCCTGATTACCGACAACGAAGAGACAACCTATAGGGAGGAGGTCAGAGACCTGGCAGTGTGGTGCCAGGACAACAACCTCTCCCTCAATGTGAGCAAGAGAAAGGAGCTGATCATGGACCCATTAACATCGACAGGGCTGTAGTGGAGCGGGTCGAGAGCTTCAAGTTCCTTGGTGTCCACATCACCAACAAGCTATCATGGTCCAAACACACCAAGACAGTCGTGAAGAGGGCACGACAACACCTTTTCCCCCTCAGGAGATTGAAAAGATTTGGCATGGGTCCCCAGATCCTCAAAAAGTTCTACAGCTGCACCATCGAGAGCATCCAGACCATTTGCATCGCCACCTGGTATGGCAACTGCTATGCATCTGACCGTAAGGCGCTAAAAAGGGTAGTGCGTATGGCCCAGTACCTCACTGGGTCCAAGCTTCCTGCCATCCAGGACCGAAGCACCAAATCTAGGACCAAAAGGCTCCTTAACAGCTTCTACCCCCAAGCCATAAGACTGCTGAACAATTAATCAAATGGTGACCTGAACTATTTAAATTGACACCCCCCCATTTGTTTTTACACTGCTGCTGCTCGCTGTTTATTATCTATGCATAGTCACTTTACCCCTACCTACATGTACAAATTACCTTGACTAACCTGTACCCCTACACATTGACTCAGTACTCGTACCCCCTGTATATAGCCTCGTTATTGTTATTTTATTGTGTTACTTTTAATTATTTTTTACTTTAGTTTATTTGGTAAATGTTTTTTTAAACTCTTTCTTGAACTGCATTGTTAATTAATGGCTTGTAAGTAAGCATTTCACAGTAAGGTCTACACCTGTTGTATTCGGCGCATGTGACAAATAAAGTTTGATTTGATTTGGTCTCAGACGATCCCGGACGTGAAGAAGTCAGATGTGGAGGTCCTGGGCTGGCGTGGCTACACATGGTCTGCGATTGTGTGGCCGATTGGACATACTGCCAAATTCTCAAAAATGACGTTGAAGGCAGCTTATCATAGAGAAATGAACATTCAATTATCTGGCAATAGCTCTGGTGGACATTCATGCAGTCAGTATGCTAATTGCACGCTCCCTCAAAACTTGAGACATCTGTGGCATTGTGTTGTGTGACAAAACTGCACATTTTAGATTGGCCTTTTATTGTCCCCAGCACAAGGTGCACATGTCTAATGATCATGCTGTTTAATCAGCTTCTTGATATGCCACACATGTCAGGTGGATGGATTATCTTGGCAAAGGAGAAATGCTCACTAACAGGGATGTAAACACATTTGTAAAAAAATATTGAGAGAAATACGATTTTTGTGCGTATGGAACATTTCTAGGATCTTTCATTTCAGCTCATGAAACATGGGACCAACACTTTATATGTTGCGTTAAAAAAATATATATATAGAGAGAGAGAGAGAGAGAGGTGAAAGGAAGAGAGGGAGATACAAGACATTGGGTGGGGTGGGGGAGATGAGGGGAGTTGACGGGAAATAACAGAGGTTCATTTTTAGCAGCGGACACCAAAATACGGAAGGTGCATCAGCGTTGGTCGGTGCCTGGGGTTAGGAGTGGGCTGCCAGGCCCTCACGCTGACTCACCGTGCACTCGCTGGCACCTGGACCCAGCACCCAGTGACCCGCTGTCTGTCAGGATAACAGCAGTCACATCAACACCCCATGCCCCCCCTGTGACAGGTCACTTCTGACAGGGTCAGTCGGCCTCTTCTACCCCTCCCCTGTGATCTTTGGTTCACTTCTTTATCGAGCAATTCATCATCCAAACACGAAGGCTTTAAAAAAAAATGCTGAAACTCAAACCTGAACAGGAGCTCATTCACACAAACCGTCAAAACCGGAACGCGTTATCCAGCTACATTATCTAGCTACATTATCTACAGTGCCTTCAGAAAGTATTCACACCTCTTTACTTTTTCCACATTTTGTTGTGTTACAGCTTGCATTTAAAATGGATTAAATTGATATTCGGTGCCACTGGCCTAACAAACAAAACCACGTAATATCAAAGTGGAAATATGTTTTTTGAAATATTTTCAAATGTATAAAAAATTAAAAGATGCAATGTCTTGAGTCAATAAGTATTCAACTCATTTGTTATGGCAAGCCTAAATAAGTTCAGGAGTACAAATGTGCTTAACAAATCACATAATAAGTTGCATGGATCACTACCCTTATGGGGTATTGTGTGTAGATGTGTGTGTTGAAAAAATCTGTATAATCCATTTTGAATTCAGGCTGTAACACAAAAAAATGTGGAATAAATGAAGGGGTATGAGTACTTTCTGAAGGCACCGTAGCTACATTGTCCGTCATACGTTTGGCTGAAGGCTTTAGGAAGGTGATGAAAATGGGGCTCAGTCAATTAAACTGTCAATCTGAAAACGTAATGCTTTGGTGGTGTGAAACCTGGCTACATTATTCATCATCCACTCTGCTCCAGGTTGTGGGAGATTGAAACAATTCCCAAACTCTGCCATGCTGCATTTTGTTGTTTTTTCTGCAAGTGAAACGGATGTCATTTGTCCAATGACAGCTAACACTACATACCTCAGTTAACTCAAGCAGATCCCTATCTGGACATCACAGCATCGTTGTGCTGAATACTGAGTACGGTTGGCTCATTCTTCCTGGAAACAATGGCAAGGCCGTTACAATTTGACGTGCATTGCATGGATATTCAGATGTCTATCTTGTGTAATTTCCGCAATGACCGTAGATTCTATTCCTTTTCGTTTGCAGAATTATATTTGGAAAAGGTGACATCCCACTGGGCAAAAACTGGTTGAATCAACATTGTTTCCACATCACATCATTTCAACAAAAAATCTATGAGATGATATTGAATCAATGTGGATAACTGATTGGATTTGCAAAAAGTCATCATTTTTTTCACTCAACTTTTAATCTAAATTCAATGACATGGTGACATTGTTTGTTGATTTCACGTTGAATTCATGTTAGTTGAAAACCAACCAATTGTAAATTAAGACTAGATGTCGTTGAACTGTGCCCAATGGGATGATTGTGACATTGGATTGAAATATGCTGAGAAGATTACACTGAATTTGACAATAGCTATGAATGGATAATGATGATTGACATGAAGCCCTAAAACTTGAAAATAAAGCACCTTACAGGCTAAGCCAGGTATTCATCTTTGAATTATTCCCTCATTGAGGAAGCATAAGCTTTTAAGGACCTGTTAAACCAATCAAAGTCGTCGCATTATGACTTTGCATTTCGGCTTTGCATTTCAAACAAACTGGATGTGTATGTCTTAACGGCTGTTACAAAGTCTCACTTGACAAGTTGACATCCATTCAGCGACATTTTCATTTCCATATAGCAAGATAAAAAAATTATCTTTCTTTGACAAACTCTCGTTGACAAATCATCATGACTGGCATTGGGAAACACATTGAGAAGGGTGGTCATGTTGTAAATCTGCTCTAACTCCCACCCCGCTTCCTGTGCAGGAACTTTCATATTCCACATGCGTCTTCACCTTTGCAGCTGTGTCGGGTGTAAAATATCTGTGGTGTGGCTTGTATTATAGCTGTGGTGAGACTTGTATTATAGTTGTGGAGAGGCTTCCATTATAGCTGTGGTGAGGCTTGTATTATATCTGTGGCGATGTTTGTTTTACAGTTGTGGTGAGGTTTGTATTATAGCTGTGGTGAGGTTTGTATTATAGATGTGGTGAGGCTTGTATTATAGCTGTGGTGAGGCTAGTATTATGGCTGTGGTGAGGATTGTATTATATCAGTGGTGAGGTTTGTATTATATCTGTGATGATGTTTGTATTACAGTTGTGGTGATGCTTGTATTATATCTGTGGTGAGGCTTGTATTATAGCTGTGGTGAGGCTTATATTATAGCTGTGGTGAGGCTTGCATTATAGCTGTGGTGAATGTTGTATTATAGCTGTGGTGAGGCTTGTATTATAGCTGTGGTGATGCTTGTATTATAGCTGTGGTGAATCTTGTATTATAGCTGTGGTGAAGTTTGTATTACATCTGTGGTGAGGCTTGTATTATAGCTGTGGTCAGGCTTGCATTATATTTGTGGTGATGTTTGAATTAGAGCTGTGGTTATGTTTGTATTATAGCTGTGGTGAAGCTTGAATTATAGCTGTGGTGAAGCTTGTATTATAGCTGTTGTGAAGCTTGTACTATAGTTGTGGTGATGCTTGTATTATAGCTGTGGTGAGGCTCACTGACTCTAAATTGCTATTTCTTCTGGCTCTACCAAAATCTAATTACAAAGGAAAGTAAAGGGATTGTTTTAGCTTTGATCTTACCTTAAAAAGGCAGGGTTCCCCTTTCCTCTCATTCTTTAGCCGCTAACCTACTCAAGGATTGGTCATTCGGTGTAAATGGAGGAGGGAGGATCACAGTATAACCGAAGTGACTACAATAGACAATGCCAAAACAATACATGACAAGGTTTAAACTGAAAACCCACCACACTACTGCACTATAGACATGAGAGATTACTAAACTGAGGGTGTTGTGATGATGTATTGAATGGTTAATGTGGTAACTGGAAGAAATCATTCATGCAGACTTTAGTCGAACTATAATTTCAGATTTTATTGAACTGTGGAGAAACCCGGACACCCGAATGTGGTGGCTGTGACTAACTACTAAACAAATGTAGGATTGTTCCTGACTAGACTAGGCTGGACTGGGCTGCTGGTCCTGCCCATTTCTAATGAAAGATACTTTTTTCTGTGTGAGGGAGATGCAGTGACCATGATAAAAAAAGAGGCTCCTGAAACCCAGCTCCATTATTGCGCTGGGGACACTTTTACCTTCTGATCATTTATTATATTTTATATCCCCTTCATCTCCTCCATTAGGGATATTTAATTATCCTTGTGTCCCCATCGCACAACCCGCACAGATTTCCGCTGCCGAGGATAAACCTCTCTCTAGGTGTGTGTGTGTGTGTGTGTGTTTGTGGTGTGTGGCTCAGGGAGGCTAGATGCACTGAACCAGCACTACAGACAACTAAACTTCCTAAAACAGAAGCCACCTTGGTTGCAGCAATCAGTAGGCCCGTGAAAAACATCTGATCAATGAAATGAAGGTTAAAAATGTTACAGGAAATGAGTGTGTAACTAGCATGTAAACTCACAGGACTAAGGGATTTTTGCAAACACAGAAGCTGTTTTTTCAGAGTATCTGGGTCAGGCTTCCACATACAGCCCTGTTGATCCTCTTATGAAATATTCGAAAGAGGAAAAACCGTGTGTCTCAATGTGACACGGTAAGAACCCACAAAACCGCTGGGAGGAAGAATGTCAAATGGAAGCAGTTCTGGCTTTGAGGTCACCACTGTATAGATACTGTGTTTTATTACAAGTATATTAGACTGTATGGAGAATGTATTTTAGGTGCATCATGTCCTCATGAACAACGGATTAAATCTCGCAGTCAGGGTCAGTCAAGTATCCCAGGCAGTCTCCCTCTGGTAATCTGCCTGGCCGGGTTTAAAATCCCTCATTATGCCGAATGATTGACAGTGCAAGGTCATATTTAAAAGATTTGGGCGTTATTTGTGGTTACTTGTTTATTTGTTATTATTTCTCTGGGACTCCTCAACATTGGATCTTGATGTTTTTCAAGAAAAGGCCATCCCACTTATTTCACAGGCTCATCCTTGTAAAAGTTTGTTGTTTTATTCTAAATTTCTTCTATTTTTTATTTGTTTTCTGAAACGTTTCTACAAAGCAATCCAATACTCCTTTTGGCCTGAATGTATTTGGTTCATTTAAGAATGTTTAAAGCTCTCACTGAGAGTGAGTCAGTGCAATGAGTTTGGCAGTTTTTTAAGCTACAGTATTTCAGGTCAGAGCAATTGAATTCCCAGCAGGCCATAGTCCCAGTGGGCTTCAGACCAAATACAGTGCGTGACATAGCCCTTTAATCTTGACTCTTCATACTGTAGAAGTAATTTAAAAGACACTTTCTCCTCACTGCCAAATACATGATAGATTATAGAACACACCACATTGAATGCCTGCAAGACTTCAGCTCTTCAGTATGAAAGCACTATGTCCAGCCACACTCTGTTGCTGGAAATAAAGGTGTTTGAAATGATTGCAAGTCTTGGAAGATGTGACATTTTTTGTTGTTGACATCTCTAAGCGGTAACAGGAAGTCACCACATCATGTATGATGATGTCATATTGCCGAGTGGACCTTTAAAACATTTTGGTGTGAGTGTGTGTCTCTACAGGAGTCACTGCAGACCTATGCCTTCCTGGTGTTCATGGTGGTGTGTGTGCTGTGTGCTGGGTGCTGTGTACCTTTACCTCATTCGGCCCAAAAACAAGACCTTTGTGGACATTAGCCAGAGCTTCACCAAAATCAACAAGGCCCAGGTCCCTGACCAGGAAATGGAGGACATACTTGCCATCAAGCCTGGGTCAATAAAACTGGAAGTAAATGGAAAAGTAATTGACGTTGAGATGGAGAATTAGTTTTGAATCAAAGAAAAGGGCTAGGCATAAGTTTACTGTTGTACATATTGTATTTTGTGTCACTGAAATGGAATGTCATTTTTAAGATTTGTTTTCTTGCTGGCTTAGTGTCATAGCTATTTTGAATGAATTTATTCTTCAATACATTTTTAAAGATGTCATTCGCATTGTATTTTTCCTGTAAACGTCCTCAAGCATAACCCAAAAACTCTAGGTTAAATTAAGAGGTTTTAATACTCAAAGAAAGTACATTTCTATTTGAAAAAGTACTAGACCAGATTGTATAACAGTGTCGAGAATACCCAGGAAAGAGCTGTGTAAATACAATAAAATTTACGGTTAAATACATTAAACTAAACATGCAAGGCTATGACCCATTTTTTTGTGGAATGCAGATTTGTTCTTGTCCTTGTCTAAAGAGATTTTTAGAGACACAGGAGGGGAGAAACCAGACCTGGATCAGACCTGGATCAGAGGACCGACTTATTCGGGAGGATTTAAGGGCTAATACTGGAACAGATATCTTTGTTATATCCCTTACAGGGAGAGAAGAAAGGGAGTTGAGGGCTCAGAAAACTGACAGGTATACGGGAGGTTTTTCAGCCCGTTTCCAAATTTAAAGCAGCTCAACTCCCTACCAGATGGCCACTATATACAGTGCCTTCAGAAAGTACTCACACCTTGTGACTTTTACCACAATTTGTTGTGTTACAAAGTGGGATTAAAATGGATTTAATTGTCATTTTTTGTCAACGTTCTCGGTCAATGTGGAAGAAAAATGTATACAATTAATTCAAACTAATAAATAGCATCTTGATTGGATTTACCATCAGAGTAAATACATGTTAGAATCACCTTTTGGCAGTGATTACAGACGTGAGTCTCTAAGAGCATTGCACACATGGATTGTACAATATTTGCACATTATATGTTTTTTTTCGTAAAGCTCTGTCAAATCAAATCAAACTTTCTTTGTCACATGCGCCAAATAAAACAAGTCTAGACCTTACAATGAAATGCTTACTTACAAGTCCTTAACTAACAGTGCAGTTCAAGAAGAGTTATATTTACGAATATTTACCAAATAAACTAAAGTAAAAAATTATAAAAAGTAACACAATAAAACAACAATAACAAGGCTATATACAGGGGGTACCGGTACCGAGTCAGTGTGCTGGGGTACAGGTTAGTTGAGGTAAGTTGTACATGTAGGTAGGGGTGAAGTGACTATGCATAGATAAAAAACAGTGAGAAGCAGCAGTGTACAAAACAAATGGAGGGGTCAATGTGAATAGTCTGGTGGACATTTCATTCATTGTTCAGCAGGCTTATGGCTTAGGGGTAGAAGCTGTTAAGGAGCCAAGTTGGTTGTTAATCATTACTAGACAGACATTTTCAAGTCTTGCCATAGATTTTCAAGCTCATTTAAGTCAAAACTGTAACTAGGCCACTCAGGAACATTCAATGTCACCTTGGTAAGCAACTCCAGTGTATATTTGGCCTTTAGGTAATGGTCCTGCTGAAAGGTGAATTTGTCTCCCAATGTCTGGTGGAAAGCAGACTGAACCAAGTTTTCCTCTACGATTTTGCCTGTGCTTAGTTCTATTCCTCTATTTCTAGTCCTTGCCGCCACCACCACGTCTTGAAAATATGAAAAGTGGTACTCAGTGATGTGTTATGTTATATTTGCGCCTAACATAACGCTTTGTATTCAGGACAAAAAGTTAATTTCTTTGCCACATTTTTTGCAGTATTATTTTAGTGCCTTATTGCAAACAGGATGCATGTTTTGGAATACTTTTATTCTGTACAAGCTTCTTTCTTTTCACTCATTTTGTCATTTATGTAAGTATTGTGGAGTAAGTACAATGTTGTTGATCCATACAATGTTGTTATCTCCTATCACAACCATTAAACTCTGTTTTAATATCATCATTGACCCCATGGTGAAATCCCTGAGTAGTTTCCTTCCTCTCTGGCTACTGAGTTAGGAAGGGCGCCTGTGTCTTTGTAGTGAGTAGGTGTACTGATACATCATCAAAAGTTTAGTTAGTAACTGCACCATGCTCAAAGAGATATTCAACGTCTGCTTTTTTTTTTATCCATCTACCAATGAGTACCATTGGAAAACCTCCCTTGTCTTTGTGGTTGAATCTGTGCTTCAAATTCACTGTTTGACTGAGGGACCGTAAAGATAATTGTATGTGTGTGGTACAGAGATGGAGTAGTCATTTAAAAATCATGTTAAACACTATTATTACACACAGAGTGAGTCCATGCAACCTATTATGTGACTTGTTCAGCACATTTTTACTCCTGAACTTATTTAGGCTTACCATAATGAATGAGTTAAATAGTTATTGACTCAAGACATTTCAACTTTTCATTTTTTATTAATTTGTAATTATAAAAAAAAACAAATCGACATTATGGGTTATTGTGTGTAGGCCAGTGACCAAAAAAATCCCAATTTAATCCATTTTAAATTCAGGCTGTAACACAACAAAATGTGGAAAAAGTCAAGGGGTGTGAATACTTTCGTAAGGCATTGTGGGTGGGAAAACCTGAACTGAATGGAGAAAGAACAGTGACCGGTGCTAAGAAACAGGGGACTGTGGAGAAACAGTTTGCCGAACAGTAAAATAGGCTCAACATGTCAACTGAATCATTGCCTGGGGACCCAGGGACACGCAGAGGACACTGAAACAATCTGTCAGTATGCAGCGAGCCAGCTTCGACTGCATCGTGTATCCAAACGCTGAGTAAACAGCTTGAACTTGAGACTAGCTCTCAATTCTGATCAGGCTCAATGAATCAGCCCCCAGACACACACATTTGTTTCATTGGTTACAAAGCTGGGGGGTGAGCAGACACATAATTGGAGGGGCTGTTAGCTCTGTAGTAGCTCCATTTCAGTGGGTTTGTTGTAAGGAATGACTTTCCGTAGTACAGTGTGAATCAACAGACAAACGGCAGATAAGGTGGTTGCTGTATTTGTAATTACATTGATCCAACAGCCAAAAGCCATGAATGTTATAATAACAAGGTAGAGGACAATGCTGTATGTGAAATATTATGGCCTCTCTCTCATATTTAGCAAGAAAGGGAGTGAAGTTTTAATTACTTTGTCATTATGCAAAGTGAAAGCGAAGGAGTGTGCCTTGTAATATGCAAGCGACGGGGTTCCTTGTAGTTAATTATATAAAAAAGGCTGGGGAAAGGTAACAGACGTTTACTAATTTCATTAAAAGACTTTCTGCCTGTTTTCAATGTAGACACTTGTCATGTACCAGAATAGCAGTCAAGAATTAAATAACTTATTACAAAATAAACAGCTTTCTCTAATGGCGAATGTGCATAAAGATGGAAGAGTAATATAATGTCATTGTTTTAGCAGTTTCTAAACTACGGGGTGCGACATGGTTCACCAATAAATCATCACAAACTACTGTCTTGGTTTTAATAATTGACGGCATCTTGGAGCTACAATTGGGATCGTGCATACTGTGATAATGCCGATATAAAAAAAAGGGTAAAGGATATGTACAACACGACAAACTTACCAAACAAGACATTTGTGGTAAGAGCATGGAGGCAGCCATCTTTATGCACGTCCACCATTGTTGATGGGAAAAGCGCTGCGCAGCAGTAAGCTCACGTACGTGCTTCACTAACCAATTTGAGACATAAGCTTAGCAATACAAATCCCATTTTATTTGTCACAAGCTTCGTAAACAACAGGTGTAGACTAACAGTGAAATGCTTACTTACGGGCCCTTCCCAACAATGCAGAGAGAAAAATAGGGAAATAATAACATAAAAATAATAACAAGGAATAAATACTCAATGATTAATGATCATTTGGCTATATAGACAGGAGTCGATGTGCAGGGGAATGAGTTAATTGAAGTAGATATGTACATATAGTTAGGGATAAAGTGATTAGGAAACAGGAAATATAATAAACAGTAACAGCAGCATATATGATGAGCCAAAAGAGTTAGCGCAAAAAAGGGTCAATGCAGATAGTTAACCAAATAGCTACTCTGACTATTTAACTAACTATTTAGCAGTCTTATGGCTTCGGGGTAGATGCTGTTCAGGGTACTGTTGTTCAGGGTACTGTTTGTTCCGCTTGCCGTGCGGTAGCAGAGAGAACAGTTTATGACTTGGGTGGCTGGAGTCTGACAATTTTTAGGGCCTTCCTCTGACACCGGCTGTTATAGAGGTCCTGGATGGCAGGGAGCTTGGCCCCAGTGATGCACTGGGCCGTACGCACTACTCTCTGTAGCGCCTTGAGGTCTGATGCTAAGCAGTTGTCATACCAAGCGGTGATGCAGTCAGTCAAGATGCTCTCAATGGTGCAGCTGTAGAACTTGAGGATCTGAGGGCCCATGCTGAATCTTTTCAGCCTGATGAGGAGGAAGTGTTGTCAAGCCTTCTTCATGACTGTGTTGGTGTGTGTGGACCATGATAATTCCTTAGTGATGTGGACACAGAGGAACTTGAATCTCTCGACCCGCTACACTACAGCGCGTCGATGAAGATGGGGACATGCTTGGCCCTCCATTTCCTGTAGTCCACGATCAGCTCCTTTGTCTTGCTGATGTTGACGGAGATGTTGTCCTGGCCCCACACTCCCAGGTCACTGAACCTCCTCCCTATAGGCTGTCTCATCATCGTTGTTGATCAGGCCAACCACTGCCGTGTCATCAGCTAACTTAATGATGATTTTGGAGTCTTGCGTGCTCCACGCAGTTGTGGGTGAACAGGGAGTACAGGAGGGGACTAAGCAGTCACCTCTGAAAAGGCCAACGTGTTCAGGGTCAGCATGGCAGGTGTGTTGTTGCCTTCCCTCACCACCTGGGGACGGCCGTCAGGAAGTCCAGGATCCAGTTGCAAGGGGAGGTACCAGTTTCCTCCAGCATCTTCACAAGGTCCTTTGCTGTTGTTCTGGGATTGATTTGCACTTTTCACACCAAAGTACGTTCATCTCTAAGAGACAGAACGTGTCTCCTTCCTGAGTGGTATGTTGGCTGCGTGGTCCCATGGTGTTTATACTTACGTACTATTGTTTGTACAGATGAACATGGTACCTTCAGGCGTTTGGAAATTGCTCCCAAGGATGAACCAGACTTGATTTTTCCATGATGTCAAGAAAAGTGGCACTGAGTTTGAAGGGAGGCCTTGAAATAAATCCACAGGTACACCTCCAATTGACTCAAATTATGTCAATTAGCCTATCAGAAGCTTCTAAAGCCATGACATCATTTTCGGGAATTTTCCAAGCTGTTTAAAGGCATAGTCATTTTAGTGTATGTAAACTTCTGACCCACTGGGACTGTGATACAATGAATTATAAGTGAAATAATCTGTCTGTAAACAATTGTTGGAAAAATTACTTGTGTCATGCACAAAGTAGATGTCCTAACCGACTTGCCAAAACTATAGTTTGTGAACAAGACATTTGTTGAGTGGTTGAAAAATGAGTTTTAATGACTCCAACCTAAGTGTATGTAAACTTCTGACATCAACTGTACATATTACCTCAGTTATCTTGACTAACCGGTGCCCCCGCACATTGACTCTGTACTGGTACTCCCCTGTATATAGTCTCGCTATTGTTATTTTACTGCTGCTCTTTAAATTACTTGTTACTTTTATTTATTATTCTTATTTGTATTTCCATTCTTTTTTTTTACTGCATTGTTGCTTAGGGGCTTGTAAGTAAGCATTTCACTGTAAGGTCTACACCTGTTGTATTCAGGACATGTGACTAATAACATTTGATTTGAGTTGAACAAGGGTTCTTCTAAGATCCTCAAAGTTCTTTGAAGAACCTTAAAGTTCTTGGCACCGAAGATTGCCCCCAAATGGTTCTTCCAAGAACCTCATAGGGTTTGAAAGGACAGCAGGAGCAGGCACTTA
This sequence comes from Brachymystax lenok tsinlingensis, assembly GCA_030435695.1. Taxonomy (NCBI): domain Eukaryota; kingdom Metazoa; phylum Chordata; class Actinopteri; order Salmoniformes; family Salmonidae; genus Brachymystax; species Brachymystax lenok. The sequence continues at coordinate 17,828,055 of CM059813.1, read as the reverse complement.
ACTAAAAAAATATGTAAAGAACTCCTAAATTTAAGGTAAGGTTTGCCCCTTATATGATCTAAATTGATATTGTTTTATGGTGATATCTTTTCATAGTTGTGCAAATCTTTCTAAAACAGAGAATGGACACAATTCAATGGATATCAATCAACAATGAGGTAAGAATATGTATGCTATAAGAATATGTTGAAGGCTAGCTGTGTCTGTGTGTACACAGACAAGGAGGCATCCAAAGATATGACAATTAGTATTGGTATCTCATGCAGATCACATGTACCATCCTCCTCTCTTACCTCTTCAGTGAAAATCCCATACGCCTCTACATTATGGACAAGCTATGTGTATGAAAACCCTTATCAAAACAGTTTTTTTCATTCACATTTACCATAAAAACCAAGGTATGAATACTGTTGTGTGCATGTTTTGTTAAACATCTGTATTATTAGATTTTTTGGATTCACCCTCTCTATACCTCTGTTGAATATAACAGGAAACCTGTTTGATCACCTGCATGGCAAAATCATTCTAGATATGGATACAGAGAACATCAGCACATTAGCATCAACATGCCAGAGGATATATCCATTGGACATGGGGCTCTGCTGGGAGTTTACTTCATATTTTTTTTTTTAAATATTCTGCTTTACCACTAAAATCATAATAAACACTGACAACAACAATATTGTATTATTGTTGTTATTGTTACTATTGTTAGATTACTTGTTAGATATTACTGCATGGTCGGAACTAGAAGCACAAGCATTTCGCTACACTCGCATTAACATCTGCTAACCATGTGTATGTGACCAATAAAATTTGATTTGATAATAATAATAAGAATAATAGGGGAAGGGGCGTTAAAAACTGTACCCCAAAAGATTATTTAAAAGGTTATTCGAGGATCCATTAAAAGGGGTTATTTGATGAACAGTTCAATTTGAAGATCCCCTTCAGGCTACTCCAGGAACCTTTTCTTTTTAGAGTGTGGTGGTTTACTTGAAACATGTAGGTATTACAGACTGGGTTAGAGAGAAATTGAAAATGTCAGTGAAGACACTTGCCAGCTAGTCAGTGCATGCTCTGAGTATGTGTCCTGGTAATCTGTATTGCCCTGCAGCCTTGTGAATGTTAACCTGTTTAAAGATCTAACTCACATCAGCTACGGAGAGCGAGATCAAACAGTCATCCAGAAGAGCTGGTGCTCTCATGTATGGTTCAGTGTTGCTTGCATCGAAGCGAGCATAGAAGCCATTTAGCTTGTCTGGTAGGCTTGCATCACTTGGCAGCTCACTGCTGGGTTTCTCTTTGTAATCTGTGATAGTTTGCAAGTTCTGCCACTTCCAACACCTATCAGAGCCGACATAGTAGGATTCGATCTTAGTCCTGTATTGACGTTTTGACTGTTTGATGAATTGTCGGAAGTCAGAGCGCGATTTCTTATATGCCTCCGCATTAGTGTCCCACTCCTTTAGCTCAGTGCGGATGTTGCTTCTGGTTGGGATATGTACATATGGTCACTGTGGAGACGACCACATCGATGCACCTATTAATGATACACTGCGCTGCAGTGAATAGTTGTGGTCTAACTTGCTCCTTACCAATTCTGCAATTTTGTGTTTTTTTACGCTGATCGCAACAATTTTTTTTCATTTAATTTCCCCCATCATTTCCCATGACTGAAAACATCTTCTGGACATCAGAACAGTGGTCACAAACCTCGATTTGGATGAAGATTTCTACTTCAACGAGTTTGGCAGCTCTGGACATACTGCTCATTCCAGACAGACCAGGTCCTAATCCCGGGACTTGAAAGAGGAAGAGACGGTGCAAGAGAGGCGAATGAGTGAACCATAATGAGATTACATGAGCGAGTACATAAACTGCCTATTTCTTCCGTTCTATGGGCGAACACATAATCACTAGAGAACAAGCTGGACAAGCTCCATTCGAGACTATCCTATCAACGGGACCTGAAAAAACGGTAATATCCTATGTTTTTCTGAGTCATGGCTGAACAATGACATGGATAATATACATCTAGCTGTTTTTCCATGCATTGTCAAGACTGAACGGCAACTTCGGGTAAGGTTAAGGGGGAGGTGTGTGTCCCTTCGTTAACAACAGCTGGTGTGCGATCTCTAATGTTTTAAGGAAGTCTGGAGGTTTTGCTCGCCTGAGTTAGAATACCTCATGATAAGCTGCATACCATGCTATTTACCAATAGAGTTTTCATCTATATATTTTGTAGCTGTCTATTTACCAACACAAACTGATGCTAGCTAAGACGGCAGTCAATGAGCTGTATAGGGCCATAAGCAAACAAAAAAATGCACATCCAGTTGCGATCTCCTAGTGTCCGGTGATTTTAATGCAGAGAAACTGAAATCTGTGCATGTCACCTTTGTAACTTGAGGCGACAAAATTCCACACATAGAAATGCATACAAAGTTCTCCCTCATCCTCTGTTTGACAAATCTGACCAAATCTGTATTCTCCTGATTCCTGCTTACAAGCAAAAACTCAAAGAGGAAGTACCAGTGATGCACTCAATATGGAAGATGAAGCGGATGCTAAGCTACAGGACTGTTTCGCTAGCACAGACTGGAATATGTTCAGGGATTCATCCAATAACATTGAGGAGTTTACTACATCAGTCACCGGCTTCATTAATAATTGTATCGAAGTACATTTCTCAGGTCAAGTGTTTGTGCACAAGGAAGTCTGCCCTCTCCAAGAGCTCTCCATCACATTGACAACTCCACGGTGTCCCCCTCCCAGAGTGCAAAGAATCTTGGCGTGACCCTGGACAACAACCTGTCATTCTCTGCAAAGCAGTCTGTAGAGTGCAACCCTATCTCACACAGGATGCAGCGCAGGTCCTAATCCAGGCACTTGTCATCTCCTGTCTGGGCTACTGCAACTAGTTGTTGGCTTGGCTCCCTGCATGTGCCATAAAACCCTTGCAACTTATTCAGGGGAATTGCCCCTCCCTACCTTCAGGCTATGCTCAAGCCCTACACCCCAATCTGAGCACTCCATTCTGCCACCTCTGGTATATTGGCCATCCCACCCCGACGTCAGCTCTCACTCAGACCAGTCAAAGGTCTTCTCTTTTCTGGCACCCCAATGGTGGACTGAGCTTCACCCTGAAGCTAGGACAGCAGACTAGAGGCCTTCACGGGTCCAAAAGGTTGGACCCATTCTGAAATGGACCTGGGGCTTTCCCATCCGGACCTGATTAATTATTATTTTTAAATATAGAGACCTGTTCTGAATAGACCCGAGGACAACTAGACTCGTTCCGTATAGACCTGGTCGGATCCAGACCCAGTCCGATTCGATCTGAGTGAGGGAAGCAGAAGAAAATTGAATTTGTAAGCTACTTTATTACCTGGAGCTGATAAAGCATGAGGGAGAGGAGGTAGAGAGAGGTGACCCTCTAGCAGGGGCCGCGCTGCGTGTGTACGCTACTGTGAGTGTGAACGAGAGACATAGGAACAGGGAGGAGAGATGAGAGACAGCAACCATCCAAGCTGACTCGCTCTATAATAAACTAATAGCTGCCATAGCTAGGTTATTTATCATCGTGCCTGTCTTGACCACATCAAACCGGGAGAAGCTAGTTAAGCTAGCTAAGCTAATTGAGGCTGCATGCACTTTCTCGCCGTGCAAAGTTACATACACCAAAACCCCTTTCAGAATATAAAGTGCAGCCTAGCTTTTGGCTCTTGGTTCTTGTAGCCTATCCTTCTCCTTTAACTTTTAGTTCCATAATTTTAATTCCATCTCCATTGATTCCATTGATAGATATCTCAAAACTTTTGCCACACATGGAGGCTCTATTACTGTAGCCTATTGCCAATTTGATTACTTATGATTGGCCAACAATAAGCTACACATGCCACTCTCGTGAAAAGCAAAGAGCAGCAGTATACAGTGCATTCGGAAAGTACTAAGACCCCTAGACTTTTTCCACATTTTGTTACGTTACAGCCTTACTCTAATATGGATTAAAAAAAAAAATCCTCATTAATCAACACACAATACCCCATAATGAGAAAGCAAAAACAGGTTTTTAGAGACTTGCAAATTTATTAAAAATAAAAACTTAAATATCATATTTACATAAGTATTCAGACCCTTTACTCAGTACTATGTTGAAGCACCTTTGGCAGTGATTACAGTCTTCTTGGGTATGATGCTACAAGCTTGGCACACATGTATTTGGGGACATTCTCCAACTCTTTACGTGCTGCTGTGCATTTTGTTGCTAACCTACCTTTGCTGCCTGCCAACTCTACGGTTTTTACTTTTTTGTTACTGTTTATATTTTTAGTTTTTCCATCGCTCTACTTTTTTTCATTCAACTTTTTCACTCCGGATGCTTTATCTGGACGTGTTTCGTCAGGACCGCCACCAGCCGAAGCTAAGTAGTAACATGAACATGAGGACTTCTAATTGCAGTCACTGACTGTACTCATAATATACCGGAGAACGATCGTCTTACAGCGAGGATAGCTGTGCTACAAGCCCAGCTTCAGACGCAATCATTAGGCAAGGGAAATTTAAGTGTAGGAAAGGATAAAACAGCGTCTGTGCCACCAGAAAGTACAGATAGTAGTATAAATCCCCTTGCACAGTCCCCGCAGCCGGACAATTTTCTCATGGCTTCTGGAGGGAAATGCTGTAGGAATGCTCAACCGGTGACAGAAACTTTCAACCGGTTCTCCCTATTAAGCAGCGAGTCAGAGTCAGAGGCCGAGCCTTCTCTGGTCTCTACTCCTCCCGTTACGGGGTCTGAGACGCCAAAGTCTCCCACAATTAGCTCTGACAAATTGAAAACTCCATTACCCGCAGTATTAGACTTAAAACAAATCATCCAGCGATTATACACTGTTTACCACGGGGCAGGGCTACTGACGTTAAGGCTAATCTGAAGATGGTGCTGGCTAAAGCTAAAACTGGCGAGTGTAGAGAGTATAGGGATATTGTTATCCATGTCAGCACCAACGATGTTAGGATGAAACAGTCAGAGGTCACCAAGCACAACATAGCTTCAGCGTGTAAATCAGCTAGAAAGATGTGTCGGCATCGAGTAATTGTCTCTGACCCCCTCCCAGTTAGGGGGAGTGATGAGCTCTACAGCAGAGTCTCACAACTCAACCGCTGGTTAAAAACTGTTTTCTGCCCCTCCCAAAAGATAGAATTTGTAGATAATTGGCCCTCTTTCTGGGACTCACCCACAAACAGGACCAAACTTGGCCTGTTGAGGAGTGATGGACTCCCTCCTAGCTGGAGGGGTGCTCTCATCTTATCTACGAACATAGACAGGGCTCTAATTCCCCTAGCTCCACAATGAGATAGGGTGCAAGCCAGGCAGCAGGCTGTTAGCCAGCCTGCCAGCTTAGTGGAGTCTGCCACTAGCACACTCAGTGTAGCCAGCTCAGCTATCCCCATTGAGACCGTGTCTGTGCCTCGACATAGGTTGGGCAAAACTAAACATGGCGGTGTTTGCCTTAGCAATCTCACTGGAATAAAGACCTCCTCCATTCCTGCCATTATTGAAAGAGATTGTGATACCTCACATTTCAAAATAGGGCTACTTAATGTTAGATCCCTCACTTCCAAGGCAGTTATCGTCAATGAACTAATCACTGATCATAATCTTGATGTGATTGGCCTGACTGAAACATGGCTTAAGCTTGATACATTTATTGTGTTAACTGAGGCCTCACCTCCTGGTTATACTAGTGACCATATCCTCCGCACATCCCGCTAAGGTGTCCGGCAAACATTTACGATAGCAAATTTCAATTTACAAAAATAAATACAACGTTTTCATCTTTTGAGCTTCTAGTCTTGAAGTGTATGAAGCCTACTCAATCACTTTTTATAACTACTGTTTACAGGCCTCCTGGGCCATATACAGCGTTCCTCACTGAGTTCCTTGAATTCCTATCAGACCTTGTAGTCATGGCAGATAATATTCACATTTTTGGTGACTTTAATATTCACATGGAAAAGTCCACAGACCCACTCCAAAAGGCTTTCGGAGCCATCATCGACTCAGTGGGTTTTGTCCAACATGTCTCCGGAACTACTCACTGCCACAGTCATACTCTGGACCTAGTTTTGTCCCGTGGAATAAATGTTGTGGATCTTAATGTTTTTCCTCATAATCCTGGACTATCGGACCACCATTTTATTACGCTTGCAATCGCAACAAATAATCTGCTCAGACCCCAACCAAGAATCATCAAAAATTGTGCTATAAATTCTCGGACAACCCAAAGATTCCTAGATTCCCTTCCAGACTCACTCCGCCTACCCAAGGACATCAGAGTACAAAAATCAGTTAACCACCTAAATGAGGAACTCAATTTAACCTTGCGTAATACCCTAGATGCAGTCGCACCCTTAAAAACAAAAAACATTTGCCATAAGAAACTATCTCCCTGGTATACAGAAAATACCCGAGCTCTGAAGCAAGCTTCCAGAAAATTGGAACGGAAATGGCGCTACACCAAACTGGAAGTCTTCCGATTAGCTTGGAAAGACAGTACCATGCAGTATCGAAGAGCCCTCACTGCTGCTCGATCATCCTATCTTTCCAACTTAATTGAGGAAAATAAGAACAATCCAAAATGTATTTTTTATACTGTCGCAAAGCTAACTAAAAAGCAGCGAGGATGGCTTTCACATCAGCAGTGCTAAATTCATGAACTTCTTTGAGGAAAAGATCATGATCATTAGAAAGCAAATTACGGACTCTTCCTTAAATCTGCGTATTCCTCCAAAGCTCAGTTGTCCTGAGTCTGCACAACTCTGCCAGGACCTAGGATCAAGGGAGACTCAAGTTCTTTAGTACTATATCTCTTGACATATTGATAAAAATAATCATGGCCTCTAAACCATCAAGCTGCATACTGGACCCTATTCCAACTACTGAAAGAGCTGCTTCCTGAGCTTGGCCCTCCTATGTTGAACATAATAAACGTCTCTCTATCCACCGGATGTGTACCAAACTCACTAAAAGTGGCAGTAATAAAGCCTCTCTTGAAAAAGACAAACCTTGACCCAGAAAATATAAAAAGCTTTCGGCCTATATCGAAACTTCCATTCCTCTCAAAATTTTTTGAAAAGGCTGTTGCGCAGCAACTCACTGCCTTCCTGAAGACAAACAATGTATACGAAATGCTTCAGTCTGGTTTTAGACCCCATCATAGCACTGAGACTGAACTTGTGAAGGTGGTAAATGACCTTTTAATGACGTCAGACCGAGGCTCTGCATCTGTCGGGCTCCTAGACCGTAGTGCTGCTTTTGATACCATCGATCACCACGTTCTTTTGGAGAGATTGGAAACCCAAATTGGACAAGTTCTGGCCTTGTTTAGATCTTATCTGTCGGAAAGATATCAGTTTGTCTCTGTGGATGGTTTGTCCTCTGACAAATCAACTGTACATTTCGGTGTTCCTCAAGGCTCCGTTTTAGGACCACTATTGTTTTCACTATATATTTTACCTCTTGGTGATGTCATTCGGAAACATCATGTTAACTTTCACTGCTATGCGGATGACACACAGCTGTACATTTCGATGAATCATGGTGAAGCCCCAAAATTGCCCTCCCTGGAAGCCTGTGTTTCAGACATAATGAAGTGGATGGCGGCAAATGTTCTACTTTTAAACTCGGACAAAACAGAGATGCTTGTTCTAGGTCCCAAGAAACAAAGAGATATTTGGTTGAATCTGACAATTAATCTTAATGGTTGTACAGTCGTCTCAAATAAAACTGTGAAGGACCTCTGTGTTACTCTGAACCCTCTCTTTTGACGTACATATCAAGACTGTTTCAAGGACAGCTTTTTTCCATCTACGTAACATTGCAAAAATCTGAAACTTTCTGTCCAAAAATAATGCAGAAAAATGTATTCATGCTTTTGTCACTTCTAGGTTAGACTACTGCAATGCTTTACTTTCCGGCTACCCGGATACATCACTAAATAAACTTAAGTTAGTGCTAAATACAGCTGCTAAAATCTTGACTAAAACCAAAAATTTGTATAATATCACTCCAGTGCTAGCCTCTCTACACTGGCTTCGTGTTAACTTCTTAGGGAGCGGCTCCCGAGGTGATGGTTTTGGAGAGTCTGGCGTGCCCAAAGTAAAATGCATGCCACTTAGGCCCAGGAAATAGGATATGCACATAATTAGTACTATTGGATAAGAAACACTCTGAAGTTTCTAAGAGTGTTAAAATAATGTATGTGAGTATAACAGAAGTGATATAGCAGGCGAAAACACGAGTAAAATCCATCCGGATTTGCAGTTTTTTTTGTACATGAGCATCTTCTCCATTGTGCCTATTGCATACAACTTTATGTAGGACTGAGACTGCAGTACCTATGGCTTCCACTAGATGTCAACAGTCAACATTCAAAGACTGGGAATTCTAGCTGTGACCAGAACGGATGGGGACAGGAAATTGTCAGGCGACCACTTTTGTAAACAAGGTTTGACGCGCGCAAGATTGTGAACGCGCACCACTTTATTTTCCTTTCCTATCGTTCACGTTATCGTCCGGTTGAAATTTTACAGCAAATATACCCAAAAGGATACCGAAGGATACATTAAAAATTATGTTTGATTTGTTTGTAGAAAGTGTATAGGTATAATTTGAACGTGTTCTCTTCACGGTTCAATGGGCGACTCAACGGTGGATTTTAGTGATCATAACATGCCAACCAAACGGAGATTTATGGATATAATAAATGACTTTTTCTAACCAAAGAAGCATGGATTGTCTTCGTTGGACACTTGGGAAGCCCTCAGCAGAAGTTCATCAAAGGTAAGCGATTTTATATTAGCGATTGTATGCGTTTTGTGAGACCCGTGTTGGGTTATTGATTTATGCTAATGCGTAAATATTAGAGGTGCTACCAAGAATCAGAGCTTTTGATGGCTATGCAACAATTGTATATTTATGAATGTTTAATAATTCAACTTTTGGATTTTGAATTTTGGCACCTCACATTTCACCGGGTAGTGTTGGGAAATGCACCCCACTGCTCCCTAAGTAGTTCACTTCTTAGGGAGCGGTGGGGCGATAGCTCCCGACACTACCAGGTGAAATGCAAGGCGCCAAATTCAAAATCCAAAAGTTTAAATATTAAACATATATAAGTGTGTCATAGTCATCAAAAGCTCTGCTTCTTGGCAATATCACAGCGTTGTCAGATTTCAAAAAGGCTTTACGGCGAAAGCACCACATTTGATTGTTTGAGGGTAGCACCTAACATATTTTTCGCATTACCATGAATTCATAAGCCATCACGGTTCACACAACACATTTCACAGCGAAAACAAATCAATTACCTTTTGAAGAACTTCTGCTGAGGGCTTCCCAAGTGTCTAACGAAGGCAATCCATGGTTCTTTTGTTAGAAAAAGTAATGTATTATATCCATAAATCTCCGTTTGGTTGGCGCGTTATAATGAGAAAATAGAGCGTCGACTCCTCCATTGAAACGTGAAGAGAACTCGTTCAACTTATACCTATAAACTTGTCCAAGAACAATCAAACATAATTTTAAATGTATCCTTAGGAACACTTTTATGTATAAATAGTATAATATTTCAACCGGAATATAAACTGGGCGATAAGAAAGGAAAAAACCAAAGAACGTGCCAGCCGGGAGTGCGCATTTACTTGTATTGACATCTGTGTGGACACTTCCTTATTCGTCTTCTTCTCTGCTCTAAAAGCATCTAAAAAGAATCAGAACACTTTCTCGAGACTGTTGACATCCAGAGGAAGCGATAGGTACTGCATTCATATGCCCTTATATGGGCATTTTCATAAGGGAGGGGTTCTAAATGAGGCAATCTGTCAAAACCACTTTTTCCAGGACTGATATTCCTCGGGTTTTCGCCTACCATATCATTCTGTTATACTTACAGACAAAATGTTAACACTTTTAGAAAATTCAGAGTGTTTTCTATCCAATAGTAAATATGTGCATATCCTATTTTCTGGGCCTGTATGGGAGGCATTTTACTTTGGGCACGCCAGGGCTCCAAAACGGTCACCTTGTGCGCTGCTCCCAAAGAAGTTAAGGCAAGTGCTGCTAACCTACAAAGCATTACATGGGCTTGCTCCTACCTATCTTTCCGATTTGGTCCTGCTGTACATACCTACACGTATGCTACGGTCACAAGACGCAGGCCCCCTTACTGTCCCTAGAATTTCTAAACAAACAGCTGGAGGCAGGGCTTTCTCCGATAGAGCTCCATTTTTATGGAATGGTCTGCCTATCCATGTGAGAGACACAGACTCGCTCTCAACCTTCAACCACAGACTCCGTCTCAAGTCTTTATTAAAGACTCATCTCTTCAGTAGGTCCTATGATTGAGTGTGGACTGGCCCAGGAGTGTGAAGGGGTATGTCGCTTGAGTGGGTTGAGTCACTGACGTGATCTTCCTGTCCGGGTTGGCACCCCCCCCCTTGGGTTGTGCCATGGCTGAGATCTTTGTGGGCTATACTCGGCCTTGTCTCAGGATGGTAAGTTGGTGGCGATATCCCTCTAGTGGTGTGGGGGCTGTGCTTCGGCAGCCATTTTCAGCAGCCGTTTTACGTGCGCCTAACCAATTGTGCTATTATGTGTTTTATTTTGCGTTATTTGTAACTTATTTTGTAAATAATGTTTCTGCAACCGTATCTTACGGCAGAAAAGAGGTTCTGGATATCAGGACAGCAATCACTCACCTCGGATTAGATGAGGATTTTTTCAACAACAAGCAAGACGCACATGATATTCTCCAAACACCCGGCAGGACCGACATCCCAGTTATTCGCAAGAAGAAGCGACGCAGGAAACGGGGGAAAAGAGCCGGATGCCTGGTCAGGACCCGGAGGAGGCGATTGGGAAAGCTGCCGTTACCGCCAATACTACTCGCCAACGTGCAATCATTGGACAATAAATTAGACGAGGTACGATCACGAATATCCTACCAACGGGACATTAAAAACTTCAACATCCTATGTTTCACGGAATCGTGGCTGAATGATGACATGGATTTTCAGCTAGTGGGATACAGTGGGGGAAAAAAGTATTTAGTCAGCCACCAATTGTGCAAGTTCTCTCACTTAAAAAGATGAGAGAGGCCTGTAATTTTCATCATAGGTACACTTCAACTATGACAGACAAAATTAGGAAAAAAAATCCAGAAAATCACATTGTAGGATTTTCTATGAATTTATTTGCAAATTATGGTGGAAAATAAGTATTTGGTCAATAACAAAAGTTTATCTCAATACTTTGTTATATACCCTTTGTTGGCAATGACAGAGGTCAAACGTTTTCTGTAAGTCTTCACAAGGTTTTCACACACTGTTGCTGGTATTTTGGCCCATTCCTCCATGCAGATCTCCTCTAGAGCAGTGATGTTTTGGGGCTGTCGCTGGGCAACACAGACTTTCAACTCCCTCCAAAGATTTTCTATGGGGTTGAGATCTGGAGACTGGCTAGGCCACTCCAGGACCTTGAAATGCTTCTTACGAAGCCACTCCTTCATCGACGGGGCTGTAGTGGAGCTTGTTGAGAGCTTCAAGTTCCTTGGTGTCCACATCAACAACAAGCTAGAATGGTCCAAACACACCAAGACAGTCGTGAAGAGGGCACGACAAAGCCTTTTCCACCTCAGGAGACTAAAAAGATTTGGCATGGGTCCTGAGATCCTCAAAAGGTTCTACAGCTGCAACACTGAGAGCATCCTGACTGGTTGCATCTCTGCCTGGTACGGCAATTGCGCCGCCTCTGACCGCAAGGCACTACAGAGGGTAGTGCGTACGGCCCAGTACATCACTGGGGCTAAGCTGCCTGCCATCCAGGACTTCTACACCAGGCGGTGCCAAAGGAAGGCCCTACAAATTGTCAAAGACCCCAGCCACCCCAGTCATAGACTGTTCTCTCTACTACTGCATGGCAAGCGTTACCGGAGTGCCAAGTCTTTACCCCCAAGCCATAAGACTCCTGGACAGGTAATCAAATGACTATCTGGACTTTTTGCATTGTACCCCCCCCCACTGCTGCTACTTTCTGTTTATATCATATATGCATAGTCACTTTAACTATACTTTCATGTACATACTACCTCAATTGGAACGACCAACCAGTGCTCCCACACATGGGCTAACTGGGCTATCTATCTGCATTGTGTCCCACCATCCGCCAACGCCTTTTTTACGCTACTGCTACTCTCTGTTCATCATATATGCATAGTCACTTTAACCATAACTACATGTACATATACTACCTCAATCAGCCCGAAAACCGGTGTCTGTATGTAGCCTCGATACTTTTATAGCCTCGCTACTTTTACAGCCTCGCTACTGTATATACTGCTGTTTTTATTTCTTTACCTACCTATTGTTCACCTAATACCTTTTACATTATTTTTTGCACTGTTGGTTAGAGCCTGTAAGTAAGCATTTCACTGTAAGGTCTACACCTGTTGTATTCGGCGCACGTGACAAATAAACTTTGATTTGATTTGATATCCTGCCTGTTTGGCCCTGTATCTCAGCCTGTCTCAGCCTCCAATATTTATGCTGCAGTAGTTTATGTGTTGGTGGGCTAGGGTCTGTCTGTTATATCTGGAGTATTTCTCCTCTCTTATCCGGTGTCCTTTAAGTATGCTCTCTCTAATTCTCTCTCTCTCTTTCACTCTTTCTTTCTTTCTTTCTTTCTCTCTCTCGGAGGACCTGAGCCCTAGGACCATTCCTCAGGACTACCTGGCCTGATGACTCCTTGCTGTCCTCAGTCCACCTGGCCATGCTGCTGCTCCAGTTTCAACTGTTCTGCCTGCGGCTATGGAAACCTGACCTGTTCACCAGACGTGCTACCTGTCCCAGACCTGCTGTTTTCAACTCCCTCTAGAGACAGCAGGAGCGGTAGAGATACTCTGAATGATCGGCTATGGAAAGCCAACTGACATTTACTCCTGAGGTGCTGATCTGTTGCACCCTCGACAACCAATGTGATTATTATTATTTGACCCTGCTGGTCATCTATGAACATTTAAAATTCTTGGTCATGTTCTGTTATAATCTCCACCGGCACAGCCAGAAGAGGACTGGCCACCCCTTATAGCCTGGTTCCTCTCTAGGTTTATTCCTAGGTTCTGGCCTTTCTAGGGAGTTTTTCCTAGCCACCGTGCTTCTACACCTACATTGCTTGCTGTTTGGGGTTTTAGGCTGGGTTTCTGTACAGCACTCTGTAACATCAGCTGATGTAAGAAGGGCTTTATAAATACATTTGATTGATTCACTGCAGATCCTCTCAAGCTCTGTCAGGTTGGATGGGGAGTGTCACTGCACATCTCTCTAGAGATGTTGGATCGGGTTCATGTCCGGGCTCTGGCTGGGCCACTCAAGGACATTCAGAGACTTGTTCCAAAGCCATTCCTGCATTGTCTTGGCCTTGTACTTCGGGTTGTTGAACCTTCACCCCAGTCTGAGGTCCTGAGCACTCTGGAGCAGGTTTTCATCAATGACCTCTCTGTACTTTGTTCCGTTATTCTTTTCCTCGATCCTGACTAGTCTCCCAGTCCCTGCTGCTGAAAAACATTTCCACAGCATAATGCTGCCATCACCATGCTTCACCTTAGGGATGGTGCCAGGTTTCCTTCAGACATGGCTATTGGCATTCAGGCCAAAGAGTTCAATCTTGGTTTCAGCAAACCAGAGAATCTTGTTTCTCATGGTCTGAGAGTCCTTTAGGTGCCTTTTGGAAAACTCCAAGTGGGCTGTCATGTGCCTTTTACTAAGGAATGGCTTCTGTCTGGCCACTACCATAAAGGCCTTCTAGAAGGAGAGATGGCTGTCATTCTAGAAGGTTCTCCCATCTCCACAGAAGAACTCTGGGGCTCTGTCAGATTGACCATCGGGATCTTGGTCACCTCCCTGACCAAGGCGCTTCTCCCTCGATTGTTCAGTTTGGCCAGGCGGGCAGCTCTAGGAATAGTCTTGGGGGTTCCAAACTTCTTCCATTTAAGAATGTGTTTTTGGAGAACTTCAATGCTTCAGAAATGTTTAGGACCCTTCCCCAGATCTGTGCCTCAACAAAATCCAGTCTCTCAGCTTTACGGACAATTCCTTCGACCTCATTGCTTTATTTTTGCTCTGACATGCACTGTCAACTGTGGGACCTTATAGAGACAAGTGTGTACTTCACAAATAATGTCCAATGAATTGATTTTACCACAGGTGGACTCCAATCAAGTTGTAGAAACATCTCAAGGAAAATCAATGGAAACAGGATACACCTGAGCTTAATTTCGAGTCTCATAGCAAGGGGTCTGCATACTTATGTAAATAAGGTATTTCTGTTTTTTATTTGCAATAAATTTGCAAAAAAATCAAAAACCTGTTTAATCCATTTGAGAATAGGGCTGTAAACATAACAAAATGTGTAAAAAGTCAAGTGGTCTGAATACTTTCCGAATGCACTGTAAATCATACCATTTCTCTCTCTTTCTCTCTCTACTGCAGCAGTCGCGTTTGGATCTGTATGGGTCCTTCCGGACGAGTCAGTTAAAATTACACATACCCAAAACAATCATATCAGACCCGACCCAGACGCGATATATTATTTAGAATTCTCGATCAGGCCTCCCGAGTGGCACAGCAGTCTAAGGCACTGCGTCGCAATGCTAGATGCCTCACTACAGATCCGGGTTCGATCCTGGGCCTTGTAGCAGACCGGGAGATACATGAGGTGGCGCACAATTGGCCTAGCATCGTTCAGGTTAGGGGAGGGATTGGCAGGCTGGGATGTCCTTGTCCCATCGCGCTCTAGCAACTCCTTGTGGCGGGCCGGGCGCATGCACGCTGACTTCGGTCGCCTGCTGTACAGTGTTTCCTCCGTCACATTGGTACGGCTGGCTTCCGGGATAAGCGAGCAGTGTGTCAAGAAGTAGTGCGGCTTGGCAGGGTCGTGTTTCGAAGGATGCATGGCTCTCGACTTTCCTCTCTCCCGAGTCCGCACGGGAGTTGAAGCGATGGGACAAGATTGGAACTCCCAATTGGATATCACGAAATTGGGGAGAAAAAGGGGTAAAAAGTTCCCGGATCTGTTTTTTTTTTTATTTCAAGTGATTTTCCACTTGATCTGGAAATCGGATTAACAACATGAATTGGTGCATGAGGCAGAATTAATTCAGTGTGACTGTATCCCCTTTTCTCAGCAGAGGGAGGGAGAATAGAGGGACAGGGAGTCAGGTGAGAGGCAGCCTCACCGCTGCTCTCTCCCTCCCCTCAGGCTGACTATCAGATGCATGCCATCAGTCCAGTAAAATAAAATAAAAGCAAATGATTATGCTCACTCAGTTGTGTCTCACAAGTAAGACAACAAATGATCTATTACCAGTGTGATCAAATGCCTAACATGTTTAAATTTCAAAATGGTCAGAGAAAAATTACATTGGCATGGCATTCAAGAATAGCAATTTTTCTGAGCAGTCGATGTTGGCTTGCATTTTGACTTAGAAAGTGATATTGATGTAATAGTAGAACCAAATGACCTGGATTGCAGTTGAGATTACATTAAAAGTACATAGTGCAAGTGATCAATGCCATTCATTCTGCGCTGATTACAGAAATTGTGAAGATCTCCACAGACCTGCGACGACCTATGCATGCTATCATAATCATGCACACCTTATATGATTGCATAAGGAGGAATTTTTGTATTATATTTGAAAAGTGATGTTGAATTGTGTGTGGTTGTCAACTCAACCAAATATAAAAATTTGAAGGAGATTTATCTTCTGCTTGGATAGTTCCTCTGCCACTGACATATCTGGCTACAAATACATTTTTGATATTGGATTCTCATTTCCATCTCAAGCAAAAATCTAAACCAAAAGTTAAAGAATAGGACTAAATCAAATCAAACTTTAAATGCACTTTTAAAGTAAAGTGTGATTTGATTTAGTCCTATTCTTTAACTTAGATGTTTGATTGAGATGGAGACGTAAGTCCAACATTAAAGCTCTACCATGTACCTGTCTGGTTGAAAGCATTTTCTCCTCTTCAGCCTCCCGACCAAACAAGAAGCAGGTGTGACACCTACTCCCGTTGCGTGCTGCACTGTTGTTTGGCTCCCCACACTGCGGTCTGCTCCCTGTCTGGCCTGTGTCCCCCCGCCACTGCCCTCCCTGTCCCCTCAAGCACACACACACACACACATCTGGATGGTAGCTGTAGATAGATAAATTGTCCAGTAGGAGGTCCTGCCAAGCATATACATTTTTTTTATAGTGGATATAACGTTGAAAATCTGATGTTGTTTTAAAGGTACAAATGTGGGTCTCCCGAGTGGCAGAGCGGTCTAAGGCACTGGCATGGGTCCCCAGATCCTCAAAAAGTTATACAGCGGCACCATCGAAAGCATCCTGACGGGTTGCATCACCGCCTGCTATGGCAAATACAGAGGGTAATGCGTACGGCCCAGTACATCACTGGGGCCAAGCTTCCTGCCATCCAGGACCTAGATACTAGGCGGTATCAGAGGAAGGCCCAAAAAATTGTCATAGACTCCAGTCATCCAGGTCATAAATCGTATTCTCTGCTACCGCACGGCAAGCGGTACCGGAGCGCCAAGGCTAGGACCAAAAGGCTCCTTAATAGCTTCTACCCCCAAGCCATAAGACTGTTGAACAATTAATCAAATGTCCACCCAGACTATTTACATTGACCCCCGTCTTTGTTTTTACACTGCTGCTACTCGCTGTTTATTATCTATGCATAGTCACTTTACCCCTACCTACATGTACAAATTACCTTGACTAACCTGTACCCCTGCTTATTGACTCGGTACCGGTACCCACTGTACATAGCCTTGTTATTGTTGTTTTATTGTGCAACTTTTTATTACATTTTTTACTTTAGTTTATTTAGTAAATATTTTCTTAACTCTATTTCTTGAATTGCATTGTTGGTTAATTAAGGCTAGGCGTCCCGCTAGCGGGACAACTTCCGGTGAAACTGGAGGGTGCGCAATTCAAATAAATGGATGGATATTGAACATTTATGTACATACAAGTGTCTTATATCGGTTAAAATCTTACATTCGTGTTAATCTAACTGCACTGTCCGATTTACAATAGGCTTTACAGCGAAAGCATGCCGTGTGATTGTTTGAGGACGGCGCCCCACATCAAAATATTTTTCCTCCAGCACAGGTTTCATAAATTCACAAATAGTAATTAAATATTCACTTACTTTTTGAAAATGTTCCTCTGATTTGTCATCCAAAGGGTCCCAGCTACAACATGTAGTGTCTTTTGTTAGATAAAATCCTTCTTTATATCCCAAAAAGTCTGTTTAGTTTGCGCCATCAATTTGAGTAATCCACTCGTTCAACATACAGAGAAAGGAATCCAAAAAGCTACCGTTAAACTTTGTTAAAACAAGTCAAAATACGTTTCCATTTAATCCTCAGGTACCCTAAAATGTAATTAAACTATAATATTTCATACAGAAAGAAGTATGTTCAATAGGAAAACGATATTAGTAGGTGCGCATCCTCTTCGTCGCGTGCGCACAGACTGATTTTCAAGTCTGTATCCCTGGAATAAAACTCATAATTCTTCCTCGTTTGTGAAGAAACAAGCCTGAAACCTTGAACAAAGACTACTGGCATCCAGTGGAAGCCATAGAAATTGCATACTGTGAGCTGTATCATTTTTTCCCCTATACGTTCTAATGGAAGAGCATGGGCTCTCAAAAAAAGAAATTCCGGTTGTTTTTTCTTAGAATTTTATCCTACCATATCTATTGTGTTATAGTCTCCTACATTATATTAACATTTCTACAATCGTCAGAGTGTTTTCTTTCCAATGGTACCAATTACAGTGAGGGAAAAAAGTGTTTGATCCCCTGCTGATTTTGTACGTTTGCCCACTGACAAATAAATGATCAGTCTATAATTTTAATGGTAGGTTTATTTGAACAGTGAGAGACAGAATAACAACAAAAAAATACAGAAAAACGCATGTGAAAAATGTTATAAATTGATTTGCATTTTAATGAGGGAAATAAGTATTTGATCCCCTCTCAATCAGAAACATTTCTGGCTCCCAGGTGTCTTTTATACAGGTAACGAGCTGAGATTAGGAGCACACTCTTAAAGGGAGTGCTCCTAATCTCACCTTGTTACCTGTATAAAAGACACCTGTCCAAAGAAGTCAGATTCCAAACTCTCCACCATGGCCAAGACCAAAGAGCTCTCCAAGGATGTCAGGGACAAGAGATGTGTGCAAACCTGGTGGCCAACTACAAGAAACGTCTGACCTCTGTGACTGCCAACAAGGGTTTTGCCACCTAGTACTAAGGCATGTTTTGCAGAGGGGGTCAAATAATTATTTCCCTCATTAAAATGCAAATCAATTTCTAACACTTTTCACATGCGTTTTTCTGGATTTTTTTGTTGTTATTCTGTCTCTCACTGTTCAAATAAACCTACCATTAAAATTATAGACTGATCATTTATTTGTCAGTGGGCAAACGTACAAAATCAGCAGGGGATCAAATACTTTTTTCCCTCACTGTATATGCATATCCTGGCGTGGTGGTGCGATCTGCCCAACGCATTACCGGGGGGCAAACTTCCCGCCCTCCTGGACACCTACAGCACCCGATGCCATAGGAAAGCCAAAAAGATCATCAAGGACATCAACCACTCGAGCCACTGCCTGTTCACCCCGCTATCATCCAGAAGGCGAGGTCAGTACAGGTGCATAAAAGCTGGGATCGAGAGACTGAAAAACAGCTTCTATCTCAAGGCCATCAGACTGCTAAACGCCCATCACTAGCACGTCAAGGGCGGCTGCCTATAGACATATATTAGGAATCACTGGCCACTTTTAGAAATGGATCACTAGCCACTTGAATAATGTTTTCGTATCTAGCATTACTCATCTCATTTGTATAAACCGCACTCCACACTATTCTACGGTATCTTAGTCACTTTTAAATTGTGTTTACATATTGCATCACCCATTTCATACGTACATACTCTATTGTATTCTAGACTACACCACTGACTGTTAAACAGCCATCTTTAGCACATCAGAGGCTTTTGCCTATAGACATAGATTAGGAATATCTGGCCACTTAAGGAAATGAAACACTAGACACTTTAATAATGTGTCCGTATCTTGCATTACTCATCTCATATGTGTAAACTGTTCCCTATACTATTCTAAGGTATCTTAGTCTCTTTAATTGTTTGTAAATATTGCATCACCCATCTCATATGTATGTATATACTGTACTCTATACCATGCCACTGTTTCTTAGTCCAATGCCGCTCTGACATAAAGTATATGTATATATATTCTTAATCCATTCCTTACTTAGATGTACGTGTATTTTTGGTAGATGTTGTGAAACTGTTAGATATTACTGCAATGTCAGAGCTAGAAGCACAAGCATTTCGCTACACCCGAAATAACATCTGCTAAACACGTGTATGTGACCAATACAATTTAATTTGATTTATTTTTAACCAGCACCTACCAATAAATAACACCAATAAAACAAATTCAGACTTGTACAGTGTTAGTTTTATCAGCTGTTGTACATTTTGATTAAAAAAACACAGGACAAAGGGAATTTTGACTGCACTGGGCCTTTAATAAAAATGATTGGATAAATAATGAATACATTAGACAAGCTCTGACAATCAACAACCAAGTGTCTGGATTTAGTACAGAGCCATGGCAGAAGATTATATATTTCATACATTGGCTAGTTAGGAGTAGGTCTTCTGACCTCAATGGGACTTCCTGATTAAATAAACTACAGTATATTATAGAAAAATTGAAGGAAATTGGCCAAATGTCTTCAGACCAAAAGCTCCATTGTGTTAGAAAAAAAACACTTTGTCCTGAGAATCAATTGCTTCACAGTAGATGGACTGAGTTCAGTGCAATTGAAGTCAAACACCCGGAGGACTTGTTCTTGACAATGAAATACTGTCATAATTATAACAACATTAATGGTGACAATACTTGAGATATTCTATTGACTGCTGCATTAAGAATTCAGCCAGCCCCTGAAGATGTAGTTGCACTCTTTGCCAGTCAACACACTTGTGGTGAATGGGCAAGAGTACTTTAAAGGCCCCAGAGAGCTGGTGAGAGTGAGAGTAGGTTTGTGTGTGTGTGTGTGTGCGTGTGTGTGCGGAAGGTAGAGAGAAAGTGATAGTTGATGTTAGGAAGAAAGGGTTGATATATTGATATGCACAATGTGATTAGAGCTGGCCTTCGACTCATTAAGCTGGCCTTAGATGAATGCATATTGCTCAGTTTACATTAAACCTCTTGTGATAACAGGTATTTTAGTTCACACTCACTCAACCAATGTGTTATGATGAGCTAATTACGTTTGACCCGATTCGCTTGAGATTAGGGCACACAACTCGAACTTGTGTGTAATTCACTCATTGACGTTATGGGAGGAAAGTGTGTTAAGTGCAGTGATCTCATGTCACAATACTGCCCTTTGAGCCTCATCAAGCACTCCTCTGTAGCTCAGTTGGTAGAGCATGGCTCTTGCAATGCCCGACTAGAGGGCTCGTGCCCGTGGACCACCCATGCTTAAGAAATGTATGCATGCGTGACTATAAGTTGCTTTGGATAAAAGCTTCTGCTAAATGGCATATACAAATTGTATATTATTTTTTACAAAGAACATCATGCCATGCTATAGAACTGACTAAAGTCTATATATTTACGTTTCACTGTTAGAAAAATAAAAATATGATTATTACTAATACGAAAGTTGATATAATTGACAATATTTGAAATATGGCTTAGGTATTTGGTTAAGTTATGTCAGGTGGAACCATAAGGGGTCCCATGACCACTTAAGATATGTCAGAGAGGCATTAAATAAGGTTTTACCTCACACAAATTTTACTATCTATAGAAAACATTTAAAAGAGTGAAAGACTTTCTATGACAAGACTTTTAAACAAATCTATAACCAGGTAAAGAAGCTGACGTGATAAATATGAACTTAAAAGAGTGGTGATGACATTCGGTGGGGATAAATTACTTACAGTACCAGTCAAAAGTTTGGACACACCTACTCATTCAAGGGTTTTCTTTATGTTTACTATGTTCTACAATGTAGAATAATAGTGAAGGCATCAAAACTATAAAATAACACATATGGAATCATGTAGTAACCAAAAAAGGGTTAAACTTTAGGTAGCCACCCTTTGCCTTGATGACAGCTTTGCACACTCTTGGCATTCTGTCAACCAGCTTCATGAGGTAGTCACTTGGAATGCATTTCAATTAACAGGTGTGGGTTGTTTCTTTCCTTCTTAATGCTTTTGAGTCAATCAGTTGTGTTGTGACAAGGTAGGGTTGGTATACAATCTGGACCCTCTCTTTCTTAAATTTTCTGCTGAAATTGTTGCAGCCCTTATTACTAGCCTGTTCAACCTCTCTTTCGTATCGTCTGAGATTCCCAAAGATTGGAAAGCTGCAGCGGTCATCCCCCTCTTCAAAGGGGGAGACACTCTAGACCCAAACTGCTACAGACCTATATCTATCCTACCCTGCCTTTCTAAGGTCTTCGAAAGCCAAGTTAACAAACAGATTACCAACCATTTCAAATCTGACCGTACCTTCTCCGCTCAGCCACGCTCAAGGTCCTAAACGATATCATAACCGCTATCGATAAGAGACATTACTGCGCAGCCGTATTCATTGACCTGGCCAAGGCTTTCGACTGTCAATCACCACATTCTTATTGGCAGACTCAACAGCCTTGGTTTCTCAAATGATTGCCTCGCCTGGTTCACCAACTACTTCTCTGATATAGTTCAGTGTGTCAAATCGGAGGGCCTGTTGTCCGGACCTCTGGCAGTCTCTATGGGGGTGACACAGGGTTCAATTCTCGGGCTGACTCTCTTCTCTGTATACATCAATGATGTCGCTCTTGCTGCTGGTGATTCTCTGATCCACCTCTACACAGACGACACCATTCTGTATACTTCTGGCCCCTCTTTGGACACTAACCTCCAGACGAGCTTCAATGCCATACAACTCTCCTTCCGTGGCCTCCAACTGCTCTTAAATGCAACTAAATGCATGCTCTTCAACCGATCACTGCCCGCACCTGCCCGCCCGTCCAGCATCACTACTGGACGGATCTGACTTAGAATATGTGGACAACTACAAATACCTAGGTGTCTGGTTAGACTGTAAACTCTCCTTCCATACTCGTTAAGCATCTCCAATCCAAAAATAAATCTAGAATCGGCTTCCTATTGCGCAACAGAGCATCCTTCACTCATGCTGCCAAACATACCCT